>CM060681.1:35993555-36629709 GCA_030686995.1 Artemisia argyi
TGAAGAGAAATCCATGGAATAGTTAGATAAGCATGGCCAACAGCCACAAGAAAACTTTAAATGTGCGTAACTTTTGATCTACCAAGAGGAACAGTGCCTCTGACCAGCCCACGAAAACGTACGAATTGAACATGCTAAATGTAGAGATATCAAGCATGCATCTCCCCAATATAATCGTGAAGATATACTAACTTGGAAGAGCAAATCTCATTTTTGAGCAAAATATGTTGTTGGATGCAAACTCAATCATATATTGGAAAATATAAATCTCAAAGTTAGCATAGCATATTAGTAGTAACTAGCTAGTTTGGTGAATTACTTTCTTCACTTGGCTATAGTTATTAGATCATAAACTCGTGTGAAAATGTCTAATGCGTGGTCCTTCCTCTGAACATCTACTATCTGGTTGATTCATAGGATGTAGACTAAAAAAAATCGTGTTCCCTTTAAGGTATCTTAGATCACATATTGAGAATGTCTAATGCGTGGTCCTTCCTATGAATTAACTGACCAAAAGAAATGTCAAAGCTTTCCAACGGCTTTTCATAAACGGATTGATACCAAAATCCTTTATGCAAGTCGTACTCTATTTCTACCATGCATTATTGCAGTACGTTGCTTAAACTATTCCATTATGGGTGAGCCTGATTGTCGGTTCAAAACCAAAAAAGTGGAGTAAGATTAGGTTCAAGATAGTATTCATTGTTATTTTTACTTTTAGTCCAAATTCATACTGGTAGAATTATACTATGTGCACTGGCAATTTCTTTACAAAAATGTTCTTAAAACAAGGGTTAATTAGTTGAGGGAAAACTATTATTTGTACGAGATATAACGATAAGACCATAATCGAACATTGTATATATATAAACATACAATCTGATGTCATTACCTTTTGTAACAGTTGATTATGATGAAACTTTAATATACACATGATACTTTTCACAATAATGAGTTATGAAGCGAGACAACACCTGAAGAATGCCTTTTGCAAAAATCTCATTCGAGTTTTTAATATAGTCTCACTAAGAAAAAGAAAGGCATATGCACAGTAGGGCGTGATTTATATGCAATAAACATAGTGGAATCATCTTTTTTCAAATGTTTTGCTTATTATGGTAGTCCATTTCATTCTATAATGAGCACTGAATAAAAGCCAGCACTTACCACCACAATATGTCCATTGCCTGTTTATACTGCTTTACCAATACAAGAAAGGTTTTGTCACATATATGGGTCCTTTAATATAATGTGACTACTCTTTGCTCCCTGTCTCCACCAATATATCTATTTCAATTCACTTGATCTTTACTTTGACAAAATTCACCACATAACTCCAAACTACCTAATGCACCATTTTATGACGTATTTTGATAACGAATAATTATCAATAATTATATATATCTCGACACAATGATAACTTTCATTGTAGGGTTTCAACAATAATTAAATGCCTGAATTGGTTTGAATGGATCATTGATTTCAAAAATTGCTTGTACTAAAACTTTGTAGTTATTTTCCGGAGCATCTTGCTAGTTTCTAATGAATTGGCGCTAAAAAGAGGATTAAAAGAATCATAAGCAGTTGGTATTTGGGTTTTTTTTTTTTTTTTTTTTTTTTAATAGTCATGGTTTCAGACCTTTTGGCCGACTAATCCGCGGGATTTGAACCGCTACACAGATTCAACCAAACCAGGCAAGTATTTGGACTCTTTTTTAAACTTTATCAATTGATGCAAAGCCAAAATAAAGTATTCTTTGAATGTATAAAAAAATATCACTAGGTTTAAGTTAATAAACTTGAATTATGACTCCTGGCTATCAGCATCTTTAGCAATTTTCCGTTTGACATTGCACTGCTGCCATATATATCATATCCTATTACAGAAAAAGAAAAGGGGAAAAAAAAAAAGTTAATAAGTTTTCTCAAAAAGATATGCTTGCAGACTTGCAGTTATGTATTTCTATATGTTCAATGTATATGTTACTTTCTAAACACATATTTGCATGCAATTTGTTACATTAATAATTTATCACCAATATTGCTCAATATATATTCAGGGAATCAGTGTATATGTATGCATGTTGAATTTAAAAATAAATAAATAAATAACCCTTAAAGATTGTTCCGGAAAACATTTGAGAATCCATATAATTTAATGATTTAGAGTTGACTCTTTTCAAAAACATATTGTTCTGGAGTAGTTTAAAGTTAACTCTTTTCAAGAACATATTCTTTTTTTCCATTTGACAAGGCAAAAGTATAATGTTGTATGGATTGGAGTATAAATAAAGTAACATGCAAGGCATAAAGATATAAAATATTATTATATTTTATGTTGGTTAGGCCTTGTTCTATTACGAAGATTATGTTTTCGTATGAACATTTTAAGAATATTTACTAAGATATTGTTTCTCTTATCCGCATCTAAAGTGGGGTTCATTAAATAATATACTACTTAATTGTAGTTTTAAGAAGGTCATGATGGAAGCTTAGTTTGTTAAACAATCACTAGTAATTGCATCTACATGAAGCCAAAAGGTCTTGTGATTCTATTAAAACATGTGAGATAGATTTGAAGTTAAAAAAACAAACAGTTGCATCCACATGAAATAAGAAACAAACACGTCAAGTAAATAAACTTCCCAACGTACAAAAGAAAAAAAGAAACAAAAATTTATGCATTTTCAAAGACTTCATTTATTTTAAGATACTTAAGGCACCCCATTTGGTAAATAAAGTAATGAAGCAGATTAGATGCATGAGTGTATAGTGGTCGAACTTTTAGTTGGTCGAGCCGAATGAACAGTGATGCATGATGGAACAAGAACCGCCTCATGATCATCCTCAAGATCTCTTAAACTAGTGTAAGTACTAGCAAGTTGTGCCTCACTAAGCAATTGCCTTAATTCTGTAGTCTCTTTCTTGAGCCTAACGTTTTCTTGAATAACTTGTTCATGAGTCTCTGAGAAGCGATTCAATTTGTCCATGAGCCCATTGTTCTCCATCCTGAGCCGCGAAACTTGGTTGCATAGCTCGTCTAACTGCCTTTGCTTCCTCATCCTGGACCTTCTAGCTGACTCGCGGTTGGATATCATCCTTCTTTGCTTCCTTTCATTGATGATGCTTATCTGGTTCTCGTCAGCTTCATCTGAAGTGCTTGAGTTATTATAGCTTAGAGATGAAGATTGTGGATATAAATCAACCATGGGTATTTGAGGATTTGAACTAGGTTGATGATAATAAGGTAAGTTTGTCATGAAGTGCAGAGAAGATGACATGTTGTCGTTTTGGAATGAAGTGAAGTTTGTAGAGAAGTTGCATGATAGGTCTTCATATTCCTGGGATAAATAGTAGGCTCCTTCCATCTCTTTCGATTGTTTTACAGAAAATAACACGTCTGTCACACACGGATAGCTAGCGTACTCTTCAAAAAGAAAAACTTTTTATTTAAAGACAATCGCGTTTATAGGGTAATATGATGATGCTAATTGAGGATGAGGATAGAATGGATGAGGAGGATTGAAGGGGTTTTATAGGAGATGAAAAGTGGCCATATGAAGCAAATAGCAAGCATAATGCCTTCGGCTTACGATAGCAAATAGTGGTTTATTATTTGATTTTCATTAAATTTAGCTTTTTAAGAATGATGACTTATAATGTGTTATAATGAGTATAATGTATGCTTGTTGTGATTGGAGCTATGGTGTTACTGTATGTTAATGAAGCTACTTTATACAAGTAGGCCCTAATCTGCTGATCCATAAACACAATTGCATATTGATTGCTTAAGGCCGGGTGTAATGGTCGGTCGACCTCTAGGTCGTTCGCGGCCTACCAACGCGTGGCAACCCTTTACACCACGGACGCTTCCCATATGAAGAAATTGGAGATGGTCGCTCTTGCAACCGATTCAAATTCAAACCAATTAAAAACCCATTTTTGACTGATACATGCTTTTTCAAAAGAAAATAAAATTGAGGATGTCGGTCTCCTTGTTACACTAAGTTAGTCACGAAATAGTCTTGGAGAGAAAAAGCTGATGTAACAGTGGGGATGTTGTCTCTTTGTGGTCAACATTACCACTAGTCTAAGTAATTTAATAGAATTTTCTGGCGTGTAATAGTCCATTTGTTTTATAGATTTGCTGATTTGCATTTTCATGATAATTTTGAACATTATGATAGTACTTAGTTAGCAACTTGCCTCAGAGTGCAATCCACCATCTCCTTATTGTTATATAGCGAGTGGCAGAACCAAAAATAAAAGTGATCGACCGGGGACAAAAAATTTCGAATTTTAATTGAGAATTTGGTTTACTTTTCACCTGTGAAATAATTAAGCATAAATAAATAAAAAATAATAAAAATATATCACAATTAATATTTTTAGACCAGATGCAACAAAGAAAAATCAGGATTTTTAAGTGAAATTATAAACACGGAGCAAAATTTCAATTCATCAAGGTCGCGTGACACCACGGGACCCCCTAGTGCCGCCACTTTATCCAGCTTAAGCATTAAGGTATAAGTATAAAATTTTTGGTGCACCCAATGATGTGCTACATTATATCAGAAATGGGATTGTTTGTTAGAGATTAGGGTTTTTGCTTTCTAAATGCTACTTGAACTTATCAATGTCCAATTTAACAAATGCAGAACACTATAATCTAGAAGCAACTACTATTAGAATGCTATGAGCTACAGGGTGTTGTAAATGAAGGCAAACTAAGAAAAATCCTTTAAAATAATTTTTAATTACTGGATGGATATAATTATCATATCTTTCCACTCCAGAGTATCAAGTACATACCTTTCAATGAAGGAAGTTAATGTAAAATTTATGGGTTTGTTAAAAAATCATTCTTAAAGTGAGTTGTTGTTGGGTTTGTTAAAAAATCATGAAAGCAAATTATCGTCGTGTCTTGAGTTAAAGTTATCGTGTCTTAAAGTGAGTTGTTGTTGGAAGTTTTCAAGGTTCTGCTAAACATGTAGATAATAAAGTTAAAGGTTTATTTAGATCTAGACGTAAAAATTTATGTTAAAGACTTAAAGCAAAATGAATAATATGAATAAGAGCCATAGAATAATATGAATAAGAGCCATACACAATCGTAATCACATAGATAATAATTGAGCATGTGGGTCTATGTTATAGAAAGTTTGTGACGTCGGGAGTCTAATTATTTGCCAAAGAAACAAAACCATCTTTTGGTTATTATAAACAATTGAAATTTAAAAGGCAGATCTTAAAAGAGATTTATTTGTGCATGATTAACCTCTTTAATACGTATTGTGCCGAGACCTTTGTTTATCCGTTTTCATGTAAAATAATGAAGAAAAAGAAAACTTATATATAACCCTATAAAATTTAAGCCGTTTTGAATATGGTATGATTGAAATAATGTCTCACGAGACATCAAATTATCCAATTTTAATTATTAGTTTTGTTAAGGAAAGGGAAAAAAAAACGATATGGTAAAATTTACCTTCCACTTTTGAGACGAAGAGGAAAAAAGATTTTATAACAAAAAAAAACCTCAAATCTTCCTTCGATCCCTTTCTTCTCTAAAATAATCTTGAGAACACAATTTTTTTTTTCAATTTCTTTTCTTTTCTTTTCTCGTGTATCTTAATCTTAAGAACACATTGTAAGCTACACAAAAAGAAGTTAAGGGATATTGGCACCTAACAAACTTGTCATGGGTTGAGAACCATCTTTTAGTTATTCATAAACAATGCAAACGAAAAGAGTAAGTTACAAATCTTTTTGTAATTTGGTTAAGTGGTTTTCTAATGGCCTCCAAATGCCCTCCCTCATGCTTTGTAATCTCCTTCATTAGCGCCTTGCTAGGTTTAATTTATATTACTCGTTAAAAAAACTGTTCTTAGAAAACTCAACTTTTTTATAATCTCAATAAAACCATAATGTTAGCTATAACTTTATAACATATATTTTGCGTAAAATGTAACATTTGCATCATGATACCTTACTCAATGTAGTCATTTCATGATCATATCCATTTGATGATCTCACAAAGACTATTTCCTTAGCTTTAGTGTTAGCATTTTCATTTTTTGACGAGAAATTTGCTCACTAATGCACTGAATTACCCTATCAGAACTATTAAACCAAGATTGAGTGATAGACTTAATTTCACTAACTCCCTTTCTTAGGGCCTAATTTTCTTTTAGAACCTTAGTGTTTACATGTTGAAAAGTAAGGGCAGTTATCTTAGCTTGTTTAAGTTCAAAAATCTCATCCCTATCAGTATCTAGTTCTAAGGCAAGATTTCTATATTTTGAAAGTAGGTTAAGCCTTTGCTCTTCCACAAACTTAAGGTCAACACAAGTATAATCAAAGAATGCTATTCTATCTTCATTATCATCCATTTATAAGAGAGTGTGTACTTCTATATTATATCAACTGATTCTCCATCACTAGCATGCTTATTCCCAATAACTACCTTTTATTCATCTACCAAGGCTATTAGTACCTTGACAATTACCATTTCCTCATCATCAGAGAAGATTTCCTATTCATCACAAACATAAATTTCAGCAACAAGTCCTTTTTCTTTTTTTTGGAGCGTGATTAGTGTAAGGGTTGAGAGTTAGAGCTACTAGCAGTTAAGAGGGCAAGTTTGGCTTTGTCCTTAAAGTATTTATCTTTATAATCATTCTCAACTTTTGGTTGATTGGTTATTTGTAAAGGTTGGAGCTGAGGTGGTTTGTTTAGGCCAGGATCTAGAGTTATTGATGATGGGTATGAAGGTAAAGGTGTTTTTTAAATGCAGCCCTTCAAATAGTGACAAGGTTCACCACATTTGTAACATTTCTCTTTAGTGACCTTTGAACCACTGAATCTGGATAGGTTCTTTTTGAAGAATCTCTTGAAATTTGCTAGTAAAGCTCTTTTATGTAATTTGTCATTAAGATCATTCTAATAATCCTGACTGCTTCTCAATGCTCTTCATCATCAGGATCATCTTGAAAGTCACCGAACAACATAGTTAAAAAAACTGCAATTGATATGGGTGAGGTGGTTAAGGCTTTCTTGTTCTGAGGTGCATAAATTTTGGATATGAGGATTTCTTCATAGCTGTACTTTCCATAGAGAGTGGCTAGATCAAGATCTTTAACATGATTGGAGTTTCTGAGACCTAGATTAAATAATAACCTCTACTTTGGAAGATTTTTTGCCAAGCCATCATTTATTTCATGATTTAAGAGATTAATACCATCATTTTAAGTTCATTTAAAAGAAATTTGTATATGGTAAAGGTCTAAGAGAGACTTTTATCATCAGATGATTTAAAGGTGTTATAGGCAAGTTTAAGTCCATGACCCTATTTTCTTTTACCTCAGAGGGACCTTAAAAGTTAAGAATCAAGCCATTTCATAAATGTTTAGGACATCCAATGAATGATTCCATCACATCATCTGTTGACATAATATGATCATACTTTTAACGCGTTGGTCTTGATTGACCACCTTCCTCTCATCATTCGAACATTTGGTTTCAGGTTTTAGGAGACCTATTATTGTTAGTGTAACATATGGACCATCCTCATTACATTTAATGGGGGTAAGGTTCTATTCTAACCAGATAACAAAGCATGATCTTTTTTCACTTTGTAAATCTTGCAACTTCTAGTTTATGGGCAATAGAAATAAAATTACCTCCCTATGGATCAACTAGTTACGGTACATCACTAGACATGGTAGGATCTTGATTTTGAAAACTTTATTAACAGTTTATGAAATAAGTTTTATAAATCAAACCGCTCTGATACCACTTGGTGATCCTTTTTAGTTGGTTACAACATATTAACTAAGTTAACTAACAAATGTCCATGCTTGTAAAGTATAAAAACAATTTAACAAGATAACAAATAGGGAAAAACATAACACAAGAGTTTTTCAACGTTTAAATTTTTAGTAAAAATGAATTAAATAATTTTCTATGATTCTTTGCGAAATAACAATCAAACTTCAATGACAATGTATAGTGATCTCCTCAGTAACTTAAACACTAACCAAGGTATGTGTTTAAGTAAGAACTATATTAAAACACTGAATGAGTTCATGGATTTAGTTCTTTGGAGGAGTAAATGTTCTTGTAAATGTGTATCACATTAATTATACGAGATGACATTTACTCATGTACAACATTCTCTTATATAGGCAAATTTCGAGGTGGATACCCGTGGGTTAATTTCGACGTGTCAAGCATATAACTCGTAAAGTACAATGCTACCTTACTTCTTTCGTAATCTTTTATTGTTGAAATGTGTCTAATCACACTTTAAAGAAACAATGTTGACAACTGTTTTTTTTTTTTTTTTTTTTTTTTTTTTTTTTTTTTTTTTTTTTTTTACCAACTCTTGT
Organism: Artemisia argyi; assembly: GCA_030686995.1. NCBI lineage: Eukaryota > Viridiplantae > Streptophyta > Magnoliopsida > Asterales > Asteraceae > Artemisia > Artemisia argyi. The sequence continues at coordinate 36,001,946 of CM060681.1, forward strand.
ACTTCTTCGACTTTCTTTGATAAGTACATTTCACTAATTTTTTCAAGAAAGTTCCCTCCCAATCTTTCAGGCACTTAGATATTTTTCTTAAATGTGTAAGTTCAAAATGTCTTTGACTTGTTTTGAAGATCAAGGGGAGTTAGTGAGTTAATTGTTAACACTCACTCACTCACTCACTCATCATCTTCTTTCAGGTTTAGGGTTTCACTTACCGAATTCTGCCTCAGGAAGTGCTGAGACTTTCTTTAGTCTCTGAAGAACTCTGAAGATGATTCCTTGAATATTCTTTCAATCAGGGACTTCATTTATACTTCAGATATTTATGTTCAAATCCTAGTTAAAGATTAGCGAACTCTGAAATAGCCCTACATCATTCCTAGCTTTTCTTTATTGTCCATTCTGGATGCACATTATTGATGTTTATGCTCTTTTTATTCTTTCCAATCAAGTCCAAACATTATTGCAATGAAATGTAGTCAAATATTGCAAATGTATACATAGAGATATAAGTTAAAATGAAGGTGCAATCATATACGTAGTATAAGTAGATGAATCTCGAGCGCCTGATAGCTAGAGTCCTTGATTGAGTCAGTAGGCGAGGATCAATGGTGCAACACACTCGAGGGCCATCACCCTTGATAAGAAAATCAGAATCACTGATCTGACATGTAATGAATTTTAGGCAAAATTTGTATTCTTGGTATCATTAAATTAGGTTAAGTTAATCTGTTGAGGAATTCATTTCTTATGATTCACACTAATTTAATCTTGTATAATAGAACCAAATTATGGTTTGTATCCTAATAATATCTCATGTTGTGTGAGAAACTTCCCAACCAAATGGTTGTGGGTTTAAGTCATGCTTAAAACATATGAGATAGAATTGTAGTGTAAACATTATTAGATAGTTAAAATTGTCGTTCTTAAAAAAAATGTATAATAGAATTTATGTTTAATTATAAACATGTAGAAAATTTCATAGTAACAATGCTTGTGTATTTCGGCTGTGGACATAACTCGGTTATCTTATTAGTGTAAATCAAACTAGATATTGGTGACAATCACTTTTAACCATGGATGGAACTGGAGGGGTCTTGTGATATCACGGGACCTTGATAAAATCTGTTTCGTAGTGTTAATTATCGTAAAAATTTAAACACTGTTTTTTTAAAATGCACCTGATCCTAATGCATTGTATTTCTTGTTGTTGTTTAGTTAATTCATTAATAGGTGAAAATTGAACTTAATTTTCACTTAACTCAATCTTTTCAAGTGAAAGTCTTACTCTTTTGTCAACTTTTTTTCATTATACAAAAATTGTGTTCCGGTCACTTTTAGCGTAGTTTCGTCTCTGCTTTTAACACATCTAATTCCTGTTGTTTGTTTCTTTATTTTTATTTGCATTTGAATTCGAAACATATTGGTCATTCTATAAAAATAGACACCGGTACATTTTTTTTTTTTTTTTTTGGAAAAAATTAATGTCGTTGTCTTCATGAAACCTTCTTTCTTGCCTACCATATCATTGTTAAACTACTCATATGTTAATAATCCACATATTTTTATATTTTCATGTGGTTCACCATGAATGTCTAAAGGGGCACTTCACTTTTTAGTAAGGTTGGGGTCCAGTTGAGTGTCGAATTGTTACAAGAAATTATATAATGATATTCATCAATTGGCTAACATTTTTGTACCTAAAAGGTGCTAACATATAACGTATAACCTTGAGAGTTCATATAAAGCTGGCCACTCAGATTAAAATCGGCGAAAAGGGTCGAGTCCTTTATCTAGTTCATCTATATTCCAGTGTCAACTTTCAAGTACAAATTTGCTTTCTCTTCTGTACTTAAACTTATTACTACGTGACTGTCAGTTTTGATTGATCGACATTGTTGCTAGATCATCACTATTTCAAAATTTTAGGGATAAATTCAGGGTGCGTTTGGTATCTCACTATAGGAATGACACTATAACTATTAAAGTAATTAAATTTGTTTGTTTAAGATGAGGGACCTACAATAATGGTAATGAATAATAGATAATTAGATATAATTCATACTTCATATACATCAAAATTAAAGAGCTATGTATTGATCTTTCGTAGGTGAAGGTGTTAAATGTTACGTATAAACATTAATAAGTAAATGTTTAGTATCGAACCCGAGACCTCGGGATTGCACACTTTACAAACAAGAATAATGTAAAATAAATATATATATTAAATGTATAGAATATATATATTTATAAACACTTAAAGGACTAAATGGTCGTTAGTTATTAACCGTATGGACTAACTATCATTAGTAACGAAAGATAAGGACTAGAGTGTAACTTGGGACTCAAGAAAGATCTAGAAACACCCATTGGGTGCCTAGGCCGGTCATAGCCCATCCCCATGGGTCGACCCATGTTTTCTTGGTCACCAAGATATCCTCTAGTATATATACAAGGCCAAGGATTAGGGTTTCACATCTTTTGTGCACACACACTAACCCTAAATCTTTTCTCTTGTCTCTTTCTTTTGTGGCCGATCGGTTCATCCCTCCCCTAGAGTGTTTGGATCGATTTTCCATAAGCTAAAAACTAAGTGTTTTTGTTTACTTGCATCAAACCTTTATTCGTTGGTAGTTTGTGTGTACAAGAACGAGGTAATTACTTACTTTAGTAATTATCAAGAGATCGATAAACAAAACGGTAAGGGGTTTATCATTGATCTATTTATACAAGAATCAAGGTTAATTTGAAGTGCATCGGGTACGTTTTCTATTTATGTTTTAGTTAATATTTATGTGTTATACTTGATCCTAGCTTCCGCAATACGTGCTATTTAATTGTTAAACTCTAACAGTGGCATCACGAGCCATGTATAACATGTAATTGATTACTAAAACGTAATAAAAACCGGATCTTCTAGAAACCCTAGGTCATTAACCGGTTAATTGAACGTATCTTGTGACCTATGTGCTAATTGTTAGGTTTTGATCCGTGACTTACATGCATGTTTGTCATAGATCTTGTTTTTTTTTCTTCACATGTTTAATATAGATCTTAAATTGGGGAAGACTCCAATACATATTAAAATCAATTTTATATGCTATGTGGTGTGTTAATTAGCTTTGGCCTACGCAATTGATTCGTCAATGTATGTGGCTCTCTTCCACTAAGAGGAAAAGGCCTTAGTTGATTGCATGCATTACTATACCTAGAATTGATTTTATTAGGATCTTTTCTAATACGGATTGCATGTGGCTAATTGTTTCACTTATTTATTATTGGTTGTTTTGATTTTCTTTGGTACTTGTTTTATTGTTATTAGTTGGACTTGATGTAAGCAATAAAAATGTTATTTTTATAAGGAAAATAATACGGACTAATAATGGTGAAACCCTAATGTGATAAAGTAATAATCTTGCAAGGTCTTATGTGCCGCTAGTGGTCTGATTCGCACGGTAATCAGCTCCCAGGCGAGACTAGAAAAATTCACACTTTATTACATAATTTTGAGATTGAATCCATAAACTTTTGCTTGATTGATGTTTTATACAAGTATGCTTTTAAAATTAAGTCTTTTAAGATGATATTCATAACCGTGATTTGAAGGCTTAGAAAGAGCCTAAGAGTCTGTCTTGGTTATCACAATCTTGAATATGTCTTAAATGAATTACTTTTAAAATCATGATTGTAGAAAGTCATCTTAGGGTTTTGGCATAAACCTCAAGTAAAATTTTGTGTATTAATTTCACGAATTGGATATAAAAAGTTTTTATGAAAACTTATGTTATAAAGATGAGTGCATGCATCTTTGTACATATTTTGATTGACATATCAAAATTAATACCCTTAATAATTTAAGTTACATGCCATCTATCTATAAGGAACACTAGGAATTTTAATTTAGTAAACGTGAGACCTAGGCTGAATTACTATAACAAGGTAAAATTCTTTTAACGCGTGAGACCATAATTGTAATTTTACAGTTTTTAAGGTAGACGACTTAATTAAGTTGTGCGTGAGACCTAGAACTTAAGGCATGAGATGGGATGAAACATGCTTACAAGGCAAATTGATGAATCAATTTGATGTAATTCCCATAATAATCTAGGAATTGGAAATCTTGTTTGCCAATTATTGTTCGACAGATTACCAACTTTTATACTTTCACCACTAGCAGATCAACTGGTGTGGTGGAATCTATGTAAAGTTGGATCCTAGATTTTCAAGAAAATTAGTTGGTTATATGAATATAGCCTTGGGTATTTTATTTTTCTTGAAGATATTGATTATCGAAAATACTAATATTTGAACTTTATCTGTAGATATGGCTCAACCTGATAACCAAACTGTGATTTCTGCTTTCAAGAGTCATCTTGAGAGAGAAAAACTGACTGGAAAGAATTTCAATGACTGACACCGTTCGCTCAGAATTGTCTTGAGGGCGTCTGGTAAGCTAGACTATGTGACCGAGGAATGCCCTGCTGAACCTGCTGCTACTGCAACACCAGAAGCAAAGGCAGCATGGAAGGTGACTAATGCTAAGTATAATGAGGTTGCTTGTTTAATGCTCACTAGCATGAGTACTCAATTACAAAAGAAGTATGAGTACTCGTCTCCTAAGAATATGCTTGATAACCTCAGGCAGTCTTATGAGAAGCCACCTGCAGTTGAATTGTATGATGAACTCGACAAGCTACACAACTACAAGCATGGTGATGGTAAACCAGTAGCTGATTATGTGGATGAGATGAAAGATTCGTTTGATCAACTTCACAGAATTGGTTTTGGTTACCCCGACAATGTGCAAGTGCACTTGATCAACAGGTCCCTCAACAGGGATTTTGCTGGTTTTGTGCAGAATTACAACATGCATTGCTCGGGGAAGACAGTCTCAGAATTACTCGCATTGCTTGTTGATTATGAGAAAAGTCTACCAGCCAAGGTCAAGGCTCCTACCCCACAAGTGTTGGCAATTCATGGGGGGAGAATCCAGAAGAAATCGCATGTGAACAAAGGCAAGGGTAAAGGTGATAAAGGCAAGCAGGTCATGGCCTATCAACCACAACCAAAGATGAAACAGCATCAGCCTAAGCAGAACAAGACAAATCCTCCAAACAAGAAGGATCAGGCTTGTCACCACTGTCATGAAAAGGGCCTTTGGAAGCAAAATTGCCCACTCTACATTCATGACTTGCGACAGAAGAAGCAGGGGAATGAAGCTGGTAAAGCCAGTACTTCAGGTGCGTTCTTTATGATTGAATTATTCACTCTTACTCCTAAATTGAATTCATGGGTATATGATACGGGATGTGGCATTCATATTTGCAATACCTTGCAGGGGTTTAGAGTTGAGAGAAAGCTGGCCTATGGACAACAATTCTTGCACGTTGGTAACGGAGCGCATGCAGGAGTTGAAGCTATAGGAGTTTTTAATTTAGTGTTGCCTTCGGGCTTAGTACTATCTTTAAATAATTGTCATTATGCACCGTCAATTGTTAGAGGTGTAATTTCATTTTCATGTTTGTTAAACCTTGGTTTTCATCATACTATTTCTAGCAATGGAATTTCAGTTTCTTTAAATGATGTTTTTTATTTTAATGCTATTGCTGTGAATGGTGTATTTGAAATTGATATGAATGATAATGATAATGCTTTTGTTACAAATAATTCAATGTATAGCATCAACAATAAGAGAATCAAGAAAGGTCTGGATTCGTCTTATCTTTGGCATTGTCGACTTGCTCACATTGGCAAAGATCGCATGAAAAAGCTGCAACATGATGGGCTTTTAAATAAGATCAATGATGAATCATTTGATAAATGCGAATCTTGCATTGCTGGGAAGATGACTAAGAAACCCTTAAAAAATAGGATTGAAAGGGCTAATGATCTACTTGGTCTTATTCACACAGATGTGTGTGGACCACTTAGACATGTTTCAAGGAGAGGTGCTAGCTACTTCTTAACATTCACGGATGATTACAGCCGTTATGGTTATGTTTATTTACTTAAACATAAACATGAGGTATTTGAAACATTCAAAGTGTTTAAAGCAGAAGTAGAGTTGCAACTTGGAAAGAAGATTAAAGCTCTTCGATCCGATAGAGGTGGTGAATACCTGAGTCAGGAGTTCATAGATTATTTAGCAAAGGAGGGAATTGTCCAGCACCTTACTTCTCCATATACTCCACAACAAAATGGTGTATCTGAAAGAAGAAATCGTACATTGCAAGACATGATACGATCTATGTATAATCTAACAACTCTTCCTTTCTTGTTTTGGGATTATGCCTTAGAATCTGCGGTTCGCATTCTAAATATGGTTCCAACAAAGAAGGTTGATAAGACACCATATGAGGTATGGACTGGAAAAGCTCCAAACCTGTCTTATCTTAAGGTCTGGGGTTGTGAGGCGTATGTTAAACGTGACTCAGCAGATAAACTCCAACAAAGATCTGTGAAGTGCATCTTCGTAGGATACCCTAAGGAAACTATGGGATACTACTTTTATTACCCACCTGAAAACAAAGTATTTGTTGCAAGGTATGGAGACTTCCTTGAAAGGGAGCTCATATCTCAAGAATTCAGTGGGAGAGTATATGATCTGGAAGACGGTCAAGAAGATGTAGCACCTTCTGAAAACACTAACCAACTTCCGGTAGAACCTGAAAGTTTAGGTCCTCCACCTGAAGTTGAAGTGATTCCCATTCGTAGGTCAACAAGACCAGTAAAAGCTCCTACTCGTCTATGTCTTAATGTAGAGAGTGATGAGAATATACTGGGTGATCTTGATGAGCCTACAAGTTATAAAGCTGCCATGAATGGTCCTGAAAAGGCCAAATGGAAAGAAGCTATGGATGGGGAAATGCAATCCATGGAAGACAATGATGTCTGGGAAGAAGTAGACCTACCTCCGGGTGCCAAACTAGTTGGGAGTAAATGGCTCTACAAGAAAAAGACTGACATGGATGGCGTTGTACACACCTATAAGGCCCGTTGTGTAGCTAAAGGCTATACTCAAACTTTTGGTGTTGACTATGAGGAGACCTTTTCTCCTGTAGCTGACATAAGGGCAATTAGGATTCTTATAGCCATAGCCGCTTACTATGATTATGAGATTTGGCAAATGGATGTAAAAACCGCCTTCTTAAATGGTCGCCTAGATGAAGACATCTATATGGCGCAGCCTGAGGGGTATGTAAATCCAGAATTCCCAAATCGTGTATGCAAGCTTAAAAGATCCATTTATGGATTAAAGCAAGCATCACGACAATGGAATAAGAGATTTGATGGTGAAATTAAAAAGTATGGATTCACTCAAAATCTTGATGAGCCATGTGTATATCACAAAGTTAGTGGGAGTAATGTAATTTTCCTTATATTATATGTTGATGACATATTGATCTTGGGAAACGACATTCCAAGTTTGCAAAAGGTTAAGGCATATCTTGGAAAGTGTTTTTCTATGAAAGATTTAGGGGAAGCTGCATTTATTCTGGGAATCAAGATATATAGAGATAGATCTCAGCGATTAATTGGATTAAGCCAAAGTGCTTACATTGATAAAATATTGAAGAGATTCAATATGCAAAATTCCAAGAAAGGATATTTGCCGATGCAAGAACAACATGGCTTGAGCAACAAGGTTTGTGCTTCAACACCCACAGAGGTGCAACGCATGAAGAGAGTCCCTTATGCTTCGGCTGTGGGATCTATAATGTATGCGGTGAAAAGTACAAGGCCTGATGTGGCATTTGCACAAAATTTAACCAGTCGATATCAGCAGAATCCAGGTGAAGCTCACTGGACAGTTGTTAAGAATATTCTTAAGTACCTTAGGGCTACTAAAGATATGTTCTTGGTTTATGGGGGAAATCCATCAGCAGAACTTGATGTTACAGGTTACTGCGATGCTTCTTGGAAAGGTGATAATGATGATACGAAGTCTCAGACGAGTTATGTCTTTGTCATTAATGGAGGAGCTGTGGATTGGAGGAGCAGAAAGCAGAGTGTACTAGCGATGTCTGCTACAGAAAGTGAGTATATAGCTGCTTCAGAAGCTGCAATGGAAGCTGTTTGGATTAGGAAGTTTGTTTCAGGGCTTGGAGTTATGCCTTCGATTCAACGACCTATTAAAATGTATTGTGACAACTCGGCTGCAATTACATTTGCCAATGAGCCTGGAATCATGAAAGGCACTAGACATTTCCCGATTAAGCATCACTATGTTCGAGAACAAGTCGAAATAGGCGAAATCGAAATGCTCAAAGTTCACACAGATGATAACTTGGCAGATCAATTAACAAAGCCTCTACCTGGCACCAAGCTTTACAAGCATGCTGAAGGTGTAGGACTTAGATTAGCTGAAAGTTTCATGCCCATTTGTGATTAGTGTTTGGATAAATGATGTAATGTACAATTATTATTTTAATAAAATAAAATATGTTTTATGTTTATTTATTCATTGTCTTAATAATATATCCTATATTTGCATGTTTAAGATCCATGAATAAATTATTATTCTAAATTGTCCATTGTCGATTAATGATATGGGAATATCATTAAACTAAGACAAATTTGAGTATTGGTTTAGGATATACTTGAAAGTATATTGATGCGTAGTCATACCAATTTCACATGATATTCGATGAATTGAATATTGGACTTATCTCAATGATATGATTTAATATTTAATGTGAGAATCATATTTAAAGTTATCCTCAGACTTGAGATACCAGATAAGTGTCATGGATGTAGTGCATTTTTGTGAAACAATCTACCGCTCACCGTAACAGGGAGTTATAAGGGTTGTTTTCAGAAGTGTTGCAAAGTTCATGGGTTATTCTTGTAGTCAAGAAAGAATTTATTCCTTCTGATTTGTTTAGAAGTTTAATACTGCTGGGCCCCTCGTAGGGTTGACAAAATATTTGCATGGCCATGCCCAAAGTCTATCTGGAATATGTTCAGATGTTTTGGTAATTTTGTTCAATCATAAAGAAATGAGAAACAGAAATTTAATAAAGAAACTCACATCTTTATTAATGCGGTATTAGTAATGAAAGGATGATTATAATGATGAATCATTAAAGGTTTTTCCAGGAAACCTAGCTCGGATTGAACTAGGGGCATTGGAGTGTTGCAAGACGCTAACCAATGTCATTTTACTATTAATGAATATACGAGTGGGAGCTGTTAAATGTTACGTATAAACATTAATAAGTAAATGTCTAGTATCAAACCCGAGACCTCGGGATTGCACACTTTACAAACAAGAATAATGTAAAATAAATATATATATATTAAATATATCGAATATATATATTTATAAACACTTAAAGGACTAAATGGTCGTTAGTTATTAACCGTATGGACTAACTATCATTAGTAACGAAAGATAAGGACTAGAGTGTAACTTGGGACTCAAGAAAGATCTAGAAACACCCATTGGGTGCCTAGGCCGGTCATAGCCCATCCCCATGGGTCGATCCATGTTTTCTTGGTCACCAAGATATCCTCTAGTATATATACAAGGCCAAGGATTAGGGTTTCACATCTTTTGTGCACACACACTAACCCTAAATCTTTTCTCTTGTCTCTTTCTTTTGTGGCCGATCGGTTCATCCCTCCCCTAGAGTGTTTGGATCGATTTTCCATAAGCTAAAAACTAAGTGTTTTTGTTTACTTGCATCAAACATTTATTCGTTGGTAGTTTGTGTATACAAGAACGAGGTAATTACTTACTTTAGTAATTATCAAGAGATCGATAAACAAAACGGTAAGGGGTTTATCATTGATCTATTTGTACAAGAATGAAGGTTAATTTGAAGTGCATCGGGTACGTTTTCTATTTATGTTTTAGTTAATATTTATGTGTTATACTTGATCCTAGCTTCTGCAATACGTGCTATTTAATTGTTAAACTCTAACAGAAGGAGCCACCAATACTATTAAACTCATACACATTGTTATTAATGACTAGCATACTAAATGCACCATAGTCATTATTTGTAAAAGTTAACCATAGAAAATTTCCTATATATATACGAGTATATTCCTCTTTACGTTTTACCCGTCCATCTTATATCCCTATATATTGTCACAACCTTCTGAATTATAAGACTGCAAAAGCAAGCACTCGAGCCTCGAGCAGTCGAGCTTTATTATGCCCCAAAAAATTTATGTATGTTATTTTTATTGTTTGATAGTCAATAATATAACTTCGAAAATAGAACGACGATATTCATTACTGCATATAAAGAGAAACCGAAGTTAAAAAATAAAGTGACTACTTTTAAAGTATTAAAATTTTTAATAAAGCTCTTATCAGCTAATTAAATTGCTTTAGGTCTAGTTTAACCTAGAGACAGCCCTGTATGTTGTGATCCAAAAATCAAAGTAGAATGACTTATGTTTTAACTAGTTATATAAAATTAAACTAGCATGGTACCCGCGCGTTGCGGTGACGGGTACCTTAAAATTAAATTTTAAGCGATTAATACTTTTAGGGTAGTGACAATAATAATTTTACAGATGGTGATAATTTTAGATTGTAATAAATATAAATAATAGCAAAGTATCTATATAGAAATAGCATATTTACACGTACGATACTAAGACAGTAGCAAATAAGATTATAAAGGTAATATATAAACGGTAGTTGCTACTGCGTGAATGAGGGTCAATTACGTAATTTTGCATTGACAATTTTAAGCACGGCCCAAAATAAACGTTCATTTTTAAATTATACAAAGTTTTGAGAAATCACTAACCATACTTTTCATCAATCAGATATCATCAATACTCACTAACTTCTTCTTTGGTTGGTTAAAATATAAAGTAAACGTTTATTTTGAGATAACTCAAAATAAAAAGGTGGACAATTATTTTTCTAAATGAGTATTATTGTTTTCACATAGAGCAATTTTATATTATATCGTTTGAATCAATCATGTGTCTAAAGTTTCTTCGAAGCATGTGACATGACCAGATGCTATATATCAAGCAATGTGACATAAAAAGTTTACTTGCAAAGAATATTTCTTATAGTGAAGTAAATAATTTAGCACGATACTATGTTTTGTACACTTTTATTTTAGTTGATAATATTAATTTATTTGTTTACTTTTTATTAGTATGCTCGTTTGGGCTTTGCGCTTTGGGCCTTGTTAAGTTGTTATTGTTAACAAGTACACTAAATAAAACCCTAGTTGTGTATTCCCTTTAAATATGATTTTGGCACAAAACACTATTTGTTTTTAACTTTCTCTCGATCTCATGCCTCTGATAAAAACCTACCCTTTGAGAAATGCAATCAACTGCATGTCTTTTATGTGATAAATCATAAATCAATTTGGGCTTCGAGGTAGTTGGCATATGATTCATGATATTGTCTGTCGGTGGTCGGATTTCGTTTTTTTTCTTTTTTTTCTTTAATTATTAAATATGAGTTAAATTACCAAGGAGATGATGGATCTTATTTCTCTAGTTTGCAATCGATGAAAAATGCAAGCAACAAAAGAAAATATTTGTGATATGTTCTTCTATTTGTTATATCACTGCATGTATTTATTCCAGTTTTCAATCTCTTACAAAATAATAGAAGTCAAGCCATCCTCCGGGACATTGTACAAATATGTTTTGGAATTGGACTGATGGCCGTGGAAGCAAAAATTCTCTCAGATTTACGTTTTGAAATTGGACTGATGGATTTATGTTTTCTCAGATTGTTTTAGTTTTCTCGGATATATTTTTTAGTACTTGGCTTAATAGCTTGATTAGATTGTACTTTGTGATTAAATGGTTGTATTTTTTGATGAATGGGTGAATTAAATATTGTATTAATTGTATCTTTTGAATATTGGTTTTTTTTGTATTTGTGATTCAAATAGTTATAAATTATGTTTTCTAACTTGTATTTACTTAAAATCTGTTTTAGGAAATCTTAAAAAATTAATAGGATAAAAGTGTCAATATGCATTATAAGAAGTATAGATACCGTTAAATGCGACTTGAATTGTTGGTGACACGAATGTACCTTAGTCTAACATATATGCCTTTCGGAACAAAGTTGAAACCAAAAAAAAAAAAAAAAAAAAAAAGAAAAAAAAAAAAGAAAAAAAAAAAGTTGAATACTTGGTATAAACATGAGTGAATCAGCATACAAAAAGATACTGATAAAATATGGGGAAAAATACAATATAATTCGTTTTAGCTACATGCAATGCAACATAACAAAAAGTATCTTCTGATCGAGCTTTATTCACATAAAGATAAGCTAGTTATAATATCTGTGCACGCACAGAATTTTTAAAATTTTGATTTGATTATGTATTATTATCGATTAAAAAAGAAATCACTTAACATGTTTCAAATAGTTTTAATTAGTGGACTAAAGATAAAAAAATCATATGTATATATGTTCTAATCTATCTATTATTTTAGGAGAATACTTTTGGATTAAAAATTATATTTTATTATTCAAGCAAAATCACATGATAATACTTGACTTGCATGAGATGTTAGTAATATATGCTTTTAGTTTTGCAAACCCGTGCTATCAATTTACGATGTGTTTTGTAATTGTAGTATTTCTTTTACTTATATTTTCGTTATGTAGTTTTTCTTTTTTTGATTTAGGAGGTGATTCTTATCAAATAATTATTGTGATGCATGCATTTTTTTTTTATAATTTAAAGAAAACACCTTCTATATTAAAGAATGACTATCTAACCGATGTGTTTTTGTTTGTTTTTTTTAATAATTAGCTTTGTATAATGTTTTTAACTGACAGAGATGTTGAGTTTAAGGTTAATATTGTTATTTAACTTTAACTGTTGATATCATGTTATACAAAATGTGCGAATTTAGTGGCACATAATGAGCGTTGATGAAGTTAAAATATGCTCCGTAAAGTTTTTATGGATATCCATATATAAGTTTTAAATAACAATTACATGAGTCGTTGTTATAAGTAGAATCGCGTATATTTATTTTCATATCACAGTAACTCATGCTTACCATTTGATATTTATACTTCTGTTACTAATAATTTAGCCGTATTTCAAATTCGTGTACGCATAAATTAAACTTTTATATAGTAACATGAGTCCTTATTTAAAAAAATATTCTAATGGATGAAAGTTTAAAACTAACGTTAGTTTAAAAAATATTTAACGTATATTAAAACTAATTCGCATATTTACTAAATTTACTTTAATTAAAAAAAAAAAAAAAAAAAAAAAAAAAAAAAAAAAACTAATACTATTACTCATGTAATTTTAAACAAAGTTAACATTATAAAATATAGGGTATAAAGTGTAAGGGGTTAATTGTTTATTATCTAAAGTTATTAAAAAACATGGGGACTTGTAATTTTACATTTAACTCTAATATATTTAAAATTCAACCACTAAGGTTTTATTAATTACCTCCTCTTTTCTTAAGTTTTTTATTTTCATAAATTTGACACCAATATTTTTATGTGTTTTTTTATAAATCAAATTCTCCACCAAATTTATTAAAGTTTGACCAAAATCAATTCAATTTTGACTTTTTATTAGCCAATCATATTATTTGATTTCGCTTATGTGTCAAAATCAAGCTCTCATATTTGTCCAATTTTTTTTCAATGAGAAGGGTTTTACAAAACCACTCCGAAATGATGTAATTCTTGTATTATATAAAAGATACTTAAATAATTAAAGATCCGAAATGAGAGCATTAACATAATATGAATATTACATGTAAGTATAGCTAATTAGGCTTACTATTTTTAGCTACATGCAATGCAACATACTACAAATAATTCGTTTTAGCTACATGCAATGCAACATAACATAAAAGTACTCTTTTGATGGAGCTTTATCACATAAATGTAAATATTTAAATAAGGATTAATTTCATATATCACCTTACTTTCATGATTAATTTTATATATACGCAAAGTGCAAGTATTGAATGCATAATGTATAATGTTTTTAATAAATGTTTGAGTATATATGAAATTTCCAACTAAAATGAGGGGAGATATGAAATTGCCCTTCTAAATAATTAAAGATCCGAAGTGAGAGCGTTAACATAATATGAATATTACTCGTACCGTCGTACGTATATCTAACTAGGTTTACTATATTTGCCGCAACGTATACATCTTTAGGGTTTATGCATTTTTAATTAATACAAGTGTTAATGCATCATGTAAACACTACAAATTCTTACACACTCTGGGTTATCATTGGGTTATCATTCTCCTTACACAGTCTGGCCTAGGGAGGAGACTGTTTAGGCTCTGATGGACTCAGTGAGAGGTCTAATTCATTAGAACGTACCATAATATAAGATAATGCATTGTGAAGGGTATATAGTTTGGGAGGGCAGTGTATGATGGGTAGAATAGCGAGGACTGAAAGATGAACCTGCTTGGTCCATCCAATACACTGCTAAAAGAGGTAAGGGTTGGTTTTCCCTCAAAGTATGTGTTCCCAATCGATTGAAGCCATTTTTGAGATGAAAATGTAGGTTAATTGGTATAGCTCTTGATTAGAAGGGTTATGGGTGTCTAGTGAAGCCATTAACCATTTATTTCTATGGTTACTGTGGATGTGGGTTGAATGACCATGGGAAGAGTGTAAGATGGAAATGTAGCTAGATGGTATGGTGCAACAAAAAGGTGAATTGAATGCTGGTGAATGATGTGGTTTATCCAGATTTGGAAGTGTTCTGATCTAATGGTTTGAGCTGAATTAGTATTGATAGATATTTGGTTGCTTTGACTGATATATGGTGTATGGTTATTAGTGATGACTGATATGTACTAGTTTGATAGTTGATGTATTGTTTTCAGTTCTTGTGTCAAAGATTTGGAGCCTGTTCCAAAATCTTATTCTCTTATTTGTAAGTTGTACATATTTTAGTAAAGTTAATATAAGAGTTCACCTTTTGCAAAAAAAAAAAAAAAAAAAAAAAAAAAAAAAAAAAAAAAAAAAAAACCTACAAAATTTTGTTACTAAATTATATTTCACAACATTTTAATATCTTATTTATTATTTAATTTGAATTTGTATACAATTTTATGTAATAAAAAATACACAAATAAATCGATAGAACTTCAAAATGTTAAAACGAGTTACAAAGTTCGAAAAATACGATATATATATATATATATATATATATATATATATATATATATATATATATATATATATATATATATATATATATATATATCTTTTCATAGTTAACTTCACATGATTTATATAGCATTTGAGTTTTATTTGCATTTATAGGTACCATTTTACTTACATTACACATCTATGTGGGACACATATAATAAACAAGATCTGAACGATATCAAGAATTTCCGCAAAAGTAGACTTTAAAACATGTATATTTGTAAAACTAATTTTTCTTAACATGATTGAAATCTAATTTTCAAAATGTTATAGTGCAAAAGAATATAAAATTACATATAATATTTACGTATTATCATGTATGTGTATATTTTTATACCGTATAAATGTAATGAATTGACATCGTCTCTTACTCATTTACGAAAATAAGCCACTGTTAACCAATTTGGCCTTATAGTTCTATAATATTATCGGCTACCGCTTGCCTCTGTTTGCCGCAATATTAGAGGGGTAATCTGCAATTCTGTATGAGTTAATTTAATATTACTTATTTTTATTCAAACATAAAATATTCGTCATTTATGATAATTTCTCACCAAACTTTTAGTTGCAAGGTACCTGAAGCTAAAACATGCAGTTACCCTGCTAGTTTTAATGGCTAATCTTTAATCATTTTATGTCATTATGCAGCCAAGAAGGCAAAAACCCTTCATAAATGATCTTATGGTATGACAAACAAAATTTTTTTTGCATGTATGTATAAATAATGTTATATACTTTAGAACCAAACTTATGAATTTCACATAGGAGACACCAAACCATCACCATGTCGTGGTGGTCTTGGCGGATTTGGGTGTTCATTCGCTTGGTCTCACTCACTCTCACCTATTGTTCATTGGTCATAAGCATGAGATCTTGTGGTAAGGATTAGCAATTCTGTTGTTCCCTTTTACTAAGTTAATAGTTAACTAAAGAGTTAACCTAACCAAGTTTCATGGCGTTTTAGCTCAGATGTAAAGGATTAACAAATAAAGATAAACGTAAAGAAACAGACACAATATTTTTCAACATTTAATTATTATTAGAAGTTAATCAAAAGAGTTATACCCAAGTGTTTGCGGAATAACACTTGGGATTGAGACGACAAGTATGGTATATACTCCTCACTAAACTCAAACTAAGTTGAGTGACAACTAAAAGGTCACACTGAGCTATCTCAGGGACTGCGTTGTTCTTTGGAGGAGTAAAAGTGGTTTGTGAATACTTAGCATTAAATGTACAAACTTGTCAACTTTTACTCCTAACTTACGCTACCTATTTATACACAAGTAAATTACAACGTTACTGATAAAGAAAAAAAGATGACCTAACTAGTAGAGACAAAATACTTACATATTTTGTCTCTCTTACAACAGACTATATTGGGTAAAAGACAATATGCCTTTCTGATGCACAGTAATGACACCATCCTGATGTTATGCCATTCAGGGAAAGTTTGACTTCAGGTTGATAAGGACACCTGTTGATATGTTCAAACTTTCCCGCCTTGTCCCGCCCATACTTCAGTCTTCAGGTCTTCAGTCTTCAGTACTTTAATAGTTGTTTGAGGAGTCTTGGGGTTCAGTGAGTTATTGTCATCCTCACTGAACCCATCACCTTCTTCTTGGCTTAGATAACACGTACTGAGTTCCGCCTCACTGAATGGTGAACCTTTCTTTATAGACTCGCTCTAAGCATCCTGAAGATGACTCACTGAGATACTGTTCACTCAGTGACTTGTTTGTGTTTACGACACTTAGGTTATTTTATGTTCAAATCCTTGTTAGAAGAGGATTGGGGAATTCAGTGACCTAACAGTCTCCCCATATTTGGATATACAAATAGCCTAAGTGTCTCATGATTCAGTGTGAGTTGGCATAGGTCTTCATCTCCTACTGAGTGTTGATATAATTATAGTAGGACACAGATAACTTAAAAGAACATCAAGGTTTATTAATAGTTATTACAATTCCTACTGATAATACAAAAACAAAAAAAAAGGTAGTGGTTGCAGATTCAGATATTCAGTTGATAGCCAAGTGCATCAAGCTTTGCCTTCTTGGATCTCAGAAGGTGTCTCTCAGAGTGCTCCTCAATCATAGCTTTAAGATCCTGGCAGAACCTCACATTTTCAGCACACCTAACAGGAGAAGCCATCATTAGGTACATAAGCATCGCCTTAATCCCTGCCTTGTCAATGTCTGACCATCTTTGGAAAGCAGGGCTTCCATACTTATAAATAAAGCATAAACCTCTTTCAGGGACTTCAAACACCACATTGTCCATGAAGTTGATTCCTTCAGGAAGAGACCTGTCACAATCCAATCCTGGGACCTTGATCTCAGGCTCCGACTCAATTTGCTTCCTCTTCCTTTTGGAGACCTTTGGTGGAGCAGGTTGAGTAGATGGAGCTGGAAGCAGGGAGGGAATGCCAAGAGCTTCAGGCATTTCCATCAGTCTTTCATACCTGAGCTTTAGTGATTTCAGAAGACTGGGAACCACCACATTTGTCTTCTTAGAGATGATTGGTCGGAGCTCATCCAACACAGAGATGCCAAAGTCAACGAACCTGAATGGATCATGGATGCCCATTACTCTTTGGTCTTGCCCTCTAAAGACTGTGACAATTGCAGGCTTGGTGTTGCGATGAATTTTGATGTCAGTGATGGTTTCAGGTTTCAGTCTGTTGGGATATAAAATATCAAAGTACTTCTGGATGTCAAAGTACTGTTGCATGAAGAATAAAGTCAAAGTACTGCTGAAGGAAAAAGTCAAAGTACTGCTGTTATTGAAGAATGTTTAAAGTACTTCGAAGGAAACAAGGACTGATGTGCAATATTAGATAAGGATTAATGTGTAATATTAAACGAATATTCTAGAATTAGTTAGGGATAATGACTTGTCGTTCAAGGATTATCTGTTGTAAATCGACTTAAGGTTATCTATATAAAGAGCCTTAAGAGGTATTAGTCGATACAAGTTTTAGAGAAGTTCTCATAAGTTTTAGAGTCGATCAAAGTTGATAAATAGTTAGGGATTGTTAGTGAATCTGTGTAACAAAGCAGGTTCAAAGTTTGATTAATATAAAAGTTCTTCTTAAGCTTTGTGTTAGTAGATTCCGCATACTTTACAATGTAAAACAGTGTTTCAATATTAATAGTGTTGAGTTTACTCAATATTGTTAAACCCTTACAAGCTACAAAGTAGTTTGGTCAGAGTATGTGAATAAGACAGGAAAAGACATCAATTTCAGAGCTAAACAAGGAATAACATTTGACAAGTCCAAGATTGAGTGTTTCAACTGTCAAAGGACTGGTCACTTTGCAAGGGAGTGCAAATTTGCAAAGTATCAAGCAAACAAGATGATTGAACCACCCAAGCCTGAAAGAAAAGAGATTCCAATTACTGAACCAAAACCAAAAGCTTTGGTTGCTCAAGAGAATCTGTCAGAGATTGATTGGTCAAATGAGTTTGATGATGAACCTATAACCTATTCAATGGTTGCATTGGAAGACTGGAGCACAGCATTTGATGAAGAGCCTGGATATGCTGCTTTGGAGTCAGGAGATGGTTTAGGAAGCTTTGATTGGAGCATGGAGTTTGAAGAAGCACCTGTTCAGCTTGCTATGGTAGCTGCTTCACCAAGTTCATCCACTAACTCTGAGGTATGCTCTAAGTGCAATGATATGTATCAAAAGTTACTTAGTAAATATGTAGCTGAAAGAGATAAATTTCAAAAGGCTAGGGCTGAGATAACTGGTTATCAATTAACTTTAGTGTCAATGGAGGCCAAAATCATTACACATGAAAACAATGAAGTAGCATGGCTTGAAACATATAAACAACAGGATTACCTAGTTAAGTTAAGTGAATGGAAACTAGGTTGTAAGGTGTCTGAACTAGAGAAAGTGACTGCTGAAAGGGATAAGTTGTTAGAAAAACTTTTTGTGTGGAATGAGGCAGGTGTGTCACATGTTCAATTTGTTGAAAAGCAAAGAACATCTAATATTAAGACAGGCCTAGGTTATGATAATGATAGCAATGAAGGCATTCCATTTAAGGGCAAGGAACTAAATCTTACAGTAGACACCTCCACTAGTGATGAAGAGTTCATAAGTCTAGATAAAAATACTTCTAGTGATGAGGAATCCCCTAGTCCAACACCACTTGTATTTAAGAAAGAAAAGGGATATAATGCAGTTCCTTACCCCCCAGGTAGCTTTCAACCACCTAGAAAAGATGTTGACTGTTATGGTGTAGATAATCTAGAGTTTAGGAAAAAGCTTAAAAGTAAATCTAACCCTGAAACTTTAGAAAAGTCTGTTGAAGCACCTAAGATTGAAGAGAATAGGTTTTCAAAACAAGCAGTACCTCCAAACACTTTTCGAAGTACTGCTGATCACTCAGCAGTACCTCAGAGAAAATTCTTTCAAAATACTGCTAATTTTAGAAAATCTTATAGAAGGGGATTTGGGGATATTGGTCCTAAGGTCTGTTATGTTTGTTATAGTCCTCATCATTTGATTAAAGACTGTGATTACCATTCAGAATACCTAAGTAAATATCCAAAGACCAGAAATGCACAACCAAGTCATAGGGAGAATAAGCCAAGGGACAACAAACCAGTTTGGAATTATGCAAATAGGGTTAACCATAGTAATTTCACAAAAGACTATAGGTACCCTCATCAGAAAAGGTCATACTCCAAACCATCAGTACCTTCACAAAGTACTGATAGAAAGTTCCCTAACCAAGATGTCTCTAGCAAACACTCAAGTGTAAGACCTAGGAGGTACAATCACTACAACCCTAGAAGACCTTACAACACAAGAAAAGATGCTAGAACACAGAACCCAACTCCTAAAGTTACAACTAAATGGGTTAAGAAAGAAAGTATTGCTGGGGTAGAACCAGTACTTTCAGAGGTTAAGGGTGAAAAGGGGAAAATTGATCATGAAAAACCAACTGTTTTGGAAACAAAAACCTTAATTCTTGATCATGCTTTCAAAGACAGTGGTGATTACATACTCAAAAATTTTGAGTATGTCACTCCACAAGGGGAACACAAGTCAGTAATGGCTTGGGTTCCTAAAAATAACTAACCTTTTTCATGTAGATGCAGGGCAACCCATAGGAGGAGCTTAAAGATCATCTTATTGTAGATAGTGGTTGCTCTGGCAGTATGACAGGAGAAAAGGAGCTCTTGTCAGATTTTAAAGCTTATTTTGGAGGAAAAGTTGCATTTGGGAATGATCCTGATGGAGGAAGAATTACTGGCAAATGAACTATCAAGGCAGGAAACATTGATTTTGAAGATGTTAGATATGTGAAGGAGCTCAAATTCAATCTTTTGTCAGTCTCTCAGATTTGTGATAAGAAGTACCCTGTGTTATTCTTTGACACAGAATGTCTTATACTTTCTCCTGAGTTCAAGTTAGAAGATAGAAGCTTGGTGTTGCTGAGAGCACCAAGAACTAATGATGTGTATAGCATAGACTTAAAGAATGTACACTCTGCTGAAAGAGCAACATGTTTGATTGCAAGAACAACTATGGAAGAAGCACATCAATGGCACAGAAGATTGGGGCATGTCAATTTTAAGAACATCAATAAGCTGGTCAGAGGTAATTTAGTTAGAGGTTTACCTTCTAAAACATTCAAGAATGGTCACTCATGTCTTGCTTGTAAGAAGGGTAAACAGCACAAGGCTTCTTGTAAGAAGATTGATGAGAAAACCATTAGAGAGCCTTTGGAATTGCTGCACATGGATCTGTTTGGACCTGTTTCAGTTGTTAGTCTGAACAAGAAGAAGTACTGCTTGGTTGTAACAGATGACTGTAGCAGATTTAGTTGGGTCTTTTTCTTATGCTTTAAAGATGAAACTTTTGTTGCTATTCATGATCTTATAATAGCACTTGAAAATCAGTTAAGACTCAAGGTTAGAGGCATTAGATGTGATAATAGGACTGAGTTCAAGAATCAGCTAATGGATGAATTTTGTGCCAAGAAAGGAATTAAAAGAGAGTTCAGTATTGCTAGAACTCCTCAGCAAAATGGAGTTGCAGAAAGAAAGAATAGAACTCTTATAGAAGCAGCAAGGACAATGCTTGCAGACTCTCAATTACCTGTTCCATTCTGGGCTGAGGCTGTAAGTGCTGCTTGTTATGTGTTGAATAGAGTATCAGTGACTAAACCTCAAATGAAGACACCTTATGAGTTACTCATGGGAAATAAGCCAAGTATAAAGTTTATGAAACCTTTTGGATGTCCCCTAACCATCTTAAACACTGCTGATAATTTGGGCAAATTTGATGGGAAGTCAGATGAAGGATATTTATTGGGATATTGTACCAATAGCAAAGGATTCAAAGTATACAACAGGGCTACCAAAAAGGTTCAAGAATGTCTTCATGTTGATTTTCTGGAAGAACAAGAAAATTCTAAAGGTAAAGGTCCTGATTGGATGTTTGATCTTGATTTAATGTCTTCATCATGAATTATGTACCTGTAAGGGAAGAAAATCAAGCTGCTCCCACTGAAGAAGATGCACAGTACATTGTTCATGATGTTAATTTAAGATCTGAAGATGAGCCAAATGATAATGCCAATGATGAGAAGAAGAGTACTTTTGAGCCTCAAGGTACTACTGAACCTAACAGTACTGTTGATCCTCAAAGTACTGTTCCACCACAAATCCCAGTATCTCCAGAAGATCAAGCCATTCAAGATGAACTTTCTAGGATGCTTTTTCAAGAAACAATGGCTAAGTCGTATGAAGAAGAAGAAAGGAGAGTTTATGAAGCAGAAAAGAAGAAGGCAAAAGAAACAGCCAGTACTTTACCCCAAAGTACTGCTAATCCATTTGAAAGTACTTTTCAACCTTTAGATACTTCAAATTGGATAAATACTGATGTTGTTAATGATTCTAATATGCCTGACTTAGAAGATACTGATGATCCAAACACGATTACTTTAGAAGACACTGAGGATGAATTGGATCAAGAAGGCATTTTCTCAGATTCTAATGAAGATCCTGATATAACTAATTTGGAAGATAATCTTGAAGTCTCACCAACTCCTACTCTCAGAATACATAAAACTCATCCTGTTACCAACATAATTGGACCCTCAGCTTCAGGGGTGCTCACAAGGACTAAGGCTAAGAATATGTCTCAACAACATACTTCTTTACTTAGTTTTATCTATAAGCAAAACAGGGTGAATCACAAGGATCAGAAGTTGTGTTTATTTGCTTGTTTTCTATCTCAGGAAGAGCCCAAGAATATCAAATAAGCATTAGCCAAGGAAAGTTGGATGGAAGCTATGCAAGAAGAACTCCTACAGTTTAAACTTCAAGAAGTTTGGGTATTATGTGATTTACCTGATGGAAAGAAACTTATTGGAACTAAATGGGTCTTCAGAGTAAAAGGAGATGAAAGAGGGAATGTTATCAAGAACAAGGCAAGGTTAGTGGCTTAAGGATATAGACAGGAAGAAGGAGTAGACTATGATGAAGTTTTTGCTCCTGTGGCAAGGCTTGAAGCCATCAGGCTATTTTTGGATTTTGCATCTTATATGGGATTCCCTATATATCAAAGGGATGTTAAAAGTGCTTTTCTATATGGCAAAATCACAGAAGAAGTTTATGTCAAACAGCCTCCTGGTTTTGAAGACCCTGCACACCCAAACAAAGTCTACAAGGTAATCAAGGCTCTGTATGGCCTTCATCAAGCTCCAAGAGCATGGTATGAAAGACTTTCCAATTTTCTACTACAACATGGTTATAGAAGAGGAGCTATTGACAAGACTTTGTTTATCAAGAGAGATAAGAAGGATATCATGCTTGTCCAAGTGTATGTAGATGACATTATTTTTGGTGCTACTAGGCAGTCTATGGTCAAAGAATTTGAAGATCTTATGCAGAAAGAGTTTCAGATGAGTTCAATGGGAGAATTAACCTTCTTCTTAGGACTTCAAGTGCAACAGTCAAGCAGTGGAATATATATTTGTCAAGATAAGTATGTTGCAGATATTCTTAAGAGATTCAATTTCAAAACTGTTAGGCCTACATCTACACCAGTGGATACTAACAAACTTTTGGGAAAAGATGAAGAATGAGAAGATGTTGATGTTACTCTATACAGGTCTATGATTGGATGTCTCATGTATTTAACTGCATCAAGACCTGATATAACTTTTGTTGTATGTTTATGTGCAAGACATCAAGTTAATCCAAAGGTATCTCACTTGAATGCTGTCAAGAGAATTTTCAGGTATCTTAGGCAACAACCTAAGCTAGGCTTATGGTATCCTAGAGATTCACCTTTCCATCTCCAAGCTTTTTCAGACAGTGATTATGCTGGAGATAACTATGACAGAAGATCCACAACTGGAGGATGCCAGTACCTTAGAAGCAGATTAGTGTCATGGCAATGTAAGAAGCAAACAATTGCAGCAACTTCTTCCACTGAAGCAGAGTATGTAGCTGCTGCAAGTTGTTGTGCACAAGTACTTTGGTTGTAGAATCAACTTTTGGATTATGGATTCAATTTCAAGAATACTCCTATCAACATTGATAACCAGAGTACTATCTGTATTGTCAAGAATCCAGTGTATCATTCCAAGACCAAGCACATTCAGATTAGACATCACTTTATAAGAGATTGCTATGAACACAGGCTTATCAATGTGGTTAAAGTTCATACTGATGATAATGTAGCAGATTTACTCACAAAGGGCTTTGATGTTTCAAGATTTACCTTCTTGGTTGTGAGTATTGGCATGATTAATATGTAAGCTATTTTTTAGGGGAGGCATTAGTAGTTATTAGTTAGTCATTATTTGAAGGGAGGCTACATGTATCATTCAAAAGAAAAGGATTTTATTCATCATTCAGCAAGTTCATACAACAACCATTCAGAGGATTCATACATCACCAATGTTGTTACCAAGATACAGACACAGACACAGAAAAGACAAAACCAAACAAACAAACATCTACCACAACCTACTACCAAGCTCCACACACCTACTCCATAGGTCTTTTTCCCTTGCCCTCATAGCTTTGTTTTCCCTTCTGAGCAGTCTTTCTTTTGTCATCAAAAGAAGCTTGCTTTCTTGGGCAAGCCAAGCCAAGAACTTGTTTGGGAGGTCTCTCTTTCCTTGGAGCATGCCACTTCATGTTCTGAATTGCTGATTCCAGGGCTTGAGTCAAAGCATGTGGAAGTTCATTAGCCAGAGATGAACCAGGGACAACTTTCTTCTTCTTGGGCTTTTTGTTGGTAGTACTACCTGCATCAGTTATGGTAGAGTTGGCAGCACTCATTTTTAAGGAAGATTCTTGGTGTCCCATCCACTGTACATG
Organism: Artemisia argyi; assembly: GCA_030686995.1. Taxonomy (NCBI): domain Eukaryota; kingdom Viridiplantae; phylum Streptophyta; class Magnoliopsida; order Asterales; family Asteraceae; genus Artemisia; species Artemisia argyi. The sequence continues at coordinate 36,026,474 of CM060681.1, forward strand.
AGGAGGAAAATAATCTAATCATCCTGGATCCTCAAACTCAGAATCAGAGTTGTAACTTATCTCTGAATCAGTGGTGCCATCTGAGTCTGAAGAGATGTTCACGATTGGAATGTGACTCATTGTGCTTACTAGTTTTTGTGTTGTGCTAAAGAAAGATATGGTGATTGCAAGTTGTTGTTGGTAAAGTTGCTTTTATAAGCAAAGTAAAGGTAAATGGGCATTTAATGAAGTGTATTGATGTTCACTTACCATGGTAGCTTTGGGATTTAATATGGGGAGATAGTCATTAATCAGGGTTGACTTTCAAAGATATTTTGGTCAAATGGTCAACATTCAAGATTTTTTTTTTTTTGGAAAGTACTTTGGTCAACATACTGTGTGAGTTTATAACGGAAGGTACTGCTCATATTTTATGGAACGTACTGCTTGGTGCTATTAAAGGGTTCGCTGACGTGTCAGATACTGTTCCAACGGTCAGATTTGCGGCTAACAACCTTTCGAAAGATATGGGGATAATTACTTCCAAAAATAACGGTAAAGTTATTAATTAACCGTGATTTTTTGTATCTTATCCTTATATAAACCTCATATCTTTTCTTTTTATTCACCCTTATTCACCTTTCTTTTTATATAAACTCATTCCTACTTTACATCGATCATAACTTTTCTCACTCTAACCCTAATCACCATGGCTAATCGACCCACCAACACCAAACACAACATGATAGCAAACCTTGAGAAAACCCAAGATAACCTTGATTTTCATGGTATTATTGGCTTTCTCACTGGAACCAACATCTGTTACTCGATCCTAGTCAACCCAGAGATTATTAGACCTTGGATTCAAGCTTTTTGGGATACAGCCACGTCACAGGTTGAAGATGGAGAGCATATCATTACTGCTACAGTTGCTGGGAGAGCTATTCGTGTCACAGAAGCTTCAATCAGAGAGGCTCTGTTATTTGATGATGAAGGAGGCTCTGTTTTTTTTGGAAAACAAGAGATTTGGAACACACTCAGAGACATTGGGTATGAAGGTTCTTTGACTAAGCTTACTTTTCAGAAGGCTATGGTTAGTCCTCATTGGAAATTTCTTATTCATGTTTTGCTTCATTGTTTGAGTCCAAAGAGTACTGCTTGGGATCAGTTTAGCCATTCCATAGCTTCTGCTTTTGTTGGTCTTATTACAAATCAGCCTTTCAATTTCTCATACATGATCCTTGAAGGTATGCTTACTCATATTAAGGCTGGCAAACCCTTTCTGATGTATCCTAGATTTGTTCAATTGCTTTGAGAGAATCCATTAGATGGGATACCCAAACCTCAGGATTATGTACCTACCATTAGGATGCCATCTAAAGTGTTCACTTTTATGTCTCATAAGGGAGTAAATTTTTCGGGTAGGAATACACCTCTAAATGCATATATGTTAGAGGTTACTCAAGTTGTTAGGGATGAAGAAGACAATAGTGGTTCTGCACATGATGATCAACCTAATTCTACTGAGCATTCTGCTTCAGTACATACACCTACACCACCTATTGTTTCCCCTCAGCATGTTGTTTCAAGTGAAAGGACTCCCTCAGTATCAGCTTCCTTGGATAAATCTGTTTCTGCTAAAGGTACTTCTCCACAAAGTACTAATTCTAAAGGTACTGCTTCAGAAGATTCACATGTACCTACTCCTAATGATTATACTTCCACAGGTGGGCTTCACACACCTGGAGGAGATGAGGGAATTGAAGGTGCCGTGAGTACTTTTGATTTGGCTAAGGAATTGGAGAAGATGAAGACAACTGTTAATGCTCAAGCTGCAGAAATCAAGGAGCTAAGAAGGAAGTTCAGAAGATTGAAGAAATTTGTTTGGCCTCTTGTTCAGAATTTTAGGCTTTATGTGAAAGAAAAGAAGCAGTCTCAGAAGCCAAAATCTACAAAGAAGAAGTCTAAATCCAAGAGGAGGCATAGGAAATCATCATATATCAAATTGGGGAGGAATAAGGATGATAATTTGGATAGATTTAATGATATGGTTCAATATTCAGAGGAAAAGAATGATCAAGATGAAAATGTTGCTCAAAACAGTACTGAAAGAAAAAGTGGTAAGACAGAGCAAATTAATCTTGAAGTTGAGCATGAGGATGTAAAAAGTGGTGATACAGAAGAAATTGATTTAGAAGGAAATAATGCTCAAAGTACTTTTGTTGAAAATACTGTTGTGCAAGGTACTGCTGAACAAGATATTTCTGCTATTGGAACTTCTGTAGCTGGACCTTCTACAATGAATTATGAAGATGAAGCTGGTCCTTCTACTTTTATACATCAAGAAGAAGTAAGAGTACATACTGCAAGTGATGATGAAACAATTGCTCAAGTTATGATGAATTTGAGGAGACCTACTGGAGGAATACATATTTCTAAGCCTGCACAAAAAGATGATGAAAGTACTTCTGAATCAGAAGAAATAGATCCAAAAGATAAAGGGAAAGGGATCAAGGTTCAGAAAGATACTAAGAAGAAAAAGAAAAAATTTTCTATTGCTCAGATTAGAGAATTAGAGATTTCAGAAGATTTAGAGCTTGATAGAAAGCAACAAGCTGAGTATTTGGCAGAAGTTAGTAGGCCAATTACAAAGAAGCCAATGACTAAAGCTCAGGAAAGGAACTGGATGATAAGATTCTTGAGAAAGAAGGGATACAAGAATTTACATAAACAAAGATATCCAGAAGTGAAAGCTCTGTGGGATAAAGTACAAGAAGATATCAGAAAAGAAGTAGAAAACTTTGTGCCCATGGAAGTTGATAGAAAGAAGAAATTAGAAGATATCAGAAAGGAAGAAGCTGAGCAAAGGAGATTGAAAAGAAAGAAATTAGTTCAAGATGATCAACTGTCAAAAAGGCTGAAGATGATTCATGAAGACACAGTTGATGAACTTAGAAATTATTTCAGAGTTGTTGACTTTGAGAATAAGAAGATTGAAGATTCTGGAAAGAAGTTCAAGATAATCTCATTTTCTGTGGTTGAATCAAAAGAAGGGAATTATTTTATGATCCACAGAGAAGATGAAAGCTTCACAACATTCAATATGTTATGGGATGTGTTGCATTGTATTACAATGGCAGATTTGTATTACTTATATGTACAAGTGCAGACATACTATGCAGAGATTGAAGCTTCAGGAGTGGGATTAATTTTGCTTGGAGACTTAATTACCATCTGGGATACTGAAGAAACAAGTGTTGATCCTCTGTGGAATGATCAAGAGAATTGGGAAATAACAAGGTGGAGATTCTTTGAGTCATCAGGAGTTCATACACTAGAGATGGAAGATGGTACCATGATTCATATGCTGGCTGAGAGGAGATATCCATTGATTAGAGAAATTATGCTCAGAATGCTGGATCATGGAATGGAACTTGAAGATGAATCTGAAGTAGCTTTGGATGTTATCAAGCTTTTTATCAGATGGGTCAAGTCTGAAGAGTAATATTGCATAATACTGGTATGATTTGTTTTGTAAAATAAGTATTTTTCAAAGTACTGCAAACACAAAAAGTACTTTAACAAAGTACTGCTTGCTGATATAAACCAGTATAAGTCCTTTAAAATAAAAATTAAAATATTTTGATGTTTAAAAGAAAAGGAAAAAGGATTTGAAAAGCAACACATAGTGTTAGTATTTATACTGCACAACAAATGGTAATCAACTCACCATGTTTAACAGACAAGAAAGAGTTTGACTCATCATGAGGGTACGGCTCTAATGTGATAATCAAATCCGTTTATGGTTGATAGTTTACCAAAAACTATATGGTTATCAACTCACCATACTCCAAGTGATCAAGAGTTGGCTAGTCCATAGTAAACGGCTATTGGTAAAGACTAATCAAATCCGTTAATAGCTGATGATTTGATAAAAATCATAATTTTCAATGATTCACCTCTCACGGGAGTTAACACACCTGGAAGTGATGAGAATAGTATGAAACTTTTAAGATTTGATGATCACTGTACCAAAATGTTGCTGAGTTGCTGAGAAGATATATTGAAAGACAAAGATGCTGATGAAGAGTACTTTGACACATGACAGATAGAAGACAAAGAAATAAAGAAACAATCTTTCTGAATGATTAAAGATCTGAAGATTAAAGATAACAAAGAAACTTGAAATCAAGCAAGTGGAGTTCAAGTTAGGGGAGGATTGTTGGGATATAAAATATCAAAGTACTTCTGGATGTCAAAGTACTGCTGCATGAAGAATAAAGTCAAAGTACTGCTGAAGGAAAAAGTCAAAGTACTGCTGTTATTGAAGAATGTTTAAAGTACTTCGAAGGAAACAAGGACTGATGTGCAATATTAGATAAGGATTAATGTGTAATATTAAACGAATATTATAGAATTAGTTAGGGATAATGACTTTTCGTTCAAGGATTATCTGTTGTAAATCGACATAAGGTTATCTATATAAAGAGCCTTAAGAGGTATTAGTCGATACAAGTTTTAGAGAAGTTCTCATAAGTTTTAGAGTCGATCAAAGTTGATAAATAGTTAGGGATTGTTAGTGAATCTGTGTAACAAAGCAGGTTCAAAGTTTGATTAATATAAAAGTTCTTCTTAAGCTTTGTGTTAGTAGATTCCGCATACTTAACAAAGTAAAACACTGTTTCAATATTAATAGTGTTGAGTTTACACAATATTGGTAAACCCTTACAAGCTACAAAGTAGTTTGGTCAGAGTATATCGATCCAACACAGTCTTTCCTTCATCACCCAAGTGTACCTTTCAATCCCGGTCTTTCTGATCTGAGCGTCCTTCCTAAGCTTTTCTTCTCTTTGCTTTTTCAAGGTGCTCATCTCTTCTTCCTTAGCCTTTTTTGAAGGCAGCTCCAACTTTCTTAATAGCAAGTTGCTCAGCATCCAACCCAATTTTCTCAGCTTCCTCATGAACAACCTTTAATAGTTCAAGTTTGCTCATCCTTTCTTCAACAGCCACCATTTTGAGTATCTCATCTCTCTCCAAGTAGACCTGAATTTGAGCATCAGTGAGGTAATGGACTACCCCATTGATCTCAAATGCAACAGTGATTGGTTCATCAGGATCCTGTCTGACAATGGTGGAGGCAGGCTTCAGCACTCTTACTGGTTCAGGTGTGGTAGCAATGCTTTTGTCTTTATCCTGCTGACGAGATAAAGAGGCTTTTTCATCTTGTGGTTGAACTGATGAGATTGGAGTGGCCTCAGTGACATGCTCCCCCTCAGTGTGAGAGGGCTGTCCTCTTGAAGCAACATCGGTAGCTTCATCCTGGGCTTCAGTATGAGGGGCACAGTGACATTCTCCCCCTCAACTGTTACCTGAGTTGCTGTGATGGCAAGAGTTGGAGTGACTGATGCAGAGGTAGAAGAACCCTTGAAGGCCTGGTAGATCTCAGTCATCATGGATTTGATGTTTGAGGTGTCCTACTGAATAGTTGAGACTTTGGCTTCAAGGGATGCCTGAGCGTTTTCCATTGTTGTCAAACGAGAACCAAAAATCTAAGCCAGGGAGGCTTACTTTTGAGACTGAGCTGCCACTGAGAGATCCAAGGCAGCAAGGGAGGTTTTGACAGCCTCCACTGAGTTACTGAGAGCCTGAAGATTAAAGGATTTCATCAGGTTGAGTAGTTCGGTGAGATGCACTGAATTGAGCTGATAGGTCTCTGATGCTTGAAGGAGCCTCTTTGTGAGTTCAGGATCATCCTTAACTGATTCTTGAATGGACTGAACCCCTGTATTCAGCTTGTTTAGGGATTCAAGGAACTTGCTAAGGTGGGAGACGATCTGTGTCAGGGAGAAGGAGACTGAGGCATTTTGTTCCCTGACATAGTCATTAAAATCTTCAACAGCATCTTTAAGGTTGAAGTAATGAACCGCCTGCTCAGTGTGCATGTCAAAAACCTGATCTGTGACTCCCCTGAACAAGGCATTGGTCACCTTCTTGATGAACTTGGTAAAGAACTTCCCAGTGAGAGGAGCTTGATCATCTCCTGAGGATTCAGAGTCAGAGTGAGGTCCAGCAGCTTCAGTGTCAGAGGGTTGAGGAGACTGAGGGATTGGTTCAGGAACAGTCTCCCCAACCACCATATCATCTCTGGCTTCAAAAACCTCCTCGTCACTGTGGAAGTCATCATCAGAGAACATGGCTGCCTGAGCATCAGCCATGGACTGAATCTGCAACAAAAGGTTATCCGGCTCCTCTTCATAAGAAGACTTTCCTTCGTTTTATCCAGGTCCTGACCCCTCTAATCCAGTAGACTTGGTTTTATCTATCTGATCCTTAGAGCCAGTTCCCAAGTTGTGGGCACCTCCGGGAGTGGTTATGGGTTCCATATCAGCGGGTGGCCTTTTTCCCTCTGAATCTTTGTCCCCCGTGACCCCTTCAGATACTGATGGGTGTTTCTTATTGTCATCCTTAGAAGTCGTGATTGTTGTGTCCTTATCAGCGGGTTGTAAGAGTCCCTCTGAGTGTTTGGGACGAGTTTTTGTGCCCTCAGACAAAGGCTTTATTCTGCGAATGTCCTCATCAGGCACCTGAGTGGTTTTGCCCCCTTTCCAACAGGCTTGCGCTAGCCTGCCGAAGATTTAGGGGCGGTAACTCCCTGATGCTTGGGTTGTGATTTACCCGACCCTTTAGCAGGATGTGAAGTGGTGTGGGTCCCCTTCTCAGTGGAGAAGTGTTGCCCCACATGTTGTATATATGTAATTGTCATTTACAAAAAAAAAAAAAAAAAAAAAAAAAAAAAAAAAAATTGTAAATATAATGATAACTTCTATTTAAGAAGTTTTATCTAAAAAAATAATTGTATGTATATACATCTTAAATAATGGCTAGTTATATTTCCTTTTCACATTCTAAGTTCGGTTTAACACCCGGTACTTTGAATATTGAGGGCAATATTCAGTTATAAGTGTGGGGGGGGGGGGGGGGATTCTCACGAATTCAAACACATGTTCCATCAGGAACCCCCAATTTAGCCTAAAATTTTAAAATTTTTTCTCACTTAGAACGCAACAAATGGTAATCAATCCGCCATGTCTAACCCACATAAGGATTGGCTAATCCAGGAGCAAACGGTTCTTGGTAAAGATAACTCAAACCCGTTTATGGCTTGCAATTTGCCAAAAATTGTATGGTACCTCAACTCGCCATATCCTAAAAAGCGAATGAGTTGGCTAGCCCGCAAGATTATGGCTTGTGGTAAAGGCAGTGGAAAAACCATAATTGGTAATCAGCTCACCAAGATGTTGACTATTCCATCAAGAGTTGGCTAGTCCATAAGCAAACGACTTTTGGTAAAGACTAATTAAATCCGTTGACAGCTGGTGATTTGCTCAAAATCACACGGTTATCAGATGTGCCACAGTTCTTACATCTGGCTACTCCAGAAGTGATGGCTTTTGGTAAAGAGTTCTTTGAAATCCATTAAAACTACATAAAATATTGCTAGGGACTAGCAATAGTTTAGTGTGGGGGATTGATGAGTGTCTAAATACTCATCATTTCTGTCACATTTAAGCTACAAAACATCTGAAAACATACTGATATGATTTAAAATACTGGAAATATCACCAAACTGTGTTTTTAGGTGTTACAAGTGCAAAAGGGATGAAAACTGATGAAAAACATATAAAATATTCATAATTTACAGTTTCAGTCCCTGAACTTTGACAAATTGGCAAAACTAGTCCCTGTTCAATCAAAACTTGTACAAATGTCATAAAAGGTCCTTGGGATTCATAAGTTGTTAGGAAAAGTCCTTTGAAGTTAAAATTCACAAAATTACAACTTTGGTCCCTAAACTTTGAAAAGTGTCAAAATTAGTCCCTAAGGTTTTAAAAATAAGAAAATAATCAAAATAAACCTTATACTATTTATAAATGGCATATTTGGTCCTTGTGTTAACTTTGTATATTTGGCAGGTTTAACCCTTCAAGAATTCAGAAAATACATATTTGGTCCTTGGGCTTTAATCCATTACAAACCAAACCGGACCCTATTAAATAAATAAACCAAACAAACAAACCCACCCACTATTAAACCCAACACCCCATCACCAGCCCACTCCCTCTCTTATTTCTGGCCCAGTCCACCCCCAGCCCATGCACCCTTAATAACATACCAGGGTTTGACCCTGGTCAAACACCACCACCCCGCTTTCTACTGTTCACCATCTTCCCAAACCACCCAGTCACCATACCAGGTGGTATTTGGCCACCTTTCACCTCCACCTCACCAATACAGCTCACCCTCCACCTCTCACACCTATCCCTGCTGCATTTAATGCCATTCCCACACTTTTTCCATCCAAACTACTTCTACTTCCCCTGTTTTCACCAATACTATCCCAACTTGGCTTAAAATCCTCTCAAACTATTCCTAACGTGTTCCTTAAGTCTCTACTACAATCCTAAATGCATTAATTGAAATATATCAGGCTGCAAGCAACCTAGAAGACTTTGGCGCCAAAAATGTTTAAACAGCCAAGATATGCTTGACCCATCCAATGGCCTCAATTTGAAGTGGGAAAGTGTGAGGAAGCTAGTGGGATGCTTTTGAGTTATTATAAAGAAAGAAAGAGGCAGAAGTGAAGAAAACATCATAGAATACGTTTTGTGATCAAAACCTTTATTGCTTACCCTTAATTATCGTCATTTAAAAGCTTTCAGTACTGTAATAAACCTTGGCAAAGTTCAATTACATACTATTTACAGTTTGTAGTTTCATAATCTTTCAATACATGTCATTTACTTAATTGTCATTTTCTTAAATTGTCATTTACTTAACATTGTCTGTTATAGCTGTTTAGAGGACATCAATAAGTCACTTAGGCTCCTGACAAAAGCTCTAAGGCTTTTAGAAACCTTAAAAGCAGTTGTAATCCATAAACCAAAATTTACAAAAAGAAATATTGGAGAAAATTGTTTGCAAGAAAGAACAAGTGGAGCAGAGTGAAATTTGGATTGCTGAGGGGTATTAGAAGCTTATGGTAAGCCATAGGTGTAATCTAAGTCCTGTTTGAGGCTCATGTTAATCAATATTCACAATTGGACACTTTTGTAAGCATTTTTCTTATATTTTGGTACTTTACTATTTACTATCTTATATAGCTGTAATCTTTGTGTTTCTTACTTATTATATGTTGTTTGATGTTGTTCTAGTTTAATATTGATAGCTTGTTTGTTGTTTTTCTAAGTTGTAAAAGTTTTCACAAAAACAGTCACATAGCATAATTTTGTATTCTGTGTTCTTTTGTTGTTATTATTGTTTAATTGTGTTTAAAAGATCCATTATGATGATGTTTTAAGGTCTGAGATCAGATTAGAGGCTTAGGTCATTGATTTGCTTTGAAAATCTTCAAAACTGTGAGTTTAAAGGGTGTTTGGATCATTAGTGTTCACTGAGTCTCAGACTCATTTAGTTGTTGTTTGTTATTGTAAGATGTTAGTTTAGGTCTATATAGGTTTAAGCAGTCATAAAATTGGTACCTTATTAGTTGCAAAGTCAAAATCCAACTTCAAATCCCTTGACAGTTAACTGTCAAGGATTTGAGTCACATAGACCCTCACTTTAGCTCATAAGTTGTAGCTTTAGCTTATTTTAGGTTTATCTTAGCTTAATACAGCTTATTAAATCAGTAGTAGTGATTAGAACTTCATAAAAGTCAAAGTTGGTGTTTAATAGAAAAAGTCAAAAGATCACATCTCAGATTTTTACAAAACTTCAAGCAATTGTTTTGAATTTTGTGTTTCTTTTCAAGGTCTGAAACTTGTTTCTATTTATAGAATATCAGCTCAACTTTAAGTTCCTGCATAGCTTTTATTTTTAGCAATTTTACCTGGGCCCCACTCACCCTCAAAATCACTTGCAGGGAAGACCTCTTCCCCTGCACCAGCAGACTCACCCATCACCACCACTTTGGTGGTGATTTGTGATCACCTCAGTGAGCCCCACACCTTCAAATTAGTTTCTTACAACCCCCCTCCTACCAGGGATTATAGATTGACCATTTGTTTGACCTGAATCATTGTGGACCCCACCTGAATTAGACCCTAAACTCTGTCCCAATTCTGTGTTCAAATTAGTTTTTGGAATAGCTTATTTTTGCTTATCAGCTTATTTACTGAGCTTATTTGGCAACTTTTAGCTTAGAAAAGTCCATTATACTTATTTAGATCAGATTTATCCATAGTGGGTCCCACATAAGCTCATTTGAGCTTATTTCCATCTTCAGTCAACAAAAGTCAACTGTGGTAGCATTAAGCTTCCACAGTGCTTATTATTAGCTTTTAAATTAGTTGTTTTTATTAAAGTTGTTTATTTTTAGATATAATATAGTTTTGTAAAAGAAAAATCAAGAAAAACCAACATAAAAATAAGTGATAGTTTCTATTTAATTTAACTTAATTTTAATTTTAATTTTTAGATTTTTATTAAGTAAGTTGTGTTTTTTATATTTTTATTAATTTCCTTATATATTAAAGTATTTTTAATAATTTTCTTAGATTTTTATTTTGTAATTTAGTATTTATTAGAATTAATAATAGTTTTATTAGTAATTAATTAATAAGTAAGTTATAAATAGCATAATTAGTTTTTATAAAGTAACACCTAGTTTTTATATTTTTTATAGCTTTTATAGGTCATAAAATAATTTTATAAATTTTCTCATAATTTTCTAAGGTAATTTAGTATTATTTGTAATTTAAATTAGTTTAAATAGTTTAATTAATATAAATAGTTTTTAATTAATAAAAAGCTTATAAAAAGACAAAAACATTTATTTTTATTTTTTATACTTTCTTCAAGTTCTATTTTAAGTTTAGAAATTATTTTTGCAAGTTTTTAGTTTAAGTTGTAGTATTTATCATTTTTAGTTTGATTTAAATTAGTTTTAATTAAAAAGTTAAATAGTTATTAATTAAATAATTAATAATAAATAATATAATAATCTAAAAAAATAGTTTTCTTTTTAATTTAATTTTCTTTTTTAGTTTAAGTTTATAGAATTTTCATTTTTAACCCCTATAGTTTATTTTTCTTTAAAACTCACCTTTTTCTTAGTACGCAGTCGCGTACGTTTTTAATTCCTTTTACGTTTTTAAGTTTTCTTATTTTAAGTCTTTGTTTATATAGCTTATTTAAGCTATTTTCTTTTCTCCTAGGGTAATCACAATCACATACCCTTTCCTGTTCAATAATTCCCGATCATAGATCCGCTCTAACTCAGGATATCACACTTCCAAGGGACATAAACGACCCGGTGACACTAAACTCCTTGGATATATTTGTATTCAGGTTTCTTTAGTTTGATTTTTATTGGTTGACCATTCACAAGTGGTTGACTAAATAAAGTTGACTAGAAAACTGTGAATCAGTCAGCAGAGCCTTTGGGAATGGGTTTGCCCGAGGACACTGAGTATGATGTCTTAGTGCCCTCCGTTGGCCTTTGTTTTGGGGCCAAAGAAGCGGTTATGATCCTGAGGGTGTCAGCAGTTAGGGTCTGTTGTTGTTGCCCCCTTATGTCAGGCTTGGGAACAAAGGTCTCAGTGGCGAGTGACTTGGGTTGAGCCACCTTCCTGGACCCCTGACCCTTCTTCCTCTTTACCTTCTTGGTGGGAAAGGGAATTGGTGAGATCTTGTTGTCACCCTGGATAACAGTAAGCATATACGTTGTCAGGGCAATAGGTGTAACCTCAATAGGGTCATGAGAATAATTAGCCTTGTGTAAGACATCAGGCTCAAAGCCTACTACATCAGGCTTAACATACTCGGACCCTAGCAAGTCTTGCAGGGCGCAGGAAATGAATCTAGGGTATGACATGAGTTTTTGCCTAGATTTCTCACCCAACTTTGCTATGAGGTCCCTGAAGATAATTTCTCCAAGGTCAATCTTTTTACCCTCTATGAGACAGTACACTATCATTGCTTGAGTAGTGTTCAATAGCTCAGTGGAGGATTTATTCCCCCAAGGACCTAAATGACAAAGGTCATCAGGATCCTCCAGGGGGTTGGGAACCAGGTTTTGATGATTGGGGCTTTGGACAGGAGAGCCCCTGGTGTCACTTCAGGGTGATTTTTGTCATAGGGCCCAAGTTCCAACAGAATTGCCTTCACATCCTCTTCGGTGGGTTGGGTAGTGAAGGTCTCAGCATAGTAAAGGCCAGTGGCTTTGACAAAGGTCTTGTAGTCAAGAGTTAGGAACTCAGTTCCATTCTTTACTGAGAACCTTCTGGTGGCCTCCTTTGGTGCATCAGGGTTTTCAACCACCGCTGTGCACCAAAATTCCCTCAAATAGTCATGATAGATAACAAAGGGGGTTTTTGTGAATGTGGTGGTGAGGAAACAGTTTTGTAGAAACTTCACCACATCCCTATATTTAGCGAACCCTTGAGGGTAGGCAAAGTTTCCCACCACATTATTCTTGGTCAGGTCTACGCTTTCCATTTGGAAATCCACATTGGGAGCGTATTTGATGACTTTAGAAGAAGCCATTTGTGTTGAGAAAAGGTCTGGTTTGAGAAAAATTTGTATCAAAGATGAAACACACACAGTTTGAAAAGCAAATTTGTTCTTGAAATAATTTTGCAAGAGTTTTGATATGTTTTGAAAGCGTGTGTGTGTTTTTCTTTGTGGGGGTATTTATAGGGAATGAATTAGGGTTTAGCTATTGCGGATATCAAAACATTTTGATATTAATTCAAAATGGGTTATAAAATTTGTTTGATATCCGCATTAAATAGCACGATTCCCATTACCCCATTTTTCTCGCAACATGATTAGAGAAACAGTTGCGTGGCTCTGCAAAAGATGCTTTTGCATAGTGATGTCATCACACAAGTATTTGTGTGAGAGGGAGCATTTAATGCTCAGTGGTTTTGGTGAGGTAGGTGTAAGGGCCCAAGATGTGGATGCCAGTTGTGTAAACAACATATATTCCTATATTAAATAGGAATCAGTTACCTACCTGGGACATTTATTAACTAAGTACTTAGAGAATTTAGTTAGGATATTCAATGCCATATTATATCTTGAGCCCCCTGAATGAATTGTCATTCAGTGAGTAGATGATCAGTGATGAGGTTCATATCACTGAGAGAAAGGGGTTTATTCAGGTACCTAGGAGAATTTACATCACGTTGGAATAAATTTCATCAGTTGCCTGATTCAATATCCAACATGCCCAACTCAGATTTCAATCTGGTGAAAGTGGGTTCATCCAGGGGTTTGGTAAAAATATCAGCTAGCTGATACTCAGTGGGGATAAAATGTAATTCAATTTCTCCATTCATGATGTGGTCCCTGGTGAAATGGTACCTAATGTCAATGTGTTTGGTTCTTTGATGAAGAACTGGGTTATTGGAGATGGCTATGGCACTGGTATTTTCACAAAAGATGGGTGCCATCTTGTACTGAATGCCATAGTCACTCAATTGGCTCTTCATCCTAAGTACATTTTCACAACACCCTGCAGCAGCCACATATTCGGCTTCAGCTGAGGACATGGCTACTGACTGTTGTTTCTTTGTACTCCAACACACAAGTTTGCCACCAAGGAATTGGCAGGATCCTGAGGTACTTTTTCTATCCATATTACAGCCTGCATAGTCTGAATCAGTGTATCCCTTGAGATCAAACCCTGAACATTTGGGGTAATACAAGCCAAGGTTGGGTGTACCCTTCAGGTATCTGATGATTCTCTTTACAGCAGTACGATGGGACTCTTTTGGTTCAAACTGATATCTAGCACAAAGGCAGACTGAGAATTGGATGTCAGGCCTTGAGGCAAGTAAGTACATCGGTGACCCTATCATTCCTCTGTATAGAGTTTGATTCACTAATTTACCAGTGAGGTCAGGACCAAGGTTGTTTGGAGGAACCATGGGGGTTTTCACTGAAGAGCAACCAGAAAGCTCATACTTCTTTAGTAGGTTCTTGATGTATTTTTCTTGACAAATGGATATGCCTTTGTTAGACTGTTTGATTTGGAGTCCAAGGAAGTAAGTGAGTTCACCCATCATGCTCATTTCAAACTTTGAGGTCATCATATTTTCAAACTGCTTGCAAATTTTTTAACTTGTTGAGCCAAAGATGATGTCATCAACATACACTTGGACAAGGATGACATCACTTTTTGTTCTAAAGAAGAACAGGGTGTTGTCAATCTTTCCTCTGACAAACTTGTTTTGGATCAGAAAGGCCGAAAGTGTTTCATACCATGCCCTGGGTACTTGCTTAAGTCCATAAAGGGCTTTGTTAAGCTTGTAGACATGGTTAGGAAATTCACTGCTTTCAAAGCCAGGAGGTTGCTGCACATAGACATCTTCTTTAATTTCACCATTCAGGAATGCACTTTTTACATCCATTTGGTAAACTTTAAAGTTCATGTATGTTGCATAGGCTAGGAAGATCCTGATGGCTTCCATTCTAGCAATAGGTGCAAAGGTTTCATCATAATCAATACCTTCATATTGGTTATACCCTTTTGCAACAAGTCTAGCCTTATTTTTTATGACATTTCTATTTTCATCAGTTTTGTTCTTGTAGACCCATTTCATTCCAATGATTAGAACACCATTGGGGCATTCAACAAGGGTCATGACATTATTCCTATCAAATTGTTCCAACTCTTCTCTCATGGCATGAACCCAGCTTTCACAAGTTAAAGCTTCTTTAACATTTTTAGGCTCTATGTCAGAAAGAAAATCCACATAGAGACACACATTGGCTGAGGCTGCCTTGAGTTTGGCAGCCATGCTTCTTGTAAGCATGCCTTCAGTGGGCTCACCAATGATGTTTACAAGCTCAATAGTTTTGGATTTTGTCCAGCTATCCTGAGGTCTAGGATAGGAATTAGAGCTTGTAGAAGCCTGAATTGTTCGAGTGGGTTCAGTCACAGGAACCTGAGGTAACTCAAGATTTTGGTCTTCAGTGACCTCAGTGTGTATGGATTGATTTGAGGTTTCCTGAACAATTGGTTCAGTGGTAGTGGTCTCATTGGAGACTTGTGTTTCAATGACTTCACTAATGGTTGGTTGGGGTAAATTATGAGGGATGATGTAGTATGAGACATCAGCATCAGCTTGGTATTGAGTTGTATGATTCTCAGAGAGATACTCATCAGGAGGATACCTTGAAGAATCATCAATACCAATCTCTTCAACTGAGGAACTGGAGAACCTGATGGATTCAGTGCTCTCATCAATAGTAATATGATAAGTTTCCTCAGTTTGCTGTCTCCTTGTTTTAAACACCCTGAAGGCTTTGGAGACCAGAGAATATACCAATAAGTATCCATCATCAGCTTTGGCATCAAATTTACCCAAGTGATCCTTGTGATTATGAATAAACACAGGACACCCAAATACATGAAAGTAGCTGATGTCAGGGATCCTTCCTTTGAATATCTCATAGGGGTCTTATTGTGCCTTTTCACAATGATGGACCAATTTTGAGTATAGCAGGCTGTTCTAACTGCCTCAGTCCAAAAGTGTTTAGAGAGGACTGAGCCTTTTAACATAGTCCTTGCTGCCTCAATGAGTGGTCTATTTCTCTTTTCAGCTACTCCATTTTGTTCAAGAGTATAGGGAGAAGTGAAATTCTGATAAATCCCTTTCTCATCACAGAAACACTCAAGGTCATGGTTTTTGAATTCAGTGCCATTGTCAGTTCTAATTTGTTTAACTTTGACATCATTTTGATTTTCAATGTTCCTGACAAATGACATGATTGTTTCAGCTGTCTGACTCTTTTTGGTCAGGAAGTAAACCCCAAGTGTATCTTAATTCTTAAGTATTCATCCACAATGACCAGAGTATACTTCTCATGATGAATGGATATGGGACTGACAGGTCTAAACAAGTCCATATGGAGAAGATGTAGGCAGCTTTTGATAGAGAATGATTGTTTGGTTTTGAATGATGCCCTGTGGTGTTTTTCTTTTTCACAAGCAGAACAAGGCTTGTCTTTGGTATACACCAGGGATGGAAGGCCAAGAACTCTGTTCTGTTTGGCCACGTTGTTGATGTTTTTGAAATTGAGATGAGAGAGTCTCCTATGCCAGAGCCAGTTGATTGTCTCACTTGCCTTAGAGAAAAGGCAAGTCCCATTTTGAGTGAGGGATGACATGTCTAGTACATAAACATCATCCCTACTGGGAGCAATCAACACAACTTCCTTGTTGGCATTGAAGATGGTACCTCTTTTATCATTAAACTGAACTATGTATTTTGCATCACATACTTGAATCACACTTATCAGATTGTACTTGAGACCATTGACATAAGCTATTCTTGTAAAAACTATACCATTGCAGTTTACTGAACCATAACCTTCAGTGGGAGCTGATGAGTTATCACCAAATACTACTTTGGGTCCTGGTTCTTCAACATATTTGTGCAGATAACTCTTCACACCAGTCATACTCCTTGAGCATCTACTGTCGAAGTGCTAAGCAGGATCCCTGATGTGTTTCTGCACAAATGGTAAACTAGGTTAGTTTTTCTTGTTACCCCGCCTTCTAGTGGGCTTAGTCCTCAGGGACTTTTTGAACTTAGATAAAGAGTCATGGTCTGAAGTAGAGTGAACTGAGCTTCCACAAGTTTTACATTTTATGGTATTTAAAGACTCAGTTGACTGCGAAGTGCTGGTAGAGATGTTTCTTCTGGACTGAATGATCTTGTCATGTCCTTTGTCATCAAGTGTGGGGTCACCACAGATGTTACAACAGTTTTTCATCATACAATCATCAGGTAGATGATCATTGAACCCATAGTGAGGACATGGCAAAAAAGGCTTAGCCTTTTGTCTTTTTTGGAAGATGAGGCATACTGATAGCCTTGTGTTCTGTAATGACCTTGTGCTTTCAGTGAAGCAATGTGAGAGTTGTGATCAGAAGTCATGTGGTCTTCTTATTTGCATATCATGCAGAACAGGATTCTGAAGCAATTATCAGTAGACTGGCCTGGATGATTGCAAAGTTCACATCTCACTGAAGGTCTTGATGAGGGTTTTGGTCTGGAGGAACTTGAGGAAGTTACTGTTTTAGATTTTGAGTTAGAGTGTTTCTCAGTGGACTCAATCTTTTCACTCAACTTCCTAACAAGTTCAGCTAACTGATCACACTTTGAATCAGTGCTTTCAGGTTTAGTTTTAGTTGTTACTGAAAGTGTGTGGTTTTCAGGAGGTAGAAAGGTAGGTCTCTTCAGGATGATTATTCCTAGATTTGCTTTCTCCTTAGGAGAGTAAGGTTGATAGACTGATGGTGCAAGATCAGAATTGGGTGCTGCTCCCTGAAGTTGTTTCAGTGGAGGGAGTGGTGATTGTGAATTTGACTTAGACTCAGTGATGAACTCAGTGTGACTGGGTTCATCAATGACTCCTAGCAACTCCTTAATAGCCTAACTTTCGGGCTCTAGAATTCTTCCAGTGTTAAAGTTTGGCAGTTTACTATCAGGATTGACTCTTTCAATCCAATCACTGGGTTTAGGAGCAAGTTCTTTGCTAGAGAGTATGTTTGCTGACAGAAAGGCTGATGAATGGCTACTCTCCCCAGATATTTTAGTGAGTTGATCTTCACCCAGGGGAACCTTTTTGGTGTTGGGTGTGAGATTCAGTGTGTCAAAAAGTTTAGGGTTCTTCTGAGTCCATTTCTAAATTACAACCTTTTCTTTCTTAAGTTCTTCTTGAAGAGATTGATTTTGTTTTACAAGTTCAGAATTTTGAATTTGAAGAGTGACACTTTCAAGTTTAGCTTGTTTTAAAGCAAGGAGTTCATCCCTACACTGATTTAATTCAAAACTTAGTTTGTTAAATTTTGAAAACAAATTAAGTCTTCGCTCTTCAACATACTTAAGATCAACCTTAATATAATCTAAGTAAGATTTCCAATCAGCATCATCATCCATAGAAAGTAAGATGTTTACCTTTCTCATTGTGATGTTCACCCATTCTCCATTCCTGGCATGACCTTTTCCTACAGCAAGCTTGTTGTCTTCTGAGAGAGCCATCAGGGCACTAATGTGTACTTCTTCATCATCAGAAGACACTTCAACCTCATCCCAGTCAAATGTTTCAGCAACTAGTCCTTTGTTTTTAGCCTGAGCTTGTTTAGGAACCTGAGGTAGCTGAGTGACTGAGGAAGCAGACTCAAGAAGAGCAAGTTTGGCCTTGGCCTTTTTATATTTAGCTTCAAAATCATTTTGAGGAATTTTTTCAATTTTGTTTTGAACAAATTGATTTGATTGAAGCAACTTAGTTTGAAACTTGCTAGTTCTTGAAGAGAAATTGTTTCCTGAGAATTTAAAAGATGGTTCTGAGGTTGTTTTTGAGAAACAAACTTTTGCATAATGACCCTTTTTGCCACATTTAAAACATTCAGAATTGTCATTTGCCTTTAAGTTATAAAATTTTTTGTTTCTTTTAATGAACCTTCTTGAGTTTGCAAGGAGTGCCCTTTCATGAAATTCAATCTAAAGATCATTCAGGTACTCCTCACAGGTTCTTTCATCAACCTCATCATCAGATCCTTCTTGAAAATCCTGCACAACACCATTTGAATAGAAAGCAGTGGATATGGGTGGGAAGTCAAAGTCTTTTTGGTCTCCTGAGCTTTACTAGGGTATCTCCTGGTGATAAGGTTGTCTTCATTGACAAACTTCCCATAAATTTCAGGGAGCTCAAGGTTCTAGATATGGTTTGCATTTCTCAATCCCTGAGAGAAGTTTAACCATTTCTCAGGTAGACTGTTAACAAAGCCAACATTGATCTCATGCTTTGATAGGGTGACACCATCATTGGTCAGCTCATTCAGGAGGGTCTTATACCTGGTATAGGTCTCAGAGAGACTTTCAGAGTCTTTGGCCCTAAAAGTATTGTACTCAAGTTTCAGGTCCATGATCCTGTTTTCCTTGGTATATAAGGGACCCTCATAGCTGTGAACCAAGTCAGTCCATGTCTGCTTAGCAGTAGGACAATTGATGACTGATTCCATTATATCGTTAGGAAGACAAGATATAATGATGCTTTTTAGGCGTTGGTCCTGATTGACCACCCTCCTCTCATCAGGTGTCCACTGAGCTTCAGGTTTGACTAAACCTTGGGCAGTTGTTGGCACATATGGACCATCATTAATTAATTTAATGTAATATGGTTCCATCCCGATTAAGTAGCAAAGCATTCGCTTCTTCCACTTATTGAATTTACCAACCTCAAGTCGAGGGGCAGTAGCTGAATAACTTCCACCCTTTTTATCAACAAGTTGGGGAACATCTGAGTCAGCCATGGTGGGATCTTGATTTTAAAAACTTTTGAGCACTCTTTTGTTTAGAAAAAAACAGATTTCGAAAAGTTTTACAAATCAGAGGCTCTGATACCACTTGTTGTTCCCTTTTACTAAGTTAATAGTTAACTAAAGAGTTAACCTAACCAAGTTTCATGGCGTTTTAGCTCAGATGTAAAAGATTAACAAATAAAGATAAACGTAAAGAAACAGACACAATATTTTTCAAGTTTTAATTCTTATTAGAAGTTAATCAAAAGAGTTATACCCAAGTGTTTGCGGAATAACACTTGGGATTGAAACGACAAGTATGGTATGTACTCCTCACTAAACTCAAACTAAGTTGAGTGACAACTAAAAGGTCACACTGAGCTATCTCAGGGATTGCGTTGTTCTTTGGAGGAGTAAAAGTGGTTTGTGAATGCTTAGAATTAAATGCACAAACTTGTCAACTTTTACTCATCACTTGTGCTACCTATTTATACACAAGTAAATTACAACATTACTGATAAAGACAAAAAGATGCCCTAACTAGTAGAGACAAAATACTTACATATTTTGTCTCTGTTACAACAGACTATATTGGGTAAAAGACAATGTACCTTTCTGATGCACAGTAATGACACCATCCTGACGTTATGCCATTCAGGGAAAGTTTGACTTCAGATTGATAAGGACACCTGTTGATATGTTCAAACTTTCCCGCCTTGTCCCGCCCATACTTCAGTCTTCAGGTCTTCAGTCTTTTGTACTTTAATAGTTGTTTGAGGAGTCTTGGGGTTCAGTGAGTTATTGTCATCCTCACTGAACCCATCACCTGCTTCTTGGCTTAGATAACACTCACTGAGTTCCGCCTCACTGAATGGTGTACCTTTCTTTATAGACTCGCTCTAAGCATCCTGAAGATGACTCATTGAGATACTGTTCACTCAGTGACTTGTTTGTGTTTACGACACTTAGGTTATTTTATGTTCAAATCCTTGTTAGAGGAGGATTGGGGAATTCAGTGACCCAACATATTCGGTTTCAACTAAAGTGTTGGTGTGGACTATCTTTAGAGGGTGTTGGTTTTGGAGACCTGGTTGTTGGTCTTGTGATCATTGGTATTGATGATAACTCGGTTTTTGGAATAGTTTTCATTGACAACCGACTATTGATCATACCACCAAAGGTACGTTTTCTTACCATCTTGTTATAGTTATGTTGTAATTATTTCGTGTGTTGATTTTGATGGATCAGTGTTGATACATAATAGAACATCTATTGGATATCGTGTGTTATAAATTTAATGAGATTACCATGCTTCCGTTGCTTATGTTTATTGCTTTAATCTAAAGGGTCTTGATTGTTTACATGATTATCCATTAAAGAAGCTCAAGTGCATATTTCCGTTGAGAAAGAAACATCCCTAAATGATCACGAGTCACACAAATCCCAAAAAATAGTTAAGGGCACTAAAGTCCATCATAGCAAACTGATGAGGCGAAAAATGAACCACTTTTAGGGGGTCATTTAAGCCTGAAATTGAATTTATTTGATCAAATATTACCCTAAATCGTTCCTTTTGTGATTTTAGGTACTTTGGGAGTGAATTCTGGGAAAGGAAGCAATTCAGACGTTTTTGGGGCATAAAAGTGAAGAAAACGGCAAAGACTTAATTTTCCATGCTGACAACAGTACCTGACGGCGTCAAGAGGAAGACCATGACGGCGTCAAGAGTAAAATCCATGACGACCCAGTGCAAACCTGACGGCGTCACAACAAGGGCGTCAAGAGTTAAATTGGTGACGGCCTGCATAAGGTGAATGCATGACGGCGTCAGACCCAGATCTAGGCAGTCCGAGAAACTATTTGGCGGCGAGATGATTGCGTCAGACATTTGTTCTTGACGCCGTCACCTATCAAAATCTATATATAGTTTTCTATTTTTCATTCATAAAGGAGGAACTTGTGTGGAGAAAACTAGGGCCGAACTTTGTAAACCCTATGTCATATTTTACAGTGTTTTCAAGGGTTTTCACCCCTTGAATCCTTTCATGTTCAATTAAGATAAGTCTTCTCTTAATTCATTCAATATGTCTATGTGTTGTTTGAATATATCTTATGCTTGTCTTGATTTCAACATGCTAGGCTAGATCTATCTTGTGTTTGCTTAGATCTAATGAAACATAGATGTTAATTATGTGTTGATTACTTGTTTATGGTTGTATTGGATGAATGATTTCAATGTTAGGCTTAAGAAAACTGGCAGATCTCCATTGTGTAACAGCTTGAACGTCTTAGGAAACATGAACCGATGTGTACTAGGTTTTATTGGTTATATTTAATGCATGAGCAAATTCTAGTGATCCCATGTTAGGAGCTTCTTAGCCGGCTCGACATAGGAGTGAAATAGGCGCTCATAGGATTGGGGAAGTAAGTGCGCCATCCCATGAATGGTATTAAGGAATACAATCCGTCATCCACGCAACTATAACAAGTAATTAACATGTAAAAGATATCTAAGGTATAGTGAAATCTAAGTAAACACAATTCTCCCATATATTGCTCACAACTCTAGTATAATTTAGTTTTATTTTCATTTTTAGTATTTTATTTTGATTGCATCTTTAGTATTGGGTTAGTTGACTAGCAACTAATTCCGCCAAACTCCTTCAAAACCGAGATTTTTACTTGCTTTCATAAAAATATAAAAATACAAAAAGAATCATCCCTCATCTCTAGACCTAGTCTTTAGGTTTTCTAATCCTAGCGACACTATTCCTAGCTGAACGATCAATCCTCCGGTACTTGTCATTATACTATACTACATCGATCAGGTACACTGCCTGGTGGGGGTTGTAAGCTTCTCGAGATCCCTCGAGAGGTAAAGCCTGGTGCAATTCTCACGCATCACAAACCCTTGATCAAGTAAGCGTATAATACATTGGAACAACACTAAGGGTGAAGCCGTGAGAACAATAGTATCTACATAAATCAATAAATAAGCAAATATGTATCATACTGATAAAAAAAATAATGAAGTGTCACAACGACTATAAGAAAAGCCAACACGAGTAGTATAACCATCAAATTCCTAAAACCAAGCTTTAGGTGCACGTTTAAGGCCATATAAAAGAACGGTGCAATAGACAAACACGACGTGGGTAATGTCAATCAACAAAACCAGGAGGTTGCTGCATGTAGACAGACTCAATTAAGTTACCGTTTAGAAAAGCATTCTTAACCTCAAGTTGATGAATGGACCAATCCCGAGACAAAGCCAAAATAAGAACAGTACGAATAGTGGCTGGTTTAAAAACCAGACTAAAAGTCTCGTCACAATCAATACAAAGTTGCTGACTAGACCATTAGCATCTAAACGAGCCTTATAATACATGATTAAAGTTCCATCAGCCAAGTATTTATGCTTAAATAACCACATATACCGAACCGCATTCAAGTTAGATGGTTTCGGAAAAAGAACCAAGTAACTAAATATGTTGACTAACAACGATGACCTGAACGCATGTCATCTTGTTCTAGTTCAACCGGGTGGAAGTGTGGAACTCAATCACTCCCTAATGAGGCGTTTAAGCTTTCATATAGTATGTATCACACGTCATGGACGTTCCTTTTAGAGAAATTTCATCGAAGCTTCGTAATGGTTAATCATTTAAGCCAATCGATTAATTATAATAAGGTGCCTTGACTTTATTCACTATATTTAAATGTATGCTTCTATGGTGTCACACAGCACTTGGAAATGTGCTTTAATTAAAGTTCATTAGTTAGAACTTCCTAATGCTTAATTTATGGAAGCTAATCTTTTAGGAGTATAATATTTTAGGTACTATTTGTTTTTACCCGAACTTGCCAAAAACGACGTTTAAAGCATATGCAGTGCCCCCACGTACATTGCTTCTAAACATGCTTTCTAAAAAAAGTTTTATCAAAACTTCTTAGAAAAATGAGTAATTTTTTTACCAACGGTTATTTTTTAAGAGCAAATAGCATAAAAAGATATTCAAATTACGAGTATTTTATCTTACATCTTTTTCATAAAAAGGTAACTAACCTTTTATTTATTTATTTTTCTATTTATTTCGGCTAACTTAAGTATTTTAGTTAAATATTTAACGATCATCCATTAAATTTTACATTTTAAATCCACCGCTGCAGCCACCACCTCCAATCACCGTCGCCACCCCGCCAACCCTGCCCACCACCACCACCAAGCACCGCCTCCACCACCACCGCAAACCACCAACCCCACCCACCACCAACCACTATCACCACCACCAACCTTACCTACCTACCAATATCGCCACCACCACAAACTACAACCATCATTTTG
Source organism: Artemisia argyi (assembly GCA_030686995.1). Lineage (NCBI taxonomy): Eukaryota > Viridiplantae > Streptophyta > Magnoliopsida > Asterales > Asteraceae > Artemisia > Artemisia argyi. Next base: position 36,050,119 of record CM060681.1, read on the forward strand.
TTACCCAAACGCCACCCAACACTGTCGTCACCACCACTGTCACCCCCTAACCATCACCGTCGTCATTACCAAAATCACCACCATACCCACCTACCACAGCCGTCTGTAGTTGGTGGTGGTGGGGGTAGTGTTAAGAGCTAAGAGGGGTTGTGGTTTGCGATGATGGTTGGTGGTGGTGGATGGGGTTGGTGGTGGAGCCGATGCTTGGTAATGGATTGGTGGTTGTAGGGTTGGTGGTGGCGACGGTGATTGGAGGTGGTGGCTGCGGCGGTAGACTTAAAATGCAAAACTTAACGAATGACTATTAAATATTTAACAAAATTACACAAATTCCCTCCCCCCCCCCCCCCCCCCCAATTAAATAATAATAATAATAATAATAATAATAATAATAATAATAATAATAATAATAATAATAATAATAATAATAATACTTTTTTATGCTAAATAAGAGTAGGATACTTTGATTGAAAATAACTCTTAACTTTAATACATTTTTGTGTCATTTGCATTTTTTTAATGGTACGTATTCATTAATAGCATAAAAAGCTATTCATCGAGGTGGCGGTGGCAGGATTAATGGTGGTGACGCTAATTGGAGGTGGCGGCTACGGCGGTTGACTTAAAATGTAAAACTTAACGGATAATTATTAAATATTTAATGAAAGAACACAAATTGAAAAAAAAAAATAAGTTGGCTAAAAAGTAGGATACTTGATTGAAAATAACTCTTAACTTTAATACATTCATGTGTCATTTGCCTTTTTTAATGGCACGCATTCATTGATAGCATAAAAAACTATTCATGTATATTAATAACTAGAAGGGTTCAAGCGTGATGCGGCTGCGGGTAGTCTGTAATTTAATTTTTTCGGCTAATAATTTATTTCATTTATATGTTTCTTGGCAATAGGCCAATAGCTTTACTGATTGGTTTGTTCGTTTTAGGGACTATAAGAATTGACAAAAGTTTGGTGAAACTTTGCACGTAATATGTATAATTGTTTGTTTGTTTTTTTGTGTTTAGTACCTTGCTTGGTTTGTACAATGTGTTCTTTTAATTGTATTCTTAATTGAAGTTTTTTTAAGTATCATTATTTATTAGCTTGCATGGATTGTTCTATGTATTTTAATACTTGTATATTTATCACTAAATGAGTGTTTTATGTGCATGACAAAAACGTTGTTGTTGTACTTTTAGCTTTGTTGTATTGTTTAATTTTAATGAGCATTTTATGTGCATGACAAAAGCATGTTGTACTTTTAGCTTCCTTGTATTGTTTAATTTTCAGTTTTAAACATGTTATGACATCTAATCTTCAGTTTTAAATATGTTATGACATGTTGTACTTTTAGCATCTTTACTTGTATTACTGAATTTTAAGAAAATTAATAAAGGAAGAGGTCTTCCTCCATTATAAGATAGTAAGATAAGATTAAGATAAAATGTTTCAAAACATGATATTCCCATGCAAGTTTTTGCATTCGGTTATAGCAACGTATCACACAATTTATTAGAAATAAAAGTATATTTTCATGTTTTTTTTCCCCAAATATGGCTCATTATAGCAAATTCTTTTATGAGCAAGAGAAGGGCCGAAGCTCGTAAAAATTTTATATCATATCACTTCTCAAAATGGATGTAACTACATTAGGAAAACTAGCATTTCGTATAAAGTTTTCATAAGATCTAAAAGCTAAGGTACAACATTGATGCTACAATGTAGTTAAATAACAGAGTCTTGCTATTACTGGTTAAAACTATAATAGGGTAGTAGGTTAATATGATTAGGGAAATATGTGAAACATTGACTCAAGGTGACACTTATTTACAGATTAACTCATTTTTTTTTTTATTTATTATTTTTTTTTTTTTGGAATATTGTTAAAACTAGGATTATTTTTTCAAAAATCTGATATCACTCTCCTCACATACGAGACAACTCGTACACATTCTTACACCGTCGTTTGCCCCCTTTTTTCCGGTTCTACGCTTTTGGTATTGTATAAATCGTAACTGAAATTTATTACGAAATGATTTTTATAAACCGTAAAATTTAAGAATCGAAATTTATTAAAAAGTTTATATATGGAGCAAAATTGATATAAAATGAAAGAAGATTAGATTTTAAGATTTTTTTTATATAAACCGTTTAATACTTTTAGTTATTACCTTGTATATATTTTATAAAGTGTGCAGTTGTGTTTTTAGAGATATTAAAAAACATCTTAATTGAATTTCATAAAAACATTATAATAAATTTGGGTAATAAAATTGAGAAAAATATGAGTACACAAATCACCCGATCACTTGTACCCAACGACATCACCATATTTCCTTTATAGTGGTTGCTCAAAGTTAAAGCAAGTAAAGTTAGTGCTTTAGCCCTTTTGTGTGTGTGTGTGTCTATATATATATATATATATATATATATATATATATATATATATATATATATATATATATATATATATATATATATATATATATATAGTGTCACATATTTATTTTGCCGTCATATTTAGAAATCTGATTATGTAAGACCTCAATTAGTTGATAAATGTTAAATAATAAAAAATTTTGTCCCTTTTTTGTTTTCAAGCTTACAAGTTATAGAAAATTAAGCCCAAATATAGTAAGTGTATATAAAAGGCTCATTTTTGCATGAAAAATAAGCTAAGAGTGAGTTAAGCTCATTTAAAATATGATTAGAAGACTGTTATCAATAACCATTTAACAATTTGCATTAATGATTCGATGTTAATTTTCCACGTCTACAAACAAACTTTCTATCTTTTGCTTTCTCTCATTTCATCTTGTATCATTCTTCAATCAAAAGTTTCTTTCATAGATGTTTTATTCAGGGGAAAAACTCTCAAAGGAAATGAATGCAGAACGAAAATTTGAAAGAAACATGAACTCTTGTAAAAATAGAAAATATGATGATAATGTTGACAATGAAACTATAAAAAGGCGAACAGACTTTAAGAACCTATTATTTCTTAGGGGCAATTACATATGTAACTAATGAAACATTAAAAATTACATATTTTTCGCAAAACTCAAGTTTTTAATGCATGATGTACAATGATATTAAAGCATGCTTTTGGGATATATGTAAATATTGAAATTTCCTTGGGAATATTTGTAAATGCCCCTATTTCTTATATATTGTAGATCACGCTAACTCGTCACTTAAAAATAAATTTGGACAATTTAGATTATATTAGCTATTTTTAGTTTATAATTTAACATTGAGAAATTAAAAATCACTTAATGATAACAAGCGAAAAGATAATTGTATCAACCTTGAAAGTGATTTAATCCATAACAATTGTTTGTATATTAATGACATAGATTTATTTTTAGAAATAAGAGTTTTGAGAAAAATTATACACGTAAAAAACGCTACACCAATTAACGTAGTTAACTACATTAAAAATGTAAACCCTTTCCCTAATGCTTATGTGGCATATAGACACTACAAGAATCAGGAGAACAGGCGACGAACTGTTTCCCGTCGACATTATGTCGACGGCATAAGGCAAAAAACGACAAAAAAACGCTTGACCGAGCCCAACTGCGTTGAATTTTTCATAATCGTATTTTCCCGTTGACATGTCGACGGGAACATTTTAACATATTTTTTTAGCCTCAATAATTCACCAAAGTTGGGCGCGAAATTTACCCGCTAATATATTCCCGTCGACATGTCGACGGGAATATATTAATAACGTTTTATCCCACAATTAACGTGTGATTAAGCATAATAATTATTATGTTTTAAGAGTCCCGTCGACATGTCGATGGGAGTATATTACTAATTATAAACATTTTTAATAAATGGGTAAAATATTGGGCGGGATATTTTCCCGCTTTCTTGTTCTCTTCGACATGTCGACGGGAATATATCTTCAAAAATCAGGCTATATATATCCTCACAAATACATTCCCGTCTCATTTTTTTTACCAATATATACATTCTCACAAAATTATTTCCGTCTCATTTTACACATCTCACAAATAATTCAATCGTCAATTCTTACAAGACACACATGACTTGGCGTGGTTGCACAGTTGAAGAGGAGTACTCAAAAATCTTGTCACACGAGCTCCTCTTTAATGAAGTTATGTTAACTTTTGGTCATGCAGTTTATGAGGAATATGGTGATTTTAAGGATGCTGAACCGTGGATGAGAGACAAGATTATCGAATGGTGTAGGAAAAAGCCGTACTACAAAGAGTACATGGACGAGCTAGATGCTGCTGAAGCTCAAGCTGCTGCTGAAGCTCAAGTTGTTGCTGTTGGAGGTGACGACGAAGCTGAAAGTACGTTGGAAACAAAACTTGATAATCTGGGAAATAGGATCACAAATCTTGAAGCTACGTTTGCACATATCAAGGAAATGAGAGCAAGGAAGGGAAAAGATGGTGCGAGTTCGAGTAAAGCGGGAAGTAGCCGCAAAAAAAATAAACGGGTTGTTTCGTTTGATATGTTGTTTTAGTTGTCGAGTTGTTTAGTTTGAGTTGTTTCGTTTGATTGTCGAGTTGTTTAGTTTGAGTTGTTTCCTTTGGTTGTTGAGTTGTTTAGTTTGGTTGTCGAGTTGTTTAGTTTGAGTATGTATGAAAATGCATGTGGTTAAGAACTCTTGCTTGTTTTAAATAAACAGTTTGCCTTTGTGTTTGATAATTATTGCTCCTTCAGTTCTATTATTTGTGCGTACAAATTTTAAATAAACAGTTTGCCTTTGTGTTTGATAATTATTGCTCCACAACAACAACATTTTATTAAACAACAACAACAACAACATTTTATTAAACATCAATAACATCAACAACAACAGCAACAACAACGATAACAGTACTACATATGAAATTTATCCATGTCACCTACAAGGTCACAGAGTATTGCATCCAACTGACATGCGTGGTCGTGGTTGGGATACGTTGCCATGTCAAGTTTTGCCTCCAGCACCCTTAATTTTGTCTCTAGCACCTGTTTTTGTGCCTCCAGCAAGTTTATTCTAAGATTTTTTCATGACAGTTTGAGCACCTTTTTTGAGCAGATCCAGAACCGCTTGATGTTGAAGCTCCCAGAGAACCGATCATCGTTTTGGCGAGTCGTTCCTCCTTCCATAAAAAAAAATTACATCCATGGTCTTCTGTCCCAGGCTGTTAAAGAGTAAAAACTATTATTTTTAACAACTAACCAAATTATTTATATAATACACGAAAAAATATGTTATTGTTCACCTGCGAGAAAGGACACGCATAGTATAGTTTACCATGGGAGTAAGATTTACACGATTCTCGCAGAATCACGTCTCCTCGTTCACAAGGACAAGGAAAAGCTTCAAATTCTGTCATCTTCTTCACCATGATAACAGTGTATGTTTGTGGTTGTGAGGTTGAGTGGTTGAATCGTGACCGGTGTGGCCCGATCTACAAGTTGAGGTGATAAAAGGTGGTGGCCAGAAAAAGATTCTGGCGGCCGGAAAATGCTGGTGTCGCCAGAAAACAGAAACTGCTAGAGAGAGATAGAGAGAGAGAGAGAGATAGTGAGATGAGTATGTGTGTGTGTGTGTTTGTATTGTGAGGATAAGGTGTTAGGTAGAAAAAAAAGTTGTTAGGTAAAACCATTGCATCTCATGTATAACCATTGCATCTCGACTCGTTCGTTTTACATCTCATGTATAACCATTGCATCTCGACTCGTTCGTTTTACATCTCATGTATAGCCATTGCATCTCGACTCGTTCGTTTCACATCTCATGTATAACCATAGCATCTCGACTCGTTCGTTTTACATATCATGTATAACCATTGCATCTCGACTCTTTCGTTTTACATCTCATGTATAACCATTGCATCTCGACTCGTTCGTTTAACATCTCATGTATAACCATAGCATCTCGACTCGTTCGTTTTACATATCATGTATAACCATTGCATCTCGACTCGTTCGTTTTACATATCATGTATAACCATTGCATCTCGACTCGTTCGTTTAACATCTCATGTATAACCATTGCATCTCGACTCGTTCGTTTTACATATCATGTATAACCATTGCATCTCGACTTGTTCATTTTACATCTCATGTATAACCATTGCATCTCGACTCGTTTATTAATTTTATAATGGTTGGGATTTAGTATTTTGTGATATTCTAATTATTTTATTTTATATTTTAATAAATGATTTTTTTTAATTATAATATAAGTAATTAGTTTTAAATATATATATATATATATATATATATATATTTTTAATTTTATAAAAGTATTTATAATAAATAATTTTTTTCAATTATATAAATTTAGTTTATTAATTTTATATAACTTATTTTTTAATATTTTATAAAAGTATTTATAATAAATAAATTTTTTTAATTATATTAAAGTAATTTTATAAAAGTATTTATAATAAAGTAATTTTATAAAAGTATTTATTATAAATAAATTTTTTTAATAAAAGCTATTTTACTGTCGACATGTCGACGGGAATAAAACCGCCAAAATTTTCGTGAAAATTTAATACGTCCCGCCAAACGCAAACGACAAAATATTGTAATATTACCGTCGACATGTCGACGGTATTAGTAATAATATAAAAAATTTCCTTAATATTCCCGTCGACATGTCGACGGGATAAAAAAAGTTATAACAAAACCAGATCTGGTCAAATTATTTGTCATAACTTAGAAAAAAAAAATTAAACCATCGATTGATAATTCTTCCCCTTCTCCGGCGATTGTACCACAACCACAGCACTCCACCACCACCACTCCCTCCACACCACACCACTTCCACCTCCACCACTCCTCCACCCCAACAACACCACATTATACCACCACCACAGCGCTCCACCACCACATTTACCACCACCACCACACGAGCACCACTGTGCACCACCTTCCCCCCTCATTTGTTTAATTCTTCCCCAACCCTTCACATGTTTAATTCTTCCCCTTCTCCCCCCCCCCCCCCCCCTCCCCCCCCCCCCTTTCTTTCTTGAAAAATAAACCATCCCAGGTACTGTGTTTTGATTTTTTGATTAATTTTTTATTTTTTGATTTTTGTTATTGTTTTGTATTAACTAGTTTAATTTATGTGTTAATTTTGTATTAATTTTGTTTGTTTGTTTGTTTGTTTGTTTTTGTTTTTTTTTTTTTTTTTTTTTTTTTTTTTGTTTTTTTGTTTTTTTTTTTTTTTTTTTTTTTTTTTTATTACAGCTGAGACCCGAAACCACAGCCGAGAGCCCGAGACCACAGGTAATGTGTCTCTTTTTTTATTTTTTTTTAATAACTTTTGGTTTCCCGACGACATGTCGACGATAACAGTTTTTCTTAAAACTTTTGAGATATAAATGTGCTCTCTTTTAATGTAGCCCGAGCCCGGGACCGCAGCCCGAGACTGCAGCCGGAGGTCACAGCCCGTGCCCGAGACAGCCGAGAGCCCGAGACCACAGCCGAGACAGTATGTTGTTTTTTTTTCGTATCCGTATTATTTTTTACATATCAGTATATATAGTATGTTGGACTTTGGTTAGTATATTAGGTTTTGATATAGTATGTTGGACTTTGGTTAGTATATTAGGTTTTGATATAAAAGGGATTGTTGCGGATTGTGAAATGTTAGTTGTTTGGTTGCGTTTGGTTAGTTGTTTGGTTGCGTTTGGTTAAATGTTAGTTGGCGTTTGGTTAGAAGACGATGATGATGTCATTGTGACAGAAGACGATGATGATGTGATATATGGCAACAACTCATCGAATCTCCAACTGTCTGCTAATTTGAATGATTTGGCATTTGAAACCTTAAATATCGATGGTCAATCAACGTTAGTTGAGGCACCACCACCAATCATTCAAGTTGATGACGACGATGAATTTATTGATGATGAGGACGACGATCCTTATGATTTTGCATACTCTGATGCAAACAACACTGATGATGAAGTTGAAGATGCGACTCATGCTGTTTATGATAGTGATGTAGATGTAGCAGATTGATCTTAAATTGTAACTTGTAAAACGACACTTAGCTTATTTGAATGAAATTGTTATGGATTTTTTAAATGTGTATATTTATTTTAAATGTGTATGTATTTGAATGAGTGCATGCTTATGTTAATTTGTTCCCGAATTTCTATATGTTAATTCAACTTGTACTTTTACAGATGGCAGCAGTAGCGCGAGGTCACGGTGGTGACGGTGCCGATGACCCACCACCACCTTATCGTTCGATTACTAGCGGTCACCGTAGTGGTAAGAAAATTAAACTTGATAATTTGAATTTTGTTACTTGTTATTTTTTAACGTTTTCACTCACTTCAATTGTAGGTTCGTCACAAAAACCTCGACGAGGAGGTAGAGCGAGACAAGCTGGTGGCAGGGGTGGAGGTCGGGATGGCGGCAGGGCACAGGTCCGTGAAGCCAACAAAAACAAAGACCTCAGGAAAGCTGTGACTGCCTCGGCTCGCAATCGATCAAGTTTGAGTGGTGTGATCAGAAGACATTTCATCATGTTGGGTCCAACCGAGCATGGTTCGGTAACTATGTTGGCGAGCTGGTTAGGTCCTTGTCGTTGCACTATCCCTCCTGGCACAACCTTGGCGAAGCGACTCGACAGGGCTTCATGAACCGACTCGGGGTCAGTTATTTTATTTTCCTTTTAATTATATCTTTATATTTAATTCTTTGAATGTGTACATTTATTTAAATTTGTTTAATTGTGTATATTTGTTTAAATTTGTTTGCAGGAATTCTTCGACTTCCAGACCCACATGAACTCACCCGATTGGAAAACCATTTCGGCGGGCCTCAATGCGTACATTGCTAAGGTCTACTCCGACAACAAGGGCACGATGAAGAGGGTTTACTTCGACGGGGAGGGTGGGCCTGAAAAAGTGGATGAGATACGAAGAAACCCTCCTCCGAACGTCGAGCCATCTGTGTGGGAGGAGCATATCAAGTTTTACATGAATGAGAAGAACTTGAAGCGTGCTGCTGTGAACAAGGAGAACTGAAAGAAGTTGAAGGTGTACAGCCGCCACGGTTCCAAGTCATTGGCCGCTATTCGCCACTACTACGTAAGACACATTTTATTTTTATACACGTATTTTATTTTTATAAAATTATTTAATTATAATTATATAAAAGTAATTAATTTTGATTTTATAAAAGTATTTAAGTTTAATTAAAATAAATATGGTGTTTGATTTGCCATTTTTAATTTGTTTCATCTTATATATATGCATGTGTATATACAGTTTCTGAACAACAAGGACAAAAAATATCCGTCCCTCATCCAGTCGTTTTACGACATACACTGCGACAATGATGATATGTGGTTGCAGGATGAGGCTCGTGTTCAATATGTAAGTATCTTTTATTTATTTTTTTTAATTTATTATTTATTTATTTAATTATTTTTTTAATTTATATATATATATATATATATATATATATATATATATATATATATATATATATATATACACACACACACACACTTACATATATATAAATTTTCTCAATTAAATAGGAAGAGATGGTCCGGCTGCGAGATCTGGGAGCGAATATGCCGGAAGGGGTGGCCTACACGGAGGAGCAGATACTTGCTAAGGTTTTGAAGGGCAAGCAGCGGGGCCACATCGCCGGACGGGGTAGGGTCGTACCCGGGCTCTCCAGGCCACCGTTACCATACACCCCGCCTCCACCTCCAGGTATGTACAGTTTGATAATATATTAATTATAGATTACTCGATCATGACTCAAATTAAGTATTGCAATAGATGTTTTTTAATTTTGATTGTTTCATTTTCAGAATACGCTGAGATGGAGAAAAAGCTTGCTGAGGCCGAGAAGAAGATTGCTGAGGTCGAGGAGAATCGCCTTCGAGAAGCTGAAGAGCGTAAGGCCTTGAAGGCGGATATTGCTTTGATCATAGGTTTTATCTCCTCCAACCCGCGATGGAACGAGTATGTTAGTCAGGCGGGTTCTCAGCACGTGGATGGCTCAGGCAGTGGCGTTGGAGGTAGTGGCTCAGCTGGAGGGAGCGGGAGTCGCAGAGGCGATGAGGATGGTTCTGGCGATGATGAGGGTCCTACTGATGATCACGAGTGATTTTGGATGTAGAGGTACAAACTTGGGTATTTTGTGTTGTACTTATGCTTGAAACAATATTTTGGCGACCCATATGTTAGTATTGTATAGTTTAACCTTTTGGCGACTTGAACGTCGCGGATATTAAAACATTTGTGGATATGGCAGCTAGGTTTAGACATTACCACACCCCGTTTTGTAGACTTTATATATTTTTATTCATTTTGAGGGTGTTTAGCGATATTTTGCAAGTGTTATAGCCGATGGCGAGTTATACGTTTAGGACATGTTGATATTGAGTGGTTATAGGTGCTTGTAATGTTACAGGTTTTGGTAGATTTTTTCCGGAAAATCCGGAAAAAATCTGGAAAATTGCAATATTTGTAGCCTGCTGTTAGCAGGGTGTTAATAATGATACCGTCGACATGTCGACGACATCATTGAAACATAATTATTGGTTATTTAATGATACCGTCGACATGTCGACGGTATCATTAAAACAAAAACAGTGTTTTTAATATTATGCCGTTGACATGTTGACGGTATTATATTAAAAACAATACTTTTGTTTTAATGATACCGTCGACATGTCGACGGTATCATATAAACCATAATTATAATCAACTAATTAAAACGCTAATTAGTTATATGGTACCGTCGACATGTCGACGGGAAGAATTTGACAGACACCAAATTTCTTTGACTGGAAAACGACGTGGGACCCACAGTGTCGACGGTGATTGTCGACGGGAACACTGTTCCCGTCGAAGCACAGCCGTCAATATGTTCCCGTCGACATGTCGACGGTAACGTATTATTCCGTCGACATGTCGACGGAAAGGGCTTAAAAAAGTCGCCGGGGAAAGCCTCGATTGTACTAGTAAGAATAGTCACTACAAGAAAATAGTCTTTTAGCGACATAATTAGCGACCTACCATCTTAAGTCGCAAAGTTGCGACACAAATAGCGATTGCTCTAGCGTCTCTATGCCAATGACGTTGCAAACTATGTCGCCAATGATGTCGCGATGTGTTTCAAGATGACATTATCGCAATTAGTGTCGCAACAAGCGTCGCTATATTTGCGTCATTCTCTACCACGTCGCTAGCAAAGTTGCTAATTTACGACTTCCCAAAAAGATGTCGCCAAGGGCGTAGCTATATTGGCGACTTTCTTTAATATGTCGTTACTCGCGTCGCTAAATTACAAACAGTATTTCTAATATTCTTTGTCTAAAGTCTTATCATAGCTTCACCTCAATTAAATCTTTCTTTTTTTTAAGAAGTTTTGACTTTTGAGTTTTTTTTGTTTTTTTTTTTTTTTTTTTTTTTTTTCTTTCTTTCTTTTTTTTTTTAGTTTGAACATCAAAATATTTGAGTTTACCTAATAAATATCTTTTCCAATTAATTACTACACCATTTTTTTTAACAGAACCACACCACCATCTCTCCCTCAATCACGATTCCTGATTACTCTAAACCCTTCATCGACACCACCATCTCTCCGCTACCACCATCGCTCTGCCACCACAACATCACCGCACTACCATCGTATCGCCACCAGAACCTCACGGCCTTTTCGATTGTACTCAACTGTACCTTCTAAAGATCGATTTCAGGTTCAATTTCAGGTTTTTCCGGTGGTTTATCAACTTTTGACGGTAATAATCGATCGGATTCCATCTCTCTCATCTTCTAGTTGGTACAATTGCTTACATTGCTTTAATGTGTTGGCTATTGAGAGTTTTATGTAAGTATTTGATATCTTCTATCGATTTTAGTTGTTGATATGCTATAGTTTAAAAACTTACTATTGATGATCATACATGTGAAATTGATGCAAAATGTAGAATACTTGTAGGTCATTTTACATGCACACTACCTGTTCGATATAATGCCTGACCTAAACAGATAACTTTTATTCATCTTAATTATTGATATAATGTCGATAAGACTGTTTAGATATTGAGCATTTGGTTGTACATGACGTCTTGCATAAAAATAAAGTTTCTGATGTATAAGTTAGGGCAATTGGTGTTGGGAACATTCCAGTTAAGTATTGTGGAAAGGATGGGGTTAAGAAGGGGATTGATTAAATATTGGTCGTGTGAACGATTCAGTTGTGATGTGGTTCCGTATCATGATTTTGACATTGTTTCATTTACTTTTAATTGTGACGTGGGTAGAAAAGGTGCATTTGATGACTTGTAGGACTTTCTTACGTCAACTTCTAAACTGCTTGTTATGGTATGAGTGCATAATTGGTCATCTATAGCTCATAAATGCACAACCTGATTTGTTATAGGAACCTTGTGGATTTCAGCATTTCTAAAGGAAGGGGCAAACACGGGTATAATGGTACGTGATCATGTACAAATGTAATGTAATGGTATTAGTATATACTCTATTCAAGTATAGTTTCAGCGTTCCGCTCACTTTTCTTTAGAAGTTCTCATTAATACTTAATGATTGTACATGTCAAACACACAACTTTATTGATAAATGAATATTAATTTATTTGATTCAGGAAGTAAATAGGTATATTGAGCTGTTCGAAAGCAAACAAGAAAAGAGTCCGAGTTCTGAATGCGATTTAAATGATTGCAAGGTTAGTGAAAGCAATGGTCAGTGAAGTGAACTTATGGATATAAATTTTAGAATAATGTGTAGTAACTTGCATTAGAAGACGTGACTTAAATGTGTTGCTGAATTCAGTTGTTTTAACTAATAGCATGAAGCTAATGTGCTTTAGGATTTTTATTTCTTTGTTATCACGAAAAACATAGGTCAGTTAACTATTGCTAAAGTGTATTTCATTGGACATATTATTGTTTTCTTAGTATATTTATTTCTTGGCACTATCTAAGACGTTATTGGTTCAATCACTGTAGATTCATTTAGCTCGTGGAAGTAAAATTAACTTCCAAATGTATATTAAGAGGTGGCTTAAGGGATCAGGGGCTCAGAAATTCTTTGACGCTTAAGGTATACAAATCTTTGTTGGCTTATGAGTGTCAAATTAACGATATAATAGTATGATGAATGTGTTTTCCCTTGTATGCAGATAATGGGTACGTCTCAGTTGTCCAAAATCTCCGTGATGAGAAGCTTGAAATTCAGGTTTTTTTGTCTCGAATATGCACATTCAATGTAGAGGGCGACCATATTGAGCACCTACTTAATGTTTTTGTAGTCAAAAGTAATAATGCAGGGTCATGGCTCCTCCTTTCATGCTTACACTTGTTTGTGTACTTTTATACTAATAGTTGTTTAGATTGTTAAAAAATAAAGATAATATAAATTGACCCATTTACACCAAAGTGGGTAGAAATCTCCACTTTATTCACATTTCACAGTATTTATATATGCGAGCTTATTTGTTTTGTTTTATTGTTTAGTTACAATCCCAAAAAAGGCTATGGACAGTTGAATGCCAACGAGTTATTCAAGGTCTGTTCTTAATATACTGTACTTTATAACAGTAAATACTAAGTATTTAGTTATGTTTTCGTTTATTGATATTTTGTGTATGTTACTTATGATCTCAGAATCTATATTGCAGATTTGAGGCTTAAAAGGTTATAGGGAAGCTTCGGTACCTATGAGCATCTCATTACAAATATTGGTAAATCTTTTGGCAAGTTATAATGTTGATCACATTTGTTGCTGCCACTTGATTATGCTATTGTTAGCCATTTTTTGCTTATAAATATGGTCTCAAGTTTTGCGCTTTCTTGTAGGTTGAGTTTAAAGCTTCCGGAGAACTCTGGTTTGTTCCTTTGCAAACTTGGGTTTTGAATTCATTTGCAGAAAATTCTTGATGATATAGATATTTGATTGATGTATAGTTGTCCTTTTTTTGTGGTGTCGGTTTGCAGGCTAAACACAATACAGATCAGGTGTTTCCTTAAATAACTATGATGTCGGAACTTATGTGAGTTTATCTTCAATTATGAAACCAATTGATATCATTTTACAATTGAATTTGTGTATACTTTTATTCAGGTTGTTGTTTGTAATATAACAATGCACAGGTGTCGTGGCTCCACCTTCATGCTTAACTTTTTTGTTGCTGAAGTTTGGGAATTGACACAAACTGTGAAAAGGGCCAAAAACTGGAATTTTATGCCAGGCATGGTGGCTAACTCAAGCTTTAGTGACGATGTTCGTCTCTTCTTCTTCTTTTTTTTTTTTTTTTTGTATGGAAAAGGAATTGAAACTTTGATGTATGGAATTTAGTGGTTATAATCTAAAAATCTTGCGATTCTTATTGGATCATGTATGTTTGTAATGCTATCTGCAGTTGTGTATGGCATTAAATTTTACCCACAAATGAGCAATGCAGCTGGCAACTAAGCAAAAGAACAACGACTAGAATAGCGACTTAACTAGCGATATCTTTAGAAATAGCGACAATAATATCGACTTAAGTTGCGACATTTTTAAAAGTAGCGACGTATATAGCGTCTTTGTTAGCGTCATGTCCTACAACTTGCGATGCAAATAGCGACATAAACCGGTGATGTCGCTATTTTATTAGCGACGCATATTATGATGTCGTTATACGGGTCGCTGTCATTAGCGACTTCATTCTAGAGTCGCAAAAATCAGCGACTCGTTTACAGCGACTTAGCCTCTCATGTCGCTAACAATGTCGCTGGCAAAAAATATGTCGCTAGTCAAGTCGCTAAACATGACGCTAAAAGGCAATTTTCTTGTAGTGAGTGTTAACCGTCCCGATGTTGTTGCTTCGTCATAACTAAGTTTGTCAAACTAAAGTTAATTACTTGTAAAACTATTCAAGATCGAAACTGACACAAAATAATAAAATTTATTGGCTTATTTATCGATCGAAAACAAAATATTATACCGCATTGATTTGAAAAACTAATCAAATATTTCACATCTAAACGAGTCAGAAAAGTAAATTTTATATAACAAATTTTCAGCAAACAACTTTGATAAAAATGCTTTGTTTTATAGTTTCACTTCAAGTCTCCGTGAGGGTTGTGTCGCCCCGACTCTATGATCTTTCATCATCTTTCACTTAAACCAACTCTACACACTACAAAAAGTTAGTTAAATTCTTCACGTTTTAAAGGTCAAATGTCCACGGTTAAAAAAAGAAAAATTTTAGAATTCACACTTGCTCATGTGTGGTAATAATGAGTGTGAAAAATTTTCTTACACATATAAGTACGAATATATTATCCAAATGTTTATAATTAAAAGTATGGAAACTTTATTTGAATGTTCATACCTATAAGTGTGAAAAAATTGCAAAAGATGTCTACAAGTAAATGTGGCTTTCTTATAATTTTAATATATTTATGACATTTATAAATGTGACAAAACATAAAACTAAAGTCCACGGATGATTATACCGTAAAAAAATAACCGTGGGAAATTTATTATATATTTTTTTTAGTGACGTCTTCTTATCTGCGTGCTCTTATTCATCGATCTTTCAATTATTTCTCACACCCTAACCTCAGAATATCACCTCAAAATATCATTGGTTCTACATGGATAACGTTACCTCTCATCTTTTCGTCGTGATCTGTGTACTATTTTAATAGTAAAGAAAACAGTGCAATTTATAATATCTTCTTTGAATTTGATCATATCAAGAAACATTACATATTTTATTTCTATAGTGGGGATATGTGGTCTCTTTGGTTTACATAAAGATTATTATTCCTAGTGCCTAATGGTGTACATATTATTAAAACCATTGCCAGTACTACAACAATAACGTACGTGCCTTTCCTTATCTCAAAGACTTTAACTTAGTTAGGAATTGAAACAAAGTTCGTTTACTTTTTTTTTTTTTTTTTTTAAAGTGTGATAGGATCTTACCCGTTTAAATATGGATTTTCAGATTTTAAAGAATCTTATAAAACTCGCACTATTTAAAGCAATAACCATATATTCATTTACAAGAAGTCAAGAATATAATTTGAAATTTAACAAGTCAAGGAATATTAGAACAACTTTTATTGGGTTCTTGTAAATCATTAAAGGAAACTGATTTGATATTGCTATAGTTTTGTGCCAAAACATGGTACACACTTCATGTCTATCTATAGCCTATGCTAAATGAACGCATCATACAAAACACAATCTAGCTTCAAAGAAAAAGTTGTCTTTTTTAAGGGATGCATATTTGAAACCAACATGTCTTTTCTAAAAGATGCCATGTTTCACCGAAACTCCAAAAGAAATGAGTGTAGTGACCAAAGACAAAATACACGAATCCTCAAATATTCATCAACGTATATATAGTACGTGACAAACTTCATATTCAAAAACACTCGACAAACATTGTATCACTAATAATTTTTGTGGTATTTTAGGGTTTTAGCATATTTAGTGACACAACTCTCCTATGCATATACTGTATGTTTGTTTAAAACAACTCTGTCAAATTCTCAATCAATATTCGTCTTAGGGTTTTCTCAGGTTGATGCATCTAAACTTCTACGCCACGCGTCAATAGCATTAGCATATATGCTTCTTAAGAAAATTCATCAGAAAATATTCTTACCACTATCAATCTTTTCTATAAACAATTGTGTGTTTCTATGTGCTTAAACTCAACCCAAGTAGTGGCACTCGTCACTTTTAAGCATGAACTTAAAGAAAATTCGTCATAACTTCTCAATTTGCATAAAAAAATAAATGACCACTTGTTGTCACTTTCAAATAATGTGAAACACTTCCATCATGGGATTCAAGTATTAGGTATAGTACACTATCTTGTACCACAATACACCACCATTTTTTACTTTTTCTTCTCTCATCATCATCATCCACTTAACCAACCCTGATTAAATCATCGTTTTGGCCATATATATTGTAACTGTTTTTATTCTCTATCACATTCACATTTCAAAGTTACATTGTGGTGGCTTGAATAACAACGAAAATATTTTGTGTGTGTCGGTATTTTCTTTCTTTTTCTCATTAGTCATACAAACCTAATAGAAAAAATTGTATCTAATAGTAACCACCAAGTTTCATGAATGTTTTAATATTAGTCACTCAAACTTCAGATTAACCATAAAAACCATCAAAGTTTCAATTTTGTTTCATTGTTGTGCAAATATGACAAATGACTATGTCTAATGTATTTATACATGCATTGTAAATTGTAACTTATTAATAAACACCAACCCATGAATATAACGACTCTTAACCAACTTTGTGTGTAACCAATTTATGCAACTCTGAAAAGTAAATAAGTCACGAAATTAGGGTCAGAGCCAAGATTTTAAGTTAAGAGGTGTCGAACTTAACGTAAAACTGATAGCAATATATATCGCACAAAAAAAAACGAATTTTTAACCTATCATACCCTCACACCATAATATCATGTTAGTTAAGTTATTCGATTTTGAATTTTTAATAAAATATCAATATGAATAAGAGGCTAATTGCAAAAAACTACTAAAAAAATAATTTATGAGCTCAATAATTACTTAACAAAGTGGGTTGATTAAGGGTGACTCAGCACCAACTAGTCACCCTACTAGCTTTGGCCCTGCACGAAATAATAACCAAGTTTGAGAAAGTTTGAGAAGAGTTATATCTAGGTCAGTCAAATATAAAAGTTACACAACAATGACACATTAGTGAAACTTTGAACGGTTTGTGTAATCAAAATAAAGTTATATTAACTACGTTGAATCAAATCTCTAACTTCATTATTATTTCATGATTTTCACCCAACCTAATACTGCCAAAACTATTACAGAAAAAGGTTTCCCGTGTACTCTAGCTTCTGGCTACATTAAAGGTTTTCAATTTCAACAAACATTACAAGAAAATAGGCATCTAGTAACAGAGAATGACATATTAAAGTGTTACTAAATCTAACTTTTTAGCATCACAAAAGGCAAAAAAAAAAAAAAAAATGGTTGCATTTAGTTGTTGAGAAATTTTCTCACTTTTTTATTTTTGATTTTTTTGAAATGAAATAGTTTTTCTTCTCTATGAAATAGTTAAGACTTAAGAACATGGAAAAGTTATTTAGATGGTGTTACATTTTTCGTTTTCTAGTGAGAGAAGCAATGTAGATAAGGGTAAATTAGACTTTTGAAATTTTTAGTTAAAAATTTAAAAAATGAGATTTTTATTGTTTTATAAAATTTTAAAAAAAAATTGTAATTAAATGTTTTTTCTATTTTAATGAAACATTTTCGAGAAAATTGAGGTATTTTCACCAATTATTTGACTTCTACCTACACTTTTCCATATGTATGAGAGAAGTAACTAAAATTTTAGTAACACTTCTTCATACTTATGGAGTTATGGTGACAATTTTTTTTTTTTTTTTTTTTTTTTTTTTTTTTTTTTTTTTTTTTTAGTGAAACTTCTTTTACTTTTTCAATCGACACTTTTTTTTTTTAATTTTTTTTAATCTGACAATTTTTTGTAATGAAAAAATATCATCATTTAAATTTTTTTTATTTGTTTTTTTTAAAAGTGCATTCTTCGTTTAGTTGACTTTTAGTCAAAATAAATAAATTTTAGAGCATTGATTGGCATGTTTAATTGGTATACTTAAATGTATGCCTAATCATATGTGTTAGCGTAACAACAGCGGGATCCACTTCTTTACAAACCAATAAACAACTTCTACATCTATTTAGCCATAATATTAGGCACACATTTAGGTCCCTCAATCATTTTACTAAAGTTTATTCATTTCATGTGACAATGCACATAATACAAAGAAATCTCAATTTTAAATCCAAAAACGTGACTTAGTTTTCTCGTTAGCTTGTTAAAATTTAGAATACAGAGCAGAATTTGCTTATAGACCCTAGTTTTAGGATTTCGAAATTAAGAAGAAATACTCCGTAACACATTTTATGTACTTCCATGCCTGTGATTAAATACAATTCCAACAAAGCTATCCTAGCTAGGTTTGTGCATGGTCCATAAGAAGTTGGCAAAAAAAGTTATGCCTGTAGTTATAGCGATTGGTACGTACCATCATATCTTGTTTTAGTGATTAAAAATTGTCTTAGAGCTTAAAATTAAACTAAGAATCTTTGTTGCTTTATAGTTAAGATCGATCATATCATTATCAAATACTAACTTCAAGAACTTATTTTTCATAATGAGCGAAAAGTAATCTTTATAGAATTTAGAAATAACTTAGAACCAGTAGTTTTTCTCCATATCCATCTTTTAGAACCACAAATTTCCTCTTGTTAAAATTAAAGCAACCAATTATTTATTGGCTAATCAAAACCACAAGTCTCCTATAATATGGAATTTTAGACGAACTTAACCCGTAAATGGTGGCGTAATGTTCTTGACCTATACCGTTTAATTTTGCTATCAACACCTCTAAATAATGTTAAACTATCATCTTGTAAATTAGTCTCTTCATTGGATTATGTGGTTTGTTATTTAGATAGATTATTAGTTAGCTTATTTGTCCTAACTTTGTTAAAGTTTTGATTTTTATTGATCCAATCCTACATCTAAGGCAAAGAGCTTAAGGGTTTTGTAAGCTAAGCTTATTTTTTAAAGTTTATAGCTGTAATAGTTTTTATTAAGCTAATTAGTGTATAAAGTTTACAACTTTATAGACTATTTGGTAAATTAGAATCTAATAAAGAAGTAAGCTTTAGTGTTTGTTAAGTTTATAAGATCGGGTTGTTTACTATTCTCATCGCATTAAACGGGTTCTACTTTCTTACCTTTTTCAATTCTTAATGCTTTTGGTATTTAGTTTAGATAAAATGCTTATTAATGTTGGATTTGTTAGCTTACTAGTTATGCATAGTGAGTAGATATTTATATGCTTATTAAGTGAGTTGTGATTTGAGAATTAAGTGTGAAAATTTAGAAATTGTTGATTAATAATCTTTAGGTTACTTGGATTGATTTTGGTTATTTTGACGGGCAAAAGCCGTTATGGTAATTAATTATCTAAATCTAGTAATTATTACCAAGATAAAGAATTGTTTTCAAAATAAACCAACGTTGTGAGAAAATAATATTTTAAATAGGTATTAAAGATTGTTAATTAATAATTTTCGGATTATTTTAGATTTATTTAGTTGATTATTTTAAACGGGTAGGATAATTAATTATTTAAATCTAGTGATTATTACCAAGATAAAGAATTATTTTAAAAATAAACCAACGTTGTGAGAAAATAGTTTTTTAAACGAGTATTAATTCATCACTTTGAACGACAATTCATACTTAATGATCATTTCACCTCACTTGATAAGCAGATCCTTATTATCATATTTTTAGATTGTTTTTTATCATCATTAATTGTAGTTTCCTTTTAATTATCTAAAATAGTTTTTAAAAATCTTTTATAAAACCAAATAAAAAATATTCGATAATCAAGCATCAAGCAAAAGACATAAACGTGAATTTCAATACATCTCTCACCGAGGAAACTACTCCGAAAGAACGAATTATCACTTGTCCTCAGGTGATCCTTTATTCTACACAGGAATATACTTATACTACAAATCAATTTTTAGCGCATCTTAAAAAACTTAAATTTCTCATATCAAATAATCGATTAAGTGTGATGCAATATTATAAGTGACAATAATAGTTTTACAACTATAATGATAGTAGAAAACATAAAAGAAAACATATCACTACAATACAAATATAGATACAATGCAATTTTAAACACAATATAATAAGTAAAAGAGTGATCAAGCTTTTGCAATATCACTTAACATATTCTCTAGTTTTCAAAACCCTCTTTAACCTTTGATCATAATGATTATAACTCTCATTTGTTGAAAGCATCAAAATAGGCTTAGAGTTCTTGTCATCCTCATCCATCAAAAACACACTTGCATATAAAGATCTACCATAACAAGATTAGAGCTCTTGTCATCTTCATTCATTAAAGGCTTCTTATCAAAAGAAGTTCATGCATACCAAGCTTAAAGTTCTTGATATTTAGATTAGGCATTCATATCCGTTATATATTTATGTCTTTGATCATTATTATACACCACCATGTATCATCACTATAAAACATCTTGTATCACCCACTATACACTAAACTAGAGGTTAGATGGTTTATGTGTTATAGACCTTAAAACACACAGGTAATAGGTTTAGTGTGTTTAGACCTTAAAACACAAGGTTAAAAGGTTTGTTATGTTGGGTCATAAAATATAACGGGTTAGGTTGTACCCGAAGAAGAACTCAATATTTAGCTTAATATCGCTAAACATTGTAAGTGATGTTGTAAGGTTTTCTCCGCCAAAAAGGGGGCTTGTTGACTTAGTCAAGTAGCTGGGAACTCGGGGAGTGAAGTAGGGCGAAGAGGAGATTCGTGACAGAACCACTATAAATCATCGTGCCCGGTTTGATCTCTTTTTTTCTTATTATCTTGTGTTCATATTTGTATTGTAGTGATATGTTTTCTTTTATGCTTTCTACTATCATTATATGTAACACCCGTTTTCCAAATACAAATAGGCCCCACCCTAGATGAAATTGACTAAGGTTTAACGTGATTGGCTAGTCAACGAATGTTGTGTTATAGTCAAACCCTATAGTCAAAGAATGTGTTATATGGTTATGGAAAGTATTGTGTGGCACAACAAGAAGGAAATGGACTTCAAGGACCTAAGTTGTCATTGTGGTAAATGTGTTATAAGTGGTTGTGGCCAAAATAGAATGAAAGGGACTTGAGGGACTAGTTATGCCAATTGTCCAAAGATGCAAGCTAACTAGTTATATCTAGGAATGCCTAGAATTTTCAAGCATTATGTGTATTTGTTAGTCCGGTTATGGAGATGAAAAAGGATGGAAAAGAGAGCTAGTTTGGTGGCTTAGTAAGGAAGATGGTGAAGACATGATGCTTATGATTCTTCCTAGCAAAGATCACTACAAGTAAGTAATCATTTATTATGATTATAAGGTTTAGGTTTATGGGCTAAGTGGGAAATCATCACATGATCATATGATGATATGGAAAGGATGATTGGGTAAGTTATGATGGATTATGTTAACCCTTGTTTATGATATTGATTATTATGTCATTAGGTCTTGGTAATTGTAAAGGATAATAATGATGGAGGATGGTGTTGATTATGAGGATGATGCTCATGTTCTTGTTAGACTTAGCTTTGGAAGCTAAGGTAAGTAACTTGGTTACTATATGTTTAATATGGAAGTTGTTATAGTATGTGGTTATGAATGTTTGTGTTAAGAAAGGTTATAGTTGTTTAGAAGGTATGACTAACCAAGAGATTAGAATAATGGAATGAGCCTTGGGAAAATGAAAGGATTAAGGTATGTGTTGATGCCTTATGTGATTATATGCGTTATAGTTGTGTATTATAGATATGTGTTATAGTGATGGATTCATGATGCATATGTGATGACGGAAGTATTGATCATGTAATAGCCAAATTACTTACTAAGCGAAAGCTTACCATTATAGTTGAAAATATTTTGTAGGTCATGTGTGATGCTATGGCTTGGACAAAGGAGGTTTGGATATATGCAAGATTAGAGGAATGGTAAGAAAGTAGAGCTTAGGAAGATACCGAGCTCATGCAACGTTGTACCCCTGTGAGTTATTTAATGGTTTGTAAAGTGTGGTCAAGTGTCATATGTATGTCAAGGTTGTTATAGTGAAATGGTGGTCAATTGTTAAGTTATAGTGTGGTTAATGTGTTTATGGTCAAGTTAAAAGGGGTTTTTGGCATAACACGTGTTTATACCAATTTTGGATTGTAACGAGTCAAATGGTTATGGAAATGATCTATTATGTTATGTTAACAATTGATGAGGCGAAAAATGAACCACTTTTAGGGGGTCATTTAAGCACGAATTCGAATTTATTTGATCAAATATTGCCCTAAATCGTTCCTTTTGTGATTTTAGGTACTTTGGGAGTGAATTCTGGAAAAGGAAGCAATTCGGACGTTTTTGGAGCATAAAAGTGAAGAAAACGCCAAAGTCTTAATTTTCCTTGCTGGGAACAGTAGGTGACGGGGTCAAGAAGGAATTTCTGACGGCGTCAAGAGTAATTTCCATGACGATCCAGTACAGAAATGACAGCGTCACAAGGTAGGTCGTCAAGAGTAAAATGCATGACGGCCTGGAAACACATAACACATGACAGCGTCAAAAGTAGATCAAGGCAGTTCGAGGAGTATTTTGGCGGCGAGATGACGGCGTCACAAATTTGTTCTTGACGCCGTCAGACCCTATTTCCTATATATAGTTTTCTAATTTTCACATTAAAAAGAGAGAACTTTTGGAGAAACCCTAAGTCCGAACTTGGTACGAATTTTACAGGTTTTTCAAGGGATTCTCAGCCCTTGATCCCTTTCATGTGTAATTGAGATAAGTATTCTTTTAATTCAATCAATATGTCTATGTGTTGGTTGTCTATATCTTGTTCTTGTCTTAATTCTATCATGCTAGGCTAGATCTATCTTGTGTTTGCTTTGATCTAATGAAACCTAGATGTTAATTATGTGTTGATTACTTGTTTATGGTTGTATTGGATGAATGAATTCGATGTTAGGCTTAAGAAAACTGGCAGATCTCCAAATGGTAACATGCTTGAACGTCTTAGGAAACATGAACTGACGTGCACTAGGTTTTATTGGTTGTATTTAATGCATGAGTAAATTCTAATGATCTCATGTTAGGAGCTTCTTAGCCGGCTCGACATAGGAGTGAAGTAGGCACTCATAGGATTGGGGAATTAAGTGCGCCACCCCATGAATGGTATTAAGGAATACAATCCGTCATCCACACAACTATAACAAGTAATTAACGTGTAAAAGATATCTAGGGAGTAGTGAAATCTAAGAAAACACATTTTCTCCACTTATTGCTCACAACCTTAGTATAATTTAGTTTATTTTCATTTTTAGTATTTTATTTTGATTGCATCTTTAGTATTGGGTTAGTTGACTAGCAACTAATTCCGCCCAAATCCTTCAAACCCGAGATTTTTACTTGCTTTCTAAAAAAATATAAAAATAATCATCCCTGATGAGGCGAAAAATGAACCATTTTTAGAGGGTCATTTAAGCCCGGAATTGAATTTATTTGATCAAATATTGCCCTAAATCGTTCCTTTTGTGATTTTAGGTACTTTGGGAGAGAAATCTGGAAAAGGAAGCAATTCGGACGTTTTTGGAGCATAAAAGTGAAGAAAACACCAAAGTCTTAATTTTCCTTGCTGGGAACAGTAGGTGACGGCGTCAAGAAGAAAATCTTGACGGCGTCAAGAGTAATTTTCATGACGATCCAGTACAGAAATGACGGCGTCACAAGGTAGGGCGTCAAAAGGAAAATGCATGACAGCCTGGAAACACATAACACTTGACGGCGTCAGATCTAGATCAAGGCAGTCCGATGAGTATTTTGGCGGCGAGATGACGGCGTCAGAAATTTGTTCTTGACGCCGTCAGACCCTATTTTCTATATATATTTTTCTAATTTTCACATTAAAAAGAGAGAAGTTTTGGAGAAACCCTAAGTCCGAACTTGGTACGAATTTTACAGGTTTTTCAAGGGTTCTCAGTCCTTGATCCCTTTCATGTGTAATTGAGATAAGTATTCTTTTAATTCAATCAATATGTCTATGTGTTGGTTGTCTATATCTTGTTCTTGTCTTAATTCCATCATGCTAGGCTAGATCTATCTTGTGTTTGCTTGGATCTAATGAAACCTAGATGTTAATTATGTGTTGATTACTTGTTTATGGTTGTATTGGATGAATGAATTCGATGTTAGGCTTAAGAAAACTGGCAGATCTCCAATTGGTAACATGCTTGAACGTCTTAGGAAACATGAACTGACGTGCACTAGATTTTATTGGTTGTATTTAATGCATGAGTAAATTCTAATGATCCCATGTTAGGAGCTTCTTAGCCGGCTCGACATAGGAGTGAAGTAGGCACTCATAGGATTGGGGAATTAAGTGCGCCACCCCATGAATGGTATTAAGGAATACAATCCGTCATCCACGCAACTATAAAAAGTAATTAACGTGTAAAAAATATCTAGGGAGTAGTGAAATCTAAGTAAACACAATTTCTCCACTTATTGCTCACAACCTTAGTTAATTTAGTTTATTTTCATTTCTAGTATTTTATTTTGATTGCATCTTTTGTATTGGGTTAGTTAACTAGCAACTAATTCCGCCCAAATCCTTCAAACCCGAGATTTTTACTTGCTTTCTAAAAAATATAAAAATACGAAAATAATCATCCCTCACCTTTAGAACTAGTATTTAGGTTTTCTAATCCTAGCGACACTATTCCTAGCTGAACGATCAATCCCCCGGTACTTGTCACTATACTATACTACAACGATCAGGTACACTGCCTGGTGGGGGTTGTAAGCTTCTCAGGATCCCTTGAGAGGTAAAGCCTGGTGCGATTCCCACGTATCAAGTTTTTGGCGCCGCAGCCCGGGGAATAGTTATTGTCTAGGTTAGAATCTTTTTTTATTAGGTCTACTTGCTAGATTCCTTTCTAGTAAGATTTTATTTTTATTTTTTAGGTTTTCTTTAGTCTATCTTTTTCTTTGTGCCTTTGTTAGTAAATTAAATTCATTGACTATTCCGTTGACCATTATGGAAAACGCGAATCCACCCCTTTCCCCTAGAGAAGTGGCTGTGTTACGCGAGCAAATTGAAAGTGAGATTAGGGAACTTAGGGAGCTTAATAGGTTGATTAAGGTTGAGCTCGAACATGCATTTAGTGACCTAGCGACCGCCTTGTATTCAAATGAGGACCTAGGGCCTAATGACTTTGTGAATGTTGTTGAGGGACTAGAAGAGGGGGAAATAGATCCGAAGCTTAATGACTATTTTAATCTATACCCCACTAAGGAGGAGATTGCTTATTATAATAATCTTATTGATAACCCGTGATCTCCTTTTACTATAATTTAACCTAAGATAAAGAGAAGCGATCCTAAAAATGCTAAGATACCATGTATGATTGGGTATAGACACATTAACAATGCTTACATTGACTTTAAATCCCCAATCAACATTATGTCCTCAAATGTTTATAATGATATAGTAAAAACAAGACTTGAACCTAGAAAAGATCCTAAATACCCCGGTGGAATTTGTAACTTTGTCGGGAGAGTTAAAGGTTTACATGTCTTTGTTGGGAATTTCACTTTTATCACCGACTTTATGATTGTGGAAGATCTTGCTAATGTTATTGATTGTCGATTGTCAAATGTCGTGTTTGGTAAACCGTTTGTTGAGGAGTCTAAGTTAGAATATGATGAGATAGAAGGGACAATCCGATTTGCAAGTAACACCGATAGGATCACTTATAGGATGCCTAATAGAATGAAAGAATTTCGCTTTATATCCTGATTTGATAAGGATAACGTTGGTGCTTTTGAGGACATCAATGAAGAGGATAAGAAAAAGGGAATGGATTATGTATGGGAAAAGAGGAGTCTTTTCTACAAAGATTGCTTGGCCCTAGGACCAAGGTATAAAGTCGATAAGGAATTTGCCCAAAGGATGATGGGGGCGATCGAGAAAAAGGTGATTGGTTTCTACAAAGAATATTTACAATCAGAGAGTGAAACCAACGATGAGGTCACGTAGTAACCCATGACCTTGAGTCTAGCTACAAGACTCGTAAATAAAGAAAAACACTTCTTGGGAGGCAACCCATGTTTTGTGTGATTTTATTTTGTTTGTTTGTTATTTGCTTCCGTATGCATGCTTTATTTTTATTGTTGGTTGATCATGTTTCTAAATTAAATAGTGGAAATACTTTACTTTGTTGTTTTGGCCTAGTCTTAACTCCACCTAAAGGTATTTTTGCAAAAGATAAGTGTAAGGGGAAACCCCAAATATGTTTTCAAGAAACAAACCGATCATGATTCTCCACAATATTAAATGAACATGTATATTCGTATTTGTTAGAGTCAAATGCTTGTATTGAGTCATAATGAAGTTTTGCAGGATTTTCCAGGAAGTAGGACCAAGTTTTTCCAGAAATTTTCCAGAAACTTAACATAAGAATTTCTGCAGATCACTTCTGACGGCGTCAAGAATTAATTCTTGACGGCGTCACGTGTAAAAATCTGGAAATTTTACCGGTTTTGTTTTTCTAACGGAGTCTTATGGTTTTTGTGAATTATTAAGTTTTATAATCTCCAGGAAATCTGCAAACTTCATTCCACAAGCATTATATCTTATCTTGTTTTCTAGGATTTAGTAACTTATATAGGATGCCGCCGATTTTATGCGAGGTTGTCTTGTCTATTTTCTCAGGATTTACAGGTTATGTATGACAAGAAGATGATTTATATTCTGGAAGGGAAGCTTTGATTGTTCATTTTCTTGGAGGAAGATTTAACCTGGCCACCTTATTATCCATACCGAGCGAATCAGGGGAGTATTTGATTTCATTCTTTTTACTTTTTCACTTTTACATTCTTTACTTGAACATTGGGGACCATGTTCATCTTAAGTGTAAGGGGAGGGTAAAATGATGATACCTTACATGTACACTTTCGCTTGAGTTTGTTGTGTTTAATGGTAGATGTGTAATAAAACTATGAGAAATACTTGTTAGTGCAATTTTAGTGCCAAATTTAAATTTTTTTACAACATTTAGGAGTGAAACTTTAGCCATAGCAAGCGTCTTATGGATAGGAGATTGTATGACTAGCACATAACCGTATATTCAGAAAAATTTTCCACCAAAATATGTGAAGTTCGCTTTTAGATTTGATAGGAAAAGCATTTACTATTAGTGCTTATGAGTGTACCGGTAGCATTTAGATTCTAGAACTTGCGTTAGTGATGCATCCCGAGACCGCTAGTGAGACTACATTCGTGTGGTAGGATTTACTACATGATAAGAGGCATTAGGATCACCCTTGTGTTAAACCCGTATTATAATTACTTGACCATTTAAGTTAAATTACTTGGCTAGTTAAGTCAACTAATTTTCCCCACACCTTAGCGTTGTACTCATTTTTAGTACACGAAACCCCTAGTACACCCCTCCGAGCCTATCTTTTCGTTTCTAACTTTAAGCATCTTACTTAAAGGAAGAATTTGTTACACCCCACTTAAATGTACAACCAAATCGCCTTAGCCTTCCGTGTATGCGCTTATTTTTAATGCATTATTGTTATTTGTTAAACCCTAAGTTAACTTTCTAATTGATTACATGGTTACTAAGTCGAGTCATATCTTTGTACATATTGTTTTGGAACGATTGGGACTCATGGGTAAGTACTTATTTATTGAGTAATGGGGAAGAACATCATTTATTACCCCCATATGTACGTTAATCTTAAAAGTGCTCCAAGTGTTTTGATTTTCTTGATTCGAATCATTAGATTAGTTTATTATAAAGTATGTAAAAATTCAAGTGTAAGGGGAGTTTCCATTCCCTATGATGTATTATTTTGGATGGTAGGGTAAGAGTGTATGCACACACACACACACACACACAAAAAAAAAAAAAAAAAAAAAAAAATCGAAAAATCAAAAAATCAAAAAATCAAAAAAAAAATAGAAAAAGAAAAGAGAAAAAACATACGGAGTACCATCCCGTTTCATTCTATATTTATTTTATGTTTTTTGTTATTTCTCATTTATTAGCTTAAGTCGAGTCTAGTCTTGGCTTAGCAACGCCATATTGTACATGTATTTAACCACGATTGTTAACTCGCCACCAGTAAAAACTTCCTTTATCCAACAAAACCGTGTATTTCATATCCCTACACCTAACGTTACAACCCTTTAAAAGACCTCTTTGATAGTTTATCCTAGGTGCTTACGCCATGTGGTGGAGGTTTGATCCTTTCCCAAGCCAATGGTAATTTGTTTTGCTATGACAGGTAGTGAGAGATATCTTCCGTTTCCATATTGTAATTTATACTTTATTACACCCGAGAGATGTGAGTATCTAAACACTATTTGTGAGGTGCTTGTGTATGACCTTCGTGCTTGTCTATTGGTATTTAGTGGAACGATTATTTGTTGTAATTACTTTTATATTAGTGTTAAATGACCCCTAACTTGAATTTTGAGTAGAATAAAAGCGCATTTGCTTGAGGACAAGCAAATCTCAAGTGTAATGGTATATGATGAGGCGAAAAATGAACCATTTTTAGGGGGTCATTTAAGCCCGGAATTGAATTTATTTGATCAAATATTGCCCTAAATCGTTCATTTTGTGATTTTAGGTACTTTGGGAGAGAAATCTGGAAAAGGAAGCAATTCGGACGTTTTTGGAGCATAAAAGTGAAGAAAACACCAAAGTCTTAATTTTCCTTGCTGGGAACAGTAGGTGACGGCGTCAAGAAGAAAATCTTGACGGCGTCAAGAGTAATTTCCATGACGATCCAGTACAGAAATGACGGCGTCACAAGGTAGGGCGTCAAGAGGAAAATGCATGACGGCCTGGAAACACATAACACTTGACGGCGTCAGATCTGGATCAAGGAAGTCCGAGGAGTATTTTGGCGGCGAGATGACGGCGTCAGAAATTTGTTCTTGACGCCGTCAGACCCTATTTCCTATATATAGTTTTCTAATTTTCACATTAAAAAGAGAGAAGTTTTGGAGAAACCATAAGTCCGAACTTAGTACGAATTTTACAGGTTTTTCAAGGGTTCTCAGCCCTTGATCCCTTTCATGTGTAATTGAGATATGTATTCTTTTTATTCCATCAATATGTCTATGTGTTGGTTGTCTATATCTTGTTCTTGTCTTAATTCCATCATGCTAGGCTAGATCTATCTTGTGTTTGCTTGGATCTAATGAAACCTAGATGTTAATTATGTGTTGATTACTTGTTTATGGTTGTATTGTATGAATGAATTCGATGTTAGGCTTAAGAAAACTGGCAGATCTCCAATTGGTAACATGCTTGAACGTCTTAGGAAACATGAACTGACGTGCACTAGGTTTTATTGGTTGTATTTAATGCATGAGTAAATTCTAATGATCCCATGTTAGGAGCTTCTTAGCCGGCTCGACATATGAGTGAAGTAGGCACTCAAAGGATTGGGGAATTAAGTGCGCCACCCCATGAATGGTATTAAGGAATACAATCCGTCATCCACGCAACTATAACAAGTAATTAACGTGTAAAAGATATCTAGGGAGTAGTGAAATCTAAGTAAACACAATTTCTCCACTTATTGCTCACAACCTTAGTTAATTTAGTTTATTTTCATTTCTAGTATTTTATTTTGATTGCATCTTTAGTATTGGGTTAGTTGACTAGCAACTAATTCCGCCCAAATCCTTCAAACCCGAGATTTTTACTTGCTTTCTAAAAAATATAAAAATACAAAAATAATCATCCCTCACCATTAGAACTAGTATTTAGGTTTTCTAATCCTAGCGACACTATTCCTAGCTGAACGATCAATCCCCCGGTACTTGTCACTATACTATACTACAACGATCAGGTACACTCCCTGGTGGGGGTTGTAAGCTTCACAGGATCCCTTGAGAGGTAAAGCCTGGTGCGATTCCCACGTATCAATCCCTCATCTTTAGAACTAGTATTTAAGTTTTCTAATCCTAGCGACACTATTCCTAGCTGAACGATCAATCCCCCGGTACTTGTCACTATACTATACTACAACGATCAGGTACACTGCCTGGTGGGGGTTGTAAGCTTCTCAAGATCCCTTGAGTGGTAAAGCCTGGTGCGATTCCCACGTATCAAGTTTTTGGCACCGCAGCCCGGGGAATAGTTATTGTCTAGGTTAGAATCTCTTTTTATTAGGTCTACTTGCAAGATTCCTTTCTAGTAAGATTTTATTTTTTATTTTTAGGTTTTCTTTAGTCTATCTTATTTCTTTGTGTTTTTGTTCGTAACTCTTCACCGCCCGACATCATGGACGATGGGAACATCCTTGAACCCATCATCCCACCACAACAAAACCCACCACTAGAACCTCTTAGGCCCCGAACCTTAGGAGAGTATTCCCGACCTAGCCACCAAGGCTACCGAAACACCATTGAGCTCACCGGAGCCAATGTGACTCCCTTGCGATCCGACACCATCCGGTTGGTGCAAAGCGGATGTGCATTCCATGGACTTCATTCCGAAGATCCAAACCAACATCTTAAGGACTTCTTAAAAATCTTAGATTCCATAGACCTAGGTGTTGAAACTAGAGATACAACCCGATTACGCCTATTCCAATTCTCTCTACGGGATCAAGCTAGTCAATGGCTTGAGCGTTTACCCACGGGATCCATCACCACATGGGATGATCTCACCACTCGTTTCCTTGCTCAATTTTTCCCACCGGGGAGAACTACTAAGCTTAGAAATGACATCTTGATGTTCCAACAATGTCAAAATGAATCTCTTTATGAAACATGGACTCGTTTCAAGGACTTACTCCAAAAAGTCCCTCATCATGGCATAGATCTTTGGCTCCAAGTCCAAATCTTTTATGACCATATCGATCTCTCCACGAGGCGAGCCATTGACCAATCGTCCAGTGGTAAGCTACGTGATCTAAGTGTGGAACAATCATGGGACCTCATAGAAGATCTTGCTCTCTATGACAACGAAAGTTGGAATGATCCCCGTGATTTGAACAAAACGGTCAAGGCAATATCTTTGCCTTCGAACAATTCTAGCACTCCCGACCGTAGGATCATGGAACTTGAAGGTCGAGTCAAGTCTCTCATTAAATCTTACGAAGCTCAAAAACCTTCAAGCCAAGTAAGCAGAATCGTTTCTACATGCAAATTATGTAGTGGCCCTCACGAGACTCATAACTGCATGGAGCTTCCAAAACGTGCTTATAACGAATTCACGTCATCACACGTGGGTCGAGGTCCTCGAACTTCTGGCGAGGCCTATGAGGCATGGAAGGACAAACCTAATTTCAGAGGGTACCAAACACGGAGCGTATCCTTCAACGACTCCTCACCACTCACTTGGTCCGAGCATTTTCCATCACAAGGCGTTCCTAGGAAAAGCTGTGAAGATACTCTAAAAAAATTCATTCTATCTCAAGAATTACAGCTCTCTACGCTCGAGGCTAAATTTAGACAACAGCAGGCTGATATGAATAACAAGATTTGTAATCTATTAACTGCTATCAAAGAGCATGTTGTTAATAAACCCATTCACGTTGATGAGGTTAAGTCTGTTACCGTCATGAGTCCACCAACCTCCCCTGTGAAAATAAAAAGTCCTAGTAAGTTATTCAAACATCTATCACCAAAAAGGAAAGAACCTGTCAACCCCCTAGGACCAATCCATTTTGTAAACACCATCACCACGATATCTGCTTCTACACCCAACCCAACCCAACAACAAACTAAAAAAATTGGTCGTACAGCTAAAGATGAGACCTCAAGGGTGGACCACGATTTGGCCAGAAGCCCTACCAACTCATCCGAGCAGTGCGCCGCGCAAGTATCTAGCAAATCGGATGAAGGGAAAGAGAGATCGGAAGAGCATGAGAGAAATCCAGCCACTTTGGGTAAATCTATTATAGAGGAACCCGAGAGAAAAATGGAGGATGTTACTAGTGGGAGTAGCAATAGGACTGAGGAAAGCAACCCTAAAGTTTTCAAGATCTCCTGCACCATTAAGGAAAAGATCTTAACCGATAGTCATATAGATCCTAGCTTCCCAGTCAACATAATCCCCCTTTCCTTATACCACGAAGCCTTCCCAGAACGCATTGTGTGCGAGAGAGTTAATAATGCAAGGGTAATGAAAAATTTATCACTCATGATTGGAGAACTTGTTTACAATATTGACCTCACCGTGGTCGATGACGTGGACCCTCTCACCAATCAAACGTTAACCAACCTTGTTCTTGGGAAACCATTTATCAATGAATCAGGAGTGATCCTTGATGAAAAGGATGGTAGTGCATTATTCACCAATGGTGTTAAGAAGGTAATTTTTCGTAGGGGTAATGAGGAGGTGTACGAGTATCGTCCTTCCCTTGAGGGGAATCTATATGGATCAAAGGATGGAGAGTCGGGGAAGATAAGACGGCGTGATCCGAATAATCTCAAAATTCCCTGCAAGATCGGTCATAAGTACTTCGATAACATCTACATTAACGTATTCCTGCCGAAGAATTTTATGTCCCTATTCCATTATAACAATATCTGCAGATGGGGAATGATTTACAAGGGAGAGAAAGTAGTTGGTAAGGATCATGAAATCCAAGTGTTTGTAGGAAATATGGCATTCACTATGGAATTTACGATTGTGGACAATATCGAAGACTATGTCGACCCTAGATTATCACAAGTCATTTTTGGGGCGCCCTTTTGCGAGATCACTAATCTGATAATTGATGACCGGAACGGAATCATGACCTTCGCTGATGGAATTAGTAGGGTTTCATACCAAACGCCATACAAGAGAAGAGACCTTAAGGAAATCGATTGTGACGGGCTTGACAAGATAAGTTCCCAACTTATTTTGTGTGATGAAGATGTTCGGAGAGGGTGTAAGAACACTTCTGATTTATCATGCGGATTCTTTAAGGATGTTAGTAAGCTTGGTTCTAAGTATCGAAAAGATATCTTCGAGTTCGAAGACCCGAAGTACTTACACTATGAAAGCGATACTGGTTTAGAAGACGACCTAGAGAGTGGAACCAACGATGAGGTCACGTAGTAACCCATGACCTTGAGTCTAGCTACAAGACTCGTAAATAAAGAAAAGCGCTTCTTGGGAGGCAACCCATGTTTTGTGTGATTTTATTTTTGTTTGTTTGTTATTTGCTTCCGTATGCATGCTTTATTTTTATTGTTGGTTGATCATGTTTCTAAATTAAATAGTGGAAATACTTTACTTGGTTGTTTTGGCCTAGTCTTAACTCCACCTAAAGGTATTTTTGCAAAAGATAAGCGTAAGGGGAAACCCCAAATATGTTTTTAAGAAACAAACCAATCATGATTCTCCACAATATTAAATGAACATGTATATTCGTATTTGTTAGAGTCAAATGCTTGTATTGAGTCATAATGAAGTTTTGCAGGATTTTCCAGGAAGTAGGACCAAGTTTTTCCAGAAATTTTCTGGAAACTTAACATTAGAATTTCTGCAGGTCACTTCTGACGGCGTCACGAGTTAACTCTTGACGGCGTCACGTGTAAAAATCTGGAAATTTTACCGATTTTGTTTTTCTAACGGAGTCTTATGGTTTTTGTGAATTTTTAAGTTTTATAATCTCCAGGAAATCTGCAAACTTCATTCCACAAGCATTATATCTTATCTCGTTTTCTAGGATTTAGTAACTTATATAGGTTGCCGCCGATTTTATGCGAGGTTGTCTTGTCTATTTTCTCAGGATTTACAGGTTATGTATGACAAGAAGATGATTTATATTCTGGAAAGGAAGCTTTGATTGTTCATTTTCTTGAAGGAAGACTTAACCTAGCCACCCTATTATCCATACCGAGCGAATCAGGGGAGTATTTGATTTCATTCTTTTTACTTTTTCACTTTTACATTCTTTACTTGAACATTAGGGACAATGTTCATCTTAAGTGTAAGAGGAGGGTAAAATGATGATACCTTACATGTACACTTTCGCTTGAGTTTGTTTTGTTTAATGGTAGATGTGTAATAAAACTATGAGAAATACTTGTTAGTGCAATTTTAGCGCCAAATTTAAAATTTTTTACAACATTTAGGAGTGAAACTTTAGCCATAGCAAGCGTCTCATGGATAGGAGATTGTATGACTAGCACATAACCGTATATTCAAAAAAATTTTCCACCCAAATATGTGAGGTTCGCCTTTAGATTTGATAGGAAAAACATTTACTATTAGTGCTTATGAGTGTACCGGTAGCATTTAGATTCTAGAACTTGTGTTAGTGATGCATCCCGAGACCGCTAGTGAGACTACATTCGTGTGGTAGAATTTACTACATGATAAGAGGCATTAGGATCACCCTTGTGTTAAACCCGTATCATAATTACTTGACCATTTATGTCATATTACTTGGCTAGTTAAGTCAACTAATTTTTCCCACACCCTTAGCATTGCACTCATTTTTAGTACACGAAACCCCTAGTACACCCCTCCGAGCCTATCTTTTCGTTTCTAACTTTAAGCATCTTACTTAAAGGAAGAATTTGTTACACCCCACTTAAATGTACACCCAAATTGCCTTAGCCTTCCGTGTATGCGCTCATCTTTAGTGCATTATTGTTGTTTGTTTAAACCCTAAGTTAACTTTCTAATTGATTACATGGTTGCTAAGTCGAGTTATATCCTTGTACATATTGTTTTGGGACGATTGGGACTCATGGGTAAGTACTTATTTTATGGAGTAATGGGGAAGAACATTATATATTACCCCCGTATGTACGCTAATCTTAAAAGTGCTCCAAGTGTTTTGATTTTCTTGATTCGAGTCATTAGAATAGTTTATTGTAAAGTATGTAAAAATTCAAGTGTAAGGGGAATTTCCATTCCCTATGATGTATTATTTTGGATGGTAGGGTAAGAGTGTATGCACAAAAAAAAAAAAAAAAAAAAAAAAAATCGAAAAAAAATATAGAAAAAGAAAAAGAAAAAAAATAGAAAAAGAAAAGAGAAAAAACATACGGACTACCATCCCTTTTATTCTATGTTCATTTTTATGTTTTTGTTATTTTTCATTTATTAGCTTAAGTCTAGTCTAGTCTTGGCTTAGCAACGCCATATTGTACATGTAATTAACCAAGATTGTTAACTCGCCACCAGTAAAACTTCATTTATCCAACAAAACTGTGTATTTCATATCCCTACACCTAACATTACAACCCTTTAAAAGACCTCTTTGATAGTTTATCCTAGGTGCTTACGCCATGTAGTGGAGGTTTGATCCTTTCCCAAGCCTATGGTAATCTATTTTGCTATGATAGGTAGTGAGAGATATCTTCCATTTCCATATTGTAATTTATACTTTATTACACCCGAGAGATGTGAGTATCTAAACACTATTTGTGAGGTGCTTGTGTATGACCTCCGTACTTGTCTATTGGTCTTTAGTGGAACGATTATTTGTTGTAATTACTTTTATATTAGTGTTAAATGACCCCTAACTTGTATTTTGATTAGAATAAAAACGCATTTGCTTGAGGACAAGCAAATCTCAAGTGTAAGGGTATATGATGAGGCGAAAAATGAACCACTTTTAGGGGGTCATTTAAGCCCGAATTCGAATTTATTTGATCAAATATTGCCCTAAATCGTTCCTTTTGTGATTTTAGGTACTTTGGGAGTGAATTCTGGAAAAGGAAGCAATTCGGACGTTTTTGGAGCATAAAAGTGAAGAAAACACCAAAGTCTTAATTTTCCTTGCTGGGAACAGTAGGTGACGGCGTCAAGAAGAAATTTCTGACGGCGTCAAGAGTAATTTCCATGACGATCCAGTACAGAAATGACGGCGTCACAAGGTAGGGCATCAAGAGTAAAATGCATGACGGCCTGGAAACACATAACACATGACGGCGTCAAAAGTAGATCAAGGTAGTCCGAGGAGTATTTTGGCGGCGAGATGACGGCGTCACAAATTTGTTCTTGACGCCGTCAGACCCTATTTCCTATATATAGTTTTCTAATTTTCACATTAAAAAGAGAGAAGTTTTGAAGAAACCCTAATTCCGAACTTGGTACGAATTTTACAGGTTTTTCAAGGGTTCTCAGCCCTTGATCCCTTTCATGTGTAATTGAGATAAGTATTCTTTTAATTCAATCAATATGTCTATGTGTTGGTTGCCTATATATTGTTCTTGTCTTAATTCTATCATGCTAGGCTAGATCTATCTTGTGTTTGCTTGGATCTAATGAAACCTAGATGTTAATTATGTATTGATTACTTGTTTATGGTTGTATTGGATGAATGAATTCGATGTTAGGCTTAAGAAAACTGGCAGATCTCCAAATGGTAACATGCTTGAACGTCTTAGGAAACATGAACTGACGTGCACTAGGTTTTATTGGTTGTATTTAATGCATGAGTAAATTCTAATGATCCCATGTTAGGAGCTTCTTAGCCGGCTCGACATAGGAGTGAAGTAGGCACTCATAGGATTGGGGAATTAAGTGCGCCACCCCATGAATGATATTAAGGAATACAATCCGTCATCCACGCAACTATAACAAGTAATTAACATGTAAAAGATATCTAGGGAGTAGTGAAATCTAAGTAAACACATTTTCTCCACTTATTGCTCACAACCTTAGTATAATTTAGTTTATTTTCATTTTTAGTATTTTATTTTGATTGCATCTTTAGTATTGGGTTAGTTGACTAGCAACTAATTCCGCCCAAATCTTTCAAACCCGAGATTTTTATTTGCTTTCTAAAAAAATATAAAAATACAAAAATAATCGTCCCTCATCTTTAGAACTAGTATTTAGGTTTTCTAATCCTAGCGACACTATTCCTAGCTGAACGATCAATCCCCCGGTACTTGTCACTATACTATACTACAATGATCAGGTACACTGCATGGTGGGGGTTGTAAGCTTCTCAAGATCCCTTGAGAGGTAAAGCCTGATGCGATTCCCACGTTTCAACAATGTTGGTTAAGTTTGGTGTACAATGGAAGTGATAAAAATTATTTGTTGTGTAAATGGGTCAAAACGGGTTTTGGGCACAAAACCCGTCAAGTTGTAAGCACTACACCGAGTGTCAAACGATAGATGTTTTTGTATTGAAATGAGCTTATGAATGAAACAAGCAAATCTGTAAAGTTTTGTTGGGAAGTATCCTCATCAGTATAAACAAGATTGAAGACAAAGTTCCTACTACTGAAGAATACACTAACAGTACAAAGTTAATTAGTACTGATTGGTATACATAGTTTGTACTGCTTATGTTATAGCAAAATAGGAAAGAAGTCTAATGAAAGAATAGAAAAGATATGGTTAATATCTTATTGTAATAGTTTGATACGTATATTATTTACTTGTAAAGGACTCATTGTGTCTATAAAAGGAGATCCTAGATTAGGGTTTGAGAGAACCCCAAGGAAAACTCTAACATACGAATTGTGATAGCTTCAAAGTTGTAAACCCTCGTTATGTAGTTGATCACTCGTATTATTGATAATAATATTGAAGCAGTTTGTTTATTCATTGTTCATCATACTTACATATTCTTATACACATCATACATACACATCTTCTAAGTGTTTACTAGTGAATTCCGCTTGCTAGTTAACATTACTCAAAGTATCTATCTAATACAAGGTGTGTGTTTAGATCCTCCACAAGTCTCGTTAATTGACTAGTATCAGAAGTATGGTTTTCGAAAAATGTGTAAAGTATTGTAAATGCAAAGTTTCTGCAGGTACCATATGACCATATGAGATATTTCATATGGTCATATGCTTGATTCAGTGGTTTGAAAAGTTTCTAAGGTGACCATACGGCCATATGAAATATTTCATACGGCCATATGGTCGGTTTTTCAGATTTCGTCAATTTTCGGAAAATCATATCTTTTAAACCGTAAGTCGTTACGAGTCGCACCACCCGGAGTTTTGAAAGGAATTGAGTCTACTTTCATTTAAAAATAGTATCAAGGGCTGTTTTAGAATAAATTTTTATCAATCATTAAAAAAGTAATAGAAAGTCCGTTTAAGTCAAGTCGTTTCCGCGTTAAAGTTTTAAGTTTTTTAAATGGCGCCAAAAATTGATTTGTAGTATAAGTATATTCTCGTGTAGATTAAAAGATCACTTGAGGACAAGTGATAATTCGATCTTTCGGAGTCATTTCCTCGGTGAGAGATGTATTGAATTTTGTTTGATGCTTGATTATCGAATATTTTTGGTTTGGTTTTATACAAGATTTTTAAAAAACATTTTAGCTAACTAAAAGGAAACTACAATTAATGATGATAAAAACAATACAAAAATATGATAATAAGGATATGCTTATCAAGTGAGGTGAAATGATCATTAAGTGTGAATTATCGTTCAAAGTAATGAATTAATACCCGTTTAAAAAATTATTTTCTCACAACATTTGTTTATTTTGATATAATTCTTTATCATGTTAATAATCACTAGATTTAAATTATTAATTAACCTAACGGCTTTTGCCCATTTAAAATAACAAACTAAATAAATCTAAAATAATCCGAAAATTATTAATTAACAATCTTTAATACTCATTTAAAAAACTATTTTCTCACAAAGTTGGTTTATTTTGAAAACAATTCTTTATCTTGGTAATAATTACTAGATTTAGATAATCAATTACCCTAGCGGTTTTTGCTCGTCAAAATAACCAAAATCAATCCAAGTAATCCAAAGATTATTAATCAACAATTTTTAAATTTTCACACTTAATTCTCAAATCACAACTCACTTAACAAGCATATAAAATTATAAATATCTACTCACTAAGCATAACTACTAACCTAACAAATCCAACATTATTAAGCATTTTATCTAAACTAAATACCATAAGTATTAAGAACTAAAAAAGGTAAGAATGGGCCGGTCACTATTGGGCGCCGAATAGGCTTGTCCGTTTGCTTGGCCCGATCCATTTAGCTAAGTTCATATGTGTACGAGTCTTGAGATGTTGAGATGAGTTGACGAATGTATGCTTGGCCGATCCAATTATCTAAGTCCATATGTGTAAGAGTCTGGAGATGTTGAGATGAGTTGCCGAATGTATGCTTGGCTATCCTTTGATGATTCGTATTTATGAGTGACTTGTGCATTTTACGTTTTGTATTGCAAGTTACATGTTTGTTATCATTAAAACCGAAAAGACCGTCTAGTTTAAATATCGTAATATTTGCACTATCAGAATTATTTCTCAAAGGGGAAGATTCTAACTAGTTGATCAAATGTAGGATTAAAACATTTTGTTTTAATGAAAGTAATCTGTTTAAATAAAGGTAAGTAAAACTTTTGTTAAAGTATATAAAAAATGTAAACTAAGTAAACTCCAATTTGAATCACTTGCTTAAGTGAAAGAGTCTTGCTAAAAATGGATTATGAAAGGATTAATAGAATAACACATCTCAATACTTTCTTCTTTGGTCTTGATTATTACCAAAATGGCTATTCTATTTTTTCATACAATATCAAATGTGAATTCATTCCATAAGGGAAAGATTCTACCTAAGTGATTAAATGTGGTATTAAAACATTTGGTTTAAATGAATGTAATTTGTTTAAACAAAAGTATATAAAACTTTTGTGAAAGTTTATAAAATATGTAAGGTTATATAAATTAATGCAAGAGATTTTACAAAATGGTGAAAGTATTTTGATGCAATGTATATGAATTAAATGCAACTTTGATCATTAGCCTAGTTTGTAAAATCATTTTTATACCTTGTATGAAATGTAAAGTGAGGTTTGAAAAAGAATGATTGAGATTGTAAATTCCTAATTACTCCAGAATATATTTTAGACATTCTCAATGGTTTGTTAAAAGGTTTGATAATAATGAAACATAATAAACATATTCGAACCTCCGTTGAAGCATACGAAGTCTCGATGACTATTTATGGTTACGAGTAAATTACTTACATATTTTACGTTATGTATTAAAAGTTATATGCTTGTAATTGTTAAAACATAAAAGACTGTTTGATTTAAATATATTTATATTTGCACTAACAGTTTCACGAGGCGGGATTTGTTGTTAACAACACCTCAAAAGATTATTAAGCGAAAAAGTGGAGTTTGTGGTTGACCACGTTGTTGTTAGCTTTTTTTTTTTTTTTTTAGCTGTAAACTTATCCAAGTTACTATTGATTTCCATGTTAAACCACAATAGCTTACTTTGACTTAAGTTCGTATGAGAAATTAAACTAGATGATATACGCTTTACTGGTCATTGTCACTTGTGTCATATTATCATCAGGTGAAAAGAAAAATCAATCTGCAAAATAGAAAACGCTCAAGCACATGATTACGCTACCTATCTTTTGTTCTGGACAACTCGCACAACTCTGTCATGTGATTAAATTTGAAGTGTTTCAAGATTAGCGTTCAACTTTTTATTTTAGGATGGAGAAAATATAATATATCAAATGCAACATACATGACGTAACATATAAAGGGCTATATATACGAAACCATTTAGAAGACTTTGACCAAGAACCAATAGAAATCATAACGTCAAGAAGTCACCTACTCAATTTTATCAAATGTGATAAGGTTAATTTCGTCTAGAAAGCATAATGTCTTTTAAGATAAAAATATAATAAAGAAGAGTTTAACAGGAGATGCACGTAACTTAAGTATGTTTATTCTATGATGATGAGTCTCTAAGTGATTGGATTAATTTATTAATCCTTATTAGAAAGACTTTTAAGAATCGAGTTTATATCCACTAATTTCTCTTTTAAATATTTATTCTTCTAGATAGTGACATGGGTGATTTAATCTTCAGGTTATTTCAAGCCACAAATTTAACCTCCAACCAGAAAATTGTGACAGTGCGTAATGTTTCTTCTACTTATCGTCATATGTGAACAAATCTTTAGCTAAATGCCGTGTGGAATTTATTGTCATTGTCACCAAGAAAGTTTGATGATTTCGAAGAATATGCAATGCCACGTGTCAAAATTTAATAGAGGTCGAGTTATTTCTCGTACCTCATCTTCTCTATGGGTATTTACCAGGGGTGTGTGTGGCGCATCGTTTTTAGAAACCGTTTGGTTCGGAGGAGAACGGTTAGCGTTTAGTGTTGTGATTTTTAATGCTTGTTTGGTATGTAGTAAGCAATGTTTTCAAACCTGGATCGACTCGGCTGGCATCGGTCGGACCGATGCCCGGGCACAAAAACGGGTAAAAAAACCCGGATTTCTAAAACCGGATTAACCGGTTAGACTCGCGGGTTTTGTGTGACCCGAATCAACCCGGGTTTTGAAATCCGGCCGGTTTTGGTTTTTTTCAAAACTTTCTAAATAAAAACCGGGTTGATCCGGTCAAAAAAATATATTTAAATGAAAAACCGGGTTGACTCGGCGGTCGAACTGGTTGAACCGGTGCTCGGTGACTCGACCGAGTCGATTAAAAATCCAGTTTTTAAAACATTGGTAGTAAGTAGTTTTATACATTTTTTTTGAAATGCTTATTTTTCAATGTTTCATGAAGTAACATTTAGAAGCGTTGAGTTTTTAAAAGCTGTTTTACATATTATAATTACAACTAAAACTATGTTACCAAATATTTTTATAAAAAGATACAACTACTGCTTACAGCTACTACTACTGCTATTTTCAAAGTTTAAAAGTACGGAAACGAGCCTCGAGACGTTTTCCATTCGCCTCAAGAGGCGTAATCCTCCAGGCAAACCGAGGCGTAAGGTCGAGGCATAATTAAATTAATACATATATAAGTATTAATATATTTTATTTACATATTTATAAACTTTTAATTATATATTTTATACAAATATTTCAAAATTTACGTTGTGTATGTAAAGCCCACTATTAATCAGACCAAAAAAAGTAAAAAAAAAAAAAAAAAAAATACTCCAACTTGGCCCATTTGTATAAGATATTAATTGGGCACAAAGAAAAACAATAAAAGGTAATAAGCCTTTTAGGGTAATATAGATAACAAATACAAATACATCTTTTTCGCATGAGCCGCTCTTTCATCTTCAACATCTTCTTTCACCCTTTTTCTCTCCTTCAACATAGTTTCCACCGGAAAACACCATCACCACGAAAATCAAACACCATAAATGGATTTATGGTACAAAATCCGCCTCGGCCCTGTGGCGCCGCCTCATACACTTCACCACCGCCTCACCCACCAGAGGCGTACGTTCCAAATTAACCACCTGAGGCGCCGCCTCATATGCGTTTTATGTCCGATTCGTCTCGAGGCGCCGCCTCAGACCGTTTATTTAAACCACGGCTATTTTTGCCAAACACGAAGTGATTGTATTTTAACTTTGAGTAGATGAAGCACAAAATATACTAAAATTTTGACGAGCATTGATTGTGATGCCTAACTTATATGTTTAATAATATGTCTAAACATATGTGTGGAGACAGCAGACGCATTTCTTCTTAAACCAATAATTTATTTAGACCACCCAAATATTTTCCAATTTTGACACGTTGATTGTTCCTTTATGGACATGTAGTCGTTTATTATAGTTTAAGAGTAAAAGCACATGATAAATGACTTAAATGACAAAACTTTAAATTTTTGTGAGATGCATGACCTGAATGTTTAGGCAGAAGTTTTTTTTTTTTGAAAAGTAAGTTTCATTAAAAAACACAAACACGGAATGTCCTCGAAACAAGGACACCCGGGCAGAACAACCGAGATTACATCGAGTCTAGCGGATATTTACACCAATCATTCCATTCTAAACTTTTGACATTAGATCTATTTTTAAACCAAAAATACGACGTCATTTTGATGCTCTCGAACACTTCTGTAGCACGCCGCCTTTTGCCTTGAAAGATTCGATCATTTCGCTCAGTCCAAATGGTCCACAAAGAAGTAAAGATAATACCACACAAGATGTATTTGGCTTGATTTGAAATTGGCTGACAGCCGGGAATCTTCATAAGATCGCTGACATCAAACACAATCATCGGGTTCAAACGACACCAATATTCCACTCGGCTCCAGATTTCGGTTGCATAAAAACAACCCGTAAAGATGTGGGTGGACGTCTCTGTATCCGTATCACATAAACCACAAACTAAATTTTGGAGATTTACCCCACGCTTGCACAACTCGTCCTTTGTAGGTAACCGGTTTAGAATCGCTCTCCAAACCATGATCTTACATTTTAACGGTGTCCAGCACTTCCACTTCATCTGCGTTTCTCGGTCAAGACTTGGACAGTGAGAGATTAAATTCCTAGCGCTTCTGACTGTAAAAACGCCTGAGCCATTGGGCTTCCACCTCCATTTATCATTACCACCATTCCAAACAAAATCATAGAGCTCACCCAATAGGTTGAAAAGATTCGAAACCTGAGCAGCCGAAGAAGGAGCAGTCCTCCAGTCCCATATCATCGTTTTAACACCATCAACAACACGCAGCCGCTCCGAAATCACAGCCCACTTGTTCTTCTCAAGACTGAATAAATGCGGATAAGTTAACCGGAGGGGTTCTTCTCGAAGCCAAGAATCCATCCAAAAGCTAATAGTAGACCCATCACCCACTATAGCTTCAAAATAGCTTCCAAGAGTGTTCCCGGACCATATCTTTTTATCGCCTAATTTTACTATTTGTCTCCAACACCCACTAGCCGAAACCGTACAAGGAAGTAACGACCAATTTCTACTAATCCCATGACACCCGATAATCACTTTTCTCCATAAACAATTACCTCCGGTCTTGAAACGCCACGCCCATTTAAGGAGAAGCGCGTTGTTAACATCTTCCAGTTTAGATAGACCTAAACCACCCTCTT
Organism: Artemisia argyi; assembly: GCA_030686995.1. Lineage (NCBI taxonomy): Eukaryota > Viridiplantae > Streptophyta > Magnoliopsida > Asterales > Asteraceae > Artemisia > Artemisia argyi. The sequence goes on from CM060681.1 coordinate 36,094,637, forward strand.
TCTTGGGTCTCGTGATAACATCCCAAGCGATCCAATTAATCTTTTTTTCTTCATTGCACCCCGTCCATAAGAAGCGTCTCATAATTTTCTCCATACTCTCTATGACCGCCTTTGGAGCTTTGTAGAGAGAAAGGTAATAAATAGGAAGATTCTCCAAAACCGATTTAATAAGGATAACCCGACCGCCAATAGATAAATTCTTCGCTTTCCAACCTGTTAGGCGCTTATTGAGAGTGTTCACAACCATATCCCAATTACCAATTCGAGTCATCTTTGCACCCACTTTAATCCCCAAGTAAACGAAAGGAAAATCCCCTCTTCTACAACCCAAAACTTCCAACATGCTATCAATTTCCTCATCTTGCACACCAATCCCGAATAGATTAGACTTATGAATATTGATACGAAGGCCCGAGCATAAATAAAAAATTCGAAGGATACGGGCCGTGTTTTGAATATTCTCTCGGGACCATTCGCCCAAAATGAGAGCGTCGTCCGCAAAGAAGAGGTGATTAATATCCATATTATCGATCGGGAAACTAATACCTTTGAACATACCCACATCTTTAGCTTTATTCAACAACCAAGAGAGACACTCCATAACAATAAGAAATAAGAAAGGCGAGATAGGATCACCTTGGCGAAGGCCTTTCTCACTCTTAAATTGGAACGTAGGAGACCCATTAACAAGCACTGAAGCACAAGTCGACTCAAGAATTCCTTTAATCCACGTACACCAGGTCTCGGGAAAACCCATTTGAGAAAGGACAGATAAAAGAAAGCGCCAATTGACATTGTCATAAGCTTTTTCAAAATCGATCTTTAAAAGAAACACCTTTTTCTTCTTTCTTTTAAGCCATTCCAAGACTTCATTCACCACAAGAGGACCATCTAGAATAAAACGATCAGATAAAAAAGCTGACTGATTCTCCGAAATTAACTTTCCCAACACCTTTTTAAGTCGGTTAGCAAGGATTTTCGAAACAACCTTGCTAATAACCCCAACTAAGGTAATGGGCCTATAATCTTTGAGACCCACCGGCGCTTTAATCTTAGGAATCAAAGTTATAAACGCGGAACCACAACCCGGGTTAATCGAACCAGTCCTATGAAACTCCACCATGATTCGAAAAAAATCATCTTCTAAAGCGTCCCAAAAACGTTTAAAAAAGCGAAAATTAAAACCATCGGGACCTGGAGCTTTGTTAGAACCACAATCGAACACAGCGTCTTTGATTTCTTGCTTTGAAAACATAGAAATAAGGTTTGAGCCATCCTGAATATTTAGACGAGACAAACCTTCACAAATTAAATTCGGCCGGATAGATACATCCTGAATATTTAGGCAGAAGTTAATGCATACTTTTAGTTATGACAAGGGCATGTCTCAAAACATGTAACTATTGTTGCAAAGATGTTTACTTGTTCATACATTGTTTAGATACATGATTGAGATATATCGTGGACAACTTACATCAATCCTAATCTATGACTTACTAATTATAGACCGTATATGTATTCTAGATTTTCTTTTTGTGGATCATGTTTTGTTCTTATAGTGATGGAGAACATTCATATAAGGATTCTTGATTATTATTATTTTTTTCTTCCCAATTCGCTAGTGTTAGCCACTTTTTATTAACAGCAAGTCGGCAACACTCGTGTTAGCCACTAGTCATCAATATCTTTTTTGACAAAAGTAAATACAAACCCAAACGGCTAAACTATCTAGTATCTCACGTAACGATTTTGAGTTATTTTGACTAATTATTTTTAACCATTTGTGATGTCATCTCATGTACTTACAAATCAACTTCCAAACCAATACCTAACATACTTAATCAATTAATTTTTTCACTTTAGAATTAATTCATTGATACAATGATTCATTTATTAATTGGTACTATTAAGCCTTCACATCTTAATCATTATGTAACTTATTATAATCTTCTACTGTTTATATTTTATTTTATTATTTCAAAAATTAAATTAAACTTACAATATATTCTTTTGTTATAAAATAATTGGTTACTGATATTGTGATATTATGAATTTTGTGATAGTGAAAAATGTTTTAGGATAAAAAGTGTAAGAATATAAGATTGTTAAGTGACATTTAAGTAAACAGATAAACGTTGAACTGCAGTTCGCAACTAAAGTTATTCGACCCTATACAAGTAAATGATAAAAGAGAAACACATGGATCTCACATAAATGTTGTCGAACACTACACACCAGCGCCGCTATGCTCGAATAATCTTCTAGTCTTATCTTATGTACAACGGGTCGACGGTAAATGCACATCTAAACCACCTAGTGTCTCACATAAGGACTCTTGGACTATTTGTTTTTCCAACGATGAAGAACGTTCATATAAGGATTCTTGAGTTATTCTTCTCCCAATTTGTTTGTGTTGGCCACTAGTCATGTTATAAGCCACAATTTATTTTTACAAAGGTAAATGGACCCATAAACAGTTAAACCACCTGGTATCACATAAGAACAATTGTAGCCACAAAAATCTGAGATTCATCAACAATCAAATTGTCGAAAATCCAGTGGTACAACAAAAGTTGCCCAAGTTAATAATATGCAAAATATTAAGGTCCTTTGTAATGAATTGTAAGTGGAAACAACTAACAAGCATCAAAACTCTATAAACAGACTACAAACACATTGACGTTGAATTTTCATTTTATGTTGACTTTCTATCTGTTGACTCCTATACCTTATCATAACTTTTCGGACTGGTTTCATACACAAATATACAAGTCCCTCCAGTGACAAAAGAATATGTCTTGTTGTAATTCATGTCAGCCACCTGCAAATGTAACAACAATCGACTCAGTTTTCACGAAAATGTATTGTTGAGATAAACCAGAGGTGGTGGCTATTTTGACCCATTTATCTATCACAGCCAATTTGAGAGTCAAACAGGAGAGTCATCCAAGCTATAACTTTTTATGCTAAATTGTTTTATTCAAAATTTAGACTACTGTTGCAAACATTTCGTTATAGTAATCATAATATTTTACAAAAAAGGATTTAAAAATAGACAAAAAAATGTCTACAGATCAACCCGACCAAACTTAGCACATTTTAACTCCTACCAAAGTGACCCATTTCAACCCAAACCCCTTTTGCCCCATTTCCCAACCCGTCTGACCAGCACAACTTCCCGCCTCTATGAGATTTTTTGCTTATAGACTCCTTCCATGGTTATTAGAGAGAATGCGGGATACGTTATATAGTATTATTTTCCATTTATTTAGTGAAAGCTCGTAAATAAATCATTAGAAATATAAGCCAGACTTTTATAGTCACAATGTTGACCCACTAGAATTATCTCTCTGTGTAACAGCTGAAGTTACCTTCATACTACAAGAATTATTGATCAATCTTCATGTTCATTATCACTTTCAGAATCTGCAAAAGGGAAAAACAAATAAACCTAAATAACAGCCTAAAAAAATACAACACGTGTATTTAAGTTTTTTAGATATTCCATTACTTGCCATAGATACCATCAGACTACGTATTCAGCATGATTGGAACTAAACATAATTGAATAAGTACAAAGACGTGACAATTGACTTTATTAACTTACCAGAACGAACATCTTCACTCATTTTGCCTCTAGCTTGGATTTGTTTAACAAGCATCCGACATATAAGCACTGACCAATATATGTGAAGAACAAGCAAGCTGAAAAGAAGGGTATTGTACATATAGTAGTAGATTGGTCCCAACGTCTCATACTTATCTATCTTCAACACTGAAACAAGTTCATAACTGCACCCAGTAATTAGAAGAGAGTTATTAAATCCAGGAATTTTTAATCTCAATATTATGTCACATTTAATCCTCCTAAAAGTTATTTTTTTTATGATTTTTCGCATAATAAATCAACGTACTGCATTTGTTTCGTGTTAGCCATTGACCATTGTACTTTGTGTGTGTGTGTACATGAGTCATTAAAAAATAGCTTTATGTTATTTGAGTAATTTTGTAGTCATAAACCCATGAACATTGACTTTATAATATTATGATTTTTAGATAGAATTGAAAAGTCAATGTGTAAAGATGCTATTATAATATACTCCGTATAATGTAAAAAGTTGCTTGAAAATCCTAAAATTACAGATTACAGAATGACCCAAACGGGACAAAATCATCTTTTGATGGTGGATGTATAAAAACAGTTCAAGACTAAGTTGGAATAAATGAATAGGTACAATTGGTATTAGTTTTGATTTTTATCATTTGAAGAAATCTTAGCCTTAATTTAATTAGAATCCTAATTAAATACGCAAAATTTTGAAAACTATATATCGTCTAACCTTGTACTCCGAAGGATCCAAAACGGGTAATAAATAAGCCGAAGTAATGTCCACACTAACACAAATAATATAAATGAAAAGCTTGCGAGACCTTCAGCGCCACTATACTTAGACATCTTCCCTATTTCAAGAAACACATCACTCGCATCATGAAGAGCTAAAACAACCGAACCAATACGCACAAACCTACAAGAGAAAAAACAAAAAATAAAAAGAGTTTAAATGTGTAAACAATAGCGCAAGTTCATAAATCGTTCTTGTGGTCCCTAGCAAAAAGTGCCATCAGGGTCAATGTATGCAAATGATATCACCGAGGGATGATTTCTGTAAATTTCATCACACCAATTAACATCATATAACTATTTCACAGATTCTTAGTGACATTGTAACACATTACCTGGTAGCATAAGATGTTGTGATTAGAATGAGCGTTGCAACATGATGTCCCATTGACACACCAAAGTCAGATCGCCTTGTTTCCCAGAAAATCAAAGCAAAGATTGAATACATGTAGAATCCACCCGAATACATGTATAGACCTTTTAATTTTAATCTGAAAGTTAATTAAACCATGACTTAACCAACTTAAGATAACGTGATGATGAGAGGAACCAAGACTGATGCATTACACGAAATCTTACTTTGCTTTCTGGTCTGGCCATCTTTGGGTACCAGGACCTACCCAGAAGTTGTTGGTATTAGTAAACCATGGCTCGTTATAAGTTATAGCTAAAGCAAAGATTTCGGCTGAAAGAAAATAAACACATTTCCATGCTGATTCTTTAAATTTTTGTATCTTTTTATTCCTTTCTTCTGTACCGATGTCAAGCTTTTGCTGATCCTTTCCAAATATTAACCGATTTCCTATACCCTGCAACATGTGACTCAATTATGGGGGTGATGGATATTTCTTTTAAAACTAGTCTTAAAATTACAATTATTAATGCATGATTGAGGGGCTTTTATTCCCATCAGAATTCGAGAATACTTAGGGTGTGTTTGTTTCATTTAGATGTTTTGGGTCTGAATCTGACTACCACATCTTGCTAGTAAGAGGTGGGTAGAACGTCTAAATCTAAACGAAATAATGTTGTTTGTTTTTGTATAATTGTCCGGATGATTTTAAGTGATCGTTTCTGCAATTTATTTAAGTAACTTGTGTAAATATGAAAAAAGTCTTTTTATCATAAATATAACATAGTTAATAAACCATCAAATATATAATATTAACACGAGTCTTCAATCTCTCTTATCGAGTAAGAGGCAGTAAGACAAGTCTCCCATCTCTTACTGTGTAAGATGTTATATGTCTAACTGGGTCTAACTCAAAAGAAAAAAACAAACAAGCAAAACATCTGTCCACCTCTTACTGGTAAGAGTAAGAGGGAGTAAGAGGTCTAGTAAGACTTTTTTTTAAAAAACAAACACACCCTTAGTTTTTTATTAATTTCACTCTTCGTAAGTATTCTCGAAGTCTGCCAGAAAAACTAAGCACTTCCTAGTGATAATTTGTTCAAATTTGTATCATTTCCATTGATATACATATAAAAGATCCAAAGTTCATTGCATCTCTACTGCATCAGCTAGTGGTTTTCTGCATCAAGCTTTTTATAGAAAAAGTATTATAGTTTCTGTTGGACTTAAGTCATGAAACAGAGGTCTCGGGTCAGCCCGCTTAGGCGTATTTGTTCCTTGCAAAAACTTTATCTGAATGGTATGACTTTTCTTGATTACCTCGTCACATAAACTCCACTAGAATATGGAGGAACCAAATAGATGGACGCAATGAGCAAGAAATTCAGGCTTTGACCATACCAAATACATAAAAGGTTGTAGCACCACTCAGATGGGAAAAGATTTGCATTAACGAAATATTTATATGTAACTACAGAAGATACATTTTATTAAAGGATCAAGCTTTAGTGCAAAACATGGCATGGCTGTTTTATGTTGCCTCCTACATTCTTAGTTAGGCATCATATATCCACGGCCTATTAAATAATTTTTGGAATTGGATAGCAAATCCTCAGACCACTGATGGTTGTTATGTGAGTTACGAATTCCAGTTAAGGGGTGGTTGGTATTGCTTATTGAAATCTGTTGCTCTAGTTTGTAAGGTATTTGAAATGAAATAAACAGTATCAAAAGGCTTATTGAAAATATTGAATATGCTTATTCCACTCTAAAATACTAGATACTTCTTTTCTATCCAAATACTTCAAACGACTACAATAAGCAGATAAAAGGTTCAAATGAGGCATCCCAAAACATCCGCTAGTTAAATAAAGCTATAGTTGCTGTTTGGTTTGCAGTGAGTAAACAGTCTGTGTAATTGTGTATAGCAACAGTAAGAATATGAATAAGAATAAGAATATATATTGATTTCTTTAGGCAAGGTATGAAAAAAAATCCAAATTTTATGTAATGGGTATCAACCTCATTACTTCATATTTCTAAAGAATCCAAAACATACCCAAACAGTGTCAAACTCATGTCATCAAATCCGAACACCCCAAAAAAACTCCAAAAGCAATTTTGCTCACTTGGTACTCAAGTATTCCTTAAACAACATTAGTAGATACTGATTCTATTTCCGAATCATCAATTAGATACTAACCGCACATTCACACTTTAAAGAGCTTCTGTCATCTTTTATAATGCAATTAAGAACTTAAAAATATGCAGTCTCAAACACCCTCTTATTTCAGTCTAAAATAAGTGGATAGTTTTTTCCCATCTAAACTACTTACTAGTATTTGTGTTTAAAAAACACTAAGGCAGATAACCAGTTTGAATAAGCAATCCTAAATCACTATAACGAGATAAGCAGTTTTTATAAAGGTAATCACAAAAGACTAGAAGTAGTGGTCACCCTTCATCACCTTCCACCTCAGCGCTCTCTCTCCATTACCTCCCGTCCTCCCCTCACCTTTCACCACCACTCCCCTCACGGCCTCACCTTTCTTAAAAATACCCACTTTATACAAACATACCTTACAAAATAACCCATACACACTCGCAAATCAAATAATTAATAATAAAATTTACCCACTTGGCACAAATGCCAAACTGGTGACCACAATCACCATTTGTCTCCTTTCTTTGGCTTGCTCACGTGTGATGTTGGCGTGGGGTAGTGGGGTCACGAGTGAGGGGTCACCCCCATTACTTCTGGTCTTAAGTAAGCCTATAGGTGCTGTTGGGTTTTCCGCGAGTATACATCTCTAGACCCTAATCCTTTTATGATATGTGTATCAACCTCATTCCTCCAAACCCATGGTTTCCGGCCTTTTGGCCGACTAATCTAAGGGGTTTGAACCCACCGCCCCACAGACTCAAACCAGGCAAATCCCTCCATTATTTTGGAGGTTGGCATGGTCACTTTATTCATCCCTAAACAACATTTAGTGGGCAACTATTTGTTACTAATCCTAAATCTAAATCTAAATCTATATATTCATTCCATTAGATCCATACAAATTCCTATCTATCTCTATATCTATATCTAAGGATATATAACAAGATCAAACTCAATAGTATAAACATTTGCAACAAATATGATTAAAAACATAAAAGGGTAGTAAAAAAGGTTACCTCAAAAACATATATGTCAAGAAAAAATCTGACAACTGGGAAGAAAACAGCAAAAACAGGAAGGAAAACAAAATCATGGTAAGATGGATATGATTCATTTTCAAAATCAAACAAACCCATAAGACAGTCACTGAGGATTATATAAAATTTTACTAAATGTTTCTTGAGTCTGAAAATTCCATTCATTTATCATATCTTTGAAGACTATATTAATAATTAGTCAGAGAAGATGTGGGACCCACCCAACCATAATATGAATAATTATTCTTGCTTGGCAACCAAATTTAAGGTTGGACACTTGGACTTGGTCCTTTTTTTTTTTTTTTTTTTTTTTTTTTTCTCTTTTAAGCATGTTTGGTTGGGAAATTTTTTGTTTTTCTTTTTTTAAGTTTGTAAAAATTTAGTCGACAGCTCAAAACTTAAATGTAAAGTGAACTCAATCTATACAGATCATGACAATTGATTAATTGAATAAGAAAAAGTTGGGGACATAAGTGCAGAGGAGTAAATAGTAATTATTGGTGTGTCGCCTCAGCATACACTAAATAAAAGCAAATAACTAAAATACTTCTTTTTAACTAGGGCTGAGCATTGCAGACCAAAACCGACCGAGGCCGAGAGGACTGACTGGATCAACCGAACAGAAGGACCAGTGGTCCCGATTTTTTTTCGGTCTCGGTTCGGTTCGGTCCGGTCCAGTTTGAACCGGTCTTACGTAAAACCTGACTATTATGCTTTCTTGGACTGGACCGAACCGACCGAATGACCAGACCGAACCGAACACATTCGGTCCGGTCTTCAGTTTAAAGTTTTAGGTTAGTTCGGTCTCGGTCCGGTCCGGTTTTGGCCAGTCTTTGGACCGTTGACCACTCCTATCTCCAACTATACTGTTATTGATCTGAGCTTGACTAAATTAATTAGCCAGAGAAAGATGTGGGACCCACCCAACCATAAGACGAATAATTCTTGCTTGGCAACCAAATGTGAGTTTCTTGGTTGTCAGGGAGTATGGTTGGACACTTGGACTTATTGGTCCCAATTTATTACTCCGTATTTGCTTTTCAGTTTTGGAGTTTTAAGTTTTGTAACTATTACTGTAAGGCGACAGCTCAAAACTTAAACGTAAAGTGAACTCGTTTGATACATCATGACAATGGACACATGGGAGAATACATAGAAAAAAGTTGAGGACATAAGTAATTGTTTGTGCAAAAGCAGTAACATATTCTATAAAACTTTTGCGGAATTTTTTTTTAAAAGATTCAGTATGATGGTGAAAGATTAGAAGCTTTAACAAGAAGACTTGAGTTCAAATTTTGTAAGTTGAAGCTTCATTGGGTGACGCAATATCTTTTATATAATAAAATAAAACTCTAAGTGAGGACTTTTTCATTTCAAAAAAATCAAATCATACTTTATTTAGTAATAATTTTTTTATTTTTATTATTATTTTTTAAAAAATAAATTAATTAAACCTAATTATTTCCTAATTTGCCTAAAAAAAGTTGAAAAAACGTTTTTATATTTATTTTTACTTGCATGTGCCAAAAAATTGTAAATACACATGGGTATCAATGGTATTTTTACACAATTAAAGGCAGAAAATATAACTTCTTAAAAAAACATGGAACTCCAATAACACCACCCATTCCTATTCCAGTCATCACCAACAAATTTTTTTCGATTGCCTTCAAATTTCAGATCTGCATCCTCTTACTCAAAATTGAAACAATTCTACGGTGATTGTTAAAAAATACATATTACACAATTTTGAATTATTTGGTAATTGTTGCTATAATTTTTTTTCCTTCGATCAATTTACAATGCAGCTCAAATCAAGCCATAGTTCTTTTTCCTCTCATAACCATTGATAAAAACTATAGATCTTATTAAATCCATATATGTTACTTTGACCAATTTTAACCTCAAAAAATCTCAATCGTCAACCATTGTTAAAAACCAGACGGCGGCTGGGATCTTTGTTGAAAGGCAGGGACATTGTGTGGTCACCAATGGTTGTCATCATGAATACATGATTACATGAACAAGGTCTAGATAATAAGGTATATCTAAAATAGGTGAGATGAGCTTCTTATTGTATGTTTGTTATGTGTCATAGTTCTTCGTTTTGAGAATGTGTTGTACTGTTGTAGTATGTGTTAACTATGCCAAAAACATATATGTTTGATTTCAGTTAGCCTACGCTTAAAATCCTCTTAATTTAAGTATATGTTGGTTTTAGATCTTTCTGTATTCGCTACCAATAAATGATTTATTCACTATTAATGTTATGCTGGGTTGCTGTTGGGATTTATGCAGTTGTAGAAGAGGAAGAAAAAGAGAAACATGAAAGGAAGCGCAAATACAATGTCAATCAAGTGGGATGACCAGACAGATGTATTTTTTTTCTTTATACTTTTGGACTAGAATGTAATTTTTTGATAAAATTGCAGTAATCCTTATACAAATTGAGTTTATCTCTCGCCCTTTTATCTCAGAATAGCCACCCATAATCTAAATCTAAACCTCCATCTAAACAAATCCCACCTCAAATCAAAACCCTAATACGAACCCTGCAACAAGAAAACTCCCTTCTCCAATCCTATGTGCAGTGGTCGGGTGAATAGGTATCTACCTCTTTGTGAGCACGATATCTGCCCTCCAGTATTCAGCGTAGCTATTGTGGGGAAGGATGATATCAAAGGAAATCAAGACACAAGCTTAAAGCAACAATGTCGGCCTTTGATTTATAAATGTAAGCTCAAAGGAACATTGCCTTTCACTATTATTTATTGTATTTTCCTGTTTTTGTGAGCATGTTTGAAGATTATTTATTTACTTTTTACTTCTTTGCATTTCAGATGTGCTATATAGAGGCTTCCTAAAAATCATATATCACGACAACCTGCTCTTGAAAAAATACACAAGAAGGTATTTTTATGTTTGATGGCATTCTTGACTGGTATAAAACTTTCTTAGAGGGTGTTTGGTTTGTTAACATGACCTACTATGGGTATTGATATGAATATGTATATAGGTATGGGTATAGCCCTATAGGTATAGGTATATAAAAAAGCACACAATTTGTTACAAAGATGAAAACTTTAGTCTTAAAGTCCCAATTTAGACCAGATGATGGTCTTTTAAGTTTATTAGTTGTTGTAAGGAGACATAGAAGCCTATAATTAATGTAGATCTTATGGTGCATAAAGTTAAGAGTAACAGTCAAACTTGCTTTTGGATGGATTCTTGGTTAAGAGACAAGGCTCTCTGAATCTTTTGGTGCTGAATGCTGATTGATGGTTTTTGAAAGTGTCATTGGAGGGGGAGAAGGGAGCCTCATGGTCAAATAGAAGCGGAGTTATCTGCTCTTAATAATCTTATTAGCAGTCTTACTTTAGAGGTATTTAATGAGGACAAATGGGACTGCCCCATATTTTTACTTGAGGTCTCTGCGGAAATAGGTCATGAGATGAGGTTATCTAGAATAAGTTAATTCGGTTAGGTCTTAGCATAGGGATTGACAAGTAATGAATTATACTTCGATTCTAAGGAAGCAAACATACCAAAGATCTTTACCACATAATTCAACTCATACCATAAATTTTTACGCCAATGTTGCTTAACGGATACTCTAGAAGTGATATAACATTAAAGTTGCGAGACTTATTATCTGAAAATTGTGAAACCGAAGAAGAACCTTTGGGACTACTAGAATGATAATAAAGGAGAAACAAAATACTATGCTTTACAACCTTTTATGATAGCCATTCTGATCTTCACATAACAGCTTTCAGTGTTACTATGCATACGTATGTATGTAAATATATAAGTACATCTAATGAGGTTGTTCTTAAAATGTAGAAAGTTATTGGCTTTTGTACGCAATGTGAGCATTCCATGATTTAAATAATGTTTACGGAGTTGGAATTAACAATACAACCCCCCCCCCCCCCCCCCTTTCTCTCTTTCATACAAAATTATAGGTATGGTTTGACCCCAAAAGCTTAGTAATGAAATTCTGAGATCTAAAGGTGGCGCAAGTTCACCTGACTTAAGTAAAGAATAAGTGTTACTCCATTTTGCTTTCATGTAATTAAACACTTTAAACCCACCCTTCTATAGGGATTGAGTTGTCTTTGCCCAAACGGTATTATTAGGAAGTGAAATTGGCGTTTTTGTCAAATTTACCATCAACAGTAATCTCCACTCAAAGTGAAATGTATTTTCAGATGGCAGAAATTATAACGCCTGCTCAATTGCTTCTGCACATTGTCATGTACGTAGTTGAATGTACATGGGGGCTGTTTAGATTGAGAGTTCTGGAATGAGGGATTGGGAGTGGAAATGAAAAGTTTTTTGAGATGCCAAGACACTAATCCATCAAAGCCTTGGATACATATAAACAAGCTGGTCATTTTTTTTCATCGTAATAGGATTATTAGATTGGGCAAAAAGAATAAAAGTTTTTTTTTATCTACATGCTTACCATATATTTACGCCTAAGCTTCTAGAAATAAGTACAACTTCTATTAGAATTATTTCATACATGATAGAAGATCTCATCGTTCACATGTAAGCATTATTTGCTTAAATGTTTTGTTTGTTATGGGCCAATCAAATTATCAAAACATACTACTGGTTAACTTTTCCATAAATAATAATTGTTATTGCCAATTGTAAACAAATCTAGTAACTTCCCACTTCAATTAATAATTAACATTTTCTCTCGCTATGAAGTATACACTAACTACAGACAATAAAATATAAATTCGCTTATATGCAGCCATTACACTTTTATGTGCATGAAGATGAACAAACAAAATTACGGATGAAAACATGTACATGACTCAAGTAACAACAATTTATGAAAACTTAAATTTAATTATAACCCTTACTTATTACAGATATATTTTTGTTAACTAATATTACTTTCAAGTTTTTGAAGATATTTAAACTTTCTTACCATCTTGAACGGGATTTATAATCATCTGCAAATGAAATTAGTTTGGTGGCACTGGTACGAGAAGAAACAATACTTTATTTGACACGTATTCTTTAAATCCAATTTTTTTAATAGCTGAACCATTAGAAGTGCAAGTTGGAGACCGAGCATCCTTTTCATGCTATCGATTCAGATGGTTTGGGTAGCTATTGTCGTTAGTCGTTAAGTATACGCAAGTAGATACATGTGCGATTTTAGAAGGAAGTAATTTTTCTACCAAGTTTTCTACAACCTGTAGGCAATTGGTCTTCTTTCTTTGGTGCCAACATCTTCTAAATTTTTGATGCAATATTTCAGTGTGGTTTACTTGATCTTTTAGTTGGGCTTATTTTAAAATATATGAATCAACAATTGACCAATTGTATAGTTTAAATCTTTAGCTTATGGACATAGCAATAGTATAAAGGTATTCTGGTCATAGAAAAATGATATGCATGACCTTGCACTTAATTTTTTGCTAGAAACATCTCATTTGTGTGTTTTGAGTCATTCCAGTTGGCGATTCATGTGTTTATTTAGGTACAACAATGCTCCATGTATGGATACTTAGCAAAATGTAGGTTACAATCAAGAATATCCAAAGCACAGGATAGCGGTGGTCGTAATTCCCGTAGTCGAGGATGGGGAAGATACAATGATGACTCTTAAAAAGATATGATCTTTGGAATAATAATTGAAGAGTTTAAGATCTTTGGACAAAAAGAAATGAACATGACCTAAACAATATAGAAATTAGTTGCTTTGATCTAAATGCTTTTACACCCATTAGATGACCTTCTGCTCACCCATTTTGTCTATATTATATTAATCTCATTAATCAGGCTTATGTAACATTTTTTGGTAATTTTGCAGTCAATATATCACTGGCACAGAAGAACACAAGTTTTGCTGATATGGTAAAGTGCCAAGAGTTTACAAGAAGACGATGATGATAAATTTGAAGAGTTTGTTATCAAGAAACAGCTATCCACACACTACAAAGGTATCCTCTTATTCTAACAATCTTTATTTCAAACAATCTGAATAATATTATCAAAATTAAGAACTTACGAGGAAGATGGGTCGAACTGGCTGAAATGACCGAATGCTTATTTTTAATATAACTCCATGTGGATAAACCCTGATGATGCTAGAATGAAATCTAACCCCATCAAAAAACTTGAAGCCAATACCCGGGGAAATTACACAAAATGATAAGATACCAAAAGCATATTCATATAGATCAAGAGAGAAAAACAATATAAACCATTATCGACACTTAAAAAATACAAAAAAACAAGTACATTGCCAACCTATTATTTTTTGATATACTTTATGCACTGATCCTATTGCAGCGTTAGAACTCTTTTATTTAAAAATTTCTAAGACTTACTCTACCCCTATAGGCCTATATTATATACTAATCGATTTCCATTATATTTGTACAGTATGATCAAATATAATGATTTGTTCATACTAATCAACTTCTAAAACATGAAATTGTGGCTGGAAAGGTATCTTGGTTTATATGTTTTACTTTGATTAAATGCTTCGTAAATTTTAATTAGCATCTTCAAGGTTTTAATTTTATCGAATGGATGATAAAGTTTGGAATGTATTACATAAGGGTATCACAGATGGAGATGGTTGCTTGGTTTGAATGTTTATTTCAAGTAAGTTTTCGTAGTTCTTATTTTTAATTTGAACATCTTAGATGATATAAAACACCTGTAAAAAAAATTTATGGTTATTGTACACCCGAAATGTCAATGCCTTTATAATCCCATTGGTTTTAGATAACCGACATCTTTCTTTAAGCTCCAGCGATACTATTAGTGTTAAAGTCCTGTATTCTGATGTTACGATCAACTGATCCATATTCAAGAACTCAAATTTAACTAATTACCTTCATAGTTTCTGTTATAGGTAGCAACTGTAATGTAGTAGCATGATATTGAGTTGATTTAGTTTATGCTCAATCTTAAAACTGGCCAACACATAGTAAGAGCAATGTATCAACTAATTACCTTCCATACTGGATGGATCCTTCGAACTCTACGATCCAGTTCCTATTAAACTCTTTGAATCCATCCAGTATGGAAGCACCTTCTTCTTCCAAGCAAGATGAGGTGTTACCTGATACAGATGATTCAGAGAAGTGTTTTATTGCTCATATTTTTTGATATGTTGCATAAAGAAGAAAACATTTAATGGACAAGGTCAAATTGAAGGAATGGATTCTACAAATGAAAAATGTGGCCGTCCTCTATTGGCATTCTTATATCATTGTTCACGGGCTATCATTGTCTATTGAGTACTATTTTTAAGATCTACTACGTAATAATTTAATCATCCTTTCATGAAACTGCAGGTTTTTGACAAATGGAAGTGTGGTGATTTTAGCTTTATGGCTGAGTCAAGCAGAAATCGAAGAGCAAAACAACTGTTCTTCACAGCATTCGCGTAATTCATCATATAGTGACATTTAGCGAAAGTTTTCTTTTAGTTTTGAGGGATTATATACATGACCAAGTTTTTCATCGACTTTGTGGGATGTATCAACTTTCCTTAGCTATGAGCTATACTCAAAAGCTTTTATTTATTTATTTATTACTCTCAATTGTACCCGTAAGACAAGATTGATTCATAATATGAACAACAATGGTGGGTGCTTAAATTTATGCGATAAATAATTTAAAGCATTTATCAAGTGGATACATGATTTTTAATATGAATAATTGATATAATCCTCCCCCTAGAATGACAAAATAAAGGAGGGGTTGTTTTATTAGCTTGGCTTCAATGAGTGGTAAAATAATTACAATTTTTTCCGCTATTTAAATTTTGTTACCCCGAATAGTGAGGGTCACTAATGGTTTAATATCAAGATTATGCCAGCCCTTTGTTCGTTGTAATCTTTTCAAAATTTCAAATAATGAAAAAGGAAATCACGATGATCACTCAAAGTTTTTACGAAGGAGATGTTTCGTAACATTCTTTGAAGAAGCAATATTTAGTGTGTTTTCAAACTAATCTTTGATCTAATGTGTTTTCTTTTCACTTTTTACTTTTTTAGTTTAACAAGCAAAACTTGAAGTATATTCGTAGAATATAAGATTTTATTGTGATCGTGATTTGTGTAAGAAAACAGCTATTTTCATATAATAGTTTTGCTTCTTATGTTGGTATAGCACGGATACATTTTGTGTTGTTATTATGTTGTACATATGATATAAGTATGGATTTTTTTCGCTTTGGGGTTTTTACACAAAGCCAAAACTGAACGACAACATTCGGTTTTAATGAAAACCAAAATATACTAATGAAATAAATAAATTATTATGTACAACATAATCATATACATAGTACAATTTAATTCAAACCTTTTCTTTGAAGTAATTTAATTCAAACTCAATATACTATATACCAAAAAATTTATGTTAAAACCCCGTGCGTGCACGGGTATTATAACTAGTAATCTAAAATAGTAAAAGGCTGGTGATTACCACGTTTCATGTGTCTTGTAAAAGGCTGGTGATTATCTTAATTACTATTTGAGTTAGGGTGCCATATTTTGTATTGTTTTTGTTTTTCCCTTTCGAAGTCTCATAATAATATCTTGCCTTTCAAAAATGAAAATAAAAAAAATATGAAGTCTAAAGTTTACTGTCATATCATAAAAATGGCTCTGATAGGATTTCTATCACACGAAAAGATACTTTTGTAGTTAAACATGATCCCATTGAGCATGTCTGAAGTAGTTTGTGAGTTGGTTCAATTCAATTGCACACTTAATACGACCCAATAATTTGTTGTAAGAAAATACTAACAATTAGCAATAGCTCAGATTGAAGTTTATAGCAACTTACTCTTGTTAAGGTGCTAGAATATAAAAAAAATGTGGGATGATATTAAGGTTTTTCTTGTAAATATTTATGAAGCAGATGAAAAATGGTTGGGAAAATTATCTAAAAAAATATCATATTTAACACTTTTTACCGTTGCGTGTGCTCAACTTTTTTTTTCCTAAAGTATCACTAAACTTTGTAATTTGGTACATTGTGTGTACCCAGTGACCTGATAACCGGGCTCATCCTACGTGGAGCCGGTTGCTTGCCAAATCAGCTCGTCCTACGTACACACAATGGTAAAAAGTGTCAAATATGATGCATTTTTAGATAATTTTCCCTTTATTTTTTTAGAAAATATTTTTTTTTCTAAAATATTTTTTAGATTTTTTTTTCCAAATGCATTTTTAGATAATGCATTTCTAAAATATTTTTTTTTTCTAAAAATTTTATATTTTTTTTCTAAAATATTTTTTAGAATTTTTTTTCTCTAAAATATTTTTTAGAAAAAATGAATAAATGTTTTTGAAAATATGTTTTTGAATTAAAAAAAAAAAAAAAAAAAAAAAAGGTTTTCGAAAAAATGTTTTTGAATTTTTAAATTCCAAAAACATATTTTCGAAAAAAAATTTAAAAATTCGAAAAATTTTCTAATTTTTTTTTTTGAAAAAAATTAAAAAAAAATCTAAAAAATTTTTTAGAAAAAAAAAATATTTTAGAAAAAGAATATGCTCTTTAACTATATTTATCGCCGCATAGTTGGGCTAACAAATTCATTTACTGTTTTTATAATATAACTATATTTATCGCCGCAGCTGTGCGCGGGTATCCAACTAGTTTTTTTTTTTTTTTTTTTTTTTTTTTTTTTTTTTTTTTGGTAAACAGGTATCCAACTAGTTTACTGGTTTATGCATAATTATTGAATAAGTATGGCAACTTTTGATGGTTATAAACTTACAAATGGTAGCTATCTAGACCAACCCAGTGTCGGTCGCACATTCAACATAGCGTTCGGACTCATGTGCTTTTCAGCCTTAAACATATAACAATCCTACCTTCAAAAATGTTTTTCTTTATAAAGTACACAGTTTCAAAAAATGTATAGAGCATATTCTTTTTGAAACTTACCAGAAGTCCTTGAAAAATTATTTTTAGAAAAAAAAAATATTTTAGAAAAAATATTTTTAGAAAAAAAATAAAATAATTTTAGAAAAATATTTGAATAAAAATATTTTTTAAAAAACATTTTTTCTAAAAAATATTTTTATTCAAATATTTTTTTTTTCTAAAAATAATTTTTTCAAGGAATTTGAATAAAAATATTTTTTAAAAAACATTTTTTCTAAAAAATATTTTTATTCAAATATTTTTTTAAAAAAATTTATTCGAAAAAAAAAATTATTTGATTTTTTTATAAAATATTTTTTAGAATTTTTTTTTATTTTTTTCTAAAAAATATTTTTAGAAATTTTTAGAAATTCAAAAAAAAATTAGAAAATTTGTCGAATTTTTTAAATTTTTTTTCGAAAATATATTTTTTGGAATTTTAAAGGGAAAATTATCTAAAAATGCATCATATTTGACATTTTTTACAATTGTGTGTACGTATGACAAGCTGAGTTGACAAGCAACCGGCTCCACGTAGGACGAGCCCGATTATCAGGTCACCGGGTACACATAATGTATCAAATTACAAAGTTTAGTGATACTTTAGAAAAAAAAAAAAAATGAGTACACACAACGGTAAAAAATGTCAAATATGATGCTTTTTTAGATAATTTTCCCAAAATGGTTCACCTAAAAGTTGTTAGATGTATAATTCACTTTTAAGGCTACTCTATCCCTCACACCCTTTCGCCTTACACATCAGTGTCACTATTAGCTTTCTCCTTCCTTCACCACCAGACTTTTCACTCCCAAGCATCTCACACTAATTCATCTTTCAACACATTTATTTAATTATTAAAATATCTCACTAAATATATCTCACACACTCACAAACTAAAACACAAATAATTAAACCCACTATGCACGTTGCCCGAAAAGTGATCTCTTCACCTTTGGCTATCTTTCTTTCTTTCTTGCCAACCATTCACGCCACACTCCCTGCCCTTCTTGCCGCGTGAGTAGGCTTGCCAATGCCTCACTTTCATCCGGATGGGAGTAGCCTAAAAGGTAGCTTTTAGAGTATAAGGTGTCGAACGTTATAGGGTTGGCTGGTGCCCTATAACACAAGCCTTATGGCTCCACTTCACTTCCCCACCTCAAGTCAGAGCACCTCGTGCCAAATCCACCATATGTGTTACCATGGAATGTCTGTAACTTGAATGATGGAGAAGGGGATGTTTTTGAGTTAAGTTATAAGTTCTAAGTTTTAAGTTAATTATATGAGAAAAGTGCTAAGTTATCAGCATTTTTTGATCCTATGGCTCATGGGAACCGGGACCTAGTGCTCTTACTAAACTAAAAAGAGCAACAAAACTTTTTTGTAAAGACATTCTAGTAACAAGTTCCCCTATTCACGTGTACAAGTCACAAAAACAAACATCAAATATAAAGAAAATGATACCCGATTAGCCCTTTATGTCTGCTAGTTTAAGATCACATGAACAATAGTCGAGCCGAATGAATACAAAATTTAAACAGCAAAGACTCTACATTATCTTCAGACAGTCCCCTCAACAACACCAAAACTCGCTTTCGCACCTTCCAAATCTCCTAAAGCCCCAAGCCCCCAACTGCATTTGGACAATCAACACAGATCTAGCAACCAGGGTAGAGAGAGTCACATTTCATCATACCGAAACATACCCAAACTCTGACTCAAATGTTGACTAATAATCAAATTAATCACCAAGTTATCACGCTCATTTGACATACCGGGTGAATCTTTTAGCACATTATGTACTCTTCTATATAATAAAGTAAAAAATTCGTAATGACAGTCACATTAATTTCACATATTCTGTATCACTGAGAGCTTTTAAGAAGCAAATCAGGAACCGTATCACCATTATTCAAAAGAAGTTCCACTCAGATTACATATATAAATAGTAGAGGCCATAAGTTTAACCAACATTCACACAAAACTACACGAGACAGAGTATAGGTTCAATCTACTAAAACTAATAGAGGTCAATTCGGCAATGTGGGAGGCTCGATGGAGTGTCAACAACTTCTTAGCAAAATTAAACTTTCCACTATCACCACCAGCCAATGAGGATAAGACGATCAAAATATTTTTTAGCAGTGGGAAACAAGCAAGTATATACTTTATCAATACACTTCATTCTCTGTACCTCTAAAGATGAAAAGACACACGCTGCAAATGTAGCTGCCCCATTGTGTTGTAGTCTAAATCTAAAGAAGGGAGTGCACACGGTGGGATATTAAGCTTGTATGTAGCCTGCTTGTTTAAATAGTATTTAGATCCAGAACTATGGGTGAAATTAAAATAATTAAATTGACAGCATTTTACTCACATTGAGAATATTAAGATTTTGCAAATTTGGGGAGCCACAAATCATTTCCATGACAAATGATAACATACTATCACTACTGAAATCTACTATGGATAACTTTAGAGTCTTGAGGCATGGAAAGATGGCTGGGACCTTCTCGTCGACACTAGCTTCTGCTAAAAACTAAAAAACAGAAAGCCACTTTGATAAGTTAAGGACTTAATAAAGCCTTGCGCAATATTGTGTACCATGAATTTGAAAGACAGAACTTGCGCTTACCTTGCACTTTCCGAAATCCAAATCAAGTTCTTAGAGTTTCGGAAGAAGTTTAAGCTGAAAGATACTAGAACTTGTGATCATTGCCATATTGTCAAGCATACACAATGACAAAGATAACATTTTCAAATTTCCAAGTTTTGCAATTTCGACAAGTTTCAATGTGCCTGTAGTTTCATCATCAAATATTCTCAAATTCTCAATTATGGGACAACAAGCAATAAACTCCCCACAATTATAATTTTGAACTCTTACAGAAGACAACTTTAAGCTCAATAGATTTGGAAAACCATGAAAACTCAGCGATACAAGAAAACAACAGTTTTTGAGCTTCAAATGTTTCAACTCCACAGAAGATAAATTTTGGGTTGGCAACATAAGTCGTGTTTCTGATCTATTTATGAGAGTGAGCTCCTTAATTCCTCTTCTTGACAAAAACAAAACCCAATGATGTATATCCTCAGCATCCAATATTTTGTGACATTGTATATCTAGGACAAACTTTGTTACGGGACCTTTAAGATGAAGTTTAAAAGTCTACTTAAAATCTTCCCACCATAATTATTTGGTAATTGCTCAAAGAAATCCTCATCAAATACGAGTTGGGTAAGCAAAGTCCACTTGAACCGCCAGTCTGCCGACAAGATACCAGTCTTCACCGCATCTTCGTTATCACATTATCTGGCATGGTATTGATAACATCCTCCTGTGCAAATTCAGAGGCCTTATGTGGCTCATGAACCAGTTCCATTATGCGCAAGAGAACACACAAGCTATAAGTATAAAGCAATGGAATTTTAAGAAATTAGGCATCCTAAAATTTCGCTAGATACAGATACACCATTAATCATCAATTCTGTTTTGAGCTTTTTATATACTGTTTTAGAGGTCTCATACAGTAGAATACAAGCCTATAATATCTGTACTTCATAACCTCAAATTTACATGAAATTAAGCTTCAAAGTTAAGTAATTGTTTAATAGGAATATCAATCAAAGTATTCAATTAATCACTATTTCATGAAGTTCTTATGTCATCTTTTTACATGAATACTTGAGTTGATCTTAATTTCTTAAATTTTAGATTTAACAACTAATCCTGTGTGCAATAACAGTTGTCGCCTAATTGCAATTAATTTAACCCACACAACGAGGTCCGCTTTTTTTCTTTTATGACTCTGAGATATGACTTGTTTTCACAAGCTATAACATAAAGATGACAAATAAACACAACTTATGAATATGATAAAGATAACTCTAACCTTGACAGCGTCTCCGGTGAACTCCTGCAACTTGCATTCAGATGAAGAACCTTAGTGCTCTCTTATAAAAAGAATACGGATGTGACTTGTTTTAATAAGTAGATTATGTTTTTAGTCCTTATAGTATGTTAAAAGCTCTGAATTAGTTGCTTTCACTTTATGATTTACATTAACAGGCCTTATTTTTGGATTTAGTTCAAATCAATCCATACTATGGATGATTTTAGCATTGAACCGTTAAACCTTATATTTTGCATCACATGTGATCAGTATTTTGGTCATTGCAACCCAACGCATATGCGTTTTGTATTACACTTTCATTACTTTGACCTACAAACACCCGTTAACGACTCAATGGTTTCACTTGTCATGTGACCTTTTTGTGCAATCTTGACCAGAACCCACGTATTAAAACACTTTGAAATAGATAAACCAGTCAACAGGGTGTCTGATAAACATAAAGATCAAAAATCTATATCTAACAGCAATATTTTTCTTGACAGGTTTACTAAATAAGATCAGGAAACACCTGTCCTGAAATCCTATGCATAGAACTTTGAAAAAATAAGCTAGAAATCCAATTGAAGTCAAACAAGGAACCATAAGTGTGATTCGGCAATATCAAACACATAGACCCAATACTCCTAACAATATCTAATGTTTTAAACAAGCCTAGTGTAACTAGGAATCAGCTTTGCATGCCCATGTTTTCAATGTTAAACTTGATAAAACTATGAATCTCTACTCGTGTACAAGTAACGAAGACCATATTAAACACAAAGATGATAATATTATAAAAGAAAATGACTTTAACAAAGCAGTTGGATGCAGTGTCATAGAGTACACAGTTTATACAACATCAAAAACTGGTGTGAACAAAATCAAGGTCAGCTCCCTTACTTTGGCAAGATAGGTACATGCACTCTTGATTTATCGAGCATTCACTCAGCTGATCTTCACACACATGCCATCCCATGGGCCACTGCTCACGAATGTCATAGCATACTGGTACACTCCGTGACTAAGGATGAACCTGAAAATAAAAGTATATCATAAGGCATTACATGTAGAAATAACAATATTGTAAGATTTGAATCACCAACCCATAGAAGAGCTTAAGTACCTCAAACTCGAGTACACGAACTATCAAAGTCATCAGGAGCCACACGAGCAATCCAATTACTAAGCGTCTTCTTAGTATCTGTATGATTAACATAAGCCAACTCATACATACTACACAAATTCACAACCAAAGTCTCGTTCAAAGCAGCAGTGGGAACACTCTCCAACGCCTTCTCCAACACCTTAATACCATCAGCCAAATCCCTCAAATACATCAAACAAAGCCCCTTATTATTAATCGCAACAACATCAGTCGCATCTCGATCAATACACTCCTGATACTCCCTCACTGCAGAAACATAATCTTTCCCAACCATAAACATCAACGCCTTATTCCTATTCACTAGATTCTTCATCTCGACCCCCATTTTCTCCTCATTCACAATCCCCTCAACCACATTGAAACTCGCTTTCGCACCTTCCAAATCCCCTAACTGCATTTGAATATACCCAAGCTTCGACATCAACACCGCTCTACCCACAGCACTCTCAACACGTTTCATCAAATCCTTAATCAAATCCAAACACACCCCAAATTCCTTATGACTCAAATGATGACTTATAATCGAATTAACCACCAAACCCTCACGTTTTCTCCATATATCACCCGAACCCGACCCACTCTTACTCATTTTCTCCCTAACGTAATCCAACAACATATAAAACCGATCCACACTCTCTTGCCTATCCCCAACTCTAGACGGCAACTCAGCATACAACCAACGCAGCACAAACGGAGCCATAGATCCAACACGCCCCGGATAATGCTGCGGATAATTCTCATAGCTATAAATCACATTATCAATCCCTTCCTCTAGCGTCTCAATCTCCTTAACCGCGTCACTAAACTTTCTCAACTTCATAAGTCCTAAAGTATTATAAGTCAAATAAACTAAATGCTCATGTGGTTTGGACAAAAGGGCTTGTGTTCGGGCTCGTGCTACTTTATCTAGAATCGATTTCCATGACCCGCGACAGGCGAGGTCTTGTAAGGAGGATAGTTCATAACATATGTCGTTTAAGGAACCATAAGCATTGTTTAGTGGGTGGTCAGTTAAGGTTTCAGTTTGCAATTGTTGTTGTTGTTCTTCCATTCTGTTGTAACAAATTAATAACAACTAATAAATAAAGTAAAGGATTAAAAAGGGTATGCTAAATTTAGATCTAATATGTAAGAAAAAAAATATATGGTTTATTTCATGGGAATAATGAAAATAATACCTGCTTTTTTTATGTGTTATGAACTTATGATGGTTTTGATCTTGATGCTGAATGTTTAAAAGTCTTGGAGATGTGAATTAGATTTCCAGTGGAGATGGAGAACGAGGAGAAGTGGAATTTTTTTATTTTTTTGTAGGGGAGGGGGCAAATGGAGATGAAAGAAAATCTAGGAGGTGTTTGTTGAAGCTTATTTTACTTTACTATTATTACGTTTCATGACCTTATTCTTTTACATGTTTTAAACTTAAGTCTTTAAGATATAAAAAGAGTTTATGAGTTCTAAATTAAGCTGAAAAATAAGGTTGTGCTGAATAAATCGGGTCAAGTATATAAGTGTAAGCTTAAAAATATCGTAAATAAGCGCCATCAAAAATCCAATAGATACATCACCAGAGAAAAAAGTTTATTTATGTTTTGAATCAAATACGATAAATTATAAACTTTTTTCATAGAGTGATCATATAGTGTCGTTAACTAAGAGCATGTAACAAAAACTTATTGTTAAATAACAAGCCTACTAGCACAATAAGAACAATAAGCAAAGGAACATATGAGAGTATGAGAGGAAGAGATGGAACTTGTTATTGGTGTGTCTTTACATTGCATTAGGTACCTCTATTTATAGAGACCTTAACATGAATGGTATTAAGTACATATTGGGTGTTACAAGAATAATCATAAAGGTGATGATTATGATGATTAATGGTATTAAGTACAATCAATATAATTAATATATTCATAACATTCCCCCTTGATTGTACATCATTCAAAATACGCTTTGGATACCGCCTCATTAAAAACCTTGCTAGGAAAAAACCCAGTGGGAGAAAAACCATAGCAAAGGGAAAAAGAGTGCAGTGCGTATTATTCCCCCTCATAATCACTTCACTTGAGCTCACTGAAACGCCGCATTCCGATGCCATATACCAATTTCTTAAATGTTGAGGTAGGGAGTGCCTTTGTAAATAAATCTGCTAGATTGTCGCTTGAACGAATCTTTTGAACAATAATATCGCCATTCTTTTGTAAGTCATGAGTAAAAAAGAACTTTGGTGAAATGTGCTTGGTTCTGTCACCTTTAATAAACCCTTCCTTTAGTTGAGCAATGCATGCTGCGTTGTCCTCGTGTAAAATTGTTGGTCCCTCATTTCCAGCAAAAATACCACAAGATTCACCAATATGTAGTATAACATTTCTTAACCAAATACATTCTCGGCTTGCTTCATGGATCGCCAAAATTTCTGCATGATTAGATGAAGTGGCTGCGATTGTTTGTTTTACGGAACACCATGAAATTGCAGTACCACCATGTGTGAATACATAACCAGTTTGAGACCGGCCAATATGAGGGTCAGACCTGTATCCTGCATCTGCATATCCAACTAAAATTGTTTTGGATGAGTTAGTAAAATATAAGCCCATATCTTTTGTGCCTTGAAGATATCGAAGTATTTGCTTTATCCCATTCCAATGCCTCCTCGTAGGACATGAGCTATATCTTGCTAATAAATTTAAAGAAAATGATATATCCGATCGTGTATGACTAGCAAGAAACATCAATGCTCCAATGGCACTTAAATAAGGTCCTTCGGGACCAAGAATATCTTCGTCATCTTTTGGAGGCCGAAAAGGGTCTTTTTCAACATCTAGTGACCTCACCACCATTGGAGTGCTCAGTGAGTGTGATTTATCCATGTAAAACCTTTTCAAAATCTTTTCCGTGTATGCTTCTTGGTGGACTAAAATTCCATCATTAAGATGTTCAATTTGCAATCCAAGGCAAAACTTAGTTTTCCCAAGATCTTTCATCTCAAACTCTTTCTTTAAGCATTCCATCGCCTTTGGAAGCTCCCCAGGAGTTCCAATTATATTTAAGTCATCAACATACACAGCAATTATTACGTATTCCGATCCAGATCTCTTAATAAAAATGCATGGGCAAATAGAATCATTTTTGTAGCCTTCTTTTAACAAATACTCACTAAGGCGATTGTACCACATGCTGCCAGATTGTTTTAATCCATACAAGGACTTATTCAATTTTATTGCATAATGTTCTCGAGAACTTTTCTCACTTGATTCGGGTAACTTAAATCCTTCCGGAAGTTTCATGTAAATTTCAGTGTCAAGTGAACCATACAAATAAGCAGTTACAACATCCATTAGACGCAAGTCAAGTCCTTCTTGTATTACCAGACTAATTAGATATCGAAAAGTAGTTGCATCCACCACAGGAGAGTATGTCTCCTCATAATCAATTCCAGGTCTTTGAGAAAATCCTTGTGCCACCAATCTCGCTTTGTATCTAATAATTTCGTTTTTCTCATTGCGCTTTCGCACGAAGACCCATTTATATCCTACAGGTTTTACGCCTTTCGGTGTACGGACTACTTGTCCAAAAACTTCTCTTTTTGAGAGAGAATTCAATTCTGTGTCAATTGCGTCTTTCCATTTTGGCCAATCGTTTCTGTTTCTACATTCTTGAACAGACTTTGGCTCTTGATCCTCATCATTTTCCATCACTTCTAAAGCTACATTATATGCAAAAACATCATCGACGTCGATTTCATTTCGGTTCCATACCTTTCTAGACATGACATAATTTATTGAGATCTCTTCATTTTCGGGTACCCGAGGTTCATCTTGAACCGTCATGTCTAATGTCCTTATAGAGGACTATTCTTGCGTTTCTTTAACCTCGACTTGACCATCTTGATTATATGCTCCCTTTTTCTTTCGGGGATTTTTATCTTTGGAACCGGCTGGTCTACCACGCTTTAGGCGTGCCTTAGACTCATTAGCAATTTCTAAATGTTCTTTAGGAACATCAATTTTAACAGGAGCATTAACAGCTGGTATATGTGACTTGGTTACTCTTTTAAGGTCAGTAAACGCATCTGGTAATTGATTTGCTAACCCTTGTAAATGAATTATCTTTTGAACTTCTTGTTCACATTCTTTTGTTCGAGGATCAAGATGAGATAATGATAATTCTTTCCAACTTATTTCATTTCCCAGCTGTTTCTTTTCTCCCCCTAATGTTGGGAATACTGACTCATCGAAATGACAATCAGCAAATCGAGCCGCAAACAAATCCCCCGTTGATGGCTATAAATATTTAATTATAGATGGTGAATCATACCCAACATATATTCCCATTCTCCTTTGAGGTCCCATCTTTGTGCGTTGTGGTGGAGCAATTGGGACATATACTGCACAACCGAAAATTCTTAGATGGGAAATATTTGTTTCCTGACCAAAAACCAACTGTAATGGGGAGTAAGTATGGTGACTCGTTGGCCTGATACGAATTAGTGTTGCTGCATGTAGAACAGCGTAGCCCCAAGCCGAAACTGGTAGTTTTTGCTTTCATAATCATGGGCCTTGCGATCATTTGAATTCGCTTGATAAAAGACTCAGCGAGCCCATTTTTTGTATGAACATGAGCTACTGAATGTTCTACACTTATCTCAATAGACATACAATAGTCATTAAATGTTTGGGATGTAAACTCACCAGCATTGTCCAAACGTATTGTCTTTATAGGATAATCTGGAAAATGTGCTCTCAGTCTTATTAATTGAGCAAGTAATCTCGCAAATGCCATATTGCGACTTGATAATAAGCACACATGTGACCATCGAGTCGATGCATCGATTAAAACCATAAAGTATCTAAATGGTCCACAAGGTGGATGTATGGGCCCACATATATCCCCTTGAATTCTTTCCAGAAAATTAAGGGATTCATTCCCTACCTTAGCTGGTGATAGGCGTGTGATTAACTTTCCTTTTGAGCATGCAACACATGTAATATCTTTAGATTCAAGAACCTTATAGTCCTTTAATGGATGTCCTTTTGAATTTTCTATTATTTTTTGCATCATTAATGATCCGGGATGGCCTAGCCGATCATGCCAAACGATAAATTTTTCTCGGTCAATAAGTTTTTTATTTATGACCACATTTGTTTCAACAATATTAATCTTAGTGTAATACAACCCGGATGAAAATGCGGGTAATTTTTCTAACACATTCTTTTTACCCAAAATCACATTCGTAATATGAAGGTACTCATCATGTCCTTCATTTGTAGTCTCAATATGATATCCATTTCGACGGATATCTTTAAAACTTAATAAATTCCTTTGAGACTTGGGGGAAAATAGTGCATTGTCAATTTTAAACATTGTACCTTTGGGTAACAATATATGTGCTTTTCCATAACCTTTTATTAGCTTTGCACTACCCGAGATAGTACTCACATTTGATTCTTGTATGTTTAAATGTGAGAAATATTTCTCCTTTTTGAGTATCGTGTGTGTAGTTGCACTATCCACTAGACATATGTCTTCATCATCAATAATAAGTTGTGCTACACGATCCATATTCTTCAAAATAAAACACATATTATAAGTAAAATGTTTAACGAAATATTAAAAGGAAATAACATGTTTTATTAAGCCAAGTGAATAATCATAGATAAAGTACGTCACATAGGACAACATAGGTAAACTTGAAAGAAAATAAACAAAACAAAAACAAGACCATCACCAACGTGGAAGGTGTTTTATTCTTGGCTTTATAAATATTGGCTTATGGATCACTCATTTACGAGGAAATCACTGACATCCAAATGAGTGTTGTCATTTGGGTCTTCTGGAACACCAAGGTTGTCCATACCAAGGCTATCAATATCAAGGCTATCAATTTTTCCTTCATCATATGCAAAGTTAACTTCGACCCCTTTTCCTTTGTTCTTTTGGGATCGTTGGTAGAGTTCCACCAAATGTCTGGGTGTGCGACATGCACGGGCCCGATGATTAGTGCCGCCACAACGATAACATATACTTTGTATGGCACCTTTTGTTTTCTCACCTCCATCATTTTTTATCATCTTACCTTTATCTTGCCACTGTTTGTGACCACTTGCATTTCCAAACTGAAAACCATGATAATTACCTCGACCAATACCTCGCCCTTGGCCACGTCCACGACCATGGCCACATCCATGGCCACGTCCTCGTCCACGGTCAGATCCACAACCGCGACCTCCATTTACCATATTTGCTTCCGAAAGTGGAGCGGATCCAGTTAGACGTGATTCATGGTTTTTCATCAATAATTCATTGTTTTGTTCCGCGACAAGTAAATATGAGATCAAATCACAATACTTTTTAAAGCCTCTTTCGCGGTATTGTTGTTGCAATAGTAAATTAGAGGCATGAAAGGTTGAAAATGTTTTTTCAAGCATTTCTTCATTAGTGATTTTTTCTCCACACAAAGTTAATTGGGAGGTAATTTTAAACATAGCAGAATTATATTCACTCACTGTTTTAAAATCCTGGAACCTTAAATGAACCCAATCATAGCGGGCTCTCGGTAAAATCACGGTTTTTTGATGTTCATATCTGTCTTTCAAATGATTCCAAAGGACAAGTGGGTCCTTAACACTGAGATATTCATATTTTAAATTTTCATAGAGGTGATGGCGCAAAAATATCATTGCCTTAGCCTTTTGTTCAACAGTTGTTGTCTTGCCCGCTTGGATTGTATCACCAAGACCATTAGTAGCAAGGTTCATCTCGGCATCCAAAACCCAAGACAAATAGTTTTGTCCACTTATGTCCAAAGCCAAAAAGTCAAGTTTCGCAAGATTCGGCATGGTTAGCTATATCATCAAAATATATGTTAGTGACATTTATATCAAAAATTAATACTCATGGTGATAATTAATATTGTTCATTTCAAATAAGTTTGAATTTGGAAAGAGAATGTATTTATGTTAATTTAATGCAATTAAAGGATAATAAAGTTAATAAATAACATTTAATCAATTTGCACATTGGCACATTTACTAACATAATAAGAATAGCAAACGATTGTAATAGTATTACTTGTTACACACTAGATCAAAGTGCATAAAATATCACAGTAAAGCAAATAGACACATAACATCATAAAAAAATATAATTGTAGCGCAATACACATAACAAACAGTGAGTTTAGAATCAAGCTTAAAAGGTAGATATAATTACAGCATATAACACAATACACCAAGTCAGTATACCCAGCATGATCAAGGATTAGATACAATGAAGTATTACGATAATATTGTAACAACATGAAATTAAAGTAATTTTTTACTATGTAACCAGTAAAGTAGCATTACAAATATTAACAATGTACAAAGCAACCAAAATAATACAAGAGCACAAGAATACAATACAACAACAACAACAAATAACAGGTAAATTACACACTATTACGTACATTCACAAAGTTAAAGTAGACAAAAATAGCAAACATTTAACACAAATGACAATAAGCAATCAAGCATACAACAATCTTTACTACTGAACAATGAACATTATAAAATATAATGCATACCGTATTAATAATTCACAAGATACAACCAAGTCACATACAGAAAACACATAGATTTTACATACATGTACACACAAAAATGGCACAATGGTAATATAAATTTTTTTTTGGCATAGATGCATAGACATTTATTTATAGTACATCATGTAATTACTTGATTAGCAGATAGAAGATTAAACTGCAAACAACAATACACTTCTACAAAATGATAAGTGCATGTTACAACAATTTTCTAGAACATAATGCACTATAATATAATATATTGTTAATAATCTATACTACTATATAATGTATTTGGGACTATTCTATAATTAGAAAGACTTAAAATTCAGACTTTTACTTGCTAATTATAGAATAGTCCTAATTGTTGGTGGCAAGTGTTACCCTATGCTGCTGCGTCACTTCAAGCACCAGGCCACCAGCCTAATTGAATTATCCAACACCTCAAGTGCCATCACCTGACACACCTGTCCGATTGATCCTGCTCCCGATGAACTCATCGGTGATCTTGCCGTCGTAAGATCCAAAGACTGGCGGAGTTGTAACTGATGATGATGGAGCGGGTGTGGAGGCGGAGGTGGAGAAAGTGGTGGCGCGAGGCGATGGAGAGATGAGCGGAGAATAATTTTCCGGTGACTGTAACTATGGTTTTGGTGGTTGAAAAGACTATGAGGAAGAAGATAAGAAAGCAGGAAAATTATTTGTGGTATTGGAATGGGGAGTAGGCTGTTCCCCAATAAAATACATGTTTTGATTTCTTTCATTCTTTTCATTTATTTATTTAGTTATTTAACTATTTTAAGAACAAACCTTCAACTTTTTGATCACTCTTATTCTACCCATGTAGCTTTGTTTTTTGTTCCAAATGGTTTCAAACTTGTACCATGGTAGTCAAACTTTACAACTTAACATGGTTCTGAAAGTCCAATTAGTTTTTTTTTTTTTTTTTTTTTTTTTTTTTTTTTTTTTTTTTCAGGTTTGAACATTTAAAAGTTATTTAGTACTCATCCGATTTGAATTAAATGTTCATATTTCCTTTTCGTTTGTTCAAAATTAGTGTCAAATTTTTAAATTTTATTGGTGCAAAGTGTAATGATATCGTTCATGTGCAAATTAAAAATAAACATTTAATTTGGGACGGAAAAAGTACACAACTAATGTTCACCGGGTGTAAAAACGTTTTAACACAAAAAAAGTTACACAACTATCTATCATCCGATTCTGTTTCTCTTATGTTTTCAAATAAATAATTGTCCATGTTTTATTATGTTAATATGCGGATTCTATTGAAGGTCAAACTATAAAAGGTATATTATGTGTTTACAACATTTGATAAGGGGCATTTTAGATCAACTGGCCAGGGCATCTAAAATCTCAGTACTGGCCATGCTCTTCTCTACTTATAAAGCATGAAGACAACTAAACGTCTAACCGAATAACGCAAAATATAGTCACAGGGTACCCGCCCCGCATAGCGCGGGCACCCTTCTAGTAAATCCTAACATATACTAGGTATGATCTGGTCATGAACATATATAAATGGAAACAAGAAATATATTAACAATAATATAGCGTACAACATTCAGTCATTACATAGAATCGCACAATCATATTATTATGACATCACAGATACATCATGGTAAATTAACAGTGTATAAACAAAATACGTAGTTAATAGAACAAAAACAAGTATGTGAGACATCAAGACATACCGAACAAAAATCAATGGTTACACTCGGAGACGATCGTGCTAATAACGTGTTAAATAACAAGCCTACTAGCACAATAAGAACAATAAGCAAAGGAACATATGAGAGTATGAGAGGAAGAGATGGAACTTGTTATTGGTGTGTCTTTACATTGCATTAGGTACCTCTATTTATAGGGGAATTGATTGACACACATTGATTTTTGATTGGGACACTCCAATTAACGCATCAGGCAGTTGTACCATATTGACAGCATGCTTTGATTACTTGTACCGTGAGTGTGCAAATAAAAAAGAAGAGTGTGCAAATCACCTCCCTATTTATAGGGACCTTAACATGAATGGTATTAAGTACATATTGGGTGTTACAAGAATAATCATAAAGGTGATGATTATGATTATTAATGATATTAAGTACAATCAATATAATTAATATATTCATAACACTTATCACTATTTTAAAAAGTTTTTTTTAAAAGCTTTTTAGCATCAGAGATAATAATTTTTTAAGCCACTTGAGCAATAGAAATAATTTCTTTTTCAAATGAATATATATATATATATATATATATATATATATATATATATATATATATATATATATAAAATAAAATAAATAATAATTTCATTTTCGCTTCCCCTTTAATATAAATTTTTATTATGAAGAGATTTTGAAAAAAGATTAAAAGTTTTTAAATTGTATAAGCTATAGTATTTCTTTTTCTATTTTTACAAATTTGTACTGACACAAAAAGACTTTAAAAAAAATGTTCATTTTTTATACCATGTATACCCGCCCTCACGGTACCAAATACCAATACTTTTTCCCTACACCACAACTCGATCCAACTCGGACTTGGAGTATAATAGGTCGTTAATAGTGAAAATGGGTTTTAGCTTTTAATGACTTATAATTTTTTCTCTCAATTCACTGAAAATGTTCCACTGAACTCGATTATTCAATTAATCAAATTTGTGTCAAGTTCTTGATCTTTGATTTCTAATTTGTTACTTAGAGTCCGTTTGGTTTGCTATCATGAATCACAATCGGTATGAATTTCGGTATAAGGTGGAATGGGAATAAATATGAGTTAAGTAATCAAATCCAATATTGTTGTTTGGTTTGTTTATCATATTTGATTATTTTGTTAATAATGTGAGGAAAAATTTGGGCTCGGGAATCAAACTATCATATTATAACAATTTGATTACTATCAAGTATAGAACATATTTGTATATCATTTCTAGTTTGAAAGTCAAGAGTTTTAAACAAGCATCATTATTGGAAAGAAAATTCATTCCTTTATTCTTATTTCGGCATACCAAACGCATCCTTAATGTAACAACTCATTATTAACTTATATTTTAAGTAGATAAATAGGTTAAAGTGTTTATATGCTTATCTAATAGGGTTTCACATCCCTGCTACAAAAACAACAGGGATTTATATGTTGTTTGTATGCAAAATGGTTCTTGGTTATACACTTTGCAGCCTCAACTTGTATGATTATACACAACTGGTCCTTGATTTATATCTAGCAGCAGAGAAAAATCTTTGCTGTTTGCAACACCGATTATTTTCCCTATCTAATAAGGGTGTGCTTGTTTTTGCCAAAAACATCTGAACCACATCTGACGTCTGACTAGTCAGACGCGGTCA
This sequence comes from Artemisia argyi, assembly GCA_030686995.1. Lineage (NCBI taxonomy): Eukaryota > Viridiplantae > Streptophyta > Magnoliopsida > Asterales > Asteraceae > Artemisia > Artemisia argyi. Next base: position 36,128,498 of record CM060681.1, read on the forward strand.
GACGTTTCAGTTGTTTGTTTTTTTATTCGAGAGTCAGACGCGGTCAGAGGTCAATCATCATACCCAGTTAGATGTGGTGGTAACATCTGATCGCCTCTTACCCAATATCCCCACCACCGATATTTGATAAAAACATCATATTTATCTAGGTCGAAACCACAGCAAACCCACAACATCATCTTTAGTAGAATAAATCACCAAAGGTGTTGGTTCTGATTTTCGTGTTGTTGAAGAAAAAATTATCAAAGACTTGTGTTCTTCATTATTTTCGTGGGTTATGGGAAAGAAAAGGGTGCTAATGTGATTTGTGATAGAACAAGGATATGATTCTTTGTTTTCAAAGAGACAGAGAGAGATATGAAGATATGGTGACTGTCATTTGGTTTATTTGTGAAATGAAGATAGTAGGTGGCGTGCAAACTTAAATATGTCTAGGGTAACAAATTTGAATGAATAATAAGTGGGCTGAGTTTATATTGGTTTGTGTGGGCTCAATTTGGAATTGATAGTTTTTGTGTCAATTATATGTTTTGGGCCAAGTGATAATGTGGACTCAATCGTAATCTTATTTGAGCTAAATTTTCGAGGTTGTTGAATATAGCTACCGAGCTATTTTCCGTCAAATCAAGAAAAAGAATGTTAACTGTAACACGTTTATTGAAGAAATGCAAACTGAAATCGTAGTTAAATTTTAATTCAAACTACTTATTTATCATATTGTTATATATATACTTAAAAAATGAATAATTAAAACCATTTAGACATTTATAAAAAAACAAACAACAATATTTCATTCAGATTCAGACTTTATAGCCACAGCTTAACAGTCAGATGTGGTAGTCAGATTCAGACCTAAAACATCTTAATGAAACAAACACACCCTAAGTCTCTTGAAACATGAATATCTAACGTAAACTAGATTGAAATTGTCTTAGACTCTATTTTCTTCAAATACAAATACTCTCTTTATAGCTTCCCTCATTTCACTTTTCCAGCTTATTCATATTATTTTCAATTTTACTCTTCTTTTAACACTTCTTTTAATAAAAAAAAAATGTTCAAGTCACTTTTATTCTCTAGTGTGTTTTGAAACAACAAAGGGCGTGTCCTGATAAAACATAAGTCTACAAGCTCTTTTTTGTAAATTAAAAAGAGATCAAACACCGCCTATCTCAAGATAAATGTAAATGGGGAAATGAGGGTTTAGTTTTGATTTGATTTTCAGTCAATTGGCTTACTTCTTGAAAACTGAAAGATGAATGGAGTTTCATGATTAGTCTATAAACCAGCTTATCAGAAACTATTTCAAGGTTAGCCTTATTTTTTATTTTTTTATTATTTTCTTTTTTTCAATCTTGTAAATATATTTGTTGGTTTCCATATTCCAAAACCAGAAACATGTTTAATTTAATGTTTCACTTCCATTTTTATGTTCTTTTTTAGAACACAAAATACTATTAAGCCCCTCAAATAAGGGGGTGTTTGTTTTAGCTTTTATAAAGGGCTTATTAGCTTATTTAGGAAAAATAATCCCGAGCTTATGAGCTTATATATAGGGGGTTTTCATAAGCACAGATTTTGTGGCTCGTTTGAGCTTATTTGACATTCAAATGACTATTATAAGCTAATACAAATACTCAACATGGCCTTATGAGCCTATTATTTATAAGCGATAATCTGCTTATGAAACCCCTAAGCTTACCCAAACATCCCCTAAAATTGCTCTTTTACAAACATATTTAACTTACGCCATTTATTAATCAATTTGAATGATATCATAGATAAAAGTTATATATAGTTTTGATTGATTTTTTTACAAAATAAGCAAATCCAGAAGTACTTATTTTTAAGCAGCTTATTAGTCATTTATTGTTAAGCAGAAAACATAACCAAGCCCAAACACCCCCTGAAACTGCTTATATGATTTGATACTATTTGAAAATTTGTTTTACGGGTGTTTTATATTGCTTTATCAAAACTATTTATCAGATTATTCACAGAGTTAAATAACCAGTTTAAATAAGCAATCCAAACTGTATTAAACTTCAATTATTCACCTTCTGATTGTGTGGTTTAAAAGTTTCTTCCAGCACTTCAAATATTTGTTCATAGTTTAAGCTCTAAAAACAGATGATCCTTTGCATTATTTGTAATGAACTTGTTTACTTGTTGCTCTAGAGTATTTCTTCTCTCTTCATATTTTTTGTTTGTTAATTTTAATATGAATTACTCGTCTGTTTGAAAGTATAGTTAGGTAACAATTATGTGGAGGATAATAGATTGTTGGTAACAAGTGTTTATATGTGGAACATAAAGAGTAAAGAAGAACTCCTTTATGTGTGTACATCGATTGTATATGATTGTCATGGCATCAGAATTTTGATTTATACTTATAGCTAATACTTGTCTTCTTTTTAGAATAATGGAACCGGTTCACGGGGCACATACAGCATCCAAATGTGCATTAGAAGATTTTATTAGCAGCATGCCAGATAATGTGATCACTAATATTTTGGATCGTCTGCCAATACAAGATGCGGTGAAGACTGGTATGTTGTCGAGGGACTGGAGGTCTAAGTGGACTTTGCTCACCCAACTCACATTTGATGAATGGTTCTTTCGTTATTTACCAAATAACTTTGATGGGAAGCATATAACTAGACTTCTACTTCATCTTAAAGGTCCTATAAGAAAGTTTGTCCTCTCTTTTATGAACCATGAGTTGGGTAGTCAAGTCTTGAATTATGACGAGATTCATCATTGGGTTTTGTTCTTGTCTAGAAAAGGAATCGAGGAACTCACTATCAATAATTGGACTAGTGAACCACTTAAGATGCCAACCCAACTTTACTCTCGTTTGGAGTTGAAACATCTGGAACTTTATGATTGTTGTTTTCCTAATCCGCATTGTTTCCGTGGTTTTCCAAATCTACTGAGCTTAGAATTGTTTGATGTAACTTTTCAAAGCTATACATTTTGGGAGTTTATTGCTCGTTGTCCCTTACTTGAGATTCTGAAAATTAACCATGCTACTACAAACGAGATGAAACTCATCGAAATTGCAAAACTTAAAAATATCAAGACTTTATATTTGTCATTCGGTGGTGGGGACAAGGTGACAACGATGACAAGTTCCAATATCTTTCAGCTAACAACTCTGCCGAAACTTGAGGAGCTTACATTGAATTTTGAAGGCTGCAAGGTAAAGACGGTTGAATTTTTATAATTCAAATTACAGAATATTAAAGTTATCTCTAAAACTTATGAAATGAAATCTCTAAAACTTACGAAAAGTGGACTTTTTTAGTTGCTGGCAGAAGCTAATGGCACAAAGAAAATCCCTGACGCCTTTCTATGCCTCAAGACTCTTAATCTATTCGGAGTGCGTTTTAGGAAAAATATTATGGCATCATTCATCATTGAAATGATACGTGGATCTCCAAATCTGCAAATGCTAGCAATGAGAGTAAGTGGAATGCATATGTATAAAATAAGTCATCTTAAATTGGCATGGTTGTGCATCTGAATACTATGTCATCTTGCAGGCTTCATACAAGCTTAGTATTCTACCTTGGCAACGTTGTTCATTAGATTTAGACAGCAACACAATGGGGCCGCTGCAGCTTCAGAGTGTGGTGTTTGAATATTTTCCAAGTTCAAGTTCAGAGAATGAATTATCTTTAATAAAGTTTATACTTGCGTGTTCTCCCTTGCTGAAGAAAATTTCTATCAGGCTCATGCATTTGAGTGGTGATGAGACTGAAAGAATCAAAATTAATTGGGAGTTGGCTAGGAAGCTGTTGAAACTCCACCGAGCTTCCCCCACAGCTGAAATAGACTTCTTTTAGTGGTAGTAGTTTTAATCTATCCTTCCATATCGTGTAGTTTTGAGTGAATGGTTAATCTTATGGCTTTAGTAGCACTGTTAATTATTGTTTTAGGGTTTACTTTTCAGAATGCCTCTATATAAACTATGCTTGCAATATATGTCTATTGTGCTTTGCTGTTGTTTTATATGCTACTGTAATGTTATTTGGATATGACAGCTGTGATATGGAAAAACCGTGAGGTTTTGGTGACTAATTTGGATTTTTAGGCATCATTTGTGTCATAAAGAGCCAATCTTTTCTTTACTCGACCCCTTTGAGAGGTTGGTTGATGTCAAAGTTTGGATTAACTAAAATTGAGATCGGAAGGGGCAAAGACAAGTTTTGAGGTGGTTGAGGGAATAGTTGGTGTCGAGAATGTAGAGGTTGAGATGAAGAATGTTATGAACAGGAATAAGGTGTTATGTTTATGATAACGAAATAATATGAATCTGTATGAGGGAGTATCAGGAATGTGTATAAACACAGGCTCTTTGTTTGATGTACTTGAGGGATTTGAGTGGTTCTATTATAACGTGTTGGAGGGTTAATACTTCAGCTCAAATTGAGAATTTTCTGTGAATTTGTGTTGTATATATGAGTTGGCTTATGTCATTCAGATTTTAACAAGACTTATTTGAGGCACTTGTTTTTCTAAGGTATGATACTTTTTATCGTTTTTCTTGAATACTATGACGGATAGATACGACTCTAGTCAAAGTCTTGTATATTAAAATTTTACCAGTTTGTTTTGTGTGCGCGGGCAGTGCGGCTCAACCAAACTCTGTCTTGTCATATCTACAGTTAATAATTTTAAGAGAATTTTGTCCGGATAAAAAAACTTTAAAGAGTTAAAGTTCTCATAATCCATTATTGTTTCCTTTTCTAAACTAAAACTGCACTCTTTTTTTCTTACATTTTTGTATGTTATCTTATTATATAAGAGATTTTGACGATTTTGTTATGTAAATACAGCTAACTTATAGGGAATTGGTACTTTTAAAGCATTTTGTGTATTTTATAGGTTGTGCATCAAGACAAATTAAATAAAGAATTTGGGCTCATTATCGGCTGGACTAAGAAACACCCGGCCCAAGCAAACTTCAAACCCATTGGCAGTTATAAAGACAAAAAGGAATCGAGCTATATATATATTTCGTTTTAGCCAAGATGTAATATCAATTCGTACGATTAAGTTTAGGTTTATTTTTCACTCGTAGTATTTAAAGTTTCTTGTTGAAGCTTTGTTCTTGGATTTTCAAGCTAGATTAAGTAGCATTATATCATTCATGATGTGCATTCCATATTAAAGGGGGCAACTCAGTATGACTAACATCGTTCTTACTTTATAAAAAATTAAATCATAGACATGCTTATGTCATGTGTCGAATGATGCAATTGAACCATGCAACACCATGCAATTGAACCATTATCATGCAATTCTAATTAAAATGCAATTGAACCACTACCATGCAATTCTACAAATATCCAGTACCGTGCAATTCTTATCAAAACGCAATTATAATAATGTAAATCAACGAACTTACTGGAAGCGAGAGGGTAAAGAAAATACGTGACTAGCAGATTGATTGCCATCTGTTATGTGGCTGTTAAAGTAGGGTTTTATTATGATTTATAATGAACGTGGTTTTTTGAAGGTTAAAATGGTAATTATACAAAAAGTCCTTTCTAAAAAGCTGGTTGGATGAACTTTTAATTTTAGAGATTATTTTTCCTATAATCTTTTTTAATATTGGCAGCCAAACGATACTACTTTTTGAACAAAAGATTATTTTGTGAAAAAAAAAAAAAAAAAAAAAAAAAAAAAAGCTGTAGTCCCATAATCTCCCATAATCTGGGGGTACCAAACACAACCACGCAAATGATGAAAAGCTATACGGTTGATTCTCAAGATTGCCACGAAAATCTCAATAATAAGCCACCAAATATAACTAATGTGTCACTTTTTGCTTTATTGTATAGTCATTTTTTTCTTACTGTATACATCATATTTTTAAATTTCGTCTATTGTATATATTTTGTGACAATTTTACTCTTCTCATTTATCAGCACTTTTGTGCTAACGGGCAGGAGCGAAATGATCATACGATATACACAATAAACAAAATTCAAAAATATTATATATAATAAGAAAAAATAAGATAACTACACAACAAAGCAAAAGAGAGAAGTTAGGTAAATCTCATTCTCCATGGTAAATCTCCATGGCATTTGAGTTTATCATTTACGCAAGTGTGTATAAACTTTCATTAGTTATATATACTCATGATGAAACTGGTCCTCAACCAATATAAAGAAAACTAGGGTTGGTTCAAATGAGAAGCTAGGAATTATAGTGGTGATCATTGAAGAATAGAAGACATCGAATAAAAACGATTTCAAGTATCGATCGAATTGAGTCATTCACAATTAAGAAAATGTAAGGTACAAAACATATGACAAACTTGGTTTTCATTGGCCTGTGGATTGTTACTAAGGCCTTGTTTCTTTTTTACTAGATGAGGAAAGATAGTGGAACCTACTCCTATATAAGCTTTTTATTGAAAAGGTCTTGAGTTATTTTGCCTTGTGAGTATAGACTCATTAATGAAAAAAGTGGGCCTCATTAAAAAAAATAATAGTATTAAATTAGTGGAACCCACTATCCTTCTCCATCTAGTAAAAAAGAAACGCCCCCCAAGAGTTTTTTTTTTTTGGGTAACATGGGTTTTCGACTCGACATTGCGAGTCGACTAATCCCATGGCGACTAAGGTAAGGTGAAATCGAGTTATAACATAACTCATCGCCACATCAGCTTTAGCCTTTTAACCTTAAAAAAAAAAAAAAAAAAAAAAAAAAAATGGTACAATAACTTACCTTAACTCAGCTTCAATTTTCAATTTACAAATTAACCCCTTAACTATTTCATTCATTCAACAACCTAATATGTCATTAATAAACTTAAAAACTACAATACAAAATAAAAAAACATTACGAATTAAAAAAACTACCACATAATAAAAACTAAATAAAAACGTTATTAACTAAAAAAAAAAGAAAAAACCTGCTGCTAATCTGCTATAACCATAGGGACTAAACTGTAAACACCTGTAACACCCCGAAAATTTGATAAGCAGCGGAAGTCTAATCGGGGTCATTACAGTTTAGTACACAGTCATACTCATAGAAAACAATTCAAAAGATAGTCAATATCATTCCATGAAAACTCAAATAGTCAGAGTTACAAACATTTTTTCAAAATGTTAATTGTTTCGCAAAAGAAGTGATGAGTTTGTAAAGAATGATATAATTATTGAAATGAAAAGGGAGGTTCTGTGCCCTTTGCCAGCTCCGTGCCGCCATGCTTGCTAATTTCCTGAGATAAACATGCTTAAAAAGTCAACACAAAGGTTGAGTGAATCCATAGTAGTTTAAATAATAATAATGTGAACACAAGTCAAGCATTTGAAATAAACAAGCCAAGATAGACAGGTCTTGACTAAACTGGTGTAATATTGCACCTAAGCCTCACGAAACGCAAGCCTTAACATTGATTACAATGTATTATTTAGGTCGCAAGTCGGAGGAATTTCATTGCTAGTCGTAGCAATACACCATCACTTTTGAGCACCGTTGTGATTCACACCACCTGTCAGGTGAGTTCATGGTCCCACATTTTAATTGTTTTTAAACCCCGTGAGGAGATACATGATATAAATCGAACACAAGTATTTTTCTGTATGCTGTTATCACCTGATATTGCCTAAGTTGACACATGTGCTACAAGTCCCTCATATCACGAACCTTAATCACTTGCGAGTGAGCACGGATATAGTTGATAGATCTATTGGAATGGCAGCCCACCTCTGTCAAGGTGATCACTTGGCAGGAGGTGTGCTATATTCGAGGTATTATGGAAATTTGGCACATTTCCTGTCACCGAGGGCCCCTTGTCATTTACATCCGTTGTGGTGTAGGTGATTGTTATTATCTTTATGATATGTCAAATCAATGTTAAGGCTTGCGTTTCGTGAGGCTTAGGTGCAATATTACACCAGTTTAGTCAAGACCTGTCTATCTTGGCTTGTTTATTTTAAATGCTTGACTTGTGTTCACATTATTATTATTTAAACTATTATGAATTCACTCAACCTTTGTGTTGACTTTTTAAGCATGTTTATCTCAGGAAATTAGCAAGCATGGCGGCACGGAGCTGGCAAAGGGCACAGGACCGATCCCTTTTCATTTCAATAATTATATCATTCTTTACAAACTCATCACTTCTTTTGCGAAACAATTCACATTTTGGAAAAATGTTTGTAACTCTGACTATTTGAGTTTTCATGGAATGATATTGACTATCTTTTGAATTGTTTTCTATGAGTATGACTGTGTACTAAACTGTAATGACCCCGTTTAGACTTCCGTTGCTTATCAAATTTTCGGGGAGTTACAGATTGGCATTAGAGCCATGGTTATAGAGAACCAAATGATTTTTCAAAACATTGGACTATAACCTCACCGGATTTCTAAACAAACTATTTATCACCAAAGTGCCCTCCGTGCTAGCGCTTGCCAACGTTATATTTTAAGGTTTGATTTTAGCACCCATTGCATTTAGTTCACCATGACACTATGATCACTGCGCATGTAGCATTATGTAGACTAAATGACTTATATTACTGCTATTTTGGGATATTACAGTACCATGTCACCCCCGGTTATTATTTTGTCTGACAGTGACGACGTCATGCCGGCATCATGCACCTATCCCACCATTGACCTATCTGACTATGACACCCGAGACACCCATGATTCTGACCATGACACCCTACCTGTATCACCTGCCATACCATCTCCTGTTCCATCTGGAGACCCATCTGCTGATAGTGAGCCCTTTGAGGAGGGTGAGATTGCTTCTACACCCATTGATTGTTTTGTTATTCAGCCTCTTTTTTGTCCTGTCTGTGGACCTATGACACAGGGGCAGTACCTTTATGATCAGTACCTGACATCTCAGCAGTTTCTTGCGGCTGATGATCGTCCTACACCACCTGCTAGTCACCACACCGGTTCAGATGCTGATGACGAGTCTTCTGACTCCGATACTTCTGAGTTCTGACACTGCTGCTTCTATCCCACCACCATCCCCGCCTGCACCGATTCGTCAGCGCAAGCGAGTGAGGATTCTTGAGCCCTATGAGCCTGAGCCTTTCAGAGAGTTGTTTCGATATCATGAGGGAGACTATACCCGCAAATGCACGGCTCGGAAACGAGTTTGTATTTTGCCTGCTTCTACTGTTACACCACCTGTACCTACACCTGTATCATCACCCATATCTGTATTACCACCTGTTTCTATGCCAGATCTGACACCTGTGGCATCATCAGCACCTCCACCATCACCTGTATCACCCCCACCTGAGCCACATCCTTACATGCTACCTACTTACACCGCACCCCACACCTCTGAGATTTTGCCACCCATGCCACCACCTACACCTTTCTACTCACAGACTACTACCATACCGATACCATCACCTACTACATCACCTGTACCATCACCTGTTCCCACCGAGACCCCCACCTCACCCGGCATTCATAGATTGGTTGATGCTCGCCGATGATCGTTTTTGTTAGACTACATTCATAGATGGAGATTGGTTGAGGGATTGCCTAGGGCTGCTGAGCTTGGAGATGGCTCTTCAGCGGTGTTACCGGTCACTGGGGAGCCGATACACCATACTATCCCTCTTTTGGCTGCTAGATTAGTGAGACATGAAGATCGTCTTGATGAGCTGTTGAGCGTTATTGAGGATATATCCTTGGAGAGGATAGAGTGTATGCAGGAGGAGGTCGAGAACCTCGTGGTACATAGGACAGCTTTAGAGATGGTATTTGAGATGATGGGGACAGAGATCGAGGAGGCACAGGCTACCATCACCGAGTTTGGTCATCGACTAGATGTTCAGAGGCATGAGATATAGGATTTGTGAGCGATTGCGGCCATCACACAGGAGATGCTGGAGCATCAGACATAGGAGTTAGCCGCATCTAGTTCTACCATCCACACACTTTCAGCCACTATTGAGGAGATTCAGGCCCGTGAGAGATCCAGGGATTTGGAGATGTTAGATATGATCAGGATCATCAGAGAGCTGGAGAGGAGATCAGGAGGCGCACCTGGACCTTCATAGTTCTATGACATGTCATTACTTACAGGGACATCTTAACTTGCCGCCTGTGGCATTAATAATGTTGTATCTTATTGTTTTGTAACAATGAATTTAAAATTATTTAAACTTTATGTTGGTTATGATTGTAATGTATTGATATTGATTTATGATGTTCTAGTTGTTTGATCTTTTATTATGCTCCCATATTGAGATTCATTATAATTTCCATGTGTGTTGTTACATGTCGTGATGTTTATTTATGAATGATATGGTTTATGTTGATGTATGTATTTATGGTGTGGCTGTGATATGTACTTTGTGATGATCTCGATTATTATGAGTTTGGTTACATTATTTCTCTTGTTATTGATTGATGTTGGGATTTGTACTTATGCACTTGCGATTTTATAGAGTTATGGCCCCAAGGAAAACCGCTACTGCTACTTCGTCACCCGCTATGACCCAGGCTGCTATCAGAAAGTTGGTTGCCGACAGCGTTGATGCAGCTTTAGAAGAGCAGGCTGTTACAATGGCACGAACTAGTAGCAATAACCGAGCCACTGCTGAGAGCGAGTCCGCTGCGACTTGGAAGTGCACTTATAAGGACTTCATAGCTTGTAAACCATCTCACTTCAAAGGGACTGAAGGAGTGACAGAGCTTGCTCGATGGTTTGAGCGAACTGAGACTATGTTTGTGAGGAGCGGTTGTGCCGCTGAAAGCAGAGTCTCGTTTGCTACAGGAACATTGTTGGAAGACGCGTTGTCTTGGTGGAATGCAACTGCTCAGAAGATAGGTGTGGAAGAGGCCTATCAGATTACCTGGGCTGACTTTAAGGAGAAGATGTTGAAGAAGTTCTGCCCTAGAGGCAAGATCAAGAAGTTAGAAGATGAGTTTCACACGTTGGTTGTGAAAGGAAATGATCTCAGGGCTTATGATAGGAGATTTCAGGAGCTTGCCACACTTTGCCCTTCAAAGGTTCCCGATCTGGAAAAGTTGTTGGAGAGGTACATTGAGGGATTACCCAGGAGCATTGAGGGAAACGTCACCTCGTCGAAGCCTCAATATTTGGATGAAGCAATGACTATTGCCCAAAGACTGCTAGACCGGGAGATTAAGCGTAACTCTGCTCAGGGGAACAACGATCACATCGGAAGACAAACAACAACAACCACAACAGCAACAACAACAACAACAACAATAGCCGTAACCCCAACCGTAACTATCACCATGACAGAAACACCCACCACAATCAACAGAACCGACGACAGGAAGCTGTCAGAGCTTATGTCGCCGCACCAGTTAAGGATGCTAGGTATGCTGGACCTCTTCCATTCTGTGACAAATGTAAGATGCATCACACTGGACCCTGCTATGCTAAGTGTGGGAAATGTTCAAGGACTTGACATAAGACACAAGATTGCAAGGCTACAGGAGCTAACTTGCAACCCGTGGCTGTAGTATGCCATGCTTGTGGAGAGAAAGGACACTACAGGCTTCAGTGCCCAAATAAGGACAACAATGCACGTGGGAGAGCATACGTGCTGGGAGATGGAAATGTCCAGCAAGATCCGAACGTAGTTACGGGTACGTTCTTTCTAAACAACCGCCTCGTTAAAGTTTTATTTGATTCCAGAGCTGATCAAAGTTTTGTATCTATTTCTCTTGCACCCCTACTTAATATTACACCGAACAAACTATACGCTACGTATGAGATTGAACTAGCCGATGGAAAGCTAGTGAGTACTAACACTATACTCCAAGGTTGTACCCTGCGACTACTAGACACCCCATTTGACATTGACCTTATGCTTATTAGACTTGGTAGTTTCGACGTCGTTATAGGAATGGATTGGTTATCCGAAAACCGCGCTAAGATCATTTGTGACGAAAAGGTCGTTCACATCCCCCTGAATAACGAAACCCTGATTGTTCGCGGAGAGTGAAGTAAGACACGTCTGAGCATCGTTTCATGCGTCAAAGTTGTGAAGTACATCGAATGAGGATGTCAAGCCTTTTTGGCTCAAGTCACCGAGAAGAAGTCGGAAGAGAAGCGACTCGAGGATGTGCCAGTAGTCAGGAACTTTCCAGAAGTTTTTCCTGAGGACTTGCCTGGCCTTCCGCCAACTCGTCAAGTGGAATTTCAAATTGACTTGATGCCAGGAGCAGCACCCATAGCACGAGCACCCTATAGGCTAGCGCTGTCGGAAATGAAGGAGTTATCTGGGCAATTGCAGGAATTGTCAGATAAAGGATTTATTCGCCCAAGTTCATCACCGTGGGGAGCCCCGGTGTTGTTTGTAAAGAAGAAGGATGGAACCTTCAGGATGTGTATCGATTATCGTGAGTTGAACAAACTTACGGTGAAGAATCGATATCCGTTGCCAATGATTGACGATTTGTTTGATCAACTGCAAGGATCGAGTGTCTACTCGAAGATTGATTTGAGATCGGGTTATCACCAACTGAGAGTTAGGGAAGAAGACATCCCTAAGACGGCTTTCAGGACAAGATACGGTCACTACGAATTCCAAGTAATGCCATTCGGTCTAACAAATGCACCCGCTGTATTTATGGACTTAATGAACCGAGTGTGCAAACCCTATTTGGATAAGTTCGTGATTGTATTCATCGATGATATCCTTATTTATTCACGTAGTAAGGAAGAGCACGCAGAACACTTAAAGGCTATACTAACACTGCTCAGAGAAGAGAAATTATACGCCAAATTTTCCAAGTGTGATTTTTGGATTGAGAAAGTACAATTTCTTGGGCATGTTATCGACAGTAAGGGTATTCATGTTGATCCCCGCCAAGATCGAAGCGGTTAAAAATTGGGCGTCACCCACGAGTCCTACCGAGATACGCCAATTTTTAGGTCTTGCCGGATATTATCAGAGATTTATTGAAGGTTTTTCAAGGATTGCTAAACCTTTAACTGAGCTAACACAAAAGAAGAAGAAGTTTGAATGGGGAGAAGAGCAAGAATCGGCATTTCAGTTTTTGAAGCAGAAGCTTTGTGAAGCACCGATATTAGCACTACCCGAAGGAAGTGAGGACTTCGTGGTATATTGTGACGCATCAATCCAAGGTTTGGGTGCCATATTTATGCAGAGACTTAAAGTAATCGCTTACGCTTCTAGACAACTTAAACCCCACGAGGAGAACTACACAACTCATGATCTAGAATTAGGAGCGGTGGTATTCGCTCTTAAGATCTGGAGACACTACCTATATGGAACCAAGTGTACGGTTTTCACCGATCACAAGAGTCTTCAGCACATTTTAGATCAAAAGGAGTTGAACATGAGGCAACGTCGATGGCTAGAGTTGCTAAGTGACTATGATTGTGAGATCTGTTATCACCCGGGGAAGGCAAACGTTGTAGCAGATGCCTTGAGTCGAAAGGAACGACTTAAACCCCTCAGAGTTATATCATTGGGAATGACAATTAGATCACCGCTTCCGTCTCAAATTCTTGAAGTTCAAGCTGAGGCCCTTAAGGAAGAGAATAGACCGCACGAGAAAATTTACGGCATGCCAGAAAGCACGAATGGATTTGTCAAGAAACCAGATGGAAGGCTGTGTTTCAAGGACAGAAGTTGGATTCCATTGTATAGAGGAATACGAGACCTCATCATGCACGAGTCTCATAAGTCTAAATATTCCATTCATCCTGGTTCGGACAAGATGTATCACGATCTAAAGAAGTTGTATTGGTGGCCAAACATGAAAGCTGACATTGCAGAGTATGTCGGTAAGTGTTTGACCTGCTCGAGAGTAAAGGCTGAACATCAAAAACCATCTGGTCTTTTGATTCAACCCGAGCTGCTAATGTGGAAATGGGAAAGGATTACAATGGATTTCATTACGAAATTACCCAAGACATCGAGTGGATTGGACACTATTTGGGTTATTGTCGATCGTCTCAAGAAGTCAGCGCACTTCTTGCCAATCAAAGAGACTGATGATATGGACGTACTTGCACGTTTGTACCTTAAGGAGATAGTTTCCCGGCATGGAGTGCCGATTTCTATTATCTCCTACCGAGACAGCCGTTTCACGTCTAACTTTTGGCGATCTTTACAGAAAGCCTTGGGATCTAAGTTAGATATGAGTACAGCTTACCATCCACAGACTGATGGTCAAAGTGAAAGGACTATACAAACCCTAGAGGACATGCTTAGGGCATGTGTAATTGATTTTGGAAAAGGCTGGGATAAACACCTACCGTTAGCAGAATTCTCGTATAACAACAGTTATCATGCTAGTATTAAGGCTGCACCGTTTGAAGCACTTTATGGAAGAAAGTGTAGATCACCAGTATGTTGGACTGAGATTGGAGATGTACAACTCTCAGGTCCCGAGTTGATTCTTGAAACCTGATGAGGTGAAAAATGAACCACTTTTAAGGGGTCATTTAAGCCCGGAATTAAACTTATTTGATCAAATATTGCCCTAAATCGTTCCTTTTGTGATTTTAGGTACTTTGGGAGAGAAATCTGGGAAAGGAAGCAATTCGGACGTTTTTGTAGCATAAAAGTGAAGAAAACGCCAAAGTCTTAATTTTCCTTGCTGGGAACAGTAGGTGACGGCGTCAAGAAGGAATTCCTGACGGCGTCAAGAGTAATTCCCATGATGATCCAGTACAGATTTGACGGCGTCACGAAGTAGGGCGTCAAGAGTAAAATTCATGTCGGCCTGGAAATGCTAACACATGACGGCGTCAAAAGTAGATCAAGGTAGTCCGAGAAATATTTTGGCGGCGAGGTGACGGCGTCATAAGATTTGTCTTGACGCCGTCAGACCCTATTTCCTATATATATTTTTCTAATTTTCACATTAAAAAGAGAGAAGTTTTGGAGAAACCCTAAGTACGAACTTGGTGCGAATTTTACAGGTTTTTCAAGGGTTCTAAGCCCTTGATACCTTTCATGTGTAATTGAGATAAGTATTCTTTTAATTCAATCAATATGTCTATGTGTTGGTTGTCTATATCTTGTTTTTGTCTTAATTCCATCATGCTAGGCTAGATCTATCTTGTGTTTGCTTGGATCTAATGAAACCTAGATGTTAATTATGTGTTGATTACTTGTTTATAGTTGTTTTGGATGAATGAATTTGATGTTAGGCTTAAGAAAACTGGCAGATCTCCAAATGGTAACATGCTTGAACGTCTTAGGAAACATGAACCGGTGTGCACTAGGTTTTTATTGGCTGTATTTAATGCATGAGCCACTGTTTATAATCCCTATGGTTGTGCTGGGCATGGCATAGGAGGAGGTAAGAGCTCATAGGATTGGGGAGTTAAGTGCGCCACCCCATGAATGGTATTAAGGAATACAATCCGTCATCCACGCAACTATAACAAGTAATTAACGTGTAAAAGATGTCTAGGGAGTAGTGAAATCTAAGTAAACATATTTTCTCCACTTATTGCTCACAACCTTAGTATAATTTAGTTTATTTTCATTTTTAGTATTTTATTTTGATTGCATTTTTAGTATTGGGTTAGTTGACTAGCAACTAATTCCGCCCAAATCCTTCAAACCCGAGATTTTTATTTGCTTTCTAAAAAATATAAAAATACAAAAAGAATCATCCCTCACCTTTAGAACTAGTATTTAGGTTTTCTAATCATAGCGACACTATTCCAAGCTGAACGATCAATCCCCCGGTACTTGTCACTATACTATATTACAACGATCAGGTACACTGCCTGGTGGGGGTTGTAAGCTTCTCAAGATCCCTTGAGAGGTAAAGCCTGGTGCTATTCCCACGTATCATGGGATGAGGTAATTTAGCAATGACATCGATTTTGGCTTTGTGATGCGTGGGAATCGCAACAGGCTTTACCTCTCGAGGGATCTCGAGAAGCTTACAACCCCCACCAGGCAGTGTACCTGATCGTTGTAGTATAGTATAGTGACAAGTACCGGGGGATTGATCGTTCAGCTTAGGAATAGTGTCGCTAGGATTAGAAAGCCTAAATACTAGTTCTAAAGGTGAGGGATGATTATTTTTGTATTTTTATATTTTTATGAAAGCAAGTAAAATCTCGGGTTTTGAAAGAGTGGGCGGAATTAGTTGCTATTCAACTAACCCAATACTAAGATGCAATCAAAATAAAATACTAAAAATGAATTTAAGCTAATTAAACTAAGGTTGTGAGCAGTAATTGGAGAAAATATGTTTACTTGGATTTCACTACTCCCTAGATATCTTTTACACGTTAATTACTTGTTATAATTGCATGGATGACGGATCGTATTCCTTAATACCATTCATGGGGTGGCACACATAACTCCCCAATTCTATGAGCTCTTATCTCCTCCTACACCATGCCCAGCACAACTATAGGGATTGTAAACAATGGCTCATGCATTAAATACAACCAATAAAGACCTAGTGCGCCTCGGTTCATGTTTCTTAAGACGTTCAAGCATGTTACCATTTGGAGATCTGCCAGTTTTCTTAAGCCTAACATATAAATCATTCATCCAAGACAAGAATAAACAAGTAATCAACACATAATCAATATCTAGGTTTCATTAGATCTAAGCAAACACAAAAGAGATCTAGCCTAGCATGATAGAATTAAGACAAGAACAT
Organism: Artemisia argyi; assembly: GCA_030686995.1. Classification (NCBI taxonomy): domain Eukaryota; kingdom Viridiplantae; phylum Streptophyta; class Magnoliopsida; order Asterales; family Asteraceae; genus Artemisia; species Artemisia argyi. The sequence goes on from CM060681.1 coordinate 36,145,151, forward strand.
GATATAGACAACCAACACATAGACATATTGATTGAATTAGAAGAACACTTATCTTGATTAATCATGCAAGGTATCAAGGGGTTGGAACCCTTGAAAAACCTGTAAAGTTACACCAAAATCGTACTTAGGGTTTCTCCCAAAACTTCTCTCTTTTAATGTGAAAAATTAGAAAACTATATATAGAAAAATAGGGCTGACGGCGTCAAGAGTAATCTTGTGACGCCGTCACCTCGCCGCCAAAACTCTCCTCGGACTGCCTAGATCCACTTCTGACGCCGTCAAGACTTAGGTACTTCCAGGCTGTCACGACTCTTTTACTCTTGACGCCCTTCCTACGTGACGCCGTCAAAACTCTTCTGGGTAGTCATGGAAATTTATGAAATTTGCTCTTGACGCCGTCAAGGATTTGCTCTTGACGCCGTCACCTACTGTTCCCAGCATGGAAAATTAAGACTTTGGCGTTTTCTTCACTTTTATGCTCCAAAAACGTCCGAATTGCTTCCTTTTCCAGATTTCTCTCCCAAAGTACCTAAAATCACAAAAGGAACGATTTAGGACAATATTTGATCAAATAAAGTCAATTCCGGGCTTAAATGACCCCCTAAAAGTGGTTCATTTTTCGCCTCATCATATACCCTTACACTTGAGATTTGCTTGTCCTCAAGCAAATGCGCTTTTATTCTAGTCAAAATACAAGTTAGGGGTCATTTAACACTAATATAAAAGTAATTACAACAAATAATCGTTCCACTAAAGACCAATAGACAAGCACGGAGGTCATACACTAGCACCTCACAAATAGTGTTTAGATACTCACATCTCTCGGGTGTAATAAAGTGTAAATTACAATATGGAAACGGAAGATATCTCTCACTACCTGTCATAGCAAAATAGATTACCATAGGCTTGGGAAAGGATCAAACCTCCACCACATGGCGTAAGCACCTAGGATAAACTATCAAAGAGGTCTTTTAAAGGGTTGTAACGTTAGGTGTAGGGATATGAAATACACGGTTTTGTTGGATAAAGGAAGTTTTACTGGTGGCGAGTTAACAATCTTGGTTAATTACATGTACAATATGGCGTTGCTAAGCCAAGACTAGACTCGACTTAAGCTAATAAATGAAAAATAACAAAAACATAAAATAAACATAGAATAAAAAGGGATGGTAGTCCGTATGTTTTTTTCTCTTTTTTTTTTTTTTTTTTTTTTTTTTTTTTTTTTTTTTTTTTTTTGCATACACTCTTACCCTACCATCCAAAATAATACATCATAGGGGATGAGAATTCCCCTTACACTTGAATCTTTACATACTTAACATTTAACTAATCTTAGGACTCGAATTAAGAAAATCAAAACACTTGGAACACTTTTAAGATTAACGTACATATGGGGGTAATAAATGATGTTCTTCCCCATTACTCCATAAAATAAGTACTTACCCATGAGTCCTAATCGTCCCAAAATAATATGTACAAGGATATGACTAGACTTAGCAACCATGTAATCAATTAGAAAGTTAACTTATGGTTTAACAAATAACAATAATGCACTAAAAATGAGCGCATACACGGAAGGCTAAGGCGATTTGGTTGTACATTTAAGTGGGGTGTAACAAATTCTTACTTTAAGTAAAATGCTTAAAGTTAGAAACGAAAAGATAGGCTCGGAGGGGTGTACTAGGGGTTTCGTGTACTAAAAATGAGTACAACGCTAAGGGTGTGGGAAAATTAGTTGACTTAACTAGCCAAGTAATATGACTTAAATGGTCAAGTAATTATGATACGGGTTTAACACAAGGGTAATCCTAATGCCTCTTATCATGTAGTAAATCCTACCACACGAATGTAGTCTCACTAGCGGTCTTGGGATGCATCACTAACGCAAGTTCTAGAATCTAAATGCTACCGGTACACTCATAAGCACTAATAATGAATGCTTTTCCTATCAAATCTAAAGGCGAACCTCACATATTTGGGTGGAAAATTTTTCTGAATATACGGTTATGTGCTAGTCATACAATCTCCTATCCATGAGACGCTTGCTATGGCTAAAGTTTCACTCCTAAATGTTGTAAAAAATTTTAAATTTGGCGCTAAAATTACACTAACAAGTATTTCTCATAGTTTTATTACACATCTACTATCAAACAAAACAAACTCAAGCGAAAGTGCATATGTAAGGTATCATCTTTTTACCCTCCCCTTACACTTAAGATGAACATTGTCCCCAATGTTCAAGTAAAGAATGTAAAAGTGAAAAAGTAAAGAGAATGAAATCAAATACTCCCCTGATTCGCTCGGTATGGATAATAGGATGGCCAGGTTAAATCTTCCTCCAAGAAAATGAACAATCAAAGCTTCCCTTCCAGAATATAAATCATCTTCTTGTTATACATAACCTGTAAAACCAGACAACATAGACAAGACAATCTCGCGTAAAATCGGCGGCATTCTATATAAGTTTCTAAATCCTAGAAAATAAGATAAGATACAATGCTTGTGGAATGAAGTTTGCAGATCTCCTGGAGATTATAAAACTTAATAATTCACAAAAACCATAAGACTCCGTTAGAAAAACAAAACCTATAAAATTTCCAGATTTTAACTCCTGACGCCGTCAAGAGTAAAACCCTGACGCCGTCAGAATGGACCTGCAGAAATCCTTATGTTAAGTTTCCGGAAAATTTCTGGAAAAACTTGGTCCTACTTCCTGGAAAATCCTGCAAAACTTCATTATGACTCAATACAAGCATTTGACTATAACAAATACGAATATACATTCTCATTTAATATTGTGGAGAATCATGATCGGTTTGTTTCTTGAAAACATATTTGGGGTTTCCCCTTACACTTATATTTTGCAAAAATACCTTTAGGTGGAGTTAAGACTAGGCTAAAACAACAAAGTAAAGTATTTCCACATTTTAATTTAGAAACATGATCTACCAACAATAAAAATTAAGCATGCATACGGAAGCAAATAACAATCAAACAAATAAAATCACACAAAACATGGGTTGCCTCCCAAGAAGCGCTTTTCTTTATTTACGAGTCTTGTAGCTAGACTCAAGGTCATGGGTTACTACGTGATTCGGGTGAGTTCCTCATTGAGGACATCTTTGGGATCAAACTTAGGTTTCAATTTCCTATCGGTTTCCTTAGTGTGGTATGACCTTTCAAACTTTTCTCCATCCGGATCATACAAAGTCATCCTCATATGCCATGTTCCATCACCTTCTTTAGGTGGCTTGTCCCACCTCCATTTACACTTGTCTCCCTCTCTTTTCCACTTATTCATCTCTATATTAATAGGCATTACGCTCAAGAACTCAATCATCTTCCTAAAGACTAAGGGGTCCTCAAAGGGGTCTAGCTCTTCATCTCTAGCTATGAGTTGTTCTACCGAATGTGTCTTTTCTACGAAATCTTTCTCTAGATAAAATGGGCATTGAGGTCCTATGAAGTTCCTTTCTATCCAAGGTCCGTATCTAGATGGTCTCCTATTCATCTCTACCCAATGCGGTGTCGGTTCATCATCACAATCATAACTATGCTTCTTTACATCGTATACCGACCAAGTATCTCCTTCACCTACCGCTATCTTAGACTCCTTACAATCTATCATGGCGCTAGCGGTTGCTAAAAATCCTCTTCCTACCAATAATAGGCATGTAGTGTCACTAACCATGTCTAGGACGTGGAAATCCGCTAATATAGTTAGTTTTCCTACGTGAACAACTACATCCTTAATCATTCCAACCGGGTGGGCAATACTCCCATCCGCTAGCCCTATCAATACCTCCGTTTCCTCTAACTTTCCTAGCTTAAGAGTGGTGAATAAGGATAAGGGAATCAAGTTGAGGCTTGACCCTAAATCGGCTAGTGTGTCGAAAGCTTCGGATCTTCCTATCTTACAAGGCAAAACAAATATACCCGGATCATCAAGCTTTTTAGGCAACTTGTTTTGAACGAAGGCGGTCCCATTTTTACCTAGTTTAAACTTCTCATATTTTTCTAGGAGGGCACTATAGTAAGGAGCACGCGCTAAGACATCAATGACGGGGCATTCAAGGTGAAGTTCTTTGAATTCATCGTCAAGGTCTTGCGTAGGAGGTGTTTCAACTATACTTTTGACCGGCTCTATATGGGGTGTTTTATTTGATTGGTCTTTTTGAAAAACTTGGTTTTGTTTGAAACACGTGCTCGTTGATTTGACCGAGTAGTATTGTGGACATGAAGTGGGTGACGAAACTGAAGATATGGAATTAACGTTTAGTTTCGGATTCTTGATTGTGTCGCTTGGGAGTGCTCCCATTTCTCGGTCATTGAGAACTTTCAACAATGCGTCAATTCTAGTGGTCATCTCGCTTTGCTTGTGTTTGAAATCGGCTTCAAACTTAGATATGCGAGCTTCTTGAGATGCCATAAACTTTGACATCAACCCTTCAAGATTGTTGGTACTACCAAAGTTGTTAGAAGGATTGTTGTTGAAAGTACGGTTGGATGGTGGACCGGTTGGTTGGTAACGGTTAGGCGGATTGGAGGAATTGGGTTGATTTTGTTTCCACCTAAGGTTTGGGTGATTTTTCCATGAGGGGTTGTATGAATCACCGTAAGTGTTTGGCTCGGGCTTGAAAGTGTACCACTTATCTCCCGCTTCGTCGGTACGCGTGGATGCGTAGTCCGCAAAAGCTGTTCCGGGGAGTTCCACACAATCACGAGTATCGTGGGGACCACTACATAATTCGCATGAAGAAGTGATTTTGTTCACTTGGCTTGAAGGCTTAGGAGCATCGTAAGATTTCATGAGAAACTTGAATTGGTCCTAAAGTTCCATGATCCTACGGTCGGGAGTACTAGAATTGTTCGAAGGCAAAGATATTGCCTTGACCGTTTTGTTCAAATCACGGGGATCGTTCCAACTTTCGTTGTCATAGAGAGCAAGATCTTCTATGAGTTCCCATGATTGTTCCGCACTAAGATCACGTAGCTTACCACCGGCCGATTGGTCAATGGCTCGCCTCATGGAGATGTCGATATGGTCATAAAAAATTTGGACTTGGAGCCAAAGATCTATGCCATGATGAGGGACTTTTTGGAGTAAGTCCTTGAAACGAGTCCATGCTTCATAAAGAGATTCATTTTGACGTTGTTGGAACATCAAGATGTCATTTCTAAGCTTAGTAGTTCTCCCCGGTGGGAAAAATTGAGCAAGGAAACGAGTGGTGAGATCATCCCATGTGGTGATGGATCCCGCGGGTAAACGCTCAAGCCATTGACTAGCTTGATCCCGTAGAGAGAATTGGAATAGGCGTAAACGGGTAGTCTCTCTAGTTTCAACACCTAGGTCTATGGAATCTACGATTTTGAGAAAGTCCTTAAGATGTTGGTTTGGATCTTCGGAACGAAGTCCATGGAATGCACATCCGCTTTGCACCAACCGGATGGTGTCGGATCGCAAGGGGGTCACTGATTCCTCCCGAACCGTCACTTATTTATCACACAAGCTAACCACTTGTGAATGGTTAACCGTAATATCTAAATGGAGCCCGGGAGGAAAAGCAATTAAAATCTATGGGAGTATAGTTTATTCCTAGGTCGTTAAGTCCCAACGAGGTGTGAAATCTGTAATACAACGAATCTGTGTCTAGGTGAAATTAAATATAAAAACAGGAATCTGACTGATTAACACTAGCAATGTGAATAGTAAATAGCTCTTGTCACAACTATTTCAGTAAAAACGTACAATCAGAAACCCTAAAATGTAAAAGGATATACAAACGTACGTCTAAATTCAAATAAACGTAAACGTACTAAAATAAAACTGAAAACTGATCAATACAAATCCCACAAATGTGAAATTTATATTTTTGTGATCCTAATAATATAAGAAAATTAATTATGAATTAAAATAATTTTTACAAGTACTTATGTAATTGCTATTAATTAAAAACTATTTATTGATTATTTAACTAATTAAACTGATTTAAAATATTACACATACTAAAAAGACTTAGATAATTAAGAAGATTTTTATAAATCTTATTAACCATTACAGGAATCCTAAAAAATTATAAAAAGTTAGTTTTATGTATTTTTAATTTATTTTACTAATTATTATTAATATCTAATTAAACTATTTAATTATAAAAAATAGAAAATGAACAATAAAAAGTCTAGAAAAATTCATAAAATTATATTATACTATATATAAGCTAGGAAAAATATAAAAACTAGATATTACTTTATAAAAACTAATTATGCTATTTAAAACTTAATTGGTAATTAAAAACTAAATATACTAATTTTAAATCTAAAAATTAGAAAACTAAAAGTGAAAATTGCAAAAGTATTTTTTACATATTCTAAATAACTTAATAAAGTTATAAAAATTATAAAAAATTATCTAGGATAAAATTTACATACTAGAACTAATTTATTTTTGGCTTTTTTATTTAAACTAATTAAATTAAAATTAAATCTAAAAATTATCTAAATAACAGTAAAAAATGTGAAAAAATTATGGAAAGTAATTTGCATAATAAAGAAGCTAGGAAAAATATTATGAAGTTCACAGCTTATCCAGATAAGCTAGAATAAGCCAAACAGCTTGTATAAGCTTATTTTAATAAGCTAAAATGTTTACTACTATAAGAAATAAATTGTGCAAGATAATAACTGAGAAGTGAGCTAGCCTAGGTGGGTTATGCAGTGAACTTGTCACCAATGGAACCTAGGTTCGAATCCTATACACACCCTTTTTGCATTTTATTTTATTTTTCTTTTTTTTCTTTTTGCAAAACTTTATAATAAGCTATAATATGAAACTTTAACAAATACAACTTTTCCAAAACTTGGAAATAAGCTGTGTGAGAGCTTATTTCCATCTCAGTTAGCTTTTTAAGCATAAAGCTTCTTAAATAGAAGCTATCACTAGTGTTAAAGTTTGGTTTTGGCTTTTCTTTTTATGAAACTATATAAATACTGATAATGTACAAATTTAATGAAAATGAAGTTTTACAAACTAGATATAAACAATTCGTGGGCTTATGGCTTATGCAGTGAGCTTTTAGGCTCACAGCCTAGATACAAGCTTGGAATAAGCTTGAAAAAGCTATACAGATGAAACAAAAGGCACAATAAGATCTATACAAGTCCAATGCATAAATATAAACAAGAAAATGGACTGAGATAGTGCAAATTGTGTGAGCTTAAGGTTTAGACAGTTTAGCTTTTTGGCTAAACTTGGATTGAGTGAAAGCTTGGTATAAGCTCCACACAGAAAACAAAAGAGAAAAATATATTTGTACAAGTATTATAAACAATTATGGACAAGCTATAGTACTGGGATAGGCCAATAAGCTCAAATAAGCCAATAAGCTAATCCCAATACACTGCAGTTCCAAACACCCCTGCAGTCAAATGTTTGGGCAATTTTAGCTTATTAAATAAGCTCAAAAGGCCAAATGGTGAACTGGGGTAGCAAGTGTGTCTGGTGAGGTTTCCAAAAAGCCAAGGCTCATCAAGTGGAGTCCACTGATGAGCTTTTTGAGGGCTTATGAAAAAGGCCTTATTACACTGACTTCCAGTGTAATAAAAATAATGGGACAAACAAAAAAGCTAGTTGCAGCCCTAGTAAATGAGCTGCAACATGGGATTTAAGCACTGAACCTTGTAGCCTGGTGGATAAGCTCCACTTGGAGCTAAATTTCACCAGCTGGTTCCAAGTATTAAGCTTTATGTTAGCTTATGAAGTAGGGTGAGTATGGTTAAGCATACTGAGTCATCAGTATACTTTTCAAATTGGTGATAAGTAAAAGCTACTTGCAGCCCTAGCATATGGGCTGCAAGGTGAAAATTAAGCACAAAATCATAAAGTATGGTAGATAAGCTTCACATGAAGCCAATCCATACAAGCTTTAGATCACAAATGAGCTTATTAGAGCTGTTGGAAATGGTGTAAGATAACTGATTACTCAGTTATCTGTTGTGAGTGGGCAAACAATCAAGCTCTAATTTACTTATCTATTAAGCTAGCATAAGCTCAACTAGCACTGAGACCTTGAGTTAGATAGCTTGGCCCCACATAAGGCCAAGAATCACATACTCAAGCTTAATGAGGAGCTTGTGGTAAGCTTATGAAAACAACTCACCTTCACTGTTTGCTTCAGTGAAGGGAGTAAGGTGAACAAAAAGTTGGGTTTGATTGAGCTATCTAAATAAGTTACAAACTATCAAATAAGCACTGACCTAAAGAGGTGAGCTTATTAGCTTGCTAAAAAGTCAATAAGCACATGGTGGGGTCCACTATTGTATAAGCTATGGTCTATTGAAGTTGGTGGTTAAAACTGAGTGCTCAGTGCACAAACCAAAATAAGACAAACTTCAAGGGCTAAATAAGCTATCCTAATAAGAACTGAGATCCAATTTTTTATTATTCCTAAAAGAACTACTGAAAGGCTTTCCAAAAAGCTAAAAACCAAGACCTAATGTTTTGGTTTGCACCCTGGAGGTGGGTTTGAAAGTTTGACCAAAACCAAAAGGTGTCCTGGTGCAGGGCATCATCTTGCCCTGCAGGTCTAAATAAGCTATTGCATAAGCTACAATAAAAATCCTAAAAATAAGCTAATGGTGGGTTTTGAAAGATGAGCTGATAGACTATGACTTGTGAAAAGCTCAAGGTCTTAATCTAATCACAAAATTCAAAACAATTCTTTCTATTTTTGGTTTTTCTGAAACAAGTATATTTTTGACTTTTTGAAATATAAAGCTAAGTTGACTTTCATGAATTTAAAAGCTAAGTTACTGATTAAATAAGTTATATTAAACATTAAGAACATGAAATAAGTCTAGATTAACAACATTTAACAACATATGCAAGGTTCTAGGTCTTATTAATCTCACAGTACTCAAACTTAGAAGATCAAAGTGTCAATTTGACTTTCTTGCTTGCCATACTCTTTGATTAAGGTATCACTGAGTTATTTAGGTTGTATAAGCAATAACTCAAACAAGAACAACTACAAACTCAACCCTATACACAGCTTAACCCATAAAACCAAACAACCCTTAAATTGGCTCAAATTTAGATTTTCATAACAAGTAACTGCATAAGCCCATCATATTCAATCCAGAGGTCATATTGTGTCAAAATAGACCTTTTTCAGCACAAACAAGATGTCAAACAAGTCTAAGCCTATGAACATAAAAAAAGTGGCATATTGGCAGTCAAAATGTAATTCAAAGCATCAATGAGATCCAAATCATAAACAACTAAATTAAAGCTAGATTTATACTAACAAACAACAAATAAACAGAAAAATATGAAAATCAAAGTATATTAAATACTAGAACTATGAAATGCAGAATTGAGTAAAAATGCTTACAAGGTTATCAAACTGAGAACTTAAGAACCAAGGACCATTGTCACTTCCTACAGCCTCCCATGAGGCTTCTAAACCAAGGTCATCCAAGTTATACCCTACTCCATGCTTGCATTACCAAGTTCACACTATTTTTAATTTTTCATTTATTTTCTAGATTTTTTAGTGATTTTTGATTTTGAAAGACTAAAGCTGAATTGAGGTATCTAAAAGCTTTAAAGCTTTTGTCAGGAGCTTATATGGCTTATTGAGTCCATTAAACAACACTAATCAACAATAAATTAAAAGACATGAATTTAAAATGACAATTAAGCTAAAAACTTGAAACTGAAAGATACTTTGAAATTAAACTGTAAACAGAGTTCCATTACACTAGTTTAAGGATCATTACGCTAATTAAAACTGTAAATTACATTAATTTGAAGAAAGCATTAAGATTAATTATACTACGTGACCTAGGCTAATCCAAAGGTACTTATTCTTCTGCTCCATCTCTTTCTTTTATACCCTCTGAACTCCTTAGTGCCCACTCATAAATTCCCACTTCTTTTCTTGACCCTTGGATATGCAGAATTGATCCTAGCCATTTAAATGGCTTTTGGCGCCAAAAGTCGTGGGTGCACTGTAGATTGCGTGGAGAGCTTTTCAAGGAATTAAATGGTGTTTGGAGGTTTGTAAGAGGTGGAGGGTTTGCGTGGAGAGCTGGGGGGTTGAGGTGGAGGCAAGTGGTGGTGAAACCACTGAGGTGGTGGGTGGTTTTGGAGTCTGTGAGTGTGGAGAATAGTGGTGGTGGTTTAGGCGGGGTGTTGACCGGGTTTGACTCTGGGATTGGGTGGACTGGACTGGGCTGGGTAGTGGGCTTGGGTAGTGTTTAGGATTGGTTTGTATTTTGGGTTTAATATTAACATAGGGTCCGTTTGGTTTTAATAATACACAAGGACCAAAAATGTAATTTGGTAAAAGTTGAGGGGCTGACTTTGTGATAATTCCAAAGTTCTCATAAGGACCTAATTTGTCAAATGTGAATAGTACAAGGGTATTTTTGATATATTTCATTTTTGAAATACCCGGGGACTAAAACTGACAAACTGCCTAACTTGAGGGACCAATTATGTAAATTCACCAAACTTCACACCAAGGACCATTCCTGCAAAAGATTATTAGTACAAGGACTAAAATTGAATTTCTCAAAGTTTTTACATCCCAGGGACCATTTCTGTCAATTTCCAAAGTATAGGGACTAAACTTGTAATTTTGTGAAACTTTGCACCAAAGGACTAAATATGTAACTTTATGATTAAAAAGGACCTTTGGTGACTTTTTCATGTTTTTAGAATAACCAGGGACTAGTTTTGACAATTTATGAAACTTGAGGGACTGAAACTGCCAATTATGCAAACTTTGTACGTTTTTCATCTGTTTTTGCATATTTTGCATTTGAAACATATAAAACACACTTTTATGATATTTTAAGTATTTTGATGCATATTTGAGTGTTTTTGTATGTTTTGGCAGTTCAGATTGGTATAAAATGATGAGTATTTAGACACTCATCAGTCACATTGGCTCCGGTGAGCTCAATGGTGTTTCGGTAGCCTTGGTGGCTGGGTCGGGAATACTCTCCTAAGGTTCGGGGCCTAATGGGTTCTAGTTGTGGGTTTTGTTGTGGTGGGATGACGGGTTCAAAGATGTTACCACCTTCCATGATGTCGGATGGTAAAGAGTTACGAACAAAAACACGAAGAAATAAGATAGACTAAAGAAAATCTAAAAATAAAAATAAAATCTTACTAGAAAGGAATCTAGCAAGTAGACCTAATAAAAAGAAATTCTAACCTAGACAATAACTATTCCCCGGGCTGCGGCGCCAAAAACTTGATGCGTGGGAATCGCAACAGGCTTTACCTCTCGAGGGATCTCGAGAAGCATACAACCCCCACCAGGCAGTGTACCTGATCGTTGTAGTATAGTATAGTGACAAGTACCGGGGGATTGATCGTTCAGCTTAGGAATAGTGTCGCTAGGATTAGAAAGCCTAAATACTAGTTCTAAAGGTGAGGGATGATTATTTTTGTATTTTTATATTTTTATGAAAGCAAGTAAAATCTCAGGTTTTGGAAGAGTGGGCGGAATTAGTTGCTATTCAACTAACCCAATACTAAGATGCAATCAAAATAAAATACTAAAAATGAATTTAAGCTAATTAAACTAAGGTTGTGAGCAGTAATTAGAGAAAATGTGTTTACTTAGATTTCACTACTCCCTAGATATCTTTTACACGTTCATTACTTGTTATAATTGCATGGATGACGGATCGTATTCCTTAATACCATTCATGGGGTGGCACACATAACTCCCCAATTCTATGAGCTCTTATCTCCTCCTACACCATGCCCAGCACAACTATAGGGATTGTAAACAGTGGCTCATGCATTAAGTACAACCAATAAAGACCTAGTGCGCCTCGGTTCATGTTTCTTAAGACGTTCAAGCATGTTACCATTTGGAGATCTGCCTGTTTTCTTAAGCCTAACATATAAATCATTCATCCAAGACAAGAATAAACAAGTAATCAACACATAATCAATATCTAGATTTCATTAGATCTAAGCAAACACAAAAGAGATCTAGCCTAGCATGATAGAATTAAGACAAGAACATGATATAGACAACCAACACATAGATATATTGATTGAATTAGAAGAACACTTATCTTGATTAATCATGCAAGGTATCAAGGGGTTGGAACCCTTGAAAAACCTGTAAAGTTACACCAAAATCGTACTTAGGGTTTCTCCCAAAACTTCTCTCTTTTAATGTGAAAAATTAGAAAACTATATATAGAAAAATAGGGCTGACGGCGTCAAGAGTAATCTTGTGACGCCGTCACCTCGCCGCCAAAACTCTCCTCGGACTGCCTAGATCCACTTCTGACGCCGTCAAGACTTAGGTACTTCCAGGCCGTCACGACTCTTTTACTCTTGACGCCCTTCCTACGTGACGCCGTCAAAACTCTTCTGGGTAGTCATGGAAATTTATGAAATTTGCTCTTGACGCCGTCAAGGATTTACTCTTGACGCCGTCACCTACTGTTCCCAGCATGGAAAATTAAGACTTTGGCGTTTTCTTCACTTTTATGCTCCAAAAACGTCCGAATTGCTTCCTTTTCCAGATTTCTCTCCCAATGTACCTAAAATCTCAAAAGGAACGATTTAGGACAATATTTGATCAAATAAAGTCAATTTCGGGCTTAAATGACCCCCTAAAAGTGGTTCATTTTTTGCCTCATCACTTTGTCAACCTCAATCCCGTTTTTTGAAATTTTATGGCCGAGGACAATGCCCTCTTTAACCATAAAGTGACTCTTCTCCCAGTTGAGACTTAATTTCGTTTCTTTGCAACGTTTAAGCATCTGTTCCAAGTGGGAGAGACAGGTCTGGAATGAATCCCCGATGACTGAAAAGTCATCCATGAATACCTCCATGGTTTTCCCGATCATGTCGAAAAAGATAGACATCATGCACCTCTGGAACGTGCCTGGTGCATTACATAAGCCGAAAGGCATACGTCTGTAAGCAAAAGTTTCGTAGGGGCATGTGAAGGTAGTCTTCTCTTGATCCTGGGGATCAATGGGGATTTGGAAGTAACCCGAAAAACCATCGAGGAAGCAGTAGTATTCATTCCCCGCAAGTCTTTCAGGCATCTGGTCCATAAAAGGGAGAGGAAAATGGTCTTTACGGGTGGCTTCATTCAACTTTCGATAGTCAATACATACTCGCCAACCTGTGACCAAACGAGTTGGAATCAACTCGTTATCCTCGTTGGTGACAACGGTAATGCCACCCTTTTTAGGAACACAATGAATTGGGCTAACCCAAGGACTGTCAAATATAGGGTAAATCAATCCCACATCAAGAAGTTTTAGAACCTCTTGTTTGATAACTTCGTGGATTTTTGGATTTACCCTTCTCTGTTGTTGCACTGCTGGCTTAAAGTCATCCTCCATTAAGATTTTATGAGTACAAAAGTTCGGGCTTATGCCCTTAATGTCGGAGAGTTTCCAAGCAATTGCTTGTTTGTGTGACTTAAGAACCTTTAGGAGTGCTGCCTTTTCCTTATCTTTTAAGTCTTTGGCAATAATGATGGGCAATTTATTATCACCCTCCAGAAATGCATATTCTAGATGAGGAGGCAAGTCCTTGAGCTCAACCTCGGGAAAATCTTCAGTTATTTCAACATTTTTGACTTCTGCTTTATGAAGTATTTTTGGAGACGGAGAGGGTGAAGGATCGTCATTTAACAATCTTTCAAGAAGAAGAATGTCCCCCTCCGGGTCAAGATAGTTTTCATCAATCTCATGTGGGATTGAGCTATCTTGAGCAAGAAAAGCCTCGACTTCTTCCTGAAGGAAGTCACCTCCCTCAAACGGAGTGAGGGAAGGGGAAGAGTCGGAAATGATAGGATTGGTAGAAGGAGTGGTACTGCCACTGGCTGAGAAACCAAGGACTTCTTGAGAAGACTCCTCAGACGCAACATCGATGATGTCAATTCGGTTAACCGTTTCAGCGTCATAGTTGGAGGAGTATCTTGAAGTCTGATCAAGATTGAATGTGATGGCTTCACCATCTACACGTAGAGTGATTTCTTCTTCGAATACATCGATTAAAGCACGACCCGTTCTTAAGAATCCCCTCCTGAGAATGAGAGGAACTCGTGGGTCAGCATCAAAATCAACAATCACGAAATCTGCCGGAAAATGGAACTTTCCTACTTTCACGAAGATATCTTCGGCAATGCCGAGAGGACGGGATATAGTACGGTCTGCAAGCTCGAGAGTCATGCAGGTTGGAGTGAGACCAGGAAGTGAGAGTCTTTTCCAGACTGTGTAAGGCATCAGGTTAATGCTTGCGCCAAGATCGGCTAAGGCAAAGCATTCAACCATCCCCAGGAAAACACAAGGAATGAGAAATTTCCCGAGATCTCCAAGCTTTGCGGGAAGCTTTTTAAAGAGCACTGCTGAGCAATGCTCATTAAGAGGAGTTTTTGCTATCTCACACAGTTTTTCTTTGTTGTTTATCAGATTTTTGATTGTTGAAGCAAACTTAGGCATGAGAAGAAGAGCATCCGCGAAGCTAATATCGAAATGTAATTCTTGGAAAATTTGATAAAATTTTTCCATCTGATGGTTAGCTTTTTCGCGGTTCTTTTGATCATTCAAACGTGAAGGATATGGAATTGAAGGCTTAGGATCATTCTTTGGAATTTCATCAGAACTCACATGAGGATCAAATACAACTTTCGACTTATGAGTCGGGACCGGGACAACTTGAGGGTGGACGTTGTTGATACCTCCGTTATTAGTAGGAAGTACCGTGTCCTTAGTAACCTCAGGCTCACGTTTCGCTACCTTAGGAGGAGAAAAAGAGGGAATCGCGGGTCCATTGTATGATACCCCACTTCGGGTGGTGATCGCTTTGACATCGCCCATCGGGTTAGCGATCGTGTTGCTCGGTAGTGTACCCGGGCCCGAGGGTCGATCATTTAAAGCCTTCTAAAGCTCAGAGATCTTGCTGATCAATAACCGATTCGTTTCCTCTTGTGCTTTCATGAATTGTTTTAGCACTTCATCGGAGGAAGACGAGGGTTGAACAACGTTTTGAGGAGGATTTTGAACACGGTTGTTTTGAAAATTCCCTTGATTTTGATTGTTGTTACCATGAAAATTGTTTCTCTGATTGAAATTACCCTGATTGTAATTCCCTTGATTTTGGTTTCTTTGAAAATTTCCTTGAAAACCTTGATTTTGATTGCCATTTTGAAAATTGTTTTGATTAAACTGGCCTTGATTTTGGTTCGGGTTTTGGAAATTTGAGTTTTGACCTTGGTTAAAATTCTGATTCGAGTTACGGTTTTGATTTTGGTTAAAATCGGGAGGTCCGAGAAAATTGTTGGAACTATAGCTTAAGAGATTACGGTCTCCTTGCGGTTGGTAAGAATTACCCCCCGTGTTGTAGGAACCGTGAGCAGCATAAACGTTCTCTTGAGGAAAGCCAGCAGTAGCTGAACACTCGGAATAAAGATGTGGGCCCCCACAAGTTTCACAACTTCGGGCCACGGCTTTCACTTGTTGATTTTGAACCTGATTTTGCATCGTTTGGTTCATTCTTAACACAGCCGTAGAAATATCATCCATCTTTTTGGTAAGAGCAATTATTTCAGGAGATGATGATGAAGGAGTAACTGAATGACATGACTGATCCCTCTCCGCAGAGGAATCCCAAAAGTTATGGTGGGCAGTCATGTTCTCAATCAAGTCATAGCACTCTTCGGGACGCCTTTTCATAAAGGTCCCACCAGCAGCAGCATTTAGAATATCCCGGTGCCTCAATGTCAGACCATTATAGAAGTTATCTATGATGGTAACTTGTAACATATTGTGGTTAGGGCACCGATCAATAGCTAGCTTATAACGTTCCCAAGCCTCAAAGAGAGACTCATCTGGATGTTGCCGGAAGTTGCTGATATCATTTCGTAACTTGGTAACCATGGAAGGTGGAAAATATTTTGCTGAAAACTTGGTTACCATTTCATCAAAGGTACGAATAGAATTCTTTGGGAGTCGTTCAAACCATGCAGTGGCATGATGAGTGAGAGAATAGGGGAAGAGATACAGCCGGAGGGCATCATCGGTGACACCATGCTGTTTCATGCTTTGGGTGACCGTGAGGTATTTATCAAGATGCTTGTTAGCATCGTCACCCGGTAATCAGTGAAATTGACACGAATTCTGGACTTGTTGGATCATGTGGTGCTTGAGGCCAAAGTCCGTAGCCTCAATAGTGAGTGGTGCAATAGGCCCACCCCGCCCTTGCATGGTAGGCTGGCACAGCTCCTCCATCGTTCGGAGATCGGGAGCTTGCACATCCCTGGGAGGGTCAGGGGGTGGTAATGGTGGTGGTGGCCCAGCGGCCATTTCGGTTTTTGGTTCTTTTGTATCAGTACGTAGCTCGGGTACGTTTTTCTGATGTTTACGTTTTGTTTGTGACCAAGTGCGCATGCACTAAAAACAATTTTTCAAAACAAGATTGAGGCAAAACCACAGTGAACTTAAACCAATTATCACAAGTGAATGGCTTCTTTAAAAAAGGTACACCACTCACAGGGATATAAAGGCAAGTTTTAATCTTAAGTTTGGGAACTTATTATGTCCACACCCCCAGTTGGTAGGTGTTCAGCCTTGGTTTGCGGTGGTAAGATTTTATGTATTTATGACTTTGAAAAACTGTTTTAGGCTTATGGGTGTGTGTGCAGGGAGGGAGGAAATAATGGATTCCTCTTCAATTCACAATTTAATGTCAGAACTTACCTTAAACCAACTGTTTCAGGTTGTAATCTTAAAGAAAACGAAGTAATTTAACTTCACAGTTTGTTTTGTTGTTTTTGATTTTTTTGGTGTTGTTAACACTTCAGGAAAAGTGTTAATGAACTTTTTTGATATGATTATGTTTTTACAAAAACTTTTTACAAATTTGTGTGAAATTTGTACAGGGAGGGTTTTGAAAACCACTAAATTTAAAACGATTTTAAAAACACGCAACAACCTCCCCGGCAGCGGTGCCAAAATTTGATTGATGCTAAACAGTCAACTTAAATTGACCAGGTAAATGGTCAGTAAAGTCAAACTCCCTAGACCAATACTCCGTGGATAGTACAGTGTGTCCCCGGGTCGTTATGTCCCAGCGAGATTGAAATTGTGCTTTTGAAATCGTTTAGGAATGAGTGACACTGAGGACAGTAGCCAAGATGATATGGAATTGGATTTGCTACTGATATTTTGGTATTTGTACATAGATATAATATTCACAAATAACAGATATACAGAAATATGCACAAATTTACAAATTGGAATCACGTAACAGACAGAGAAAGTGGGTTTTGGTAAGTTACAAACTACAGGGGGTGCCAATGAAACTTTTGAAAACTTAAAATTAAAAAGAAATTTAAAATGAAAATGAAATTATAAAAATGATTATTTTACTATTTAAATATTATTTAATTAATTAAACTAATTAAAATCTAATTTAAATCTAATTTAAATTAACTAAAAATTACAAGGATTACAAATTAAACTAAAAACTTGCAAAAATATTTTCTAAACCTTAAAAAGAACTTGAAGAAAGTATAAAAAATAAAAATAAATATTTTTGTCTTTTTATGAGTTTTTTATCAATTAAAAACTATTTATCTTAATTAAGCTAATTAAACTATTTTAAATTACAATTAAAACTAAATTAACTTAGAAAATTATGAGAAAATTTATAAAATTATTTAACCATCACAGGAATCCTACAAAATTATAAAAACTTCTAAAAATTATATTTTAGGCTATTTTACTAATTAATTACCTTTTAATTAACTTAAATCTAATTTAAATAATTAAAATAAGAAAAATGGAAAATGAACAGTAAAAACTAAAAATATATTTTCTAAAAGTCTTAACTAATTTATAAAACTTAGAAAAATTATAAAAACCTACTGTTATTAATTAAATTAAAGAAAACTAATTAATTACTAATATTACCTTTTTAATTATTTAAACAACTTTTAAATCTAATAAATAGTAAACTGCTTAGGAAAAATCTAAGAAAATTATTTTAACTACTTAAAGGTACTAGGAAATTAAGAAAATTATAAAAATGGATAAGTGCTTATAAATAAGCTGAAAAGAAAATTGAAAAAGATAGATTCTATTAAATAGAAGCTATAACTTATTTTATATTTGGATTTTTGGTGTTTTTCTTTTTGACAGCTAAAAGTTATATGAAAATAAGATACTTTTGTAAAAAAAAACTTTTTATCTAGCTTAAAAATAAGCAGTGTGCACCCCCTTTACTTAAGCAGTTTGACTTTTGTTGACCAAGAAGCAAAATAAGCACAAATGACTGTATGTGCGGTCCACAATGATGAAACTAGGTACAAATAAGCTAAAGTGACTTAAATAAGCCAGAAACAACAAGCAACAACCACTGATAAGCTAAAAAGATGAAAATAAGCACTTTGACACTTTGAACTTCAACACAGACTTGGGACAAACTTTGGCAACAAATCCAGGTGGGTTCCACTAGGCTCTAGGTTAAACAAATGGTCAATCTATGATCCCTGGTAGGAGGGGGGTTGGGAAAAACCAAAATGAGGCAATGGGTCCCACTGAGGTGGCCTACAACAGCCACCAAAGGTGGTGGTGTTGAGGTGGTATGCTGGTGCAGGGGAGGTCAGTCCCCCTGCAAGTGAGTTTGGAGTTGTGTGGAGCCCACACAAAAATTCCCAAAAATCAAACAAGTATGAGACCTTAAAGAACAGCTGATAGACTATGATTTGGAACAAATTTCAAGCTTTAAACCTTACTGCTAAATTCCACAAAAATCTTTAAAGTTTTGCAAAATCTGAGAACACACCACTTTGACTTTTTGATAAAACTTGTAAAATTGACTTTGATGACTTTTGCTTGATCCTAAGTGACTGAAAATAAGTTAACAAGCTAGACTAAGGTTGATTTAAGTTGAACTAACACTCTAAACTAGTTATGAAGAACTTTTTGGACTAAAAAACTCACACAGTTGACTGTGTGGGTGGATCTTTGTAAATTTGACTTTTAACCAAAACAACACTTGTTTTTATGCTCAATATGGTATACTGAATACTTATGAATGTTATACAAACCAAATTCAACCAACAAAACACAGAGATCAAAGGTGAACCTTGCTAATCCAAACACACCTTATTGCTTCACTGTCTTAGGTTTTTCAAATCAATTAGGTGCTAGGGTTTATAAACTTGATTCACAACTACTAATTATGAATGTTTAAACTTATTTAAGCACTTAAAGATAGATAACAACTACAAATACCCAAGATCAATATTTTAACTAGTTTGACAGTGAAAACTTAAGATTGTAAGTAACTACAAATTCTAACAAACAAGTTATATCTATTAAGCTATATATCACTTAAACAACACTGAATAAACACAATTAAAACAAATAAGCAATAATACAAGCAAGCAATCAGAAACTATAAGGACTAAGATTTTTAAGATGAAAATCAAAATGAGCAAATCTTACAAATCACCCCTAGCATGAACAAGGGGTTTTCCACTGATTCCTATCTTTAGATAGGCTATTCCACTTCCAATCTTGCCCTTCAACACCTTAGAAACCTGAAATCAAACTCAAAAGCAAACAAAGTTGACTATTGTTGACTTTTTTTATATTTTTGATAAGGAAACCTAAGTGACCCTATCTTAGTCCATGATCCTTGATACAAGCCACTACTAAACTAATTGAGAAATTCAGAAAATTTAATGAATTGCATAAACAAGAACAGAACTGAAACTTGATTTTTTATAACTTGAAAAGACTTGAAATACAATAAGTTAACTACTACAATGCTAGAATTAAGAAAATTACAACTGAATTTGAAAGCTTAATTAAATTCGACACTAAATTTTACTTAATTAACTACTTGGTGCCTTCCTTGCATTCTTCTTCCTTTTATAGCCCACCATTAGGTTTTCTACACTTCTCTGATCAAATCCCATCACAAATTGAGGCCATTGGATCACTGCAACTCTTTAATCGTGTGCCACGTGTTTTTGGCGGGAAAGAGAGTTTTGCAATTTGCTTTGGTAATCAGACAAGGGGGTAGCATTTAATGATTGAGGTGAGGGTGGAGTGTAGTGGATTGGGCGGTGGATTGGACATGGATGGTGAGGTGGTGGTGATTTGACCTGCAAGTTGGGTGTGGGGGAGGCTAGGAGAGGGAAGGGATGGTTGTTTGACCGGTTTGACCAAAGGGGGTCAAATGTTTGACCCGGTTTTTATTATAAAAGAGGTGGTGTGGGCTTGTGGTGTATTGGGCCTAAAGAGGGAATGGGCTGGGGTTATTTGTGGATTGGATTTGGTATTTGGTTTGGAGTAGTATTATTAAGGGTCTGGATTTGGTTTAAGTATCTCACAAGGACCATTTTTGTAATTCAACGAAAGTTAGGAGGTGAACTTGGCATTCTTCCAAAGTGTTCACAAGGGTGTAAGGTTGACTTTTCCATTTAAATTTCACATGGTCCAAGGTTGACTTTTCCATTTAAATTTCACCAGGGACTAAAACTGCCAAACTTTCAAACTTCAGGGACCTTTTGTGTAATTTCACCAAACTTTTCCACCAAGGACCAATCCTGCCATAAAAGGTTAATGCAAGGACAAAATTTGTTTTTCTCAAAGTTTTTAATATCCCAGGGACCATTTTTGACAATTTTCAAAGTTCAGGGACTAAACTTGACATTTTGTGAAACTTTGCACCAAAGGACAATTGTGTAACTTTTTGATTTAAAAGGACCTTTGGTGACTTTTTCAAGTTTTTAGAACAGCCAGGGACTAGATTTGACAACTTTTGAAAGATGAGGGACTGAAACTGCCAATTTTGCAAACTTTGTGCGTTTTTCATCTGTTTTTGATTATTTTGCATTTGAAACATGTAAAACACTTTCCTGGGATATTTTCACTATTTTGATACAATATTGAGTGTTTTTAGATGTTTTGGCAGCTCAGAAAAGGTAAAAATGATGAGTATTTACACACTCATCAGTCATGCTTAAGGTATCACCTTGGAAAGGGATGATTAGGTTAGGAAAACGTGGAAAGCTAAACCCAAGATACGTTGGACCCTTCGAGATCATTGAAAGGATTGGTCCCGTGGCATACAAACTTAAGCTACCTGAGGAACTCAGTAGAGTACACAACACCTTCCACGTGTCAAATTTGAAAAAGTGATTATCGGATGAAACACTCGTGATTCCGTTGAAAGAGATCAGAAACGACGATAAGTTGAACTTTACTGAGGAACCCGTTGAGATTATGGATAGGGAGGTCCAACGACTTAAGCATAGTCGCATTCCCATTGTTAAGGTCAGATGGAACTCTAAGAGAGGACCCGAGTTCACATGGGAGCGCGAGGATCAAATGCGTGCCAAATACCCACAACTATTCGATAAGACAACCCCGAGCACCGATTCAACTTTGGATTCCGGGACGAATCCAATCTAACGGGTGGGTACTGTAATACTCCGTAAAATCCCAGGTCTTTTATTAATGCAAATTTTCGACACTATTCTAAACTAAGCCATTTTTGCGGGCTAATTTGAAATTTTTATATGAGACACTGTTTGTTTGACACCCGATTATTTTGATCACCGTTTGTTTGACACCCGATTATGTTTTGTCACCTGATTTTCACCCGAATGTCACTCTTGGATCTCACCCAATGAGGTTAAACACCGGTAACTCCCACTTGCGACCCGACACCCTATTTGGACACCGAGATATTATTAATATATATATATATATATATATATATATATATATATATATATATATATATATATATATATATATATATATATATATATATATATATATATATATAGCAATATGTATATATTAATTATTACAAATTTACTATCACTATGTATATATAAGTATATATATACGTATGACGACACCGTTTATATATTTATGGTTTTCACGAAACGACACCGACACCGAAACTAGAGTCATGATTTTACTAATCACCGATACCCCGTCATATTTTTGGGCCGAGCACAAACCACAAGCCCACACGGTTCTTTTCTTTTGATTCACTTGGGTCGAACACCCTCACAAGCCCACATGTTTTCTTTTTCTTTGATTCGTTTGGGCCAAGGTTACCACAAGCCCGTATGGCTTGTTATGTTTGTTTTCCTTTTTCCTTCTTTTGCGTAGTATGCCACACGAAGTAGAGACCAACTCCTTTTGCATTTTGAATTTTACACATGCTTGTTTGCTTGGTTCCCTCAAACTCGACACAAACATATCACCTTTCCATTGACTTCGATCCATGCGACAAAGAGCCACCAACATGAGCCGTCAAACCATTGGACAAAACCAATAACCACCTTCGACTAATACCCCATGGATCGTATGCTTCTTTACCTCCAACATGCTAATACCACATGAGCCTAATCACTATTTAATCTACACTTAAACTACTCCAAAGAAAACCATTGTTGCTCCCTAAACACTCTACTCGACATGACTAGATCACAAGCCAAGGGACAAACTTGTCTCCACTCGAATGACAACTAAGTAGCATGCTTCACAAGGTCAAACACACAACTACCTTTGCCCCTCCTATATAAACCCATATTAAATGCACTTTTGCCTCATACTTGCAAGAGTTCACCAAATTCAAATCATAAACACTCTCTATTCTTTTGGTTACTGTCGAAGAAACACAAGAAGCACACAAGCGAGGAGTTGGGTTGGAACGAGTTGGGTAACTCATTTGGAGCAAGTAAATCACTAGACGGGAGAAGGAACTACATTGCTTGCCTCGTACACACGACATCCTCACCACCACTTTGTTGTTGTAAGTTAATCACCACCCTTTTCATTTTCTACATTTACTCGTATCATGAATACATACGACACACACCATTTTTACATTCATTGCACTTATAGTTATGTATGTCCACACCTCGACACCCTTAGGAAAATGGCTCACCATTTCATTTTCACACGTATAATATACCTATTTTCTTCTACACACTAATTCTTTGGCTCCCACTAAATCGAACCAATGAAACATGCAATACTTACATGATTTATTACCACGTAAACAAAGCCAAAACCAAATCCTAGTCGCATACCAATTTTAGACAAATAAACCCCCTTTGGGCCTTGAACCGGGCTAATAAGCCCAATACATTTTCGTATGAAAATTTTGAATTGGAATTAAGATTTCCGAAATGGTAATTAAATTTATAAAAACTGATTTTTATAAATTTGGAAGGATAAAAGTGATACTTTTATAAAAACAAAGTTAACTCTTCAAAAACTAAGATTTTGGACTATTTTTGCAAAAGTCCCACGTTAAAGGACTAAAAGTGACAAAATCACAAACCTTTGGACCACTTTGTAAAATTGTCAATTTTGAATAAGAACGAGGGGTAGAAACTGTAATTTGGCCAAAGTATAAGTAATAAACTGTAAAAGCTATGCCAAGGACTAAAACGTAATAATTTTTGACCAAAGGGTAAAAGATGTAACTTTAATAAAGTTAAGGGTTAAATATGACAAATGTATTTTATAAATTAATTGTTTTGTATAATTTGATTTTATATATAAATATGCATATATTTTGGTAACTTTAAAATATATATAACTTTACTAAAAATATTTAGTTATAAATATTTTTAAACAATATTATTTTCACAAATGAGTTAATATTTATCGAACATCGGTTCGTAACAACGTTATAAATAACTACGTGAAGTTATTTTGGAATATTATAAGACACCCGAACGAATATCACCGTACACGTGACATATCACATGTCAATTACGAAACGAATCTAAAACACCGATTACAATGTATTATTTAGGTCGCAAGTCGGAGGAATTTCATTGCTAGTTGTAGCAGTACACCATCACTTTTGAGCACCGTTGTGATTCACACCACCTGTCAGGTGAGTTCATGGTCCCACATTTTAATTGTTTTTAAATCCCGTGGGGAGATACATGCTATAAATCAAACACAAGTATTTTTCTGTATGTTGTTATCACCTGATATTGCCTAAGTTGACACCTGTGCTACAAGTCCCTCATATCACGAACCTTAATCACTTGCGAGTGAGCGCGAATATAGTTGATAGATCTATTGGAATGGCAGCCCACCTCTGTCAAGGTGATCACTTGGCAGGAGGTGTGCTATATTCGAGGTATTATGGAAATTTGGCACATTTCCTGTCACCGAGGGCCCCTTGTCATTTACATCCGCTGTGGTGTAGGTGATTGTTATTATCTTTATGATATGTCAAATCAATGTTAAGGCTTGCGTTTCGTGAGGCTTAGGTGCAATATTACACCAGTTTAGTCAAACCCTGTCTATCTTGGCTTGTTTATTTCAAATGCTTGACTTGTGTTCACATTATTATTATTTAAACTACTATGGATTCACTCAATCTTTGTGTTGACTTTTTAAGCATCTTTATCTCAGGAAATTAGCAAGCATGGCGGCACGGAGCTGGCAAAGGGCATAGGACCTCCCTTTTCATTTCAAGAATTATATCATTCTTTACAAACTCATCACTTCTTTTGCGAAACAATTAACATTTTGGAAAAATGTTTGTAACTCTGACTATTTGAGTTTTCATGGAATGATATTGACTATCTTTTGAATTGTTTTCTATGAGTATAACTGTGTACTAAACTGTAATGACCCCGATTAGACTTCCGCTGCTTATCAAATTTTCGGGGTGTTACAACACCACAATACCACACGGACTAAACTGCAAATGTGAAACTTATATCATCATCTTCCCCATGGATTCCTGTTCACACACTAAACACACACACACTGAACAAACACACAAACACACTCAGAAAAATACACACAAACACAAACACATCACAAACATAACACACAAACAATCATAAGGGGGGTGAAAGTGATTTTTTTAAATTACCCTTCAACTTAACGCATGTCAAAATTCTAACGCACCGTGTTGTCCTCATAATGCAGGTCTTTGGTAAGGTAACGCACCCTTATAACGCACTCAGTTAAGGCATAACGCACCTCGGTGCATTACCTTACCAAGTGCTCTAAAAGTTAATGGGAAAATTAAATAAGGGTGGTAGTAACGCGAATTAGCATAATTTATTGCAACACTAATATCGGTGGTAATAATATGAATTACCTTTTTTTTACATGTTCAAAATTTGCATTAACAACTAAGAGCATTCATAATGTCAAAATTTTGTGTATGTTTGGTGAAACTAGCACTAATCAATAAGGAATAAACAGTTAGCGGTAAACAATAAACAATTAACAGTTAGCAATATCAGTTAGCAGTAACATTTTTTTCATAAAAACATTTGATAATATAGTTGTAATTATAATTATAAAATGTAAAATTACATAAGAAGGTCTATTACTCTATACACATAAAACGTGATATGTTTTTATAACAATTTTAAGAATATATTAACAAAAAACGTGATAAGTTAATAAATTATCGACATTAATAAATTATAAACAATTTATATTTTTAGAAATTACATATTTTACAATATACATTCCTTTTGAGTGATAATTACACATATCGCATTAGCACATAAAATAATATGAGGATACAAAGTTTGGATATATAAACCTGACCACATATAAGGAAATACATATTAACTAGAGGGTTGGTAATATAGTAATTTAAATGTACAAACACTAGTTCATATGTCAAATGCTTCTTGAATAAGCATTTTGATCAAAGTAAAACCACTAAATGTTTGTTGCCAAACAAACTTAAAACACTAAATAACTATTAAATGCTCAAAATGCCACACAAACACAACCTTTATCTATACAACTTGTAAAGCATTTTAGCACTTTCCTCCTAATTTTTTTTAAAAATATTTTTATAAATAGTTTTTAAGAATCAGGGTGCGTTTGGTTTGTAAGTGGGATTGGAATTGGATTCAGATTTAGGAAAAGTTTGAAAAAAATAAGGAGAGAGAAAATTAATTAATATTTAATTTATATATTTATTTTAAACTAATAATAGTCAAATAGTGACAAAAGGACAAAAAAAAATCAAATAAATAAAAAAAAGATGTGTGGCTGAGAATTTTGTGGCAGTGAGATTTGATCAAAAGACACCAACATGCCATGGAATGACTTTTTATTTCTTGATTCCTAATTGTGGGCCCACCTTGACTAACCAAATAAAAGATTTGCGGTTTCTTTCATTCAAATCCGGGCAAAACCAGCAACCAAACTGCACCTTACTCCTTACAAGTAAGAAAGTAATGATTACAACTATTTAATGTATAAAAACATCAATTCAACACATATAATTAACACTCTTCTTAAAACACTCCCCACTCAAAAGTACAATTATATTATCACATGGTACAATTTAAGCAAGCTACTAATAATCTATTGTTAAAAAACAATAACCTCAAAGCACTTAAAAAACCATCAAATACAACTAATTAAATTATATGTATAATTAATTTATATATCAACACCTACATATTGACTGGTCAATATTTATAATTAATGTAATTTTTAAAACACCCTTTTTTATATAAAGTATCATTTTTTTTTATTTTTTTATTTATTTTTTGGTAAACATGGGTTTCCGACTCGAAATTGCGAGCCGACTAATCTCACGGCGACTACCCTTTTTGGATAGTCCAGAGTCAGCACAGGTGAACCTTCGTGGCCACAAAGCAAGCTGTTAAACATAACGTATCATTAATAAAACGTAACGTGCAAACAAAGCAAGCTGTTAAACATCCTCTTCCTAAAAGTTGTAAGACATTTCATGAATAATTTTTAAATAATACAACCTTTTTTACATGTAGTATAAACTTATGAAACATAAAAAGTAAAAGATTCATATTTCTCGAGAGTTTTTAGGCCTCAAAATACCAAAACTGCCTTCAAAATACAAGGTTTTTTATGTTCGAACTTTTAAAATAAGAAAAGAAAAAGATGTGGAAGTGGTCTCAGATAAGATATCATTATCTACCTTAGATCTTCCGTAGTTTTACCATGCATGAAAAAAAAAAAAAAAAAAAAAAAAAACCCATTTATAAAGTAATTGTTACTGTAAATAACTACTATAGAAAAACATTGTTTGTTAAAAACAAGGTTTTAAACCCGCACGTTGTCGCGGGATGTTTCAATATTAAGGTATGCATGCTCACCCGGGTCCGAGTAATCTCAAAAAAAGAGCCCACCCAAACCAAAAAAAAAAAAAGCAAAAAGGCCGGTTACTGTAGCAAACCCCAAAAAAAAAAAAAAAGGCCCAAGGCCCGTTACTGTAGATTACTGTAGAAAGAATAGTAAAATGGGTACTATTCATCAAAGGGGACGGGAAATGTATATATTTATAATTTCAATTACAGGCAGAGGTGGCAAAATGAGTGGTCGGGCGAGCACGGGCTACGGTTCAAACGGGCTAGGGCCTAAAAGGGCACGGGCTAAACATGCACTGGCTAAAGGGCACGGTCCAAATAGAAGCATGTTATACGAATCGCTTTAGAAAAGACCCAAAACGACGATTTTTTTTTCATCAATCGTAACACCATTTATATTTAAAGATTTAAATATATTATATCTGCTTTTTTAAAATAATTGTAATGTTCTCTAATGAGATAAAATATGTGTCCGTTTTTGCCAATTTAATTTTTAAATAAGCAATATATGTTCATTTCAAGAAAATGAGGGGCTAAGTGTGTCCAAATCTTTTACAAATTTACCCAAATGAGCCTATTTTTTTTATTTTGGTCAGAAATTGTCACGTCTAATTACAGCGTACTCACCGCCGCAACTAGTGAGGAGCATGCTATGTGGTTAAAAGCATAAGCAGGGGGATAAATTAAAAATACATAAAAAAAAAAAAAAAAAAAAAAAAAAAAAAAGTTAAACTGTTTATTTTTTTATTGACAAACAATTATTTTGAGACTTTAGGAAATGCTTTTGTAACAAACAAAAATAACTAAAAAAACATAAAAATACACCTACTTCGTTTGAAACCTAAAAAAAGCACATCTAATCCTCTACAAAAATAGTTTAATCCACACACTATTCATACAGTAATTGATTTGGGTTTAGAACTCGACATTTCCAGGGCTATTTCTGATTCTTCCCAACGTACTTTACAGACACTCACCGGTGACGAATTTCAAGGTTAGGGTTTGTACTTATGATCATAACTTCTGCAACTAATTCACTTTTGCATATTTAAATGCGATATATAATTATATATGTTTGCTAGTGATTTGTTTTCATAACTTGAAAGTATAATAGGGTTTCTTATATTCTTACTTTGTAACTCGTGTGAATATAGTATTCAATTGATTTGTAATTCCTTATTCCATTCTTTCACAGTTTGTCTCAAATTAATTGTTCACTTATAAAATACATGTGTTTTAGAGAAGTGAGACCATTAGATTGTGTACCAATAAAGTTTTATATTGAAAGTAGATGTTTTTATGGACTCCGAATAGGGCTCCAAAGAATCTATTTTCATGTGCCTATTGGATGCTTTGCCCTAATGAGCTGCTATATACTTAGCTTTTCTATGTTTTGGTGTTTTGTTTTAGGCGGGTTCTCCTCCTTGGAGCCGTTTTTGTTGTCGTTGTTCTTTTTGCCATATGGCTAATGATATCTTTGCTTAATTGGTACTAAACCCTCTAAGGTTTTCTCACTTTTCCAAAGATTTTAAGGATCATATTATGAGGTGTTTGTTCAAGCTCATTCTTGGGCTTATGAGTTTATCAGCTTATGTGATTTTGACTTATGTTTTATAAGCCCATCTTTTTCGGCTTGTATGGAAACTTATGGGCATATATAGACTGGTTAACTCTTTTGGAAAGTCGAAAAAACCTTAGTTTACACAAGTTCTCCAATTCAATACCTTTAATTAAGAACTTTTTCTTGAGTACCTTAAAGCTAAATTTGACAAACTAAAGTACATTTTATGCCATTTGCCCATTCTTTTATTCTGATGATCTGTTGATGGTTCATTATTTAACATACTTTCTAACACCTGATTGGACCGGTCTTCTTTGTTTATGGCCTTACCTAAACAATGGCACAACCTATAGGATTTCACAAACTAATCGGTTGTTTTAATTTTAGTCTGGGCTGAATTTCTCAGTGCCAGGATTTATGATGGACTTGTTATGTGTACAGAAATGGGATATGACTGTAATGACTTCATATATCGTTGATTTATCATTGCAATGATGATTAATACTTATAGCTAATGCATATCTTCTTTTCGTTCTAGAATAATGGAACATGTTCACGGGAAACGTAAATCATCTGAAATTGCATCACAAGACTTTATTAGCAACATGCCAGATAATGTGATAACCAATATTTTGGATCGTTTGCCAATACAAGATGCAGTAAAGACTGGTATTTTGTCGAGAGACTGGAGGTTTAAGTGGACATTGCTCACCCAACTAGTATTTGATCATAAGTTCTTTGATAATCTACCAAATAAATATGACGTGAAGAATTTAAGCAGACTTCTACTTCATCTTAAAGGCCCCGTAAAAAAGTTTGACCTGTACATGCCGTATAATGAAATTACATTGGATGTTGAGGATGTTAATCATTGGATTTTGTTCTTGTCTAGAAAAGGAATTGAGGAGCTTAAACTTACTAATATACCTGAAATACCACATAAGTTGCCAACTCATATTTACTCTTGTATGGAGTTAAAACGTCTAGAGCTCTATGATTGTTGTTTTTGGCGAGTGCCTAGTTTTCGTGGTTTTCCAAATCTATTGAGCTTAGATTTGTTTGATGTAGAATTTAAAGGCTATACGTGTGGGGAGTTTATTGCTCGTTGCCCCTTACTTGAGAATTTGATAATTACCGGTGACAATACTGTAGGCCATGCGGAACTCGTTGAAATTTCTAAACTTGGAAATCTCAAAGTACTATCTTTGTCATTGTGTATTCTTCAAGATAAGCAGATGATCACAAGTTCCAGTATATTTCAGCTTACAGCACTTCCAAAACTTCAAGAACTTGATTTGGATTTTCGATACTGCCAGGTAAGCTTAAGTTGGGTATTTGAAACTCAATATTTCAATCAGGCCCATGAAAGCTCTAACTAATCAAAGTACGTGGCTTCTATTTTTCAGTTCTTGGCAGAAGATGACGTCTTAAAGAAGGTCCCTCTCACCTTTTATTCCCTCAAGACTCTCACGATATGCCCCATAGATTTTAGCAGTGATATTATGTTATCCTTCGCGTCCAAAATGATTTGTAACTCCCCAATTTTGCGTAATCTTAATATCACGGTGGGTATATTGAATTCAAATTAATCATATTTTATTTACTCACAGTTACACATCTGATTACTATTTATTCTTGCAGTGTACAGACGAACATATTGTCCCACCACATGCTATTTGTTCTTTAGATTCAGTCTGCAACAAAATGGGGAAGCTGCAGCTTCAGAGTGTTATGTTTTCAGGCTGTAAAGGTTCAGAAAATGAATTATGTTTTATGAAGTCTTTACTTGCATGTTCACCCTTGCTAAAGCAGATTATTATTATGCCCTTCTCATCGTCATTCAGTGGTACTACTAATGACACCGGAAATTTGATATTTGCTCAGAAGCTGCTGAAGCTCCACCGAGCCTCCCCCATAGCCGAAATTATCTTCTCATAATTTTAGTAATCTAAATGTAGTTTCATGTGAATTTCTTCAATTGCATGGTTTCGTCAGCACTCTTTATATATGTAATCTAAGTGATACTTTTGCTTATTTATAATCCATTTAATTTTTCTTAAATGCGCTTCATGTTATATAGTTGAATAAGTTACCAAAGGGCCTTTGGCCTGATGGTATTCCTGAGATAGTTATGTCCCCAACCAAAAGGTTGTGGTTTAAGTCATGTTGTGGACAAAATTGTTGTGGTTTGTGAGTTTTGTATATGCACAATAGTGTGCCTTTCAAATAAATAAATAATATGTACGGAGTAATTGAATTAGTCGAATGATTATGTGATCTGTCTGTCTTCTGTCATTTGATCTGTTGGCTTCACAGAAAAAACTGAAGTAAAAGGCACCTGTCTTTGATCATAAAAGAACTGCAGTAAAAGGCAATGTATTATATGCCTATCTCATTAGGACTTTTCATGTTGTGTAGTTACAAAGATAAGGGGATATATGTTATATTTGAACGACCGTGTTAGCAATTTTGCATTGCTTCACCGTTATGGATGTATAGAATGAGTTAGCATCAGGATTAGTTTCTCTGGAACACATTACAAATGTAACAGGTTTTTTTTGTTTGTATCTATAAGTAGAATAGCTGGAAAAATAGATAAATGAGGTGAAGATACCGGATCAGAATAATAAAGAGTGGATAAATGACATACCATGTTTTCTGTAAGGAATCTCAAAATTGTTCATTTCCTTGTAATTCTCATGATTGGTGACTTCTGTAATATTAGTGCAGACATTTCGGCACTTTTATCCGTTTATAATGGGTGTGGAACTGTGGATACTTGGCAGTTGGGCCAGTACCAAAGCGTATTCGGAGATCACCTGGTGCATGTTGTACCAAAAGAGCTATCAAAATGTGTCGATACCACATTAAAAACCAAATAAACCATTTTTTTTATCCGTAGCAGACGTATTAAAAACTGTATCCCATTCAAATATACACGACAAAGACATACACTCAAGACTCAACGTTGTCACAACAACTTTGCTCCACAACGCCGGGAAGGTGTGGTAATGCTGGCACTACAAGAATCAGGAGAACAGGCGACAAGCCGTTTCCCGTCGACATTATGTCGACGGCATAAGACAGAAAACGACAAAAAAAAAAAAAAAACGATTGACCGAGGCCAACTGCGTTGAATTTTTCATAATCGTATTTTCCCGTCGACATGTCGACGGGAACCTTTTAGAATATTTTTTTAGCCTCAATAGTTCACCAAAGTTGGGCGCGAAATTTACCCGCTAATATATTCCCGTCGACATGTCGACGGGAATATATTAATAACGTTTTATCCCGCAATTAACGTGTGATTAAGCATAATAATTATTATGTTTTAAGATTCCCGTCGACATGTCGACGGGAGTATATTACTAATTATAAACATTTTTAATAAATGGGTAAAATATTGGGCGGGATATTTTCCCGCTTTGTTGTTCCCGTCGACATGTCGACGGGAATATATCTTTAAAAATCAGGCTATATATATCCTCACAAATACATTCCCGTCTCATTTTTTTTTACCAATATATACATTCTCATAAAATTATTTCCGTCTCATTTTACACATCTCACAAATAATTCAATCGTCAATTTTTACAAGACACACATGACTTTGCGTGGTTGCACAGTTGAAGAGGAGTACTCAAAAATCTTGTCACACGAGCTCCTCTTTAATGAAGTTATGTTAACTTTTGGTCATGCAGTTTATGAGGAATATGGTGATTTTAAGGATGCTGAACCGTGGATGAGAGACAAGATTATCGAATGGTGTAGGAAAAAGCCGTACTACAAAGAGTACATGGACGAGCTAGATGCTGCTGAAGCTCAAGCTGCTGCTGAAGCTCAAGTTGTTGCTGTTGGAGGTGACGACGAAGCTGAAAGTACGTTGGAAACAAAACTTGATAATCTGGGAAATAGGATCACAAATCTTGAAGCTACGTTTGCACATATCAAGGAAATGAGAGCAAGGAAGGGAAAAGATGGTGCGAGTTCGAGTAAAGCGGGAAGTAGCCGCAAAAAAAAATAAACGGGTTGTTTCGTTTGATCTGTTGTTTTAGTTGTCGAGTTGTTTAGTTTGAGTTGTTTCGTTTGGTTGTCGAGTTGTTTAGTTTGAGTTGTTTCGTTTGGTTGTCGAGTTGTTTAGTTTGAGTTGTTTCCTTTGGTTGTTGAGTTGTTTAGTTTGGTTGTCGAGTTGTTTAGTTTGAGTCTGTATGAAAATGCATGTGGTTAAGAACTCTTACTTGTTTTAAATAAACAGTTTGCCTTTGTGTTTGATAATTATTGCTCCTTCAGTTCTAATTATTGCTCCACAACAACAACATTTTATTAAACAACAACAACAACAACAACAACATTTTATTAAACATCAAAAACATCAACAACAACAACAGCAAACAACAACAACAACAACAACGATAACAGTACTACATATGAAATTTATCCATGTCACCTACAAGGTCACGGAGTATTGCATCCGACTGACATGCGTGGTCGTGGTTGGGATACGTTGCCATGTCAAGTTTTGCCTCCAGCACCCTTAATTTTGTCTCTAGCACCTGTTTTTGTGCCTCCAACACCTGTTTTTGTGCCTCCAGCAAGTTTATTCTAAGATTTTTTTCATGACAGTTTGAGCACCTTTTTGGAGCAGATCCAGAACCGCTTGATGTTGAAGCTCCCAGAGAACCGATCATCATTTTGGCGAGTCGTTCCTCCTTCCATAAAAAAAAATTACATCCATGGTCGTCTGTCCCAGGCTGTTAAAGAGTAAAAACTATTATTTTTAACAACTAACCAAATTATTTAAAGAAAAAATATGTAATTGTTCACCTGCGAGAAAGGACACGCATAGTATAGTTTACCACGGGAGTAAGATTTACACGATTCTCGCAGAACCACGTCTCCTCATTCACAAGGACAAGGAAAAGCTTCAAATTCTGCCATCTTCTTCACCATGATAACAGTGTATGTTTGTGGTTGTGAGGTTGAGTGGTTGAATCGTGACCGGTGTGGCCCGATCTACAAGTTGAGGTGATAAAAGCTGGTGGCCAGAAAAAGATTCCGGCGGCCGGAAAATGCTGGTGTCGCCAGAAAACAGAAACTGCTAGAGAGAGATAGAGAGAGAGAGATATAGTGAGAT
Organism: Artemisia argyi; assembly: GCA_030686995.1. NCBI lineage: Eukaryota > Viridiplantae > Streptophyta > Magnoliopsida > Asterales > Asteraceae > Artemisia > Artemisia argyi. The sequence goes on from CM060681.1 coordinate 36,179,019, forward strand.
GAGTATGTGTGTGTGTGTGTTTATATTGTGAGGATAAGGTGTTAGGTAGAGAGAGAGATATAGTGAGATGAGACATATCATGTATAACCATTGCATCTCGACTCGTTCGTTTAACATCTCATGTATAACCATTGCATCTCGACTCGTTCGTTTAACATCTCATGTATAACCATTGCATCTCGACTCGTTTATTAATTTTATAATGGTTGGGATTTAGTATTTTGTGATATTTTAATTATTTTATTTTATATTTTAATAAATGATTTTTTTTAATTATAATATAAGTAATTAATTTTAAATTTATATATTTTTTTAATTTTATAAAAGTATTTATAATAAATAATTTTTTTCAATTATATAATTAATTTAGTTTATTAATTTTATAAAACTTATTTTTTAATATTTTATAAAAGTATTTATAATAAATAAATTTTTTTAATTATATTAAAGTAATTTTATAAAAGTATTTATAATAAAGTAATTTTATAAAAGTATTTATTATAAATATTTTTTTTAATAAAAGCTATTTTCCCGTCGACATGTCGACGGGAATAAAGCCGCCAAAAAATTCGTGAAAATTTAATACGTCCCGCCAAACGTAAACGATAAAAATATCGTAATATTACCGTCGACATGTCGACGGTATTAGTAATAATATAGAAAATTTCGTTTATATTCCCGTCGACATGTCGACGGGAAAATAAAAAGCAATACCAAAACCAGATCTGGTCAATTATTTCTCACAAAACGCAATACCCAAAAAAATAAACCATCGCACCACCTCAATTATTTTCTCTGGCGATTATACCACCACCACACCACCTCCACCACTCCTCCGGCTATTATACGACCACACCACACCACCTCAACCACTCCTCCACCCCAACAACATACCACATTATACGACCACCACCACCACAGCTCCACCCCAACAACACCACCACATTTACCACCACCACCACACGAGCACCACTGTGCACCTCCTCCTCCTCCTATTCCCATGTTTAATTCTTTCCTCAACCCCTCATTTGTTTAATTCTTTCCTTCTTCTTTCTTCTCCTTTCTTCCCACTGAGCACCACAGGTAATTTTTTTTAGTAAAATTATTGTTATTAAAATTGTTATTAAAAATTGTTAATAAAATTGTTATTTAGTTTTGTTAATAAAATTGTTGTTACTTTTTGTTATAATTTTTTTTTAATACAGTAGCAGAGCCGAGGGTGAGAGCCGAGAGTCAGAGCCGAGGGTGAGAGCCGAGACAACCAAGACAGCAGGTAATGTAACTCGTTTTATTTTTTTTATTAACTTTTGGTATCCCGACGACATGTCGACGACAACAGCCGAGACCAAGTTTTTAAACTTTTGATATAAAACATTGCTCTCTTTTATTATAGCCCGAGCCCAAGACCACAGCCGAGAGCCCGAGACCACAACCGGAGGTCACAGCCCGTGCCCGAGACCACAGTCGAGAGCCCAAGACAGTATGTTGTTTTTTTTCGTATCCGTATTATTTTTTACATATTAGTATAGTATATTAGGTATGTTAGACTTTGGTTAGTTGTTGTAGATATTGCGTTTGGTTGCGTTTGGTTAGTTGTTTGGTTGCGTTTGGTTAAATGTTAGTTGGCGTTTGGTTAGTATATATGGTATACTAGTTTTAATATATTGGTTAATTGTAAGGTTTTGAAAAATATTAGTTTTAATATATTGGTTAATTGTATACTAGTTTTAATATATTAGTTTGCGGATTGATTATGTTTCTGCTTATATAACGGGCTTATGGTTTGTTTGGTTTTCGGCTTATGTTTCACAAGCTTAATTTTTATGGCTTATTTTGAAACTTTTTAACTTAAATAGTTTCAAAATAAGTAAAAAAAAAAATAAGCTTATGAAACATAAGCCGAAAACCAAATAAGCCATAAGCCCGTAGATATATTGTTTGGTTTTCGGCTTATGTTTCATAATAGTTTCAAAAATAAGTCACAAAAACAAGTTTCAAAATAACAAAATAGTTTTATGAAACATAAACTAAAAACCAAACAATTGTTTATAGTCTAATTGTTTAACTTAAAATATATGCTATTGTTAAACTGCCAGATGGGTTCGGATCCAAGTTCAAGTCGAAAGTGACCAAAGATGATAACAATATAACGGGCATGAAGTCTCATGACTGTCATATAATGATGCAACGGTTACTTCCTTATGGACTTCAGCAATACCTGGACACACCGACTTATACACCATTAATCGAGCTTTGTTCATTCTTTAAGCAAATTTGTGCCCGAACTTTGATGGTGAATGACATGGTGAAAGCTAAAGAACAGTTGATCAAAATTTTGTGCAGTCTCGAGCAAATATATCCTCCTGCTTTTTTTGACATTATGATTCACTTGGTTATGCATTTACCTGAAGAGGCTATTCAAGGCGGGCCTGTTTCATTTTGGTGGATGTATCCATTTGAAAGATACATGAAGAAGCTAAAAAACTATGTACGAAATAAAGCTAAGCCGGAAGGTTCAATAGCGGAGGGTTATGTTGCAGACGAAGCATTAACTTTTTGTTCTCGTTATTTTCGGGGCGAAATTGGGACGAAATTTAATCGTCCCACTGCATCTCAGGGCTGTCCTCTTCCAACAAGTGATTTTCAGGTGTTCCGATCACTATGTAAAACGTCTGGTAAAATGACAATTATTCGGTTAGGTCTCCAAGAAATGAAGAAAGTGATATGGTATGTACTTCACAACAGTCCTGAGATCGACGCGTACATGAACGAGTTCGAGAGGTACGCGTTTTTATTTCGAAATTTCTTTTTCCCAAATTATCTTTTCGATTAATTCTAATATCATGTCCATTTTCAGTGAACATCCTGATAGCGACATGCAACAAGAATTTCCTAGATGGTTTCAGACGAAGGTAAACTTATTATATGTAATTCCTTGTATAAATAACGACTATATATATTACTCATCTCCATCTATTCTTATCTTTGTTCATAGATCGGTAAACTTTACACAGACAATGACCCAAGGTGTACTCCAGACTTATTCGCTTTGGCTTGTGGACCATTATCGACCGTAACCTCAGTTCACACTTGCGTAGTCAACGGTGTGAAGTTTGTTGTACACAGCCGCGATGTAAAACGTACAAATCAGAACAGCGGAATTTGTTCTCCTGGCGAGAAGGAAGGAGAAATGTATTATGGCCAGCTAGAAGAAATTTTGGAGTTCGCGTATACCCAGTTCAAAGTTGTGCTGTTTCGAGTTAAGTGGTTCGACTTGGTCAAAAGAGGTAGAGTCGAACGTTATAACACTAGAAACAACATGACACAAATTTGGGCATGTAGCACAGCGTTTGAAGATCAACCTTACATTCTCGAAACACAAGCAAAACAAGTCTTCTACCTTGAAGATCCTGCCAGACGACCACTCCATTGGAAGGTCGTCCAAGAAGTGAATCACAACACAACCTGGGATGTCATTGTGACAGAAGACGATGATGATGTGATACATGGCAACAACTCATCGAATCTCCAACTGTCTGCTAATTTGAATGATTTGGCATTTGAAACCTTAAATATCGATGGTCAATCAACGTTAGTTGAGGCACCACCACCAATCATTCAAGTTGATGACGACGGTGAATTTATTGATGATGAGGACGACGATCCTTATGATTTAGCAGACTCTGATGCAAACAATTCTGATGATGAAGTTGAAGATGCGACTCATGCTGTTTATGATAGTGATGTAGATGTAGCAGATTGATCTTAAATTATAACTTGTAAAACGACACTTAGCTTATTTGAATGAAATTGTTATGGAATTTTTAAATGTGTATATTTATTTTAAATGTGTATGTATTTGAATGTGTGCATGCTTATGTTAATTTGTTCCCGAATTTCTATATGTTAATTCAACTTGTACTTTTACAGATGGCAGCAGTAGCGCGAGGTCACGGTGGTGACGGTGCCGATGACCCACCACCACCTTATCGTTCGATTACTAGCGGTCACCGTAGTGGTAAGAAAATTAAACTTGATAATTTGAATTTTGTTACTTGTTATTTTTTAACATTTTCACTCACTTCAATTGTAGGTTCGTCACAAAAACCTCGACAAGGAGGTAGAGCGAGACAAGCTGGCGGCAGGGGTGGAGGTCGGGATGGCGGCAGGGCACAGGTCCGTGAAGCCAACAAAAACAAAGACCTCAGGAAAGCTGTGACTGCCTCGGGCCCGCAATCGATCGAGTTCGAGTGGGGTGATCAGAAGACATTTCATCATGTTGGGCCCAACCGCGCATGGTTCAGTAACTATGTTGGCGAGCTGGTTAGGTCCTTGCCGTTGCACTATCCCTCCTGGCACAACCTTGACGAAGCGACTCGACAGGGCTTCATGAACCGACTCGGGCCAGTTATTTTTTTTCCTTTTAATTATATCTTTATATTTAATTCTTTGAATGTGTACATTTATTTAAATTTGTTTAATTGTGTATATTTGTTTAAATTTGTTTGCAGGAATTCTTCGACTTGCAGACCCACACGAACTCACCCCATTGGAAAACCATTTCGGCGGGCCTCAATGCGTACATTGCTAAGGTCTACTCCGACAACAAGGGCACGATGAAGAGGGTTTACTTCGATGGGGAGGGTGGGCCTGAAAAAGTGGATGAGATACGAAGAAACCCTCCTCCGAACGTCGAGCCATCTGTGTGGGAGGAGCATATCAAGTTTTACATGAATGAGAAGACCATGAAGCGTGCTGCTGTGAACAAGGAGAACCGAAAGAAGTTGAAGGTGTACAGCCGCCACGGTTCCAAGTCATTGGCCGCTATTCGCCACGACTACGTAAGACACATTTTATTTTTATACAAGTATTTTATTTTTATAAAATTATTTAATTATAATTATATAAAAGTAATTAATTTTGATTTTATAAAAGTATTTAAGTTTAATTAAAATAAATATGGTGTTTGATTTGCCATTTTTAATTTGTTTCATCTTATACATATGCATGTGTATATACAGTTTCTGAACAGCAAGGACAAAAAATACCCGTCCCTCATCCAGTCGTTTTACGACACACACTGCGACAGTGATGGTATGTGGTTGCAGGATGAGGCTCGTGTTCAATATGTAAGTATCTTTTTTTTTTTTAATTTATTATTTATTTATTTATTTTTTAATTTATATATATATATATATATATATATATATATATATATATATATATATATATATATATATATATATATATATATATATTTTCTCAATTTTTTCTCAATTAAATAGGAAGAGATGGTCCGGCTGCGAGATCTGGGAGCGAATACGCCGGAAGGGGTGGCGTACACGGAGGAGCAGATACTTGCTAAGGTTTTGAAGGGCAAGCAGCGGGGCCACATCGCCGGACGGGGTAGGATCATACCCGGGCTCTCCAGGCCACCGTTACCATACACCCCGCCTCCACCTCCAGGTATGTACAGTTTGATAATATATTAATTATAGATTACTCGATCATGACTCAAATTAAGTATTGCAATAGATAATATATTAATTATAGATTACTCGATCATGACTCAAATTAAGTATTGCAATAGATGTTTTTTAATTTTGATTGTTTCATTTTCAGAATACGCTGAGATGGAGAAAAAGCTTGCTGAGGTCGAGAAGAAGTTTGCTGAGGTCAAGGAGAATCGCCTTCGAGAAGCTGAAGAGCATAAGAAGTTGAAGGCGGAGATTGCTTTGATCACAGGTTTTATCTCCTCCAACCCGCGATGGAACGAGTATGTTAGTCAGGCGGGTTCTCAGCACGTGGATGGCTCAGGCAGTGGCGTTGGAGGTAGTGGCTCAGCTGGAGGGAGCGGGAGTCGGAGAGACGATGAGGATGGTTCTGGCGATGATGAGGGTCCTACTGATGATCACGAGTGATTTTGGATGTAGAGGTACAAACTTGGGTATTTTGTGTTGTACTTATGCTTGAAACAATATTTTGGTGACCCATATGTTAGTATTGTATAGTTTAACCTTTTGGCGACTTGAACGTCGCGGATATTAAAACATTTGTGGATATGGCAGCTAGGTTTAGACATTACCACACCCCGTTTTGTAGACTTTATATGTTTTTATTCATTTTGAGGGTGTTTAGCGATATTTTGCAAGTGTTATAGCCGATGGCGAGTTATACGTTTAGGACATGTTGATATTGAGTGGTTATAGGTGCTTGTAATGTTACAGGTTTTGGTAGATTTTTTCCAGAAAATCCGGAAAAAATCTGGAAAATTGCAATATTTGCAGCCTGCTGTTAGCAGGGTGTTAATAATGATACCGTAGACATGTCGACGGCATCATTGAAACATAATTATTGGTTATTTAATGATACCGTCGACATGTCGACGGTATCATTAAAACAAAAACAGTGTTTTTAATATTATGCCGTTGACATGTCGACGGCATTATATTAAAAACAACTCTTTTGTTTTAATGATACCGTCGACATGTCGACGGTATCATATAAACCATAATTATAATCAACTAATTAAAACGTTAATTATTTATATGGTACCGTCGACATGTCGACGGGAAGAGTTTGACGGACACAAATTTCTTTGACTGGAAAACGACGTGGGACCCACAGTGTCGACGGTGATTGTCGACGGGAACACTGTTCCCGTCGAAGCACAACCGTCAATGTGGTACCGTCGACATGTCGACGGTAACGTATGATTCCGTCGACATGTCGACGGAAAGGGCTTAAAAAAGTCGCCGGGGAAAGCCTCAATTGTACTAGTGTGGTGTTGTGATGCTATAATGCCGAAAGTCTTGTAATTTATCTACTTCGCTTTTAAACTACATTTTAAGATATCTTTGATTTTCAATTTCAATAGTGTATATATAACATTTTACTACAAAATAGCTATTGTTTTCTTTTTATTTTATTTATTTATTTATTTTATTTTATTTTATTTTATTTTATTTTGTTGCAAAGGTAAAAATTATATTATCTTCAACGATACCTATTGTTGACTGTTGTTCATCTACACTAGCTATTTACAACTTTTTAAATTACCTTTTAACATTTACATTTTAACACCTGCAATATCCAAAAGTACCCTTTGAGATTACTAAAAATACAAAAAGATCTACAAAACATATAAAAGCTCAATACTGTAATACCCTCTTAACTCCAATAATATAACAGATCGGTCCCTAAATCTACTAAACTCTATATTTTGACTCCTTTGCATATATTTTCTTATTATTGTTGATACTTTTCATTTGAAAACCCTAGTATTATTAAAACTTATGCTTGGGGACTCGTGCTTGGGGAGTAGTGTTTCCCCAGTCTATCTTGGATTCTTCTGCTTCCTGACCTTGAGGTGCTTACGCTTGGTGAGCGTTGTCGTCCAAGTCTTTCTTGTATCATGCGGCTACCAAGCCTAGTATGGACACTGGTGTACTTCGCATTGTCTTCGTAATCCTCCGAGTATTGAGAGTTAGATGTTGTACCAAGTCTGTCATGGACGTTGGTGCACCTCTCACTGTTTCTGCGCTCATGGTGGCGCGGTGGAGATTTTTCTTGGTTTAGCCGATTTTGCAGGTTGCGGCTTGACCTTCTCCTTGCCTCCTCTTGCATGAGACTAGCTAAGGTCTCGTAATGTTGGGACACGAAATCGTTTAATGTCACCTCAGGTGCATCCTCTTCTACTGCGAGGATGTCTGTCTCCGCATGAGGTTCCCTCTCTCTATTAGGCGCTCCTGGTGGCACAGTGTTGTCCACTATGGATACCACCTGATGGGGAGTGGTAAAGAGAGTGCGCTGAATATCCTCAGCGCTTGAGACTACGGTAGTTGTTCGGGTTGTCCCCAAGGGCAATTCTACCGCGGTAGGGATTGGAGTTACATTCGACTCACGATGACTAGGCGCACTGATTGTTCCAGAGGTCGGCTTAGAAGTCGAATCTTGATGCTTCTTCCTATGTGAATCATCACGTGTTTTCTCCGGCTGCGGAGTCCACTGACCTGAGTTCTTGTTTTTCGGCATCCTGGTCTTGAGTTCTTAGTGTAGGGTCCCACGGATGGCGCCACTTGTTGATACAAAAGTTGGGCTTACCTTGTTTGGACTCTGCTCTCGTAACAATTAGAACTTTAGTGCTTGTGAAACCTGCGCACTAAGAAAGCAAACAACACCGTTAGGCTTATCGTGGGATTGTCTCCCACGATTAGACTCCGGCGTGAGAGTAAGTAATCGGTTTAGGGTTTAGTTGAAGAGTTAGGGATTGTGTAAATCGTACCTTTTAATGAGAATATATGATTCTATATATAGGGCGCAGAAACCGTGTAGGTATCTTGCTCCTTACTCTTCGCACTCGTGGTGCTTATCCGGGGTAAGGATATCTATTCCGTAAATAGAAGATCCTTATCCTTTACTTATGCGTTTTGGTTGGGCTTTGGGCTTCGTGAGCCCAAGCCGTTGGTATTAATGGCCCAAGTCACTTGTCATGATAGCCCACTCGTGGTGGGTTTGGGCTTAGTAATGTCTATAATTTGGGCTCGTGGCCCAACTATAGGCTATACGTCATCATCATGTCTAAAAAACTGATGAAGGGGAGACTTAAACTGATGTATGATTTTGCATAATCTTTCTTATTATTGCAACGCACGGGAAGAACAAAATTTTACATTTAAAACATCGACTAAATTATTTATACTACATTATAACGCATTTGGGACTATTCTATAATTAGAAAGGCTTAAAATTTATATTTTTTTTCTTGTTTATTATGGAAAGATTTCAAAATTAATTTATTAGGAAGCAAGTTGGTTAGTAAGTTTGTTAAGAAGCGGTTGGTTGTTCAAACTAAAATTATTTGGCTTAACCATTTCTAATATTTCTACTTATAAAGCATGAAGACAACTAAACGTGTAACCAAATAATGCAAAATATAATCACACGGTACCCGCCGCCACATTAGGCGGGTACCATTCTAGTTGTAAAAAACACATCTTTAATCTAAAAGACTGATGAACGGGAGACTTAAACCGATGTATGATTTAGAACTTAAACTTATGTTACATTATTGCAATAGTCTGGGAAAAAACGAATTATCTAGTTCCGATTGAACTGACATTAGTTCAATAGGGATGGCAACGGGGCGGGGAATTTCGGGGATTGTACTTCCCATCCTCATCCCCGTTTACAATCTCCGTCCACATCCCCGTCCCCATCCCCATTGGGGAATTGCTTTATATCCCCATCCCCGTCCCCATCCCCAATGGGGATCGGCGATCCCCGCGGGGATTCGGGGTTCTCCACCCTTATGAAATAACATAAAATTTTCACAAACTCGTAAAAAATATAAAGAATTTTGACACATAAAGTACCTCAACAAACGTACATCGCACATAGTACAATTTTAATTCAACTTTAACGCATCGTAAACATTGTAACATCAAATATAATGTAAAAATAATATGTATCATATGTGTGTATTCGGACAAAATAGTTAAGTAATATGTAATTTGTACTTATACTTCTAAATTTAAATGTGTTTGATCCTATAAATATCACATATGTATATAAACATACATGTCGATACTCATAAATATATGTACATGTACATATACAAGTTAATCGAGTAGATAAAACATATAAATTTTAAATAATTATACACTAAAAAAATCGGTATCGGGGCCGGGTTCGGGGATTTATGTTATCCCCATCCCCAGTGGGGATCGGCGATCCCCGCGGGGATTCGGGGTTCTCCACCCTTATGAAATAACATAAAATTTCCACAAACTCGTCAAAAATATAAAGAATTTTGACTCATAAAGTACCTCAACAAACGTACATTGCACATAGTTATATTAATTACAATTTCAATTCAACTTTAACGCATCGTAAACATTGTAACATCAAATATAATGTAAAAATAATATGTATCATATGTGTGTATTCGGACAAAATAGTTAAGTAATATGTAATTTGTACTTATACTTCTAAATCTAAATGTGTTTGATCCTATAAATATCACATATGTATATAAACATACATGTCGATACTCATTAATATATATACATGACAAGTTAATCGAGTAGATAAAACATATAAATTTTTAAATAATTATACACTAGAAAAATCGGTATCGGGGCCGGGTTCGGGGATTTATGTTATCCCCATCCCCGCCCCATCCCCAGATTAACATTTCAGGGGATTCCCCATCCCCGGTCAACTCGAGAATTCCCCAGTCAAATCGGGTTTGGGGATCGGGTCTCCATCGGATACGGATTTTTTTTGCCATCCTTATTCATTAGTTTTAGAATGACAAAAATATAGTTTATCATTCTAAAATTAACTAAGCAAAATTTCTAATACTTTGCAGAATTAAATGTAGAGCATGTTACATAAAAGCAAAGTTGCGAAAATCGCGACTCGGTCTTCGGGCGATCGATCACCTTGTAGTTTGTAATCGGTCTAGGCGGGATTAATCGGTGACTAATCGGATTGGCAATTTTGAGAAGTTTCGGGTATTTTCGACGATTTTTTTGGTTTTCCCAACAAGATTTTCCTTAAAAACATCTTGCAATATAATGATTAAAACTAGTTTACGACGAGTTTTGGGTATTTCCGACAAGATTTGCAAGTTTCCGGCAGGTTTGACCATCGTTGACAGCCGTTTACTACGGTTGACAGATTTGTTTGACCTATTCACACAAATCGAAAAGGTCGATGGCTCAGTATCGCCTAGGCTGCAATTAATCGACCTAGCTTGTAGGCTTTTTTTGCAACATTGCATAAAAGAAAGGTACAAATGGTCAAGCCAACCCGATTCTGCCAAAGCTCAAGCTCGAGTTCGACTCATATAAGTTCATACGCATTTTGAATATTTTACAAGATGGGATTGGTTGATTTTTTAGATAGCCAAAACACTCGTTAACTGCATATACAGTTATACGTATATAGAGCAATTTTACATACATAAGTGTATGTGTTTCTCAAGCTTGTTTAGACTCGCGGGCATAATCGATCTGTGAGGTATGAACATGTTATCTCTAACTCATTTTTAAATAAGCCTAAAATTAGGCTCAAGCTCATTTAACCTCCGCTCGTTTCAAGCTTTTACAAAAGGCAATTTCGAGCAACTCGATCATTTGGCTACAACAATTTTAAAAGTAACAAGTTTTTTTTTGGTTAACGGAGTTAGTTATTAAATAAGTATAGGGAGTATTATTTAAGGTACTATACTCCACTTTTTTATAATTGAAGGCACTAAATATTACCCTAACAAAATCATAACATTTCACAAGGATAAACACAGTAACACACGCACACAAACAAACGAAAACCGTTCCATGGAACTCCTCGATACATGGGGTGTTTGAGTTATAGCTTATTTACGTTTATAAAAGAGCTTATTATCTCTTAAAAGCTGTGTGTAGAGCAATCACTCATCGGGTACAGTTTTAAGGTTAGGGTTTTATTTATTTCAATTTTTTATCTGTCTGTAAAGATTTTGGTTTATTTTTAATGGTTATCAGTTTTAGGGATGTTTGGGGGAGTTTGTCAAAAGAGCTTATTATGGCTTTAGCAAAACCAAAAAAAAAAAGAGAGACATTTATAAGGGAGTGCTTGATAACTTATAGTTGAAGAAATGTAATATGCAGGAAGCATCCTCAAATAAGCCCAAGAGGCCACACCAAAAGAGCTTACCATTAGCATAAGTTGTTTGGCTTTACCCAAATACCAAAATGGGTTTAATAGCTTTACCAAAATGCAATTAGCTAATAAGCACCAAAAATAAGCTTTACCCAAACACCCCTTAACGTACTTACGCTAAAGCCCCTTGTTACACTAATAAGCTATTAAGCACTTTAGTGTAAGTGTTTGGGTATATTTATTGTATTATGATGGTAAATTGGTACATAAAGCCCATAAGCCTCTAAAATAAGATAAGCCAAACACCCTCTTATGTATAGCACAACAGCGGTTTTGACTTTTGAGGGTATTTCGTATTGTAGACTGTTTATAAGATAAATTGTTTTAAGGGTGAAATTAGCTTTTAAATAAATATGTTGGAAGTTGTTTATTTCAGCAATTTTTTATTTATTATTATATTGATTTATACTTATAGCTTTTTACTTGTCTTCTTGTTAGAATAATGGAACCGGTTCACGGGGCACATAAAGCTTCCAAATACGAAGCAAAAGATTTTATTAGCAGCATGCCAGATAATGTGATCACTAATATTTTGAATCGTTTGCCAACAGACGAAGCTCTGAGGACTGATATCTTGTCGAGAGATTGGAGGTTTAAGTGGACTTTGCTCACCCAACTCATGTTTGATGAGAAGTTCTTTAACATTTCTCTTGAACGAGATGGTACAATTCATTATAATAGGGGGAATTTAAGTCGATTTCTCCTTAATCTTAAAGGTCCTATATCAAAGTGTGTCCTCTCTATACATGATAAACTATTAAATGTTGAGGATATTGGTCTTTGGGTTTTGTTCTTGTCTACAAAAGGAATTAAGGAACTCACTCTTATAAACTACTCTCCGGACTTACTTAAATTGCCAACCCAACTTTACTCATGTATGGAATTGAAACATTTGAAACTTCGTAGATGTGTTTTTCGTCATTCACCTAGCTTTCGTGGTTTTCCAAATCTGCTGTGCTTAGACTTGCCTTTTGTGACATTTCAAAGCTGTACAATTGGTGAATTTATCACCCGCTGTCCCTTAGTTGAGAGTCTGACGATAACTACAAACACATTAAAACTCATCGAAATCGCAAGACTTGGAAATCTCAAGATGTTATCTATGCCATTGGGTGCATTAAACAAGGTGACAAGGATCACCAGTTCCTATATCTTTCAGCTTACATGTCTTAAAAAGCTTCAGGAACTTACTTTGAGTTTACATTTATGCAAGGTAGGCCTAAGCTGGTTTTTTGTCATTTTAATTACAAAAATATTGCAGTAAGGCTTTATGAAGTTTCTAACTTCAACTGTTTTATAGTGGGCAGAATCTGGTGCCATGAAGAAGGTCCCTACCAGCACCTTTCTCTGCCTCAAGACTCTTACATTAATCCATGTAAATTTTAATGATGATGTTATGGTATCCTTTGTCTTTGAAATAATTTGTGGCTCTCCAAATTTGCGGTCGCTTAAGATCAGGGTGAGTGGAATGATGCATATGTATTAAGTTAATCATTTTAATATCTCTGTTCAGCATCTGAATACTCTGTAATCTTTCAGTCTATAAACCAAGGTGAGTGGAATGATGCATATGTATCACCTTCGGCACTTTCTGATAGCAACACAATGGGGCAGCTGCAGCTTCAGAGTGTGGTGTTTCTCTCTTTTAGAGGTTCAGAGAATGAAGTGCGTCTGATTAAGTTTATACTCGCTTATTCCCCTTTGCTTAAGAAGATTGATATTCAGTACTCTCCGAGTGAGAATGGTTTAGAGATTTCATGGGAGTTGGCTAAGAAGCTGTTGAAGCTCCACCAAGCTTCCCCCATAGCAGAATTAAACTTCTGTTAGCTTTATTAGTTTGAACCTATCGTTCTATTTTGTATGAATTTGGTCTATTTTGTATGAATTCGGTTATCGTATGGCCATAATGGCACTCATGCATATCTAATTCAAGGTTAGGGTTTGTTTTTCAGAATGCCTTTATATAATATGTGGTTTATCCATCTGTAGACATTTGTTGATCGCTGTTAAAATCAAATCATTTTACGGATTCACAGAGTTGTGATCATGGGTTGGTAGGTTAATATTGTATGCTACTGAAAGTAGTTGGGCTTAACCTGTTGATTAGTCTTTTCCTCTTGGTTAGTCACTTGGTCTTTTCCTCTTGGATCGGTTTCATATGTTACTACAACCTGACAGGGACAAACGAATATAGAGAACGTGCGAGTGTTTAGTGATTTATTTGTATGAGTCATAAAGTTTGAAGTTTGTTTGAATTTGATACCGAGATTTTCTGAAACATGAAAGCATATAATGGACAATGTGGATATCTGGCTAACTAGTTAACCCTCTATAATGATGGTAAAAGAAAGACCGAAGATAAAAGATTAAGGGTTAGTTTGTTTTATTAAGATATTTTAGGTCTGAATCTGACTACCACATCTTACACGTAAGAGGTGGCTAGAAAGTCTAAATCTGAACGAAATAATGTTGCTTGTTTTTGTATAATTGTCCGAATGATTTTAAGTGCTCGTTTCTGCAATTTATTTAAGTAACTCATGTAAATATGATACAAGACTTTTTATCACAAATATAACATATTTAATAGACCATCAAATATATTATATTAACACGAGTCTTCAATCTCTTATCAAGTAAGAGGCAGTAACGTAAGACAAGTCTCCCACCTTTTACTGATTAAGATATTATATGTCTAACTGTGTCTGACTCAAAAGAAAAAAACAAACAAGCAAAATGTTTGCCCACCTCTTACTGGTAAGAGTAAAAGGGCTAGTAAGATTTTTATTTTTACTTTATTTTTTATTTATTTCTTATTAAAAAAAAGATATTTGAATTGGCAGTTAGGCTGTCATGGGTGATGAGTTTTTTGGGGTGTTTGGCAGTGTTAATTTACCTTTTACAATTCAGAATATAATGCTAGTTGTCAACAAGTGCGTTTGGCTTTTAAATTTGGTTCAAACACCCCATTTGAAAGCCAAAAACAACGTAACTACGTCACTTTACGTTTTATATGTGCAACTACAATTATGTTACCAAATATTTTTATAAAACAAATACTCTACTGCTAGTTTTTATTCTTTGCGCCAACATGTATCTAAATGTCCTAAAGTGTTTCAGTCATTAAAGGTAGTTTCTTCTTTTTAGAAGGTGCTATTTGACTTGAACTCGACTCAAATCCGAGTATACTTCATCACGCCAGGTTAATAAGGGTCAATCTAGTTAACCCGAAATTATTAGAGTCGGGCCTTTAATTTGGTGAGACTTTTCTTCGGGTTGACCGGAATATAAGGATCTTTTTTTTTTCACATCTTTTATATAAGAAAGGAATTACATCATTTCGGAGTGATTTTGCAAAATCAATCTTAGTGGGAAAAAAATTGGACCAATAGGAAAGCTCGATTTTGACATATAGGCGAAATCGAGCAATATGATTGGCCAATAAAAAATCAAAATTGAATTGATTTTGGTCAAACTTTAATAAATTTGGTGAAAAATTTAATTGAAGAAAAAAATACATAAAATTATAGGTGTCAAATTTATGAAAATAAAAACTTAAAAAAAGATGATGTAATTAATAAAACATTAGTGGTTGAATTTTAAATATATTATATGAAGTTAAGTGTAAAATTATAAATCTCCATATTTTTTTATAACAAATAACCCTTTTGACTTATACCCTCTATACTTTAAATATGAACTTTGTTTACAATTACATGAGTATTAGTATTAGCTTGACACTTTCATCCATTAAACTTACAAAATTTTATAAATATACGAATTAGTTTTAATATACGTTAAATACTTTTAAAATAAATACTAGTTTTAAACTTTCATCTACTAAAATATTCTTTTTACTATGTACGTTAAATAATGACTCATGTTATCTTATTTAAAAGTTTAATCTAAGCGTACACGGATTTGTATATTAAATACGGCTAAATTATTATTAACGGTAATATAAATATCAAATTTTAAACACGAATTACTGTGATATGAAAATAAATATACGCGATTGTACTTATAACAACGACTTATGTAATTATTATTTAAAGTTTATATACGGATATCCTAAAAACATTTTCGAAAAACTTTGCGGAGTATATTTTAACTTCATCAGCTCATTATGTGCTACTAAACTCGCATATTTCGTACAACATGATACTAATTGTTAAAAGTTAAACAACAACATCAACCTAAACATCTATGTCAGCTAAATAAAAGTTTATATACGGATATCTTTTAACTTATAACAACGATAGCGCTCGTGCTAATAAACTCACACATTTTGTACAATATGATATCAAATATACGCGATTGTACTTATAACAACGACTCATGTAATTATTATTTAAAGTTTATATACGGATATCCGGAAAAATATTTTAAAAAACTTTACGGAGTATATTTTAACTTCATCGACGCTCATTAGGTGCTACTAAACTCGTACATTTTATACAACATGATATCAATAGTTAAAGTTAAACAACAACAACAACCTCAACCTCAACATCGATGTTAGCTAAACAAAGTTAAATCTTTCATCCAATAAAATTTTGTACAAAATATTAATAGATATTAATACATAATGACAAACTCATGCATATTTATTAGTTGTACTTATATCACAATTTTCACGGATAAATTCTTATATGTTCAAATAGTAAACCAAAATTTTAAAATAAATTTGATTTATGTGTAAACTTCGTGCGTGCACGGGACTTATAACTAGTATTCTTTTATAAAGAAAACTTGCCACCTTACTTTTTTTCCTATATAGTTCGTGTTCGGGTTGACCCGAATCCGATTGAATCAAACCAAGCTAATTTGAACCCTATTCAATCAAGCAAGACTAATTTGAAACCGATTATACCAAGCACGACTAACTCGAACCTAATTAACCAAACCCGGCTAACTCGAACCCGAACGCGAATAACCCGATCCCGGATGACCCAAACTATTATTAGATCAGGTTCAAGTAAGTTCTTTTTGTTTTCGAAACTTGACTATTACACGCGACCCCGAGAGTGACGAAGCCAGAATTCTTCGCTCGGGTAGGCCGATACAAAATAGAAGTTCAAGAAAATAAATACATTAATTGTGAAACCTTATTACTAACATGTATTAATATCTATGATTATAATAACATTTGATTTTTATAAATTACGCTTCTTAGTCAATATAACTTGTTGATCATAAGGTAAGAATTATTTTTAACAATAGTATAAACTAAAGTAGTACAAGTTTAAACGTTAACCAATCATAACTTTCAATACACAACAAGTAAAAATAGTGATATAGTGTCATACAATCTTACATGCTTCAAACAAAATAACATATCCATAATAAAAAAAAAAGAAGTAAAGGATGCAGATGAATAATAAGCAATACTTACGTACTTAACTGCTAATGTCAAGTTGAATGGGCAAAAAATAGTTTGGATAAGGTATTTTTTTATCTTTGGATGGGCCGAAAGCAAATAAATTAGACCAAATTAAATACTTTACAAATTTACATTTTATGCCCTATTGCTTACCTTATGTCGTGAGTAGATGCATGCGTTCGTTGGGTTACTAGTTGTTGATTTGCTTGAGCCGTTCTCGTATTCATTATCCTTGCCTTTTAAGGTGAGTTCTCGTAGCCCCATTTTTTTACTCGTATTTTTCTTGGGGGAAAATGATACCCAGTTACTTCAAATGCTTTTATGCTATGATTACTGTTTTCTTACATGGACAAATGTGTGTTTATATTCCTATATGTGCCTTGTTCGGGTTATAGACCATGTATTAATAGTACCACTTGGGAAAAAGCACCCGATGCTATTCGGGAAGTAGCACTAGTATTGTTTAGGATGAAGCATCCTGCCTTTGGATATTGTTGTGTGATTCTTTACTGTGTTGATTATGCCATGTAGTTCAGTTGTTGCGAAACGGGTGGTTTCATTAAGTGCTTGTATATGCAGATATTGCTCACGGTTATCCTACATACTTTATATGCACAACATCGTGGTTTACTTTCTAAACCTATGAGCTCATCAACTTTATGTTGACATTTTCGAGTATTCATTTTCAAGTGATCTGGTGCAAGTGGAAAGATTAGTTGATGCATTGCATGGATTTCATATAAATCACTTGCTGGACTAAAAACCAATTATGTTGTCTTTTTTGAAACTTGTAATTTGAACAAGGTTGTAATTTGTTGGGATTATTTTATATTATCTTGTATGGTGTTACTGTATCATCTTGTGTGATGTTTATTAATTTCGTCGCACCTCGTGTTTCCGCCTTCAGCGAGGTGTGACAACCGGTTTCCCATTGAATTTCAGATTCTAAACGTTGAGATTTATACTCATTACCTTTTAAACACATAAGTTCGATTTTGAACATATATCCATTCTTGGTTCTGCTTCTTCATTTAACAATAACAAAACTGATCATTCGAGCTATATTTTGCGCCCAATCAGTTAGTTCCTCGTGAGAACTGAACACCTAAAAATATGCAAAATAAAGTAATATAACAAGTCTTTCTTAAACAAATATCATAATATGTTGTTTTCATTATTTTATTTATTTATTTATTTATTACTAGTATTATTATTATTACTACTACTACTACTACTACCACTACCACCACTACCACTACCACTACTACCACTACCACCACTACCACCACCACCACCACCACCACCACTACTACCACTACTACCACTACCACTACCATTATTACTACTACTACTACTACTACTACTACTACTACTACTACTACTACTACTACTACTACTACCACCACCACCACTACGACCACCACTACTACCACTACTACCACTACTACTACCACCACCACCACCACCACTACAACCACCACCACCACTACCATAACCACCACCACCACCACTACCACTACCACTACCACTACTACTATCACCACGACTACCACCACCATGACTACCACCACCACTACTACCACCACCACCACCACTACCACCACCACCACCACCACTACCACCACAATCACCACTACTACCACTAGTACTACTACTACTACTACTACTACTACTACTACTACTACTACTACTACTACTACTATTTATTCGTTTTCGTCCAGTTTCTATGTTTTCGTCTGTTTTTGTACGTTTTCATTCGTTTTTATCTATATTTATCCGTTTTTATCCGCTTTCATCCATTTTCAGTTTACTTTCTAACTAATAAGAAACTATTTTTACCCCTTTTTTATATATAAGTGAGTGGTATTATAATATGGGTGGTGATGCATGATTTCTGACCAGGTTTTAATATTTATAAAGTCTCGTCTACCTATGGTCTACCTAATACACTAACGGGCAGTGTACCGGTCGTGTATAGTGTAGTTAACAGTAAATCTGAGGTCGTCCCAAGAGCTATGCGTGTGGATCTAATTTAAGTTCTAGTGTCACTGGTTTTAAAAGGGGTTTTATGAGTTGATTAATTAAACTAAGAAATGAAATAAAAACAAAAACTATTAAAAGTGGAAAAGATAATCAATAGGAAGAAGTGTGCTAGCCTAGTTACTAATCTTGTTATGCTATGGTTACGTTTTCTAATTACTGTTTTCTATCGCTCCACATGGGGGTTAAAGTCACTAGACTCCTCTGGTCAATTTTTCTATCCTATTTTCCATAGCGTCCTATTCCGTAACCTAATGATTACAAGAGTTCGTGGGTATACCATATGGAAGAGTTATTAAGTATCGCTGCAATCTAAGACTTATTCAACGGAACCTGGCCTTTTGGATCTTAGGTACCCCTAACTTCGTAAGCATTTCCGTTTGGAAGGTGATCCTATGATCAATTCTCAAGCAAGATAGTGATAGTCCTATGGTCAATTCTCCTAGCTTCCTAGATACTATCCAAACTTCCATGCTGCCAAAACGAGGGTGCCCCAAAATAAGCAAAGAAAGCATACATATAAAGCGATAAGGAAACGAGAAAACTACATCATAACAACAACAATTTCATAACTAGGCTAACACCAAAGGTGTTTAGCTGATCATATTAAAGCATGCAGAAAATTCAATGTTTAACATCATGAATGAAGACATGGAATTAAATACAAGAATGTAATACAAAATAGTAAAACTTATGTAGTGATAAGCGTGAATTCTCCCTTGGAAATGACTTGTATGCTACTGACAATCGTCATCCTTGAAGCCCTGAATCGTCTCTGGTGTTTGTGTGTTGAGAAGATATGAAAAAATGCGGAATTAGGGCTTGTATTTATAGCCTCGACTAAGTTACGGTGTAACCTCTAGGGTTAGTTACGCTGTAACCTTAATTACGCCGTAACCTTTGGATCTAGGACGAACTTATCCTCAATGATGATATTACGGCGTAACCTAGAGATAGGTTTCGAACGTAGAACTTTCATTAACTGATTTACGTCGTAACCTTGTAGCTGGTTATGGTGTAACCTCTTGGATCGCGAAAACATCGGATCCTCCCATCCTTCTTCTTCGTATCGTGCTAACCCCTCAAGAACTTCCCAGCATTTATCAATGCTGAGTCTGTTTAGTCTACCATTGGCAGCGTAATCTATGGCCCTTCTCGTTTGATATTAACTTTATCATAAAATATTTGAATTTGGAGCCATGGTTCTATGCCATGATGAGGGACTTTTTGGAGTAAGTCCTTGTATCGAGTCCATGCTTCATAGAAGGTTTCATCTTGACGTTGTTGGAACATCAAGATATCATTTCTAAGCTTGGTAGTTCTCCCCGGTGGGAAAAATTGAGCAAGGAAACGAGTGGTGAGATCATCCTATGAGGTGATGGATCCCATGGGTAAACGTTCAAGCCATTGACTAGCTTGATCATGTAGATAGAATTGGAATAGGCGTAATCGGGTCGACTCTCTAGTTACAACATCAAGGTCTATGGAATCTACGATTTTTAGGAAATCCTTGAGATGTTGATTAGGATCTTCGAAACGAAGTCCATGGAATGCACATCCGCTTTGCACCAACAGGATGGTGTCGGATCACAAGGGGGACACATTGGCTCCTTGAGTGAGCTCAATAGTGTTTCGATAGCCTTGGTGGCTAGGACGGGAATACTCTCCTAAAGTTCGGGGCCTAGGAGGTGGGTTTGGTAGTGGTGGGTTTTGTGGGTGATTTTGTTGTAGTGGGTTGATGGGTTCAAAGATGTTACCACCTTCCATGATATCGGACGGTAAAGGTTACGAAAAAAGACACGAAGAAATGAGATAGACTAAAGAAAACCTAAAAATTAAAAATAAAATCTTACTAGAAAGGAATCTAGCAAGTAGACCTAATAAAAAGAAATCCTAACCTAGACAATAACTATTCCCCGGGCTGTGGCGCCAAAAACTTGATACGTGGGAATCGCACCAGGCTTTACCTCTCAAGGGATCTCGAGAAGCTTACAACCCCCACCAGGCAGTGTACCTGATCGTTGTAGTATAGTATAGTGACAAGTACCGGGGGATTGATCATTCAACTCAGGAATAGTGTCGCTAGGATTAGAAAGCCTAAAAACTAGGTCTAGAGGTGAGGGATGATTCTTTTTGTATTTTTATATTTTTATAAAAGCAATTAAAATCTCGGGTTTTGGAAGAGTGGGTGGAATTAGTTGCTAGCCAACTAACCCAATTTATCTAAAGATGCAATCAAAATAAACTAACAAAAATGAAATGAAACTAATTATACTAATGTGGTGTAACAATAATGAGGAAAGTTGTGTTTACTTAGGTTTCATTACTCCCTAGATATCTTTTACAGGTTGATAGCTTGTTACAATTGCATGGATGACGGGTCATATTCCTTAATACTAGTCATAGGGCCGTGTACAATATTCCCTAACTCTATATGATCCTACTTCACTCCTATGTCAAGCCATTAGAAGCTCCTAACATGGGATCATTAGAATTCTCCTACGCATTAAATACAACCAAATATCATAGTACACCTCTGATTATGTTTCTTAAGACGTTCAAGCAAGTTACCAATGGAAGTCTGCCAGTTTTCTTAAGCCTAACATCGAACACAAGCATCCGTAACAACTATAAACAAACAATCAACCCATAATTAACATCTAGGTTTCACTACATCTAAGCAAACACAAAGGAAATCTAGCCTAGCATGTTTAATTGAAGACAAGTGTAAGATATATTCAAACAACATATAGACATATTGAATGAATTGAAAGAGTACTTATCTTTAATAGAACATGAAAGATTCCAAGGGTTGAAACCCTTGAAAAAGCTGGAAAATTCGACTTAGGGTTTTCCCTCAAAGTTGCACCCTCAAAGTTACACCCTAATGAATGAAATTTGGAAAACTATATATAAATTACAATGGGTGACGGCGTCATGTATTGGGTTGTGACGCCGTCAACTCGGCTCCATAATAAAAATCGTATTGCCTAGATCTGATTTTGACGCCGTCATGTGTAAATTTCTTCTGGACCGTCACTAATACTTGGACCATGACGACCTTGGGTGACGCCGTCATGTCCAATGCACAAAACTCTCTGGACCGTCACGTGTATTTCCCACATCCACCTCTTATGTAACTCTTGCCGCCGTCATTAAGGAAGTTGTGACGCCGTCAGGTACTGTTCCCAGCAAGGAAAATTAAGACTTTGCCATTTTCTTCACTTTTATGCTCAAAAAACGTCCAAAATGCTTCCTTTTCCAGATTTCTCTCCAAAAGTACCTAAAATGACAAAAGGAACGATTTAGGGCAATATTTGATCAAATAATCTCGGATTCGGGCTTAAATGACCACCTAAAAAAGGTTCATTTTTCTCCTCATCAAATACCCTTACACTTGAGATTTGCTTGTCCTCAAGCAAATGCGCTTTTATTCTAATCAAAATACAAGTTAGGGGTCATTTAACACTAATATAAAAGTAATTACAACAAATAATCGTTCCACTAAAGACCAAAGACAAGCACGGAGGTCATATACTAGCACCTCACAAATAGTGTTTAGATACTCACATCTCTCGGGTGTAATAAAGTATATATCACAATATGGAAATGGAAAACATCTCTCACTGTCATAGCAAAATAGATTACCATAGGTTTGGGAAAGGATCAAACCTCCACCACTTGGCGTAAGCACCTATGATAAACTATCAAAGAGGTCTTTCAAAGGGTTATAACGTTAGGTGTAGGGATATGGAATACACGGTTTTTTTGGATAAAGGTAATATTTACTGGTGGCGAGTTAATCATCTTGGTTAATTACATGTACAATATGGTGTTGCTAAGCCAAGACTAGTCTCGACTTAAGCTAATGAATCAAAAATAACAAAAACATCAAATAAACATAAAATGAAACGGGATGGTAGTCCGTATGTTTTTTCTCTTTTCTTTTTTCTATTTTTTTTCTTTTACTTAACTTTTTTGATTTTTTTTTTTTTTTTTTTTTTGGTTGCATACACTCTTACCCTACCATCCAAAATATTACATCATAGAGAATGTACACTCCCCTTACACTAGAATTTTTACATACTTTACAATAAACTACTCTAATGACTCGAATCAAGATAATCAAAACACTTGGAATACTTTTAAGATTAACGCACATATGGGGGTAATAATATGATGTTCTTCCCCATTACTCCATAACACAAGTACTTTACCCATGAGTCCTAATCGTCCCAAAACAATATGTACAAGATATGACTCGACTTAGCAACCATGTAATCAATTAGATAATTAACTAAGGGTTTAAACATGTAACAATAATGCACTAAAGATAAGTGCATACACGGAAGGCTAAGGCGATTTGGGTGTACATTTGGGTGGGTTGTAACAAATTCTTCCTTTAAGTAAGATGCTTAAAGTTAGAAACGAAAAGATAGGCTCGGAGGGGTGAACTAGGGGTTTCGTGTACTAAAAATGAGCACAACGCTAAGGTGTGGTAAAAATTAATTGACTTTACTAGCCAAGTAATATGACTTAAATGGTCAAGTAATTATGATACGGGTTTAACACAAGGGTGATCCTAATGCCTCTTATCATGTAGTAAATCCTACCACACGAATGTTGTCTCACTAGCTATAAACTCCCGTAAATTTCCCTATAAATAGTAAAAGTAAATCAAAGACAAATATATCATTACGTAAATTATTAACGTTTTTACCAATAACAATTTTTTTTATATATATTTTATTATCAAATATGTTATGTTACTTAAAATCACTACGATATTCATGATTCTTTTTGCTTGGAACGATGCTCACACATGTACCACTATAGTCTAAAATCGAGAGAATATTAAAAATTTCTTTTATTCGTTACGAACCTGCATTTTCCGACATTTTTCAAATTTACTATTCATCGGTTACTATTCACCAAACACTATTCATCATTTCACTATTCATCATTTTTGGAGTCGGTTAGTGATATCGTGATGTTTTTCAAAAGTTTTACTATTCACGGTACACTATTCACAAAACACTATTCACTCTCGGACCCACGTAAACATTTCACTAAATCTTAATTAAACTTTTGAAATTATAATTAACTTTCCTAATCAAATTTATTTTTACTAAACCTAATTACACTAACCGGACCCTTAATTATTTCCTTAGCCCATTTCTTTTCTCGGCCTGTTACTATTCCTAGCCCAAAACCAATTTAGCCCATTTTCCTTCTTTTGTTTTTATTCCACTCGACTAGTACCAACTAGAAACGAGCTTAGTATGCTCAAATCTTACACACGACACACACTTATTTTTACACACACTCATTACTCCCCTAGCCAACATATAAAGTGTCGAATTTTAGTTCCCCACGTTGAGTCTAGCTACGATTTTACGAGGCAAAGCTTATGTCCCAAAAACGATTTCATAAAATTTCACCTAATCCAAAACTTAACCATTTTAACCCACGTTTGTTTCTATAATTTCCTAAAATCATTTCTAAACACAAACTAGTGTCTAAATATTTCAAAGTTATCAAAAATATCAAGCCATGCCGATTTACAAATCGGTGTACTAAAAGAAATGGTGGTCGACATTGCATGTTTCAAACAAAAAAGTACTTCCTTAATTCAAGCACACTCCATCTCATATTTTATTCATCTAGGCCAAGTACTACAATCTTATTAAAATGCATTTCACAAGTACGGGTTCATTTCATAGTTTCAATGCACACGTTTCCTTTGAGTTTTGAGAATGTCGACCATAAGAAACCAAAAACATGAAGTATCATATTCACTCTTACAACTTTAGGACTTTTGGGATATAAGTAACCATCCAATCAAATTAAATCTTATACACTAGAACACACTAGCAACCATATATAAATCCCATGCATGCATGCTTGCGTTTTCTACTTCCATGCAAACCAAAAATCACCAAATATTTCTAGTTAGTAAAGTTAGGCATTGGGTCGAAGCATTGGGTAGAAATTCAAGGAATTCGTGTGGGTTTAGGAGAAGCAATTTGTTGTTTGTGAACCTTGGTCAAGCACACATACACACTACGTACTCATATCACTCACTTCTCGACTCTACATCTCATTTACCCCACCATTTGGTGTCGTAAGTTACTAACGAACTCTTTTCAATATTTATATAAAACTTTCATTTGCATTATTTTTTTTACGCGACACACACAATTGCACCTCTTTATTCGAAAACTAAATATACAACATATATATATTTTACGTTCGTCTATATATTTCACACCTTAACAAATAAACTATGTAGAGTTTTGAAACTAAAAAGCTACGTACGAACCAATTTGGAGTACATTCCTAGCGTACCACAACAAGTATGAAAAACCCTTAAAAATTTCTAAGTCTTTTCTTATAAAAATTCGACCCATGCTACGCCCAAAACGCACGTATACCTTTAATATTTACTTAACGAGCATACCTTTTTATTTCACAAACCAAAAGACCTCATGACAAACAATCATTTTGTGTAGAAACTTTGTAATGAAAATCACGTTTGAACCTAGTAAATAACCAAAACCAAATCGACATAGGAGCTAGACCTTGGAAATTAACTAGTATCGATTGGGCCTTAAGGCCCAATCATTTCAAAATAAGCCGAGTGAATAAGCTGAAGTTATAAGCTGTTGAACAACTTTTTCACAATCCTAACCTTAGCCCAAAACAAAGCCCAAAACCCTCGTAGGCCCATTGGATTTAAAAACACTAACGGGCTTAAGATTTTTCGTTAAAAGCCCATAAGCTATCAAACTAATTTTTCAAACTAATAAGCTGTTAGAATAAGCTCAATAAGCTGTTTTGAAACTATTTAAGAAATAAAAACATTAAGTTTTGAAAATTGTGAATTTTGGACTAGATTTGCAAATTTTACAAAAATTGGGTAAAAAGTGTCAACTTTTCAAAGTTTCGGTATAAAATGTCGTTTCGTAAATTAAAGGGTGAAAACTGATTTTTATAAACTCTAGGGTGAAAGGTGTAAGAAATATAAAGTTTTGGACGTAAAATGTAAATATATTTAATTTTGGACTAACGGCGTAACGCTAACGCCGTTAGGGTAAAAATTGTAAATTTTTAGAAAATACAAGGGCCATATATATAAAATTAGTATTTTTATTTTTACTTTCCATTTTTACAAATTCACGTAGCGACGTTACGTTTATTTTCAAACTATTATTATTATTACTATCATTATTATTAAATGTTACGTTTTATTTTCAAACTATTATTATTATTACTATTATTATTAATAAACGTTACGTTTATTTTCAAACTATTATTATTATTACTATTATTATTATTAAACGTTACGTTTTATTTTCAAACTATTATTATTATTACTATTATTAATATTAAATGTTACGTTTATTTTCAAACTATTATTATCATTACTATTATTAAACGTTACGCTTTATTTCAAACTATCGTTATTATTTTTATTATTAAACCTTACGTTATATTTATATATATATAACTAAACTAAACGTACGATATACTATAAAACCAAAAGTCTTACTAACGATAAATTAACAAATCACGCATTCAGAAACTAGTCGTGATTTAAAACATTTGGACTATCAAACGCTAAAACTTGCCATATATTATCTAGGTCGTGTGTGGAGCCGTTCCCATTTTGCAAACTGAGTATCGATATTTTTATTCACTAAACCACTAAGGTGAGTTCATAGCCCACTTTTATAAAACTGTTTTCGTGGGGAGATACATGCTTTAAAAATCTGAACACAAGTATTTTCTTATACTATGCCTGAAATTGTTATTGCTTAAGTCCCTTTTTGCCAAAAGCCCCTCATATCATGAACCTTAGTCACCCAGAGAGGTGAACGTAAATAATTGTGGATAGATCTATTAGGGATTGACAATCCCCGTTTGGGCGTTGAGAAAACAACCAAACGCACTTTATTTAAAATCTAATAGGTTACTGGCAAGGACCTATCCCGAGGGCCCCTGTTACTATAATCCATCATTTATGATGAGATCTGTTAATCGGCTGAGTGTCATGAGCTTAATGCAATAACAACTGTTTTCAACTTATAATTGTATGACGATGCAATTATCACTTATAACTTGTGTTCAACTATTAAAAAAATTAAACCTATGAATATCACTCAACTTTTGTTGATTTTTAGCATGTTTATCTCAGGTCTATAACGAGCAAGGATGGGACGGAGGAGCACGAAATTCTTACAAAGGCTATAAAATTATACTATCATTCGAAAACCTATTTAACAAATTTTGAAAACCACTGGGACCTCATTTTGAAAACTCTGATATTTACAAAACTTCGAATGATAAATGTTTTAGAAAATCATTTTTCACTGAAAAACTATGAGCTGTGAAGTAACACCCAATCTTTATTCCGCTGCAAATATTTTAAAATTGGGGGTGTTACACTAGCGGTCTCGGGATGCATCACTAACGCAAGTTCTAGAATCTAAATGCTACCGGTACACTCATAAGCACTAATAATGAATGCTTTTCCTATCAAATCTAAAGGCGAACCTCACCTATTTGGGTGGAAAATTTTTCTGAATAGTACGGTTTTGTGCTAGTCATACAACTTCTATCCATGAGACGCTTGCTAAGGCTAAAGTTTCACTCCTAAATGTTGTAAAAAAAATTTTAATTTGGCGCTAAAATTACACTCACTGGTACAAAAAGTTCTATTGGTCACACATGGTCGATTTTGAAATGTCACACTGTAACATTTAAACGTGACTAAATGTACCAGAATAAAATGAACAGCCACACTTGATCCGACTTGTGTGACCATTTTGGAATTCTATTGTCACACATTTGAATATTTATGTGACTAGAGGTAACTGGAAAAAAAATTTGGATTATTTAGTCACTTTTAATTCGAGACATGTGACAGATACAAATGAGCTCGAAACATTAGTCACACTATAGATATACATATGTGACAAATATATGTCACACAATTTAAAAGTGTGACCAAAATAGATATATGGTCACATGAGGTAATTGTGTATGTGGCTAAATTATATAGTCAAGTTTGTCACACATTATATAAACGTGACTGCTATTCTTTGCTGAATAGTTAGCCACATATGAATTTGAAATGTGTGACAACTAAAAATTCAGTTTGAAACGTTAGTCACGATATGCATTTAAGAGTGACAAATATATGTCACACACTTGAAGAGTGTGACCAAATGTCATATATGGTCACACTAATCCATACAAACATGATTAAGCATAACGAAAATTCGATACATATGGTCACGTAAGTTAATATGTGTGTCTAAAGTTTAGTGTGTGTTTGCTTTCCAAATCCTAATGTGTATAGTCACATATATTTGTAGCACGATCATGTGACTATAGGCTTTACAATAGTCACACCATATCACAAATGTGTATCTAAATCATGATTATGGCCACGTTATAAGGGTATTATATGTGACCATTAACCATGTACAAATTTATCCTTGTAACATAAATGAAGTTGTTGTAGTCTACTTAAATTATGTTAATCATTACCTAAAAATAGATTTAGTTAGTTGTAAAATAAATTTAGATAGGATTGTTTTATTTTTTAAAAGTTTACAAATATTTGTTGTTTTAATATTGTAGTTTTAAATGTTTGTAACAATTATTTAAAACTATAATGTAAAAGTTATAATCTAATTAAAATTCTTGTATTTACAAACGAAATAAAGTTAAAACATCAAGTTAAACGAAATGAAGTAGTTGTAATCTACTTTAATTATGTTAATGCTGCTTGGCATAACTTAATGCTGCTAGGCATAAATTAATGTTGCTAGGAAATTTTGGGATGTGTATGTTGGTAACCCAAACGTTTAGCATTTATTACCCAAACACGCCTAAAACACATTTTCACATGTAATTACCCCGCCTATTTATATGCTATAACCCAAGTAACTTCCTCATTCATCCAGTAAACAAAAACAGTAAAACATAAATTGTATCAAAGGGTGTAAGAATGTCTCAATTTGTGCTTCTTCGGGAACTTGAAGCGGCTGCTAACTCAACTGAGTTACCATACCAAATGACGGTGTATTTTGATAGGGAGACACAGCGTGATGTGAAGTATGTGAAAGATCTGTTTATGACATATCAAGAGTTGCTTGATATTGTTATTCAAAGGAACAAGTACATGGCTGAAATGGAACTTGTGCGTCCTTCGGTGCAGATGTTCAAGTGCTTGGAATATTTTAAGAAGCTTCAAAAGTCCGACGTTATCGAGCTTTTGGAATTGAAGAAGAAGATTGCCGAAGCGAAGCTCAAGGTTTTCAACAAGTACGCATTTGTCAAGGGACTTTAGAGTTTCTTTCAATGTGTTTTTATCAACCATGTTATGTTCCTTTGAATTTTAATGTTATGTTTTTATCATGTCATGTTTTTTTTTTTTTCTTTTTTTCTTTTTTTTTTTTAATCAATTTTAATGTTATATTATTAATTATGTTGCCTGCAAGTAGATATACTAGTGAAAACTACAAATTTTTTCATTACCATAGAAAAGCTTGACTTTTTGGAGTCTAAATCCATTACAATAGGCTAAATTACTGATGAGGCGAAAAATGATCCGTTTTTAGGGGGTCATTTAAGCCCGAATCCGACTTTATTTGATCAAATATTGCCCTAAATCATTCCTTTTGTGATTTTAGGTACTTGGAGAGTGAATTCTGGAAAAGAAGCCATTTTGGACGTTTTTGGAGCATAAAAGTGAAGAAAACGGCAAAGTCTCAATTTTCCATGCTGGAAACAGTAGGTGACGGCGTCAAGAGTTATACCCTGACGGCGTCAAACATCAAGAATAAAATACCGTAGTTGATGACGGCGTCAAAAGTCATCCTGACGGCGTCAAAGTCCCAAGAATTAAATACCGTGGTTGATGACGGCGTCACATAGGCCGTCATAAGTAGATCAAGGCCGTCCGAGGAAGTATTTGGCGGCGAGATGACGGCGTCACACCCTTGCTCTTGACGCCGTCACCTCGATTTTCCTATATATAGTTTTCTAGTTTTTTACTTTTAAAAAGAGAAGTTTTGGAGAAACCCTAAAGACGAATTTGGTGCAACTTTTACAGGTTTTTCAAGGGTATTAAACCCTTGATACCTTGCATTGTAATTGAGATAAGTGTTTTTCTTATTCAATCAATATGTCTATGTGTTGGTTGTCTATATCTTGTTCTTGTCTTAATTCCATTATGCTAGGCTAGATCTCCTTTGTGTTTGCTTAGATCTAATGAAACCTAGATATTGATTATGTGTTGATTACTTGTTTATTCTTGTTCTTGGATGAATGATTTTATATGTTAGGCTTAAGAAAACTGGCAGATCTCCAAATGGTAACATGCTTGAACGTCTTAAGAAACATGAACCGAGGCGTACTAGGTCTTTATTGGTTGTATTTAATGCATGAGCCACTGTTTACAATCCCTATAGTTGTGCTGGGTCATGGTGTAGGAGGAGATAAGAGCTCATAGAATTGGGGAGTTATGTATGCCACCCCATGAATGGTATTAAGGAATACGATCCGTCATCCATGCAATTATAACAAGTAATTAACGTGTAAAAGGTATCTAGGGAGTAATGAAGTCTAAGTAAACACATTTTCTCCAATTACTGCTCACAACCTTAGTATAAATTAGTTTAATTTCATTTTTAGTATTTTATTTTGATTGCATCTTAGCTTTGGGTTAGTTGAATAGCAACTAATTCCGCCCACTCTTTCAAAACCCGAGATTTTACTTGCTTTCTAAAAAAACATAAAAATACAAAAATAATCATCTCTCACCTTTAGAACTAGTAATTTAGGCTTTCTAATCCTAGCGACACTATTCCTAAGCTGAACAATCAATCCCCCGGTACTTGTCACTATACTATACTACAACGATCAGGTACACTGCCTGGTGGGGGTTGTAAGCTTCTCGAGATCCCTCGAGAGGTAAAGCCTGTTGCGATTCCCACGCATCAAGTTTTTGGCGCCGCAGCCTGGGGAGTAGTTATTGTCTAGGTTAGAATTTCTTTTTATTAGGTCTACTTGCTAGATTCCTTTCTAGCAAGATTTTATTTTTATTTTTAGGTCTTCGTTAGTCTATCTTATTTCTTCGTGCCTTTGTTCGTAACTCTTTACCATCCGACATCATGGAAGGTGGTAACATCTTTGAACCCGTCATCCCACCACAACAAAACCCACCACTAGAACCCCTTAGGTCCCGAACCTTAGGAGAGTATTCCCGACCTAGCCATCAAGGCTACCGAAACACCATTGAGCTCACCGGAGCCAATGTGACCCCCTTGCGATCCGACACCATCCGGTTGGTGCAAAGCGGATGTGCATTCCATGGACTTCGTTCCGAAGATCCAAACCAACATCTTAAGGACTTTCTCAAAATCGTAGATTCCATAGACCTAGGTGTTGAAACTAGAGAGACTACCCGTTTACGCCTATTCCAATTCTCTCTACGGGATCAAGCTAGTCAATGGCTTGAGCATTTACCCGCGGGATCCATCACCACATGGGATGATCTCACCACTCGTTTCCTTGCTCAATTTTTCCCACCGGGGAGAACTTCTAAGCTTAGGAATGACATCCTGGTGTTCCAACAACATCAAAATGAATCTCTTTATGAAGCATGGACTCGTTTCAAGGACTTACTCCAAAAAGTCCCTCATCATGGCATAGATCTTTGGCTCCAAGTCCAAATTTTTTATGACCATATCGACATCCCCACGAGGCGAACCATTGACCAATCGGCCGGTGGTAAGCTACGTGATCTTAGTGCGGAACAATCATGGGAACTCATAGAAGATCTTGCTCTCTATGACAACGAAAGTTGGAATGATCCCCGTGATTTGAACGAAACGGTCAAGGCAATATCTTTGCCTTCGAACAATTCTAGCACTCCCGACCGTAGGATCATGGAACTTGAAGGTCGAGTCAAGTCTCTTATGAAATCTTACGAAGCTCAAAAACCCTCAAGCCAAGTAAGCAGAATCGCTTCTACATGCAAACTATGCAATGGCCCTCATGAGACTCATAACTGCATGGAACTTCCAAAGCGTGCTTATAACGAATTCACATCATCGCACGTAGGTCAGGGTCCTCGAACTTCTGCCAAAGCCTATGAGGCATGGAAGGATAAACCTGATTTTAGAGGGTACCAAACGAGAAGCGTATCCTTCAATAACTCCTCACCACTCACTTGGTCCGAGCATTTTCCATCACAAGGCATTCCTAGGCAAAGCTGTGAAGATACTCTAAAAAAATTCATTCTATCTCAAGAACTACAGCTCGCTACGCTTGAGGCCAAATTTAAACAACAGCAGGATGAGGTGAACAACAAGATTTGTAATCTGTTGACTGCTATCAAAGAGCATATTGATAATAAGCCCATTCCCGTTAATGAGGTTAAATCTGCTACCGTCATGAGTCCACCAGCCCCCCCTGTAAAAATAAAAAGTCCTAGCAAGTTATTCAAACATATATCTCCTAACGGAAAAGAACTTGTCAACCCCCCTGGACCAATCCACTTCGTAAACACCATCACCACAATATCTGCTTCAACACCCAACCCAACCCAACAACAAACTAACAGATTCAGTCAGACAGCGAAAGATGAGACCTCAAGGGTCGACCATGCTTCGGCAAGAAAACCTACCAACTCACCCGAGCAATACACCGCGCAAGAATACGACAAACCGGATGAAAGGAAAAAGAAATCGGAAGAGCATGAGAAAGATCCAACCATTTTGGGTAAATCTATTATAGAAGAACCCGAGAGAAAAATGGAGGATGTTATTAGTGTGAGTAACAATCAGACTAAGGAAAGTAACCATAAAGTTTTCAAGATCCCCTGTACCATTAAGGAAAAGCTCTTAACCGATAGTCATATAGATCCTAGCTTCCCAGTCAACATAATCCCCCTCTCCCTATACCACAAAACCTTCCCAGAGCACGTTGTGTGCAAGAGAGTAATAGAAAATTTATCAATTAGGGTTGGAGAGCTTGATTACAATACTGACCTCACCGTGGTTGATGACGTGGACCCTTTCACCAATCAAACGTTAACCCACCTTGTCCTCGGGATACCATTTATCAATGAATCGGGAGCAATCCTTGATGAGAAAGATGGTAGTGTAGTACTCACCAATGGTGTTAGGAAGGTAATCTTTCGTAGGGATAGTGAGGAGGTGTACGAGTATCGTCCCTCTCTTGAGGGGAACCTATATGGGTCAAAGGATGGAGAGTATTCCCGACCTAGCCATCAAGGCTACCGAAACACCATTGAGCTCACCGGAGCCAATGTGACCCCCTTGCGATCCGACACCATCCGGTTGGTGCAAAGCGGATGTGCATTCCATGGACTTCGTTCCGAAGATCCAAACCAACATCTTAAGGAAAACAGAGAAGCTACACCCCTGCTACCTCCAAACACCTTATCTTCTTTTATTCCGTTCTTGCATTAGTCTCTCATACTGAGCACGAATTATTTCAATGAGATCTTTAACTACCTCTGTAATTTCTTCACATATGATCTTTTTAGATATCATCACAGCAAGTAAATTAGCACTCAAAGGATACTCTTTTTCTGCAAGCATAAAAACATCAACTCCACCTTGTGTTGATAACTGATGTACATGGTAGCTATCATAAAACTTCCATGAAGTTGACAGATCATAAATTGGGAAGTTCCAATAGATATCAGCTGGATCAGGTTCATATAACCTGTGTAACTCAACCCACAGCTCTTGCTCTTTCACATCTGGCTGCTTGATTGTTTTGAGTTTTGTTTTAACCAACTCCCATAATCTGTCTAAGTCTTCTCTGTCACTTCTTCTTATCAATTCCTGAAAACTTTTGCACACTTTTGATCCTCCACCAAGCCTGATTATCTTCCAAGCCTTTCCAAATTTATCTTTGTAAATCTCCCAGTCTATGATTGGATGTCTAGATTGAATAGGAGCAGCATATAATGTTTCAGGAATAATCACCATCATCTGATCAAGAGAAGAGTTGTCTTCATTTCTTTGTGAATCATTCTTCTTCTCAGCATGCTTGTCTTCAATGATCTTTTGTTTCTTTGATGGTTTTTCTTCTGTACCCATGGGGATAAACTTTTCTTCAATATATCTCTTGCAGTGGTAGTATAGATGTGCAATTTCGTCATATGACTTTCCCCTGAGTTGATGAGGTTTATAAAAACCTTGATTCTTTAAGTATGTTTCATTACACTCATGAGCGGAGACTTTGTGGTATTTCTTTTCCTCTTCTGACTTTGACCTTGCTTCATTGACTTACTTCGTTGACTCTAAGCTAATTCTACACCTCTTTCATTTATCAAATCAGCAAGTCTTTGTACTCTGTTATCATCAGTTAAAGTCTTATCTTTGTAAAGTTCTGCAATTCTAGCCTGTAGAACTTCATCCTCATCAATAAAAGCTTGCATTTTTTCTGCATGAGCTCTTTTTTTCTCCTTTTCTTGAAGAATGAATGCTACTTGCTCTTCTGTTTCAAATTCAGACACTTTATATCTCCTTTTCTCATCCATAAATTTAGCTATTTCAGCTTCATCAACTCTCTTTGCAACCTCTTCAGTAGTAGAAACATCTTGTACCACCTTGGCCAGTTGTTCAACATTACTAGTAGCAACAGTTTCTCCCAAACTAGTATTAGTCTCCACCATGATCTTTGAAGCTTGTACAATATTTTCACCTGGAAATTCCACTACCTGTTATTTATTTACATCTTCCAAAACCGCCTCATTACCCTCATTGTCAGCAACTACATAGTCATCATCCATATTATCACCACTATCAATCCCAATATCCATATCCACATGCATATCAGCACAAGCACCTTCAACATTTGTTGTTTCTTCCCCTGAGACTCTGCTTTCATTCCTCCCCTGTTTGGGAGGATCCTCCAAACTAGTAGCCTTAGAAGAACTCATCCTGTGTGTTGTGCCCACCTTCTTCAAACGTCTGAACTGCGTTTTTCTTGAGCTTTGTTGACTTTCCAAATATCGAAGTCTCTTTTTCAACTTTTTGATCTTTTCACCTTGTTTTGTTGTACGCTTTTGGAGGCCAAGAACAACTTTTTCTAACTGGGTACAATTGTCCTTCAAATCCTGTATAAGTTTCATTCTAGCCTCACGACTTCGGTTTGTGTTACCTAGCCCGAGAGATGGATCATTGGAATTGACATTTTGTACATTAGTATCCATCAATTCATGTGTTTCAGATCTACCCTCATCACTTCGGGATGTGTTACCTTCACTGAGAGGTGAATCAACGGCTGTATACTCAGTCTCATGTATGTTACCACTGGCCTGCTCTGCTTCTAAGCTAGCAGCAGAAGTGGCAGCCCCTTCCATGACATCCTCACCCTTTTTTTGTGGAAGGTTCACCATATATGGAAAAAGCGGTGTAACCCTTCCTGAAAAATCCTTGCCATTATTTTTCAGATTTGAAAATACTTTCTTTTGTAGTGAGGTGACATACAAAGTTTCTCTATGTCTCTTAATAGTAGTCAATTGATTTGGAATAATAAGCTGCAAAAACCTTGGATATAATAAAGAGTTACCATCATCATCTAAGGTCTTGATCATACCATCCAAAATCATTTTTGAAAAATTAAAAGGTTTTCCTTTACTAAGGCATATCACTGCTGATGCCATGGTGGTACCAAACTCATTCCAACCTGTTGTTTTAGAACTCAAACAATGTAAGAGAGTATGAATCAAGAATTTCCACTGAGATGAGAAGAGACCTTTGTAAAATTTTAATTTATCATTCTTCTTCTCATACCCCATTTTTTTCAAACCTTTGAAAATGGCGGCATTTTCAAGACACACAATCACTTCATTATCTGGTAGGTTAAGAGATTCCCTAATAGATGACTCAGTTATGAGTATATGTTGGCCATCTACCTTAGCCTTAATCTGTTTTTCTCCATTAAAAGTTATGACCTTAGCAGTAGCCCAAAACTGCTTAATAAAAGAAATGCATATAGGAGGATTCACAGTTAATGCATACCTAATAGGGGTAGCATTCAAGAAATCGATTATCTGTGTGAAACCTTCAGAACCATCTGGTTTCTTCAAAAAAGCGATCATGTTGTGTCTGTCAACAAATGTGCGTTTTGATTCAATTGGCAACACCATCTTGAATTAGGGTTTTGTGATTTGGGGATTTTGAAAATTATTGATAAAAGATGTTAGTGTTTGTGATTATAGAGAAATTATGTGTGCGTGAAACTGAATTATCGATTTGATTGGGGATTTAAACCGTTAAGTGTAAATGTTACCACTCCACCCCTGCACTCTCAGTTCTAGTAGTACAAACCCACCTGAAATAACGTTTTCTTAGCAGCAGATTTTTTTTTTTTCTTTTTTTTTTTTTTTTTTTTTTTTTTTTTTTTTTTTTAGTGCAAAGGGTGAATCATTATATTAATATCAACAAGTAATGAGAAAATTGAGCAATGACAAAAGTACTGGAATTAAGATTAAACATTTTCCATTAAAACTTGAAATGAAAAATTATAAAATAATGTACAAAACCAGCTGCAGTAACATTTTCTTAGCAGCAGAATCTTTTTTACTACAAAGGGTGAACCATTATATTAATATCAACAAGTAATGAGAAAATTGAGCAATGACAAAAGTACTGGAATTAAGATTAAACATTTCTTCCTTATAACTTGAAATGAAAAATTACAAAATACTGGAAATAAAAGTTACACATTCTAAAAATCTACTAATCTAATTTTGGAGATTTCTCCGGGTCAAATGCCACATGTGCATCTTCGTAATCCAACCCATCAAACTCCACATCAGACAAATCATCATCATCCAATGTCTTGTACGCCTTGGGATGTTGTTTGAGAGATGGTTTTTTGTTGCTTTGTATTCCTTTTCATCCTCAGCATGTTGTTTGATAGATTGTGTTTTTCCTGCTTTCTTTCTTTCAGCAGCCCATCAATTGTACCATGCATTTCCATCAAATTTAAATTTTTTTACACTTTTTGCCGCTTTATTTTTTGAAGCAGACATGCTTGAACCTTCTCCCTCAACCCATTGTGCTGATCTCTTGTTGTTTGCAGACATTGTTTATGAATACTTCCTGCAGGTTTTTGTTTAGAGATTTGATAAACTAGGATTTGTGATTTGAGATACACATGGAAACGAGTATAAAAAGGGGATATGGGAAAACCAAACTAGCTATGTTTAATGCAGGAAAGGATTGGTGTTTCCCATAGGTGGCTTGAACCTTTTCAACATCTTCGGGCCAACCATGATCCATTGGGACTAGCGTTTGCCAGGGATCAATGCTTATATATAACTCTTGACATAACTATATACATATTAATCGCCAACAAAGACTAGTCACAATGGAACATGACTGACCTGAAGAAATCTGCAAAATTTCATAATTGACCTCATCCAAATATCCCTTTGGAAAGTAGTCTGACCATGGATTTGCTGCAAAAAAATTAAAAAATATATTAAAATTTTAAAAAATATAGTGTAAATGAAATAAAACATAATGTTGCAATTCAGGGTGTGTTTGAAACAACCTTTGTTCTTGGAACTAATACTTGATAATTGTTTCTGTATTTTGGCAAGTTGAACATATACTTGATAATTGCTTCTGTATTTTGGCAAAGAGCAAAGATGAATCAGTAATGGATGAAACACCAGAACAAGTTTATGTTCATACTTGACAGTGGTGGCTTTTCATCCATTGCTGATACTTCTTCCATCTTTGATACTTGGCTGTTTTAGCCTAAATATTCGCACACACATATGATCACTTTTTTTCCTTATTCTCTCAATACAAATGCAACATGATTCTTATATCAAAAATACATCATACATATATATAAAGCAAACAGAGAGATACAAACAATCTATAAATGTTGAGTAAAGAATAGAGTCTAAGTAACATCACTCATCTTCAATGCGATAATGAAGGAGTGTGGCCTGTCATGAACAATACACACTATATCATTATCGCATTGAAGACGTCTCAATGATCAGGCCAGATCTATCTAACGATGTAGATGTCGCTTTAATTGGACCCCGTTTTCTAACGATGTTTAATCTTGATTATTAAAAGAACCATTAAACATCGTTAGAAAATGGGGTCCAGTTAAAGCGATGGAACCCATCAACATCGTTAGATAGATCTGCCCTGATAATTGAGCTTTAAGTTCTTAGCAACCAAATTCTTGCTATCATTTATATTGCTCACTTAAATGTGACGAACATACATATTAGTTATGTAGGTCCTGCGACATTAGAGAGCTAATCATGAATCAATGAAATCATATTAAATTTATATCAACAATGCAATGAAAATATTTTCATTGTAACTAAATACATAAAAAAACTCTTTAAGTTCTTGATATGTTTATTGTACTTCAACCTAATCCTAAGATAAAATAAGCTAATCCAAGCAAACCTTAATATCTCTTTTGCTCTAATTATTCACAAAAACAACACAGCATGTTATTCCTTATTCTATCAATACAAATTATACTTGATAATTATTTCTGTATTTTGACAAAGAGCAAAGATGAATCAATAATGGATGGACAACACCAGAACAAGTTTATGTTCATACTTGAAAGTGGTGTCTGTACACCCATCATTGATACTTCTTCCATCTTTGATACTTGGATGTTTTAGCCTAAATATTCGCACACATATCCGCCACTTTTCTTCCTTATTCTCTCAATACAAATGCAACATAATTCTTATAACAGATAGTCAACCTAATCCTAAGATAAAATAAGCTAATTCAAGCAAACCTTAATATCTCTTTTGCTCTAATTATTCACAAAAACAACACAGCATGTTCTTCCTTATTCTATCAACACAAATGCAACGCAATTCTTATAACAGATAATCAACCTAAGCCTAAGAATAAATAGCTCTAAGGGGGTATTTGGATTATATTCATTTGTGATCTTATCAGCTTTTTGAGATTTGGGATCAAAACCTAGATCCGAGTGAGTTGTAACACTGTAGAAGTGTAAATGAAGTGTGTTTGATATTCTTGCTAGGGGTGTTCACGGGGCGGTTCGGTTCGGTTCGGTGAGTTGGAAGATTTTAACTATCCATCGCGGGCCGGGTAATTTATTTATATTATATACGGTTCGGTTCGGTTCGGTTAACCACGGATATCTAAAAGTAAAAACCGAAACCGAATGCTTGGTTTGTCAGTTTCTCGGGTTTTTTGAACACCCCTAATGCTTGGTAGGGGGTTATAGGGGGTGAAGAATAGGGAAAGGTAGCGACAAAATATTCTTGGCAAAGCATAATGCAATAACCCATTACCCAATAGTGGGTAATGGATCATTACCCAATAAATTGGGGGGATTGATCTTCTTTACATTTCCCTTTCCCGACCATTAGCTTACATTTTCTCTTTCCCTTTCCCAAGTTTGAACCAAGCACACCTGGCCTTTAGTGTATTTTGTATTTAAAAAGTCGCCCATGTGAATTAGCCATTATCACCGGTCATGCATGGTTTCCATTACACTATAAGCGACTACAACCCAATGCACATGACCCACAACCCATGTTAATTACCCATTATATTGTCGATCACCATGAATGTATTGGTTTTTAACATGACACTATAAGCCACTACAACCCAATACATATGACCCATTACCCATGTTAATTACCAATTGTCAACAGTCATGGATGTGTCGTAACATGACACTCTAAGCCACTATCCACCCAATGCATATGACCCATATGATCGATGTCAAATACCCATTAATTAATGAATGTGACCAGTGATAACCTAATGCACATGACCCATGACCCATGTGAATTAGCCATTATCACCGGTAATGCATGGTTTCCATTACACTAAAAGCCACTCTAACCCAATGCACATGACCCATGACCCATGCATGTTAATTACCAATTGTCAACAGTCATGGATGTGTCGTAACATGACACTCTAAGCAACTATCCACCCAATGCATATGACATATATGATCGATGTAGGGATGAGCACGGTACCAGAATGGTACCGAACCCGTACCAAATTGGTGGTACCGTTTTTTTCCCGAGCATGAAAAGGGGTACCGGTACCGTACCGGACGGGATTCGGATACCGGTACCGGTACCGTTTCGGTACCAATACCGGGAAATTGGGTTTTTCCCGTTTTTATTCGGGAATTTCCCGATTTGGTACCGGTCCTGTACCGAATTAGTGGTCCCGATTTTTTTTCACCTTATTTCGTAGTCCCGGTACCGTACCGTATATCGGGAACAGTACCGTTTCGGTACGGTACCGGTATGGTTCCGGTATATATGGTTCCGGGATTCGGGTCAAAATGCTCATCCCTAGATCGATGTCAAATACGCATTAATTAATGAATGTGACCAGTGATAAACTAATTAATGCACATGGCCCATGACACATGTGAATTAGCCATTATCACTGGTCATGCATGGGTTGCACCGGCTTGGTAGGTGTATACCATTTGTCACAGACACTAAGAAGCAAGTATCCAGGGACCTTCCCGATCATATGTTATCCGGGATCGAGAAAGTTTGAACTCGGATTGAGCTTGACTCGAAAAGCTCAATTTATCCGTAAAGATGTGTTTTATTACAAAAATTAAATTTGAAATATAACCTAAGAATTGAATTTGGTTCAACTTCAGCTCGAAAAGCTTGATACATTCATAAATAAGTATTTACACTTAGTACACTTACATATTAAAAAAAACACATATTTTATATCACTTACAAGCTCGAGAACTCAACAATAACTCGAGTCGAACTTATATAAGGTTGAGCTCAACTCATTAAACATTTCAAGCTCATTTGATAGGCTTTCAATCTCCAAATTTTTAGTATAGCGCTCAACATCCCGCCCCTAAATTTTCCCCAAAATTTCAATCTCCCGCTCCGCTCATATGGCGCCCTTTTTTCACCCAAAATCAAAACATTAACACTACTAGCTTAGTCAGATCTATGTTCTCTCTATTCATCTCTTCTCCTTCTCTCTAGAACTGACTCACACCACCGCCACACTTCACCGCCTTATCTCACCGTGGTTCCACCAACCATCGCTCCTCCACGCCATCACCGTCATCAAGACAAGGGAACTGTATGGGAGACTTTGTTTGCTTCGGTTGTTTGGTTCGAGATAACCACTAGCATCACAGTCGAGCCACCATCACCCTCATCTCAC
Organism: Artemisia argyi; assembly: GCA_030686995.1. Classification (NCBI taxonomy): domain Eukaryota; kingdom Viridiplantae; phylum Streptophyta; class Magnoliopsida; order Asterales; family Asteraceae; genus Artemisia; species Artemisia argyi. Next base: position 36,220,410 of record CM060681.1, read on the forward strand.
CTATCCTACTCTGTTCATGGGTATGCTCAAACACATATTTAATTTATATTTTTGTAAATTAATTATAAATTGATTTTCGTGGATTAAACATGTTTTTATTATAAATTTGTGTTGTGGTAATCGTTACAGGTAGACTTATTAAGACGAAATAGTTTTCCTGTTTATTGGAATGGAGACAATCGACGTGTTCTAAGAGGCCACTTTTTTGCTCGTAAAGGGAGTCTTGATTGGTTTCCACTCCAGGAGGATGTTGCTGAACAGTTGGAGTTTGCTTATCGCAGTTGTGTAAGTTATCTATCAAAAGATTAACATAACATCTTTTATATAGGAAATTAACTCAAATATGGTTGCTTTTTGTCAAACTATTTCATTTGTACCATATGTTAGTGATTTGCTTGCTTGGTAATGTGTTTGAAATTTATTCGTTCCACGTTTGGCACTGCATAAAATTGCAACCAATTGTATATTATTTGTTGCCCGAGTCGATATGCAACCCGTATGTTTGTTTTTGAGGCTAAACTTATATTTTGGGACATCTAATGTTGTCGTCTTTTATGTTAGCATTAATCACGTTACTTGTTTCTTGCAGGGGCTACATCTTATTTTCACGGGTGAGGATGATACATGGGATGCCTGGCTAAAAATTCCCTCAGGTGGATTTTCTGGCACACTTCATTTTCGAGGCGTGGGTATGCTCCATCTCAGTCACCAAAGCCAACCCATGTATATTTTTACGGTTTCATGGTTGGCAGATGTTATATTATGCACCGTTATTAGTGCCTTAGTTTCTTACATTTCCCATATTTTTTTTGCAGAAAGAAACTGGCATTAGACTCAGATGTAAGCACTTTTTATGTTGTTAACAATTTCATTTTCTAATGATAACACCATTGTATTTCTTAATTTATATTGCAGGTGACCACTCCAATGGCCATTGAAACTTTGGAAAACATACCAGTAATGGATACAGTGGTAAGTAATAAAACATCCACCTTTGATTTTTTTAGTTTTACGTACATGACTAATGTACCGTGTTTTATATATACATATACGAACCTGTTAAAACTATCGAACATACGAAAACGCTTAAGCCACGACAAACCGGTTCTACAGGTTACACCACCAACTATGATACCAAATATTAGTGAACAAAATACAGGACTAAAATTAGTACCAATGAAGCGAAAACATTTGGTCTCTAGTGAAACCTTGCAAAAGCAAGCTAAGGCGGCGAAGAGTCAACAGGTTTTAACTTATTATAGTTGAGAATTTGATTATATACGACATTACAATTTTATATATATTTGATTCATTTATATACATTCTGTTATATATATATATACACACTAGCAGTAGTAACTCTGCTCCAGCAGTACTAACGTGGTACTAGTATTAACTCTCCTATCATGTTTGTGCAGATAGTTGAACCAGTGGCTCATCTAGTTCTGTTGATTTTGTGAGCTTTGACATGTTCTAGTCCTGCTCTCATCCTGATGTGTTGATATGCAGTAGCCTACATTTTCAAGGCTTTTATATCCAGATGATGAGATTAGATCAATGGGAGAAAAACTTGTAAGTTTAACTGCAAATTTTATTAGTATGTTCATTGTTTTGGATTAAAAGTCTTCATGATGTTGTTTGAATTACTGCTGATCATGTTTGTGTTAATATTGCTTAGATGGATTTAGTGCAGCTCATGAACTTCAAAGAAAATGTGGCCAAGTATTTACTACTGCTAGTACAAAAGTTACTACTGCTAGTTAAAGTTGGTACTGCTCAGAGATTAAGACCACTCAAAGTTGCTACTTATTATGGAAAAGATTATATATACTTATAAAGAAACTATTGTAAGCCGACTAGGACTCCTTGGTGTATAAAAGGATGTCCAATTTTACATTTTGTTCAGTTATACATTCCAATTTTATTGTATTTGAATTTGTTTTGATATATATATTTGAATTGTTTTGATATATATTGATTTTTTAAATGTGACTAAAAGATGCATATAGTCACACTTATTAACACTTTTGGTCACTGTTTGCTTTAGTCGTTGTGTGACTAAATATTACTGAAGGCCACACAAACATAAAATTCACGTGGCCATTGGATGATCTATAGTCACACAAAATACACATTTCTTCACTTTAAACAGCATATGGTCACACTTATTTACACTTTTGGCCACTGTTTGATTAATGGTATGTGACTAAATACCCAAAACAAACATGCTTTGTGTGAATAAATATTACAAAAGGCCACACAAACATAAAATTCATGTGGCCATTGGATGATCAATAGTCACACAAAATACACATTTCTTCACTTTAAACAACATATGGTCACACTTATTAACACTTTTGGCCACTGTTTGATTAATGGTATGTGACTAAATACCCAAAACAAACATGTTTTGTGTGACTAAATATTACAAAAGGCCACGCAAACATAAACTTCATGTGGCCATTGGATGATCAATAGTCACACAAAATACACATTTCTTCACTTTAAACAGCATATGGTCACACTTATTCACACTTTTGGCCACTGTTTGCTTAATGGTATGTGACTAAATACCCAAAACAAACATGCTTTGTGTGACTAAATATTACAAAAGGCCACGCAAACATAAACTTCATGTGGCCATTGGATGATCAATAGTCACACAAAATACACATTTCTTCACTTTAAACAGCATATGGTCACACTTATTCACACTTTTGGCCACTGTTTGCTTAATGGTATGTGACTAAATACCCAAAACAAACATGCTTTGTGTGACTAAATATTACAAAAGGCCACACAAACATAAACTTCATGTGGCCATTGGATGATCAATAGTCACACAAAATACACATTTCTTCACTTTAAACAGCATATGGTCACACTTATTCACACTTTTGGCCACTTTGTGTTAAATTGTATGTGACTAACTCCAAAAAAATAAGACCCATTGTGTGACAAAATCATCACAAACGTCACATTTATTATATATTCATGTGGCCATTGGATTATCAATAGTCACACAAAATACACATTTACTTGAATATATCATCTCAAATGTCACATATATTATATATTTATGTGGCCAAAGGACGAACAATAGTCACTCTCAAAAATCATTCGTGTGACTATAAGGTGTTTACGGTCATTGATAATGACTAATCCAACAAAACTTGTGCCTAATTTGTCACACATATTTGGGGTTTTGGTCACTCTTTTTCGATGGAAAAGGCCACGAACTCAACAATGTGACCATATGCCACCTACGGTGACGGGACCTTTTGTCACACATGATGAAAAAAACGTGCGTGACTATATGCATATCGTCACACATTTTTGGCGTGACATTTGTACCAGTGACTAACAAGTATTTCTCTTAGTTTTATTACACACCTACCATCAAACAAACAAACTCAAGTGCAATTGTATCCTATAAGGTATCATCATTTACCCTCCCCTTACACTTAGGATGAACATTGTCCCCAATGTTCAATTAAAGGATGTAAAAGTAAAATAGGTAAAAGAATGAAAGCAAATACTCCCCTGATTTGTTCGGTGTGGATAGTGTGTTAACAAGGTTAGATCTTCCTCCAAGAAAATGAACATTCAAAGCTTCCCTTCTAGAAAAATAAATCATCTTCTTGTCATATATAACCTGTTAAACCTGAGAAAACAAACAAGGCAACCTCGCATAAAATCGGCGGTAATCTATATATACTAACAAGTCCTAGAAAACAAATTAAGATATAGTGCTTGTGGAATGAATATTTGCAGATTTCCTGGAGTTTATAAAACTAAAGAATTAACAAAAACTTAAAGACTCCGTTAGAAAAACAAAACTCGCAAAATTTCCAGAATTTTACACATGACGCCGTCAGGAGTTAACTCCTGACGCCGTTAGAATTAACAAAAACTTAAAGACTCCGTTAGAAAGACAATGTTGATACAAAAGTTGGGCGTTTCTGATTATGGGCTCTTGCTCTCGTACCAATTCGCTTCTTAATGCTTGAAACCTGCGCACTTAGAAAATAAACAACACCGTTAGGCTTATCGTGGGATTGTCTCCCACGATTAGACTCCGGCGTGAGAGTAAGTAATCGATTTAGGGTTCTCGTAAAGAGTTTAGGGTTTGTGAATCGTACCTTGAATGAGAGTTATGTCATTCCTTATATAGGCGCAGAATCCTCGTAGGGTTCGTGCTCCTTACGTTTCGCACCCATGGTGCTTATCCGGGTAAGGATATCTATTCCATAGATAGAAGATCCTTACCTAAACCGTATATGTAGTTTAGTTGGGCTTGTGGCTTATGTGAGCCCATTCCTTTTATTGGTGCGGCCCAAGTCATAATAGCCCACACATGGTGGCTTTGGGCCTTAGTAATGTTTATCATTTGGTCTCGTGGCCCATATATAGACTATACGTTATCATGTCCCCCCAGTCTAGTGTGCGCGGTTCGTAGCCGCGGATGCTAGACTAATCACAGCAGCGGTAAGCGTGGCGGGAGAACTTTGGAATATTGCCACCCAATTTGGAGTACAATGTACCTAGTCCTAGATATTTCAAAGAAATACCTCAAAAATCGGGGGTTGTGTCCACGTGTTCCTCGTAGATCGGGAAAAAGTGCATGTACCGTTTCGGTTCTAGCCACACGTTTTGTGAGTGGGATCCACGTGGACATCATCTTGGGTTTTTAACCTCCTTATATAAGAGTCACCGCCCCCATTTTTACAAAAACACACAGTAAAACACATACTCATGCTTGCCCACTTTCTTGAAAGCGTCATTTTGCAAAGAAAGTAACTGTTTTTATTAGGTAATTTTGTGTGCGTTTCTCAGTAATTTTTATGAAAATGGTTGCCCAATTAGAAGATTTTCGCTCTGCGATGACTGAGAATGATGTGGTTCAGTTTACATCTGACTACTTCATTTCTCTGGATGTGCATCCAGAGGCTCCAGATGTTGACGCGTGTATAGCCGATTTCCCCGAAGGGAAAATAGGATTATACACGCGTTTTTTCGAGTACGCGAACTACCGCGTACTAATTTCTATTTTTCTGAGCGATTTGCTCAATCACTATCGCCTCCACATCTCATAGCTGCACTGTATATGTACGGCTAAGGTGTCGAATTTTGAAGTGAACTGCCGTTTACTTGCGATAGAGCCGACCATCGCCTTGTTCCGCGTCTTCTACCACACAACGTGGTCAAATGGATGGGTGTCCTTTGCGAAGCGCCCGGGGGCGCTTCAGTGCTATACTGAGAAGGTAGACTCCCTGAGGCATTGGAGGGAGCATTTTTTCTGGGTTGATGGCGTGGTTTTTCCATCACCCTTTGAGTTTTATACTCAAGATACGCTGCCAAGGGATGGGTGCCCCGCACCCGGTTCCTATAGGTTGACTGATGCGCAGAACCTTGATGCCAACCGTATTCCCATTAACCCTTATCCGGAGGAGTTTTTGGTGCACATGGGGTTGAGTCGTAACTACTTTGGTGGTTTTGACGAGGTGCCAACCTTCATAGATGAGGAAGGCCGGGTGGGTGTTCGTCCCTTCTACTTCAAATATGTAAGTTTTTTCAAATGCGCACATTTAGTAACTAATCCTTTCTGTTTGCTGTTTGTTTATGTGCGCAGAGATGGATCTATTCGCTGTGGTTAAGCTGGAAAAACCAAAGCAGGTGACTGTGGGAGTGCGCCCTCTTAGGGAGGGTGAGCAGCCACTTTTGGAGGCGACCCAGGGTCGTTTGACTGTGCTGCCGGATGTTGGCCATGAAGATACGCCGCCGCTCTAAGTAACACCCGTTCAGAGCGTGGCGCCGGATGTGGAGATGACGCAGGAGGAGGAGGCGCATGCTGAATCATCTGATAGCGTGGAAATCCTAAATCCTGAGGAGGTGCTGAAGGAGGAGGTGGCGCAGAATCTTAAGCGCAAAGGGGAGGCTGGGTGCAGTGGCACTACGAAGAGACGACGCTACCTTATTGGGGATGCGGAGTCGTCCGCGGAGGAAGAGACATCCGCTCCTGGCGCGAATAAGAAGGCTACAGAGGCTTCTCCCTTTCTGTAAGTATCTGCGTCTCAAATATTATTTTTGTTTGATTTTTTTTTTTTTTTTTTTTTTTTTTTTTTTTTTTTTTTTTTTTTTTTGGTCTATTACTTGTCGTAATATGTTCTAATTGTTTTCTTCATGTCTTGTAGGGATGATGCCACGAAGGATGATGGAGCCTTCGTGGAGACCACGTCCCCTCCGCAGAATGAAAACAAGGAGGGGGAAGTGAAGGTTGATGAGGGCGTATCGGCGCAGCAACTGATGGATGAGTTGGCTGCAACTGCTGTACGTCACACTGAGCTGGTGGCTCAGTTGAAGACTAAGTATGTCGGGGAGAGCAGTACTCTCGCCCAGAAGGATGAGGAGATAGTTATGCTCCGAGCGCAGCTGGCGGAAGCGCAAGCGGAAGTGGGATCCTCCAGGGTGCACACTGAGAAGGTCACCCATGAGAAGTTGACTGCAATGGCTGAGCTGGAGCAGGCGCGCGGACAACTTCATCAGTACAAGGCCAACATGACTTGGGCGGAAAGATATTTGGAGGAGAAGAAGGAGGAGCACTTCGCGAGTATTGCCAAGTTCAAGGAGCGCATGGAGGAGATTGTTCAGGTGCAGGAGAACAAGCTGCGCGGCCTGAGCATCGAGTACGATGAGGAGTTATACCCTCATTTGATGTCGACCATTGCTGAGCGCAGGTACTTCCTTTTTAGCCTTATTCTTTTTTATTATATTTTGTTGCTATGCCTTTCCTTAACACAAGTTGTCTTTGTTGATGTAGGTGGTTGATCAGTCACGGGCTGCGCCTGGCGGCTATGGGCACTTTGGAGTCCCAAGAGGTGTTGGATGCCTTTGGGAAGGTGGTTCATTGTGCGGGGCGCGTGGGAAGTCGCAGGCTATGGAGGATCTCCATGAGTCTAAGCTGTTGAGCAAGGACTTGGCTGAGGTTCCTGGCTACAACGCGGCTGCGTACGATGAGCTGATGCAGGCTATGGAGGGGTTGAAAGTTCTTGAGTTGCTGATGAGGCGAAAAATGATTCGTTTTTAGGGGGTCATTTAAGCCCGAATCCGACTTTATTTGATCAAATATTGCCCTAAATCGTTCCTTTTGTGATTTTAGGTACTTGGAGAGTGAATTCTGGAAAAGAAGCCATTTTGGACGTTTTTGGAGCATAAAAGTGAAGAAAACGGCAAAGTATCAATTTTCCATGCTGGAAACACTAGGTGACGGCGTCAAGAGTTACACCCTGACGGCGTCAGACATCAAGAATAAAATACCGTAGTTGATGACGACGTCAAAAGTCATCCTGACGGCGTCAAAAGGCCAAGAATAAAATACCGTAGGTGGTGATGGCGTCACATAGGCCGTCATAAGTAGATCAAGGCCGTCCGAGGAAGTATTTGGCGGCAAGGTGACGACGTCACATGGTTGTCTTGACGCCGTCAGCCCAGTTTTCCAATATATAGTTTTCTAGTTTTTACATTAAAAGGAGAGAAGTTTTGGAGAAACCCTAAAGACGAATTTGGTGCAACTTTTACAGGTTTTTCAAGGGTTCCAAACCCTTGATACCTTGCATTGTAATTAGGATAAGTGTTCTTCTAATTGAATCAATATGTCTATATGTTGGTTGTCTATATCTTGTTCTTGTCTCAATTCAATTATGCTAGGCTAGATCTCCTTTGTGTTTGCTTAGATCTAATGAAACCTAGATATTGATTATGTGTTGATTACTTGTTTATTCTTGTTCTTGGATGAATGATTTTATATGTTAGGCTTAAGAAAACTGGCAGATCTCCAAATGGTAACATGCTTGAACGTCTTAAGAAACATGAACCGAGGCGTACTAGGTCTTTATTGGTTGTATTTAATGCATGAGCCACTGTTTACAATCCCTATAGTTGTGATGGGTCATGGTGTAGGAGGAGATAAGAGCTCATAGAATTGGGGAGTTATGTATGCCACCCCATGAATGGTATTAAGGAATACGATCCGTCATCCATGCAATTATAACAAGTAATTAACGTGTAAAAGATATCTAGGGAGTAGTGAAGTCTAAGTAAACACATTTTCTCCAATTACTGCTCACAACCTTAGTATAAATTAGTTTATTTTCATTTTTACTATTTTATTTTGATTGCATCTTAGTTTTGGGTTAGTTGAATAGCAACTAATTCCGCCCACTCTTTCAAAACCCGAGATTTTACTTGCTTTCTAAAAAACATAAAAATACAAAAATAATCATCCCTCACCTTTAGAACTAGTAATTAGGCTTTCTAATCCTAGCGACACTATTCCTAAGCTGAACGATCAATCCCCCGGTACTTGTCACTATACTATACTACAACGATCAGGTACACTGCCTGGTGGGGGTTGTAAGCTTCTCGAGATCCCTCGAGAGGTAAAGCCTGTTGCGATTCCCACGCATCAAGTTTTTGGTGCCGCAGCCTGGGGAATATTTTTTGTCTAGGTTAGGATTTCTTTTTATTAGGTCTACTTGCTAGATTCCTTTCTAGCAAGATTTTATTTTTATTTTTAGGTCTTCTTTAGTCTATCTTGTTTCTTCGTGTCTTTGTTCGTAACTCTTTACCATCCGACATCATGGAAGGTGGTAACATCTTTGAACCCATCATCCCACCACAACAAAACCCACCACTAGAACCTCTTAGGCCCCGAACCTTAGGAGAGTATTCCCGACCTAGCCATCAAGGCTACCGAAACACCATTGAGTTCACCGGAGCCAATGTGACCCCCTTGCGATCCGACACCATCCGGTTGGTGCAAAGCGGATGTGCATTCCATGGACTTCGTTCTGAAGATCCAAACCAACATCTTAAGGACTTTCTCAAAATCGTAGATTCCATAGACCTAGATGTTGCAACTAGAGAGACTACCCGTTTACGCCTATTCCAATTCTCTCTACGGGATCAAGCTAGTCAATGGCTTGAGCGTTTACCCGCGGGATCCACATGGGATGATCTCACCACTCGTTTCCTTGCTCAATTTTTCCCACCGGGGAGAACTACTAAGCTTAGGAATGACATCTTGATGTTCCAACAACGTCAAAATGAATCTCTTTATGAAGCATGGACTCGTTTCAAGGACTTACTCCAAAAAGTCCCTCACCATGGCATAGATCTTTGGCTCCAAGTCCAAATCTTTTATGACCATATCGACATCTCCACGAGGCGAGCCATTGACCAATCGGCCGGTGGTAAGCTACGTGATCTTAGTGCGGAACAATCATGGGAACTCATAGAAGATCTTGCTCTCTATGACAACGAAAGTTGGAATGATCCCCATGACTTGAACAAAACGGTCAAGGCAATATCTTTGCCTTCGAACAATTCTAGCACTCCCGACCGTAGGATCATGGAACTTGAGGACCAAGTCAAGTTTCTCATGAAATCCTACGATGCTCCTAAGCCTTCAAGCCAAGTGAACAAAATCACTTCTTCATGCGAATTATGTAGTGGTCCCCATGACACTCGTGATTGTGTGGAACTCCCCGGAACAGCTTTTGTGGACTACGCATCCACGCGTACCGACGAAGCGGGAGATAAGTGGTACACTTTCAAGCCCTAGTCAAACACGTACGGTGATTCATACAACCCCTCATGGAAAAATCACCCAAACCTTAGGTGGAAACAAAATCAACCCAACTCCTCCAATCCGCCTAATCGTTACCAACCAAACAGTCCACCATCCAACCGTACTTTCAACAACAATCCTTCTAACAACTATGGTAGTACCAACAATCTTGAAGGATTGATGTCAAAGTTCATGGCATCTCAAGAAGCTCTCGTATCCAAGTTTGAAGCCGATTTTAAACAAAAGCAAAGCGAGATGACCACTAGAATTGATGCATTGTTGAAAGTTCTCAATGACCGAGAAATGGGAGCACTCCCAAGCGACACAGTCAAGAATCCGAAACTAACCGTTAATTCCATATCTTCAGTTTCGTCACCCACTTCGTGTCCACAATACTACTCGGTTAAATCAACGAGCACGTGTTTCAAACAAAACCCAGTTCCCCAAAAGGACCAATCAAATAAAACACCCACTATAGAGCCGGTCAAAAGCATAGTTGAAACACCTCTTACGCAAGACCTTGACGATGAATTCAAAGAACTTCACCTTGAACGCCCCGTCATTGATGTCTTAGCGCGTGCTCCTTACTATAGTGCCCTCCTAGAAAAATATGAGAAGTATAAGCTAGGTAAAAATGGGACCGCCTTCGTTCAAAACAAGTTGCCTAAAAAGCTTGATGATCCGGGTATATTTGTTTTGCCTTGTAAGATAGGAAGATCCGAAGCTTTCGACACACTAGCCGATTTAGGGTCAAGCCTCAACTTGATTCCCTTATCCTTATTCACCGCTCTTAAGCTAGGAAAGTTAGAGGAAACGGAGGTATTGATAGGGCTAGCGGATGGGAGTATTGCCCACCCGGTTGGAATGGTTAAGGATGTAGTTGTTCACGTAGGAAGGTTAACTATATTAGCGGATTTTCACGTCCTAGACATGGTTAGTGACACTACATGCCCATTATTGGTAGGAAGAGGATTTTTAGCAACCGCTAGTGCCATGATAGATTGCAAGGAATCCAAGATAGCGATAGGAGAAGGCGATACTTGGTCGGTGTATGATGTTAAGAAGCATAGTTATGATTGTGATGATGAACCAACACCGCATTGGGTAGAGATGAATAGGAGACCATCTAGATATGGACCTTGGATAGAAAGGAACTTTATAGGACCTCAATGCACATTCTATCTAGAAAAAGACTTTGTTGAAAAGACACATTCGGTAGAACAACTCATAGCTAGAGATGAAGAGCTAGACCCCTTTGAGGACCCGTTAGTCTTTAGGAAAATGATTGAGTTATTAAGCGTAATGCCCATCAACATAGAGAGTAATAAATGGAAAAGAGAGGGAGATAAGTGTAAATGGAGGTGGGACAAGCCACCTAAAGAAGGTGACGGGTCATGGCATATTAGAATGACCTTGTATGATCCGGATGGAGAAAAGTTTGAAAGGTCATACCATACTAAGGAAACCGATAGAAAGTTGAAACCTAAGTTTGATCCCAAGGATGTCCTCAACGAGGAACTCACCCGAATCACGTAGTAACCCATGACTTTGAGTCTAGCTACAAGACTCGTAAATAAAGAAAAGCGCTACTTGGGAGGCAACCCATGTTTGTGTGATTTTATTTGTTTGATTGTTATTTGCTTCCGTATGCATGCTTTGTTTTTATTGTTGGTTGATCATGTTTCTCAATTAAAACGTGGAAATACTTTACTATGTTGTTTGGCCTAGTCTTAACTTCAACCTAAAAGTATTTTTGCAAAAGATAAGTGTAAGGGGAAACCCCAAATATGTTTTTAAGAAACAAACCGATCATGATTCTCCACAATAATAAATGAACATGTATATTCGTATTTGTTAGAGTCAAATGCTTGTATTGAGTCACAATGAAGTTTTGCAGGATTTTCCAGGAAGTAGGACCAAGTTTTTCCAGAAATTTTCCGGAAACTTAACATAAGAATTTCTGCAGGTCCTTTCTGACGGCGTCAGGAGTCAAAAATCTGGAAATTTTACAAGTTTTGTTTTTCTAACGGAGTCTTATGGTTTTTGTGAATTATTAAGTTTTATAATCTCCAGGAAATCTGCAAACTTCATTCCACAAGCATTATATCTTACTTTGTTTTCTAGGATTTAGGAACTTATATAGGATGCCGCCGATTTTACGCGAGGTTGTCTTGTCTATTTTGTCAGGTTTCACAGGTTATGTTCGACAAGGAGATGATTTATATTCTGGAAGGGAAGCTTTGATTGTTCGTTTTCTTGGAAGAAGATTTAACCTGGCCACCTATAATCCATACCGAGCGAATCAGGGGAGTATTTGATTTCATTCTCTTTACTTTTTCACTTTTACATTCTTTACTTGAACATTGGGGACAATGTTCATCTTAAGTGTAAGGGGAGGGTAAAAAGATGATACCTTACATATGCACTTTCGCTTGAGTTTGTTTTGTTTAATGGTAGATGTGTAATAAAACTATGAGAAATACTTGTTAGTGCAATTTTAGCGCCAAATTTAAATTTTTTTACAACATTTAGGAGTGAAACTTTAGCCATAGCAAGCGTCTCATGGATAGGAGATTGTATGACTAGCACATAACCGTATATTCAGAAAAAATTTTCCACCAAAAAATGTGAGGTTCGCCTTTAGATTTGATAGGAAAAGCATTCATTATTAGTGCTTATGAGTGTACCGGTAGCATTTAGATTCTAGAACTTGCGTTAGTGATGCATCCCGAGACCGTTAGTGAGACTACATTCGTGTGGTAGGATTTACTACATGATAAGAGGTATTAGGATTACCCTTGTGTTAAACCCGTATTATAATTACTTGACCATTTAAGTCATATTACTTGGTTAGTTAAGTCAAATAATTTTTCCCACACCCTTAGCGTTGTACTCATTTTTAGTACACGAAACCCCTAGTACACCCCTCCGAGCCTATCTTTTCGTTTTTAACTTTAAGCAGTTTACTTAAAGGAAGAATTTGTTACACCCCACTTAAATGTACAACCAAATCGCCTTAGCCTTCTGTGTATGCGCTCATTTTTAGTGCATTATTGTTATTTGTTAAACCCTAAGTTAACTATCTAATTGACTACATGGTTGCTAAGTCGAGTCATATCATTGTACATATTGTTTTGGGACGATTGGGACTCATGGGTAAGTACTTATTTTATGGAGTAATGGGGAAGAACATAATATTATTACCCCCATATATACGTTAATCTTAAAAGTGCTCCAAGTGTTTTGATTTTCTTAATTCGAGTCATTAGTTTAGTTTAATGTAAAGTATGTAAAGATTCAAGTGTAAGGGAAATGTTCACTCCCTATGATGTATTATTTTGGATGGTAGAATAAGAATGTATGCAAAAAAAAAAAAATAAAAATAAAAAATAAATAAAAAAAAAATCGAAAAATCAAGAAAAAAAAGAAAAAAAAAATTAGAAAAAGGAAAAGAGAAAAAAACATACGGACTACCATCCCGTTTCATTCTATGTTTATTTTATGTTTTTGTTATTTTTCATTTATTAGCTTAAGTCGAGTCTAGTCTTGGCTTAGCAACGCCATCTTGTACATGTAATTAACCAAGATTGTTAACTCGCCACCAGTAAAACTTCCTTTATCCAACAAAACCGTGTAATTCATATCCCTATACCTAACGTTACAACCCTTTAAAAGACCTCTTTGATAGTTTATCCTAGGTGCTTATGCCATGTGGTGGAGGTTTGATCCTTTCCCAAGCCTATGGTAATCTATTTTGCTATGACAGGTAGTGAGAGATATCTTCCGTTTCCATATTGTAATTTACACTTTATTACACCCGAGAGATGTGAGTATCTAAACACTATTTGTGAGGTGCTAGTGTATGACCTCCGTGCTTGTCTATTGGTCTTTAGTGGAACGATTATTTGTTGTAATTACTTTTATATTAGTGTTAAATGACCCCTAACTTGTATTTTGAGTAGAATAAAAGCGCATTTGCTTGAGGACAAGCAAATCTCAAGTGTAAGGGTATATGATGAGGCAAAAAATGATCCGTTTTTAGGGGGTCATTTAAGCCCGAATCCGAATTTATTTGATCAAATATTGCCCTAAATCGTTCCTTTTGTGATTTTAGGTACTTTGGGAGTGAAATCTGGAAAAAGAAGCCATTTTGGACGTTTTTGGAGCATAAAAGTGAAGAAAACGGCAAAGTATCAATTTTCCATGCTGGAAACACTAGGTGACGGCGTCAAGAGTTACACCCTGACGGCGTCAGACATCAAGAATAAAATACCGTAGTTGATGACGACGTCAAAAGTCATCCTGACGGCGTCAAAAGGCCAAGAATAAAATACCGTAGGTGGTGACGGCGTCACATAGGCCGTCATAAGTAGATCAAGGCCGTCCGAGGAAGTATTTGGCGGCGAGGTGACGGCGTCACATGGTAGTCTTGACGCCGTCAGCCCAGTTTTCCTATATATAGTTTTCTAGTTTTTATATTAAAAGGAGAGAAGTTTTGGAGAAACCCTAAAGACGAATTTGGTGCAACTTTTACAGGTTTTTCAAGGGTTCCAAACCCTTGATACCTTGCATTGTAATTGAGATAAGTGTTCTTCTAATTCAATCAATATGTCTATGTGTTGGTTGTCTATATCTTGTTCTTGTCTCAATTCAATTATGCTAGGCTAGATCTCCTTTATGTTTGCTTAGATCTAATGAAACCTAGATATTGATTATGTGTTGATTACTTGTTTATTCTTGTTCTTGGATGAATGATTTTATATGTTAGGCTTAAGAAAACTGGCAGATCTCCAAATGGTAACATGCTTGAACGTCTTAAGAAACATGAACCGAGGCGTACTAGGTCTTTATTGGTTGTATTTAATGCATGAGCCACTGTTTACAATCCCTATAGTTGTGATGGGTCATGGTGTAGGAGGAGATAAGAGCTCATAGAATTGGGGAGTTATGTATGCCACCCCATGAATGGTATTAAGGAATACGATCCGTCATCCATGCAATTATAACAAGTAATTAACGTGTAAAAGATATCTAGGGAGTAGTGAAGTCTAAGTAAACACATTTTCTCCAATTACTGCTCACAACCTTAGTATAAATTAGTTTATTTTCATTTTTACTATTTTATTTTGATTGCATCTTAGTTTTGGGTTAGTTGAATAGCAACTAATTCCGCCCACTCTTTCAAAACCCGAGATTTTACTTGCTTTCTAAAAAACATAAAAATACAAAAATAATCATCTCTCACCTTTAGAACTAGTAATTAGGCTTTCTAATCCTAGCGACACTATTCCTAAGCTGAACGATCAATCCCCCGGTACTTGTCACTATACTATACTACAACGATCAGGTACACTGCCTGGTGGGGGTTGTAAGCTTCTCGAGATCCCTCGAGAGGTAAAGCCTGTTGCGATTCCCACGCATCAGTTGCCTCATATTGCCCAGTTGGAGCGCGACCAAGACAACCCCATAAAGGTAATTATGGCGGGGTTGACCTTGGAGCGCCACCTCTTGGAGGATGCAGAGGCGCAGCCGGATTGCTTCCTTAAGCCAGATGAGTCGCAGCTGCATGTTCCGTGTTTGCGCAGCCTCGCCACATGCTCAACCCTTTTGCCCTTGAGAGGGAAATTCCACTGAAAGAGGTGCTGGAGCGTCATGCGCAGAGGGCTGCCCAAAAGAGAGGCATTCAGGGCAAGGCAGTATTGTGCGGTGTGGGTGCTGCACACATCCCCAGGTCTGATGGGGTTCCTGTGAGTGTTCCCATCGTATCTCCTAAGGATGCCTTGATTTTGAGAAAGCTTCAAGAGGCGGGGAGTTCTGCTGCACCAGAAGATAGCCCTGAGCACCGCCATAGCATATAGGCTTTCTTGTTGTATTTTGTATATTTACCGTGTAAATAACAAGGTGTATATTTTTTGTGATGTCGTAGTTGTCTTTTTCTTTTATGTAAAAAGATGGAATAAGATAACTTGTTGTGTATAAATTAAGTGTATGACTTAGAGATATACTTGCATTAATGTTTTGCTAAGTTTTTATTTTTGACCAAGTGTCTTGGCTCGTTATTTGCTAAGCTTTGTACGGTGTACTTAATGTTTGCGCACCCTTCGTGGGATGCGTATGTAAAACTTACCTCAACGTCTCGAAAGTAAGGTGCTTAGCAAGGATGCGTGATCTAGTGTTGATGGGTTTGCAACCCTCTTACTCAACAAGTGAATTAGTAGGTTTACTCATCCTTTATGCCTTCGTGGGTCTTAATTCGTGCATGCACGCCATGTAGGCAAAGATATAAGATAACAATATTGACATATATAAGTATGTACGCAATAAAGTGAAATACGTTATGGAGTTAGCTAGAAACCATAACATTTTATTGATACTTGCAAGTTTTTTGAAAAAGTAAAAATACAATTCCTAAGAAAGAAAGAAAAAACAAACACTTATTGGGCACATCCTAAAGTGCAAAGGTGTCTGTGTGATGGCCGTAGCCTTGCTTAAAAATAACATCTTTTAAGATTGCAGATGTTCCAAGTGCGCGCTAGGTCGTGACCTTCCATATCGCGCAGCCTGTATGCGCCATTGCCAAGCGCATCAGTGACTTCGTAGGGTCCTTCCCATTTTGGTCCGAGCTTGCATGTGTCTTCTGCGTGGCTCGCATTGTTGGCGCGGTATACAAAGTCTCTTGGCCTGAATGAAGTGTGTTTGACCTTTGCATCATAATACTTCTTCATTTTTGCCTTGGCCTTTGCTTCACGTATAGCTGCGCGTTTACGCCTTTCTTCCAGTAAGTCCAAGTCTATGCGCCGCTCCTCGTCATTTGTTGTGACGTTGACCTCTGCTGTTCGTATAGTTGGCATTCCTATCTCAGCTGGTATGACGGCTTCTGTTCCGTAGACAAGGGAGAATGGCGTGTCGCCAGTACTGGTTTTGATTGTCGTGCGATGCGCCCATAAGACATGTGAGAGCTCGTCCACCCACCTTCCTTTGTGTCTGTCAAGGCACGCTTTTATTCCTTCCCCTAGACTGCGGTTCGCGCGCTCAACTAAGCCATTGGTTTGTGGGTGATGAGGCGAAAAATGAACCACTTTTAGGGGGTCATTTAAGCCCGGAATTGAATTTATTTGATCAAATATTGCCCTAAATCGTTCCTTTTGTGATTTTAGGTACTTTGGGAGTGAAATCTGGAAAAGGAAGCAATTCGGACGTTTTTGGAGCATAAAAGTGAAGAAAACGCCAAAGTCTTAATTTTCCTTGCTGGGAACAGTAGGTGACGGCGTCAAGAGCAACACCTTGACGGCGTCAAGAGTAAATTCCATGACGACCCAGTACAGAATGGACGGCGTCACGAAGTAGGGCGTCAAGAGTAAAATTCATGACGGCCTGGAAATGCTAATACATGACGGCGTCAAAAGTAGATCAAGGCAGTCCGAGAAATATTTTGGAGGCGAGGTGACGGCGTCACAAGCTTTGTCTTGACGCCGTCAGACCCTATTTCCTATATATAGTTTTCTAATTTTCACATTAAAAAAAGAGAAGTTTTGGAGAAACCCTAAGTACGAACTTGGTGCGAATTTTACAGGTTTTTCAAGGGTTCTAAGCCCTTGATACCTTTCATGTGTAATTGAGATAAGTATTCTTTTAATTCAATCAATATGTCTATGTGTTGGTTGTCTATATCTTGTTCTTGTCTTAATTCTATCATGTTAGGCTAGATCTATCTTGTGTTTGCTTGGATCTAATGAAACCTAGATGTTAATTATGTGTTGATTACTTGTTTATATTTGTATTGGATGAATGAAATCGATGTTAGGCTTAAGAAAACTGGCAGACTTCCAATTGGTAACATGCTTGAACGTCTTAGGAAACATGAACTGATGTGCACTAGGTTTTATTGGTTGTATTTAATGCATGAGCCACTGTTTATAATCCCTATGGTTGTGTTGGGCATGGTATAGGAGGAGATAAGAGCTCATAGGATTGGAGAGTTAAGTGCGCCACCCCATGAATGGTATTAAGGAATACAATCCGTCATCCACGCAACTATAACAAGTAATTAACGTGTAAAAGATGTCTAGGGAGTAGTGAAATTTAAGTAAACACATTTTCTCCACTTATTGCTCACAACCTTAGTATAATTTAGTTTATTTTCATTTCTAGTATTTTATTTTGATTGCATCTTTAGTATTGGGTTAGTTGACTAGCAACTAATTCCGCCCACATCCTTCAAACCCGAGATTTTTATTTGATTTCTAAAAAAAATAAAAATACAAAAATAATCATCCCTCACCTTTAGAACTAGTATTTAGGTTTTCTAATCCTAGCGACACTATTCCTAGCTGAACGATCAATCCCCCGGTACTTGTCACTATACTATACTACAACGATCAGGTACACTGCCTGGTGGGGGTTGTAAGCTTCTCAAGATCCCTTGAGAGGTAAAGCCTGGTGCGATTCCCATGCATCAAGTTTTTGGCGCCGTTGCCAGTGAATAGTTATTGTCTAGGTTAGAATCTCTTTTTATTAGGTCTACTTGCTAGATTCCTTTCTAGTAAGATTTTATTTTTATTTTTAGGTCTTCTTTAGTCTATCTTATTTCTTTGTGTTTTTGTTCGTAACTCTTCACCACCCGACATCATGGACAACGGGAACATCTTTGAACCCGTCATCCCACCACAACAAAACCCACCACTAGAACCTCTTAGGCCCCGAACCTGAGGAGAGTATTCCCGACCTAGCCGCCAAGGCACCCGAAACACCATTGAGTTCACCGGAGCCAATGTGACCCCCTTGCGATCCGACACCATCCGGTTGGTGCAAAGCGGACGTGCATTCCATGGACTTCGTTCCGAAGATCTAAACCAACATCTTAAGGACTTCCTCAAAATCGTAGATTCCATAGACCTTGATGTTGCAACTAGAGAGACAACCCGATTACGCCTATTCCAATTCTCTCTACGGGATCAAGCTAGTCAATGGCTTGAGCGTTTACCCACGGGATCCATCACCACATGGGATGATCTCACCACTCATTTCCTTGCTCAAATTTTCCCACCGGGAAGAACTACTAAGCTTAGAAATGACATCTTGATGTTCCAACAACGTCAAAATGAAACCTTTTATGAAGCATGGACTCGATATAAAGACCTGCTCCGAAAAGTCCCTCATCATGGCATCGAACCATGGCTACAGATTCAAATCTTTTATGATAAAGTTGACTATCAAACAAGGAGAGACATTGATTACGCAGCCAAGGGCAGGCTAAATAGACTTAGCATTGACGAGTGCTAGAAAGTTCTTGAGGGGTTGGCACAATACGAAGAAGAAGGATGGGAGGACCCGATGTTTCCAAGCAAGGGAAAACTTGACTACGCACACGCCACCCAAGAACAGTTATTAGGAAGCATCGAGAAGCAGGTAAAAGAATTAATGAGTATTGAGAAACCTGTTGCTGAACGTTCACGACAATTTTCCTGAACGTTCACGACAAGAGGAATTCGAAGGGATAATGGTAACCTTCATGGATAATCAGGAAAAACAAATCCAGCACCTATAAGCACGCATGGAAAGCACTCACAAAGCTTTTATGAATTTAGCAGACCAATTCATATCAAGGGTCAAAGAAAAGATCAAAGAAAATTCCATACCTAGAAAAATCGAAAAAGTCTTCGAGGTTTCAACCCCTTTGGCGTTTGACCAAGAGGATAGCGAGACATTTTCCCCAAGTGCTTCATCATTAACTACCTCCCGTTCTTGTAAGCATCCCCTGAAAGAGAAGAATTCGAAATTCCATAACATTTTCGTTGGATGTTTGCGAACCACACTCCCAAACTTATGCAAGAGACGTTCTTTTGGTTTTAAACCCGGTGTGAAGAGGTTGTGCCTCAAAAACACCACTGATTTGAAACCCTCTATGGAACAACATCTCTTTGTACACACCGGTGACCCGTGCGCATGTTACAACTTAGCCAAAACGTCACCCAATCCCTTATACAACCTCACCTCTTTCCGTGACAGTAATGAAACATTCGACCCTGGTGGACCTCGTTAACGGAATAGCTACTCATGGTTTTACTAATGTTTAGCTATTTACACAAAGTGCAAGGACTAAATGTGGAATTACTCCATTTCTCACCTCACACGGGTATCTGACGGCGTCAGACAATAACTCTTGACGCCGTCACCTCGATAGATCAACAATATTAACCTAAATCCAATCACTTTCAACCCATACCCCACAATTCTCACCCAAAGTGCTGCTACTACTCTGAATCTCCACCCTTCAATTCGACGTCTTCCGTAACCAATCTTCACTTGGTAAGTGATTTTTCTTCATTCTTTTTCGATCAATTATCCTTAGGATCAATCAATTTGGAAAACCCCTTTCGCCCGAAACCCCATTCTTGACCCATAATTGACAAATCGTAATGCCATCCATTTGGTGATTTGTAAACATGGGGTTACCTATTGATTATGTTATCCCACTCGAATCATGCATTAGTTTAGGGAAAGCCACTCATGCCACGGATTTTTTGACCCCCCACCCATGTTTTCTGATTAAAGGAGCGTTTGGGTAATGGGTTAAGAGTTTGAAAATTGATTTTTCCCTCGCATTTGCATGGTTCGGATTCTGCTAAGTCTGACGGCGTCAGGACTTTCTTCCTGACGGCGTCAGATGTGTCTGACAGCTTGAATCGATTAAAACTCTCATTCTAATTATTTCCGCCCTCTTCATCTTATTCTAAGAAAATGAGCAAGCGATCTCGTCAACATCGTGGCAGCTCTTCCAGGTCACAAGGAGTTAACTATGGAGAATTGGTCCATAGTTGGGGTGAATTCGACAATGTGGCCGCCACCACCAAGTATGCGGAGCTTTGTAACCACCACATTGATGCTGGGGCCGTGGTTAATTGGGAGTTTCTCAGGACCCAAGGGTTGGAAGGTGCATTTCTGGGGAGGATCCACACTGATGGATTTGCGGGTCCTCAATGGGAAAGGTTGTTTAGGAATAGGGAGACGGTGTATAGCGAGTTGGTGAGGGAGTTCTTTGCGACCTTCCATTTCGATCAGGCTGAGGCTAGGACAGACATGGGGGGCACCACTATCTATTTTAGGTTAGGAGGGGAGTTGCGATCATGTTCGGTTACTGAGTTTAGTTGGAGGCTAGGGTTGTATACTAGGGAGGAGGCGGTTGATGGAGGTTTTATGCAGAGATTGTTGAATGGGGAGACTCAGAGGAGTGATATGAGGTGTGTCACTTTTTGGCCGACCATTGGGGACGGGGTTTATACCTCGATGACTGGGGCAGCATCGATCAGGGACCCTAGGGTCAGACTGGTCCACAGATGCATCACGTACAGCTTGTCAGGATGTCATGGCACCACTCACCGTGTCACTGCTTCAGATCTTTTCTACCTGTACATGATCTTTTCAGCGGATGTTTACTGCAACATCCCATTTTGGGTAGCTAGTTATTTGAGGACCAGTGTGGGTGAGAGGGATATCGATAAGGCGTATGGGGGATGTTCGTGACCCGGTTGGCTCGTTCATATGATCTTCTTACTCCTCAGATCATGGGGTACTTGAGCAACTGTGGGGCTTGTAGGGTGGTGAGGGCTAAATCCCTCAGGCAAATGAACATCGTGATGCAGCTGGCTGATGGGTCCTATGGTTGGTACGCGGCAGGGATACCTGATGATGAGGATGATGATGATGATGAGATAGGACCCCAGCAACATCAGTTCCAGGGTTATGAGGAGGGGACAGCTGACTACTACCGACACATGAGTCGGGGAGACTGGCAGGCACATCAGGGTGCCTGGATGGGTCAGGTGGATGCATGGCGGACCACCACTGACCAGCGCTTTGACTGGATGTATGATCACACCATCTGCCAGATGCAGCAC
Organism: Artemisia argyi; assembly: GCA_030686995.1. Taxonomy (NCBI): domain Eukaryota; kingdom Viridiplantae; phylum Streptophyta; class Magnoliopsida; order Asterales; family Asteraceae; genus Artemisia; species Artemisia argyi. Next base: position 36,241,935 of record CM060681.1, read on the forward strand.
CTCTCCACCCGAGATCAGCTTGAGCCTCACCTGCAGATTGACCCATTCCCCGGCCGTGAGACTGACTACCCTCACTACGGGTACACCGGACACCTCCCTCCTGGCTATGACTACCGTTTCGGTCCTCCTCCCCAGTGATCTTTCTTGATATCTGTTATTTGTGAACAATTTATTGATGGTCATGTAATTCAAAACAATTGATGCTGTAATAGTTTAGGATTCGGCCTCTGTTGGCCTTGAACAATTTTATTTTCATGTTTATTTTTACTTGAAATAATTGAATGTGCTTGTGTTGACGTTCTTCATGCTTTGTGTGATTTTATTTTTGTTTGTTTGTTATTTGCTTCCGTATGCATGCTTTATTTTTATTGTTGGTAGATCATGTTTCTAAACTAAATAGTGGAAATACTTTACTTTGTTGTTTTGGCTTAGTCTTAACTCCACTTAGAAGTATTTTTTGCAAAAGATAAGTGTAAGGGGAAACCCCAAATATGTTTTTAAGAAACAAACCGATCATGATTCTCCACAATATTAAATGAACATGTGTATTCGTATTTGTTAGAGTCAAATGCTTGTATTGAGTCATAATGAAGTTTTGCAGGATTTTCCAGGAAGTAGGACCAAGTTTTTCCAGAAATTTTCCAGAAACTTAACATAAGAATTTCTGCAGGTCATTTCTGACGGCGTCATGAGTTAACTCTTGACGGCGTCACGTGTAAAAATCTGGAAATTTTACCGGTTTTGTTTTTCTAACGGAGTCTTATGGTTTTTGTGAATTATTAAGTTTTATAATCTCCAGGAAATCTGCAAACTTCATTTCACAAGCATTATATCTTATCTTGTTTTCTAGGATTTAGTAACTTATATAGGATGCCGCCGATTTTACGCGAGGTTGTTTTGTCTATTTTTTTAGGATTTACAGGTTATGTATGACAAGAAGATGATTTACATTCTGGAAGGGAAGCTTTGATTGTTCATTTTCTTGGAGGAAGATTTAACCTGGCCACCTAATTATCCATACCGAGCGAATCAGTGGAGTATTTAATTTCATTCTTTCTACTTTTTCACTTTTACATTCTTTACTTGAACATTGGGGACAATGTTCATCTTAAGTGTAAGGGGAGGGTAAAAAGATGATACCTTACATACGCACTTTCGCTTGAGTTTGTTTTGTTTAATAGTAGATGTGTAATAAAACTATGAGAAATACTTGTTAGTGTAATTTTAGCGCCAAATTTAAATTTTTTTACAACATTTAGGAGTGAAACTTTAGCCATAGCAATCGTCTCATGGATAGGAGATTGTATGACTAGCACATAACCGTACTTTAAGAAAAATTTTCCACCCAAATATGTGAGGTTCGCCTTTAGATTTGATAGGAAAAGCATTTACTATTAGTGCTTATGAGTGTACCGGTAGCATTTAGATTCTAGAACTTGCGTTAGTGATGCATCCCGAGACCGCTAGTGAGACTACATTCGTGTGGTAGGATTTACTACATGATAAGAGGCATTAGGATCACCCTTGTGTTAGACCCGTATCATAATTACTTGACCAATTAAGTCATATTACTTGGCTAGTTAAGTCAACTAATTTTTCCCACACCTTTAGCGTTGTACTCATTTTTAGTACACGAAACCCCTAGTACACCCCTCCGAGCCTATCTTTTCGTTTCTAACTTTAAGCATTTTACTTAAAGGAAGAATTTGTTACACCCCACTTAAATGTACACCCAAATCGCCTTAGTCTTCCGTGTATGTACTCATCTTTAGTGCATTATTGTTATTTGTTAAACCCTAAGTTAACTATCTAATTGATTACATGGTTGCTAAGTCGAGTCATATCCTTGTACATATTGTTTTGGAACGATTGGGACTCATGGGTAAGTACTTATTTTATGGAGTAATGGGGAATAACATCATTTATTACCCCCATATGTACGTTAATCTTAAAAGTACTCCAAGTGTTTTGATTTTCTTAATTCGAGTCATTAGAATAGTTTATTGTAAAGTATGTAAAGATTCAAGTGTAAGGGAAATGTTTATTCCCTATGATGTATTATTTCGGATGGTAGGTGATGAGGCGAAAAATAATCCGTTTTTAGGGGGTCATTTAAGCCCGAATCCGAATTTATTTGATCAAATATTGCCCTAAATCGTTCCTTTTGTGATTTTAGGTACTTTGGGAGTGAAATCTGGAAAAAGAAGCAATTCAGACGTTTTTGGAGCATAAAAGTGAAGAAAACGCCAAAGTCTTAATTTTCCATGCTGGGAACAGTGCATGACGGCGTCAAGAGTAGTTCCCTGACGGCGTCAAGAGTAGTTCCCTGACGGCGTCAAGAGTAAAATTCCATGACGACCCAGAAGAGTTTTGACGGCGTCATGAAGGTAGGGCGTCAAGAGTAAAAGTCATGACGGCCTGGAAATGAATTGTTCTTGACGGCGTCAAATGTAGATCTAGGAAGTCCGAGGATTGTTTTGGCGGCGAGGTGACGGCGTCACCTAATTGGTCTTGACGCCGTCAGACCCCTTTTTCTATATATAGTTTTCTAATTTTTCACATTTAAAGAGAGAAGTTTTGGGAGAAACCCTAAGTACGATTTTGGTGTAACTTTACAGGTTTTTCAAGGGTTCCAACCCCTTGATACATTGCATGATTAATCAAGATAAGTGTTCTTCTAATTCAATCAATATGTCTATGTGTTGGTTGTCTATATCATGTTCTTATCTTAATTCTATCATGCTAGGCTAGATCTATCTTGTGTTTGCTTAGATCTAATGAAACCTAGATATTGATTATGTGTTGATTACTTGTTTATTCTTGTCTTGGATGAATGATTTATATGTTAGGCTTAAGAAAACTGGCAGATCTCCAATTGGTAACATGCTTGAACGTCTTAAGAAACATGAACCAACGCGCACTAGGTCTTTATTGGTTGTATTTAATGCATGAGCCACTGTTTACAATCCCTATAGTTGTGATGGGCATGGTGTAGGAGGAGATAAGAGCTCATAGAATTGGGGAGTTATGTGTGCCACCCCATGAATGGTATTAAGGAATACGATCCGTCATCCATGCAATTATAACAAGTAATTAACATGTAAAAGATATCTAGGGAGTAGTGAAATCTAAGTAAACACATTTTCTCCAATTACTGCTCACAACCTTAGTATAAATTAGTTTATTTTCATTTCTAGTATTTTATTTTGATTGCATCTTAGTATTGGGTTAGTTGATTAGCAACTAATTCCGCCCAAATCCTTCAAACCCGAGATTTTAATTTGCTTTCCATAAAATATAAAAACACAAAAATAATCATCCCTCACCTTTAGAACTAGTATTTAGGCTTTCTAATCCTAGCGACACTATTCCTAAGCTGAACGATCAATCCCCCGGTACTTGTCACTATACTATACTACAACGATCAGGTACACTGCCTGGTGGGGGTTGTAAGCTTCTCGAGATCCCTCGAGAGGTAAAACCTGTTGCGATTCCCACGCATCAAGTTTTTGGCGCCGCAGCCCGGGGAATAGTTATTGTCTAGGTTAGAATTTCTTTTTATTAGGTCTACTTGCTAGATTCCTTTCTAGTAAGATTTTATTTTTATTTTTAGGTTTTCTTTAGTCTATCTTATTTCTTCGTGTTTTTGTTTGTACTAGTTTGGTCATTATGGAATTAGAGAGTCGCTGTTTAGAAATTAGCAAGAGGCTTATTGCGCATAAAAGAAGAAAGAGAGAAGCTAACACATTTGTGAAATTCATTAAGCCTCTCCAAATGAAAATTGAGTTTACAGACTTCGCTCCAACACCGGATGAGTTGAGTTACCATAGGTTCCTTTTACAACATCCTTGTCCCTCAAAATATAGAAAAACACCACGGATTAGGAGGTATAACTTCAGGAACATAAAAATTCCTTGCATGATTGGGTACATGTCTAGAGAGCATACATACATTGACTTAAAAGCACCCATGAATATCATGTCTAGGCTCTATTACAATTGGATTATGAATGAAAGATTAAGCCCTAGAAAAGACCCTTACAATTCTAATAGGCTATGTAACTTTGTCAGGAGAGTTAAAGGGGTACACATCTTTATAGGAAATTTTACTTATCAATGCGACTTTATAATCCTAGAAGATGTTAGGGGCATTATTGATCCACACCTTGGAGAAGTAGTTTTAGGACAACCGTTTGTTGAGAAGACTAGGATGTATCACGACCATGAGAAGGGGATAGCGCAGTTTACTGATGGGGTAGAGAAGGTCACTTTCATGATGCCTCACATGAAGGAAGAATTAATAGGCATAAAAAATCTACAAATTGATGAAATTCGACCCTATGAGGTTAAGGAAGATGGAATTACTGATGAAGCCTATTATGAGAGGAGGAGAACATATTATTCAGGTTGCATGAATCTAGGCCCGGAATACAAGCGTGATGAGAATTGGGTGAGATGTTTTGAGTTAGCACAAAAGTGGGAAAGGAAAACGTAACCCATGACCTTGAGTCTAGCTACAAGACTCGTAAATAAAGAAAAGCGCTTCTTGGGAGGCAACCCATGTTTTGTGTGATTTTATTTGTTTGTTTGTTATTTGCTTCCGTATGCATGCTTAATTTTTATTGTTGGTAGATCATGTTTCTAAACTAAATAGTGGAAATACTTTACTTTGTTGTTTTGGCCTAGTCTTAACTCCACCTAAATGTATTTTTGCAAAAGATAAGTGTAAGGGGAAACCCCAAATATGTTTTTAAGAAACAAACCGATCATGATTCTCCACAATATTAAATGAACATGTATATTCGTATTTGTTAGAGTCAAATGCTTGTATTGAGTCATAATGAAGTTTTGCAGGATTTTCCAGGAAGTAGGACCAAGTTTTTCCAGAAATTTTCTGGAAACTTAACATAAGAATTTCTGCAGGTCAATTCTGACGGCGTCAGGGGTTTACTCTTGACGGCGTCAGGAGTTAAAATCTGGAAATTTTACCGGTTTTGTTTTTCTAACGGAGTCTTATGGTTTTTGTGAATTATTAAGTTTTATAATCTCCAGGAGATCTGCAAACTTCATTCCACAAGCATTATATCTTATCTTGTTTTCTAGGATTTAGTAACTTATATAGGATGCCGCCGATTTTACGCGAGGTTGTCTTGTCTATTTTGTCAGGTTTTACAGGTTATGTATGACAAGAAGATGATTTACATTCTGGAAGGGAAGCTTTGATTGTTCATTTTCTTGGAGGAAGATTTAACCTGGCCACCTTATTATCCATACCGAGCGAATCAGGGGAGTATTTGATTTTATTCTTTTTACTTTTTCACTTTTACATTCTTTACTTGAACATTGGGGACAATGTTCATCTTAAGTGTAAGGGGAGGGTAAAAAGATGATACCTTACATATGCACTTTCGCTTGAGTTTGTTTTGTTTAATAGTAGATGTGTAATAAAACTATGAGAAATACTTGTTAGTGTAATTTTAGCGCCAAATTTAAATTTTTTTACAACATTTAGGAGTGAAACTTTAGCCATAGCAAGCGTCTCATGGATAGGAGATTGTATGACTAGCACATAACCGTACTTTCAGAAAAATTTTCCACCCAAATATGTGAGGTTCGCCTTTAGATTTGATAGGAAAAGCATTCATTATTAGTGCTTATGAGTGTACCGGTAGCATTTAGATTCTAGAACTTGCGTTAGTGATGCATCCCGAGACCGCTAGTGAGACTACATTCGTGTGGTAGGATTTACTACATGATAAGAGGCATTAGGATTACCCTTGTGTTAAACCCGTATTATAATTACTTGACCATTTAAGTCATATTACTTGGTTAGTTAAGTCAAATAATTTTTCCCACACCCTTAGCGTTGTACTCATTTTTAGTACACGAAACCCCTAGTACACCCCTCTGAGCCTATCTTTTCATTTTTAACTTTAAGGAGTTTACTTAAAGGAAGAATTTGTTACACCCCACTTAAATGTACAACCAAATCGTCTAAGCCTTCTGTGTATGCGCTCATTTTTAGTGCATTATTGTTATTTGTTAAACCCTAAGTTAACTATCTAATTGATTACATGGTTGCTAAGTCGAGTCATATCATTGTACATATTGTTTTGGGACGATTGGGACTCATGGGTGAGTACTTATTTTATGGAGTAATGGGGAAGAACATCATTTATTACCCCCATATGTACGTTAATCTTAAAAGTGCTCCAAGTGTTTTGATTTTCTTAATTCGAGTCATTAGATTAGTTTATTGTAAAGTATGTAAAGATTCAAGTGTAAGGGAAATGTTCATTCCCTATGATGTATTATTTTGGATGGTAGGGTAAGAGTGTATGCGCACAAAAAAAAAAATAAAAATAAAAATAAAAATAAAAAGAAAAAACATACGGACTACCATCCCTTTTTATTCTATGATCATTTTATGTTTTTGTTCTTTTTGATTTATTAGCTTAAGTCGAGTCTAGTCTTGGCTTAGCAACGCCACATTGTACATGTAATTAACCAAGATTGTTAACTCGCCACCAGTAAAACTTCCTTTATCCAACAAAACCGTGTATTTCATATCCCTACACCTAACGTTACAACCCTTTAAAAGACCTCTTTGATAGTTTATCCTAGGTGCTTACGCCATGTGGTGGAGGTTTGATCCTTTCCCAAGCCTATGGTAATCTATTTTGCTATGACAGGTAGTGAGAGATATCTTCCGTTTCCATATTGTAATTTACACTTTATTACACCCGAGAGATGTGAGTATCTAAACACTATTTGTGAGGTGCTAGTGTATGACCTCCGTGCTTGTCTATTGGTCTTTAGTGGAACGATTATTTGTTGTAATTACTTTTATATTAGTGTTAAATGACCCCTAACTTGTATTTTGAGTAGAATAAAAGCGCATTTGCTTGAGGACAAGCAAATCTCAAGTGTAAGGGTATATGATGAGGCAAAAAATGATCCGTTTTTAGGGGGTCATTTAAGCCCGAATCCGAATTTATTTGATCAAATATTGCCCTAAATCGTTCCTTTTGTGATTTTAGGTACTTTGGGAGTGAAATCTGGAAAAATTAGGACGTTTTTAGAGCATAAAAGTGAAGAAAACGCGAAAGTCTTAATTTTCCATGCTGGGAACAGTGCATGACGGCGTAAAGAGTAGTTCCCTGATGGCGTCAAGAGTAAAATTCCATGACGACCCAGAAGAGTTTTGACGGCGTCATGAAGGTAGGGCGTCAAGAGTAAAAGTCATGACGGCCTGGAAATGAATTGTTCTTGACGGCGTCAAATGTAGATCTAGGCAGTCCGATGATTGTTTTGGCGGCGAGGTGACGGCGTCACCTAATTGGTCTTGACGCCGTCAGACTCCTTTTTCTATATATAGTTATCTAATTTTTCACATTTAAAGAGAGAAGTTTTGGGAGAAATCCTAAGTACGATTTTGGTGTAACTTTACAGGTTTTTCAAGGGTTCCAACCCCTTGATACCTTGCATGATTAATCAAGATAAGTGTTCTTCTAATTCAATCAATATGTCTATGTGTTGGTTGTCTATATCATGTTCTTATCTTAATTCTATCATGCTAGGCTAGATCTATCTTGTGTTTGCTTAGATCTAATGAAACCTAGATATTGATTATGTGTTGATTACTTGTTTATTCTTGTCTTGGATGAATGATTTATATGTTAGGCTTAAAAAAACTGGCAGATCTCCAATTGGTAACATGCTTGAACGTCTTAAGAAACATGAACCAATGCGCACTAGGTCTTTATTGGTTGTATTTAATGCATGAGCCACTGTTTACAATCCCTATAGTTGTGTTGGGCATGGTGTAGGAGGAGATAAGAGCTCATAGAATTGGGGAGTTATGTGTGCCACCCCATGAATGGTATTAAGGAATACGATCCGTCATCTATGCAATTATAACAAGTAATTAACATGTAAAAGATATCTAGGGAGTAGTGAAATCTAAGTAAACACATTTTCTCCAATTACTGCTCACAACCTTAGTATAAATTAGTTTATTTTCATTTCTAGTATTTTATTTTGATTGCATCTTAGTATTGGGTTAGTTGATTAGCAACTAATTCCGCCCAAATCCTTCAAACCCGAGATTTTAATTTGCTTTCCATAAAATATAAAAACACAAAAATAATCATCCCTCACCTTTAGAACTAGTATTTAGGCTTTCTAATCCTGGCGACACTATTCCTAAGCTGAACGATCAATCCCCCGGTACTTGTCACTATACTATACTACAACGATCAGGTACACTGCCTGGTGGGGGTTGTAAGCTTCTCGAGATCCATCGAGAGGTAAAACCTGTTGCGATTCCCACGCATCAGTAGGGTAAGAGTGTATGAAAAAAAAATCGAAAAAATCAAGAAAAAAGAAAAGAAAAAAAATAGAAAAAGGAAAAGAGAAAAAACATACGGACTACCATCCCTTTTTATTCTATGATCATTTTATGTTTTTGTTATTTTTGATTTATTAGCTTAAGTCGAGTCTAGTCTTGGCTTAGCAACGCCATATTGTACATGTAATTAACCAAGATTGTTAACTCGCCACCAGTAAAACTTCCTTTATCCAACAAAACCGTGTATTTCATATCCCTACACCTAACGTTACAACCCTTTAAAAGACCTCTTTGATAGTTTATCCTAGGTGCTTACGCTATGTGGTGGAGGTTTGATCCTTTCCCAAGCCTATGGTAATCTATTTTGCTATGACAGGTAGTGAGAGATATCTTCCGTTTCCATATTGTAATTTATACTTTATTACACCCGAGAGATGTGAGTATCTAAACACTATTTGTGAGGTGCTAGTATATGACCTCCGTGCTTGTCTATTGGTCTTTAGTGGAACGATTATTTGTTGTAATTACTTTTATATTAGTGTTAAATGACCCCTAACTTGTATTTTGACTAGAATAAAAGCGCATTTGCTTGAGGACAAGCAAATCTCAAGTGTAAGGGTATATGATGAGGCGAAAAATGAACCACTTTTAGGGGGTCATTTAAGCCCGGAATTGAATTTATTTGATCAAATATTGCCCTAAATCGTTCCTTTTGTGATTTTAGGTACTTTGGGAGTGAAATCTGGAAAAGGAAGCAATTTGGACGTTTTTGGAGCATAATAGTGAAGAAAACGCCAAAGTCTTAATTTTCCTTGCTGGGAACAGTAGGTGACGGCGTCAAGAGCAACACCTTGACGGCGTCAAGAGTAAATTCCATGACGACCCAGTATAGAATGGACGGCGTCACGAAGTAGGGCGTCAAGAGTAAAATTCATGATGGCCTGGAAATGCTAATACATGACGGCGTCAAAAGTAGATCAAGGCAGTCCGAGAAATATTTTGGCGGCGAGGTGACGGCGTCACAAGCTTTGTCTTGACGCCGTCAGACCCTATTTCCTATATATAGTTTTCTAATTTTCACATTAAAAAAAGAGAAGTTTTGGAGAAACCCTAAGTACGAACTTGGTGCGAATTTTACAGGTTTTTCAAGGGTTCTAAGCCCTTGATACCTTTCATGTGTAATTGAGATAAGTATTCTTTTAATTCAATCAATATGTCTATGTGTTGGTTGTCTATATCTTGTTCTTGTCTTAATTCTATCATGTTAGGCTAGATCTATCTTGTGTTTGCTTGGATCTAATGAAACCTAGATGTTAATTATGTGTTGATTACTTGTTTATATTTGTATTGGATGAATGAATTCGATGTTAGGCTTAAGAAAACTGGCAGACTTCCAATTGGTAACATGCTTGAACGTCTTAGGAAACATGAACTGATGTGCACTAGGTTTTATTGGTTGTATTTAATGCATGAGCCACTGTTTATAATCCCTATGGTTGTGCTGGGCATGGTATAGGAGGAGATAAGAGCTCATAGGATTGGGGAGTTAAGTGCGCCACCCCATGAATGGTATTAAGGAATACAATCCGTCATCCACGCAACTATAACAAGTAATTAACGTGTAAAAGATGTCTAGGGAGTAGTGAAATCTAAGTAAACACATTTTCTCCACTTATTGCTCACAACCTTAGTATAATTTAGTTTATTTTCATTTCTAGTATTTTATTTTGATTTCATCTTTAGTATTGGGTTAGTTGACTAGCAACTAATTCCGCCCACATCCTTCAAACCCGAGATTTTTATTTGCTTTCTAAAAAATATAAAAATACAAAAATAATCATCCCTCACCTTTAGAACTAGTATTTAGGTTTTCTAATCCTAGCGACACTATTCCTAGCTGAACGATCAATCCCCCGGTACTTGTCACTATACTATACTACAACGATCAGGTACACTGCCTGGTGGGGGTTGTAAGCTTCTCAAGATCCCTTGAGAGGTAAAGCCTGGTGCGATTCCCACACATCAGTGGGTGTTTTACTGTAGCGAAGTGTTGCGTGATGTTCAATTGCGCGCACCAGTCTTTGAATGGATTGTCGCAGAACTGTTTTCCATTGTCTGATATAATCTCTCCGGGTAGTCCAAAGCGACAGACAATGTTGTCCCAGACAAAGTGTTTGACTTGGTTTCCCGTGATCCTCACTACCGCTTTTGCTTCAATCCACTTCGTGAAGTAATCTATAGCTACGATGAGGAACTTTAGTCCTCCTGCTGCAAATGGAAAGGGTCCTGCGATGTCAATGCCCCATTTGTAAAATGGCCATGGTGAGGTAATGGGTGTTAGCTCTTGTTGTAGTCGGCGCGGAATTGGCCTATGTACTTGACAATTGCTGCATTTCTTTATCAGATCGCGTGCGTCGCGGTGCATGGTTGGCCAATAATACCCCGACCGTAGAGCGCTTGCTACCACATATCGCGGTCCTGAGTGCATGCTACATGATCCAGCGTGGATTTCTCGGAGTACGTAGTCTGCTTGAAGAGGTCCGACACATCTGAGCCAAGGTTGCAGGAAAGAGCGTCGATAGAGTATGTTGTGTTGTAGTTCAAATCGTTGCGCTGTTCGCCGCACTCTTCGAGCATCCTTATGGTCTTGTGGTAAGATTCCCTTGCTAATGAATTCAATGATAGGTGTCATCCATGTAGGATCTTGTACTTCTATCACTGTGGATATCTCCATTTCCAAGATTGACTTGTTTTTCAGGGTTTCCACCAATACCTGTTTTGAGAGATGCGCAAAGCTTGTGGATGCGATCTTACTAAGCGCATCAGCCTTCCAGTTTTCTCCTCTGGGCACCTGTTTTATTGTGAACCTGTCAAAGTGTTTAATTAAGGACTTGGTCTTTTCTAGGTATTGGATCATGTGTTCATCCTTGGCTTCATATTCGCCTAGCACATGGTTCGCAACTAGCCGAGAATCTACATTTGCTTCCAAGTTGCATATACCCATTTGGATTGCGATGCGTAGTCCGGCTAGTAAGGCTTCGTATTCTGCCTCATTGTTTGTGGCTGTGAATTCAAAGCGCAGCGCGTAGGTGAATTCCATACCTTCTGGATTTGTGAGGATAAGGCCTGCGCCTGATCCATCTACACATGAAGACCCATATGTGAACAGAATCCAGGGTTCCTGCAGATCTGTTTTGGTTGCAGATGTTGGACTATCGCTATCTGGCTTCTCAACGATGAAATCAGCTAATATTTGTCCTTTGATTGCAGTGCACGGTCTATATGAGATGTTATATTCACTTAACAGTACACTCCACTTTTGTAACCGTCCTGATGCATCAGGTTTGGAGATAACTTTTTTGATTGGCTGATCGGTGATTACAGCGATTGGGTGTGCTTGAAAGTATCTGCGCAGCCTTTTGGCTGCGAATACTAGAGCTAAGACCAGTTTTTCCATAGCGCTGTAGTTAGTCTCTGTTTTCTTCAGGGCTTTGCTTACAAAGTATATGGGTGTCTGGACGGAGTTCCTATCTGTTAATAGTACTGCGCTAACTGCTCCATGAGTTGCTGATAAGTACATGATTAGCTCTTCCCCTGGTCGCGGTGCGACAAGTTTGGGAAGAGATGCCAAGTGGTGTTTAAGTTGTTGGAAAGCTTCTTCTGCTTCTTCGGTCCAGTGAAAGTCTCCCTTTTTCGTACACTTCGTGAGTGTTTTAAAGAGAGGAAGTGATTTGTCTGCTGACTTAGATAAGAAACGGTTTAGCCCTGCTAACTTTCCATTCAATGACTGGACTTCTTTGAGTGTGCGTGGTGAGGGGAGATCAATAACAGCCTTTGTTTTTTCTGGACAAGGCTTGATTCCATCAGGTTCTATTAAGTATCCAAAGAACATGCCTTCGATTGCGCCAAAGGTGCACTTCTTGGGGTTTAACTTCATGTTTATTCGTTCCAATGTTCTGAACGTTTCCTCGATGTCGCGCAACAATTCATCCTTTGTGTGGCTTTTGATGACAAGGTCGTCAACGTAGACCTCTAAATTGTGGCCTACTTGTTTCTCAAAAGCTGTGTCCACCAATCGTTGGTATGTTGCGCCTGCGTTTTTTAAGCCAAAAGGCATTTTTGTGTAGCAGTAGACTCCTTGACTGGTGTGGAAAGCTGTTTTTTCTTCATCTTCGACTGCCATCTGAATTTGATGATACCCTTTGTATGCATCTAAAAAGCATTTGAAAGGGTATCCGCACAGGGATTCTACCTTCCAGTCTATTTCTGGCAGTGGATAGCAGTCCTGTGGACATGCTTTGTTAAGGTCTGTGAAGTCCACGCACATTCTCCAACTGCCATTGCTCTTCTTTACCATAACCGGGTTAGAGAGCCAGTCGTGGTAGTACACTTCGCGCATGATGCCTGCGTCTACGAGTTTATGTACTTCTTCCAGAATAGCCTTTGCACGATCTGGGGCCTGGCCGCGCTTCTTCTGTCGTATTGGGGGATATCCTTGTCGCATTTGTAGCTTATGCTCTGTGATAGAGCGCGACACTCCTGTCATGTGTCTTGGTTCCCATGCGAAGATGTCCAAGTTCTTTTGCAAGAGTGCGCACACGGCTGCTTTACCTTTGTCAGATAAAGATCCACCAATCGAAACTTGTTGGTCCGGGTAATCGGGATGAATAGCGACCTTTAGGTTTGGTGTTTTTTCTGTGCGCTGTTCTGGAATATTATCTACTTCAGTGGTTACCGCGTTGCATTCCTTTGGTGGTACTGTTGTGTTATAGAGGGTGACAACTCCTCCTTCCACTGGAAATTTTAGCATTCCATGCGCTGTGGATGGTACAGCGCGCATGGATGATATTCCAGGTCTCCCAATGATGTCGTTGTATGGTGAGGGAGACTTTATTACCATGAAATTTATCCATGTTGCAGTTGAGTGTTGTTCATCTCCTACGACCACCAGCAAGCGTAACTGCCCCATAGGCCAAATCTTTTCTCCTGTGAATCCAGTCAATGACGTTGTTGCTGGTATCAATTGACTTTGGATTTCAGGTCGCAGTCTTTTGAAACAATGATCATACAGGATGTCTGCGGATGCTCCTCCATCAATGTACATGCGGTGGATATCATGTCCCCCCGTATATATTTCATTGGTTAGAGGTTCTACCACTGCGTTGTCCGCAGCTAGAGTAGGGAAAGATATCTCTTTCTCTGGAGAGAATTTTTGGCTGACTTTTTGCTTTACCTTACGCTGCCATGACTGTATCATGTATATGGTATCAGCTTTTTCTTTGGGAGGTTCTTTCTTACCCCCATTCCTTTGTTTGTCTTTTCCTTCTTTGATGTTTTTTACAAGGCGGTCCATTCTGCCTTCCCTTACTAACTTTTCAATTAGTTGTCTTAGCTGGACGCACTCGTTAGTTGTATGGCCTTTTTGACCGTGATACTCATAGTATCCATTCCCTACACGCTTTTCCTCTGCGGTGCGCATTGGTGGAGGTTTTGGAAAATTTGCGCCTTCTGTTACAAATATTTCCCTCGGCGTTTTTGTGAGAGGGGTATATTTGTCATTGTCTCTTCCGCTGCGGTAACTCCTGCTGCGATTGTTATTCTGATCGTTGGGTTGTCTCCTAGGCTGTTCTTGTTGCCTATAATTCGAGTAACCCTTTTTGCTGTCCGCAGCAGCTGCTTCTCCTTGTATAAAGGATCTGGTGCGCTTTGTTAGCTCATCGAAAGTTTGGGGAACCTTGTCATTTAGCTTCCGGATAAGTTCTGGGTTGTTAATTCCATTCATGAACCCTGAAATTTTAAGAATTTCGGGACATGCTTTGACCTGTATGCACTCATCCTTGAAGCGTTCCATAAAAGCGCTGGTCGATTCCCCTTGGCGCTGTTTCACTCTTGCTAGCTCAACAGGGTTTTTAGCGCACTTCTTTCTCTGGGTAAAGTTGAGACGGAATGCTTTCCGTAATTCTTCAAACCCACCGATGCTCCTTCGTGGGAGCTTGCTAAACCATGTGCGCGCTTTCCTCACCAATGTAGAATTAAACATATGGCACCACACAGGCTGTGGCCAGTTCTCGATAGTTGCGGCTGATTCAAAAACTTTTAGATGATCATCCGGATCACCTGTTCCATCATATGTTTTCACATTAGTGGGCATGCGCCTGCGTTTGTGGTCGGAGTAATCGCTGATACGTCGTGTAAACGCATCAACTTTCTGGAGACGCCATGGAAGAGACATATCTTCATTCTCTTCTTCGCGACGTCTTCCTCTTGACTTCCAGTGTCCTGTTTCTTTATCCTCGTTGTCCGAGGAGTCACTGGAGGAAGAGTAGTCTCTTTTTCGGCGCTTGCGCCGGCTTCTTTCAGAAGAAGAGCTTGAGGGACTTTCACTTGGGGACATTCTTTTCCCCAATCTGTCGTGAATCCTCTTACTCCCAGATTTGGAGGACCCTTGGCTTGGTGAATGCTGAGGTCCTAATCGGTCTTGTATCCCTCGACTGCCAAGTCTGGAGTGAACACTAGTGCGCCTCTCGCTGTTTTCTGAGTATTGTGAATCAGATGTCGTACCCAGCCTATCGTGGATGGTAGTACGTTCTGCGCGTCTTCCTCGTGGGTGGCGCGATGGTGATGGTTCGCGTTCAGGACCAAAATTGAGTCGAGCTTGTAGGCTCGTACTTGACCTTCTCCTTGACTCTTCTTGCATGAGGGCAGTTAGGGTTTCATAATTTTGGGATACAAAATTTCCCAACGTTAGGTTGGGTGTGTCCTCAGTTGCTGCAAGAATGTCTACCTCAGTATTAGGCACCCTATCTCGGTTAGGTGCGCCCGGTGGCACAGTGTTGTTCACTGTGGGTACAGTTTGATGAGGAGTAGTGAAGAGGGTGCGCTGGAGTTCCTCAACGCTTGGGACCACTGTGGTGGTTTGGGTAGTCTTTATAGGCAGTTCTACCACTGGAAGAGGTTGGGTTGTCCCTGCCTCTTGGTGACCAGGTGCGCTGGTTGTCCCAGCAACTTGCCTAGGGGTCGAATCTTGTTGATTCTTCCTCTGGGGGTCACGTTTTTCCGGCTGCGGAGTCCGCTGGCTTGAATTCTTATTCTTCGTCATTCTAGTTTTTAGTTCTTAATTAAGTCCCACGGAAGGCGCCACTTGTTGATACAAAAGTTGGGCGTTTCTGATTATGGGCTCTTGCTCTCGTACCAATTCGCTTCTTAATGCTTGAAACCTGCGCACTAAGAAAATAAACAACACCGTTAGGCTTATCGTGGGATTGTCTCCCACGATTAGACTCCGGCGTGAGAGTAAGTAATCGATTTAGGGTTCTCGTAAAGAGTTTAGGGTTTGTGAATCGTACCTTGAATGAGAGTTATGTCATTCCTTATATAGGCGCAGAATCCTCGTAGGGTTCGTGCTCCTTACGTTTCGCACCCATGGTGCTTATCCGGGTAAGGATATCTATTCCATAGATAGAAGATCCTTACCTAAACCGTATATGTAGTTTAGTTGGGCTTGTGGCTTATGTGAGCCCATTCCTTTTATTGGTGCGGCCCAAGTCATAATAGCCCACACATGGTGGCTTTGGGCCTTAGTAATGTTTATCATTTGGGCTCGTGGCTCATATATAGATTATACATCATTTGGGCTCGTGGCCCATATATAGACTATACGTTATCATATATATACTAACAAGTCCTAGAAAACAAATTAAGATATAATGCTTGTGGAATGAATGTTTGCAGATTTACCGGAGTTTATAAAACTAAAGAATTAACAAAAACTTAAAGACTCCGTTAGAAAAACAAAACTCGCAAAATTTCCATAATTTTACACATGATGCCGTCAGGAGTTAACTCCTGACGCCGTCAGAAGTGACCTGCAGAAATCTTTACGTTAAGTTTCCGGAAAATTTCTGGAAAAACTTATGTCCTACTTCCTTGAAAATTCTGCAAAACATCATTCTGACTCGATACAAGCATTTGACTCTAACAATTACTAATACACATGTTCATTTAATATTGTGGAGAATCATGATCAATTTCGTTCTTAAAAACAAATTTGGGGTTTCCCCTTACACTTAGCTTTTGCAAAATACCTTTATATAAAGTTAAGACGAAGTTAAACAACAAAATAAAGCATTTTCACAATTTTAGTATGAAACATGATCTACCAACAATAAAAATAAAGCATGCATATGGAAGCAAATAAATAAAAATCACACAAATAAAGACTGAAAAATTACACAACCATGAAATTAAAATCCTACATGCATAATAACAAACATAAATAAAAAGTATTCAAGGCCAACAGAGGCCACATCCTAAATTATTACAAGATAAATTGTTTTAGATCGTACGACCATGAATAAATTGTCCAAAGACCACAAATATCATGACAAATCACTAGGGAGGGGGACCATAGCGGTAATCATAGCCAGGAGGGAGGTGCCCGGTGTACCCGTAGGGAGGGTAGTCCATCTCGTGTCCAGGGAATGGGTCGATCTGCAACTGAGGCTCAATGTGATCACGGGTAGAAAGATGTTGCATCTGGCGGATTGTGTGATCATACATCCAGTCAAATCTCAGGTCAGTGGTGGTTCGCCATGCGTCCACCTGACCCATCCACGCCCCTTGATGCGCCTGCCAATATCCCCGACCCATGTGCCGGTAATAGTCCACAGACCCAACCTCATAGTCCCCATAATGCGGCTGTTGGGGTACACCCTCATCATCATCCTCAGTACCCACCGATCCTCCCATAACGTACCAAGTAAAGGACCCATCCCCCAACTCCATCACAATACTCATCTGCTTGAGGGACTTGGCCCTCACCACCCTACACGCCCCACACTCGCTCAGGTACCCCATAATCTCCGGCACAAGGATCCCATATGAACGAGCCAGGCGGGTCACAAACATCCCTCCATATATCTTGTCACTATCCCTCTCCCCCACACTAGTCTTCAGATAACTCGCTACCCAGAATGGGATGTTACAATATACATCCGCTGAAAACATGGTGTACAGGTAGAAAAGGTCTGAAGTAGTGACACGGTGAGTAGTGCCATGGCGCCCCGACAAACTGTAGGTGATGCATTTGTGGGCTAACCTGATCATAGGGTCCCTAATGGAGGCCGCCCCAATGGTCGAGGTATATACCCCATTCCCAATACTCGGCCAGAACATGCAACACCTCAACTCATTCCTCATTGTCTCCCCATTCATCAGCCTCTGAATAAAACCACCCTGAACAGCCTCTTCCTGAGTATACAAGCCTAATCTGCACCCAAACTCAGTAACCGAGCACGACCTAAGCTCTCCCCTAGCCTAAAATAAATGGTGGTACCTCCCATATCAGTCCTAGCCTCAACCAAATTGAAGTGAAAACTAGCAAAGAACTCCCTTACCAACTCACTATAAACCGTTTCCCTCATCCTAAACAACCTTTCCCATTGAGGACCCGTAAATGCATCAGTATGGATCCTCCCAAGGAAATCATTCTCAAGGCCCTGGGCCCTCGCATATTTAGTTGTAGAAGTGTCATTATCAAACTCACTCCAACTATGAACCATGTCACCAAAGTTCACACGTTGGGACCTTGATGAACTCCCTCGGTGTTTTCGGGTGCTCTTGCTCATTTTCCTGGAAAAAGATGGAACGGAACAGAAGTGGTTAGAATAAGAGTTTTATGGAGTTATGCTGTCAGACCCATCTGACGCTGTCAGGAAATAGAACCTGAAGCCGTCAGACCCAGCAGAAATTTAACCATGCAATTACGAAGGAAAACCAATTTTCAAACTCTAAATCCATGACCCAAACACCCCTTTTTGCAGAAACCTGGGTGGGGGATCAAAAAATCCGTGATGTGAAAGATTTTTCCGCAATTGACTCATGATTCATATCAACCACAACTACCTAACGCTTAAATCATGATTACAAAACACCTAAAGAAGGGCATTACGAGTTCTAAGAATGGATCAATGTTAGGGTTTCGGATGATGGGGGTTTTCAAAATTGGTAGGTCCTAAGGATAATTGAACGACTAAGGATGAAGAAAAGTTACTTACCACGTGTAAATCGGTCACGGAATATGTCGGATTTGACTTTGAAGATTCGGAGGTGGAGCAGCACTTGGGTATAGTTTGTGGGGTATGTGTTGAAAGTGATGGAAATGGGGTTAATATTGCTGAGAATGCTAGGTGACGGCGTCAAGAGTAAATTCTGACGCCGTCAGATACCCATTTCTTGGATACTTTGTGACAATTTCAAATTCAGTCCCTGCACTATTGTCAATAGCTAATCAAAGGTATAAACTATGAGTAGCCATTCCCGTTAGTGGAGTCCACCAGAGTCAAACATTTTGTTACGGTCACGAAGTGAGGTGTGGTTATGAATAGGGCTAGTCAGAATCCCACTTAGGTCGTGATCTTCATATTAATAATTGGTGGGTACGGGAAGGGGTTGTTCCATAGAGGTTTCCGAGGCTGAAGTGTTTTTTTGGTGCAACCTTTTCACTCCAGGTTTAAAACCAAAGGAACGTTTCTTATGCAAATTAGGGAGCGTGACTTGCAAACTTCCCACAAAGATGTTGAGAAATTGCAAGTTCTTTTCTTCCTGAGGACGCTCATAGAGGTAAGGGGTAATTGAAGGTGAAGCACTTGGCGAGGGTTTTCCATCATCCTCTCCGTCACACACGAAAGGGGTTGGGAGTTCAAAGATTTTTTCGATTTTCCTCGGTGTGGATTTTTGCCTAATCTTCTCCTTAATTCTCGATATGAATACATCAGCTAAGTCCATGAAAGTATTACGAGTGCTTTCCGTGCGAGTTTCTAAGTGCTGAATTTGTTTCTCCTGATTATTTATGAAGGTTATCATTATCCCTTCAAACTCCTCTTGTCGTGAACGTTCAAGAAGATTGTATTTGCAAATTGCACTCACATTTCTACCAGGACTCATTGTGGTATTAGCTGCAGGCATTTCAGCCCTCATCAATTCCTTAACCTGCCTCTCGATATTTTCCAATAATCGTTCTTGGGTAGCGTTTACATAATCTAGATTTCCTTCTCTTGAAAACATCGAATCCTCCCATCCTTCTTCTTCGTATCGTGCTAACCCTTCAAGAACTTCCCAACATTTATCAATGCTAATTCTGTTTAGTCTACCATTGGCAGCGTAATCTATGGCCCTTCTCGTTTGATAATTAACTTTATCATAAAAGATTTGAATTTGGAGCCATGGTTCTATGCCATGATGAGGGACTTTTTGTAGTAAGTCCTTGTATCGAGTCCATGCTTCATAGAAGGTTTCATCTTGACGTTGTTGGAACATCAAGATATCATTTCTAAGCTTGGTAGTTCTCCCCGGTGGGAAAAATTGAGCAAGGAAATGAGTGGTGAGATCATCCCATGAGGTGATAGATCCCGCGAGTAAACGTTCAAGCCATTGACTAGCTTGATCACGTAGAGAGAATTGGAATAGGCATAATCGGGTCGACTCTCTAGTTACAACATCAAGGTCTATGGAATCTACGATTTTAAGGAAATCCTTGAGATGTTGATTAGGATCTTCGGAACGAAGTCCATGGAATGCACATCCGCTTTGCACCAACCGGATGGTGTCGGATCGCAAGGGGGACACATTGGCTCCTTGAGTGAGCTCAATAGTGTTTCGATAGCCTTGGTGGTTAGGACGGGAATACTCTCCTAAAGTTCGGGGCCTAGGAGGTGGGTTTGGTAGTGGTGGGTTTTATGGGGGGTTTTGTTGTAGTGGGTTGATGGGTTCAAAGATGTTACCACCTTCCATGATGTCGGATGGTAAAGGTTACGAACAAAGACACGAAGAAATGAGATGGACTAAAGAAAACCTAAAAATTAAAAATAAAATCTTACTAGAAAGGAATCTAGCAAGTAGACCTAATAAAAAGTAATCCTAACCTAGACAATAACTATTCCCCGGGCTGCGGCGCCAAAAACTTGATACGTGGGAATCGCGCCAGGCGTTACCTCTCAAGGGATCTCGAGAAGCTTACAACCCCCACCAGGCAGTGTACCTGATCGTTGTAGTATAGTATAGTGACAAGTACCGGGGGATTGATCGTTCAACTCAGGAATAGTGTCGCTAGGATTAGAAAGCCTAAAAACAAGGTCTAGAGGTGAGGGATGATTCTTTTTGTATTTTTATATTTTTATAAAAGCAATTTAAATCTCGGGTTTTGGAAGAGTGGGTGGAATTATTTGCTAGCCAACTAACCCAATTTATCTAAAGATGCAATCAAAATAAACTAACAAAAATGAAATGAAACTAATTATACTAATGTGGTGTAACAATAATGAGGAAAGTTGTGTTTACTTAGGTTTCATTACTCCCTAGATATCTTTTACAGGTTGATAGCTTGTTACAATTGCATGGATGACGGGTCATATTCCTTAATACTAGTCGTAGGGCCGTGTACAATATTCCCTAACTCTATAGGATCCGACTTCACTCCTATGTCGAGCCATTAGAAGCTCCTAACATGGGATCATTAGAATTCTCCTACGCATTAAATACAACCAAATATCATAGTACACCTCCGATCATGTTTCTTAAGACGTTCAAGCAAATTACCAATGGAAGTCTACCAGTTTTCTTAAGCCTAACATCGAATACAATCATCCGTAACAACTATAAACAAACAATCAACCCATAATTAACATCTAGGTTTCACTACATCTAAGCAAACACAAAGGAAATCTAGCCTAGCATGTTAAATTGAAGACAAGCGTAAGATATATTCAAACAACACATAGACATATTGAATGAATTGAAAGAGTACTTATCTTTAATAGAACATGAAAGATTCAAAGGGTTGAAACCCTTGAAAAAGCTGGAAAATTCGACCTAGGGTTTTCCCTCAAAGTTGCACCCTCAAAGTTACACCCTAATGAATGAAATTTGGAAAACTATATATAAATTACAATGGGTGACGGCGTCATGTATTGGGTTGTGACGCCGTCAACTCGCCGCCATAATAAAAATCGTATTGCCTAGATCTGATTTTGACGCCGTCATATGTAAATTTCTTCTGGGCCGTCACTAATACTTGGACCATGACGGCCTTGGGTGACGCCGTCATGTCCAATGCACAAAACTCTCTGGATCGTCACGTGTATTTCCCACATCTACCTCTTTTGTAACTCTTGACGCCATCATTAAGGAAGTTGTGACGCCGTCAGGTACTGTTCCCAACAAGGAAAATTAAGACTTTGCAGTTTTCTTCACTTTTATGCTCCAAAAACTTCCAAAATGCTTCCTTTTCCAGATTTCTCTCCAAAAGTACCTAAAATGACAAAAGGAACGATTTAGGGCAATATTTGTTCAAATAATCTCGGATTCGGGCTTAAATGACCCCCTAAAAACGATTCATTTTTCGCCTCATCACATATATATGGCGTAACTTCTGTAGGAGTTACGTTGTAACCTTGATCAACGTTGACTTTGGTCTTCTAGTGTTAATCCTAGTTACGGCGTAAGTAGAGTAGGGATTTACACCATAACTATTGTCCGGTCAACATACTCTTGTGTATTTGCATTAATAACTTTCCAAATCTGTATCTCTTCGTTCCAATGCTCATAAGTAACCTGAAAATGAAATATAAGCGAATAAGAGTATATGTTCAAGTAAAATGATACAAATGATGAGCATATTAGGGGAAATTTGACACTAAAATATCAGGACAATTTGATATTATCAGGTGGTTCTGGCATATGTTTTGCACATTTTCCCACACCCTCACACACACTAATATGACCCCACTAATATACCCCTCTCTCACACTCATTTTTATCGGGTTTCTCTCACACATACACACACTAATCTCTCTCTCTCTCTCTCTCTCTCTCTCTCTCTCTCTCTCTCTCTCTCTCTCTCTCTCTCTTTTGGTTTCTCACTTTAAAAAAACAACCAAACAATTGTTTATGGTGGTTTTGTTTTGATTCGGACTATGGTAATTTGATTTCGACTTGTGGTTTGTTTCGTTTATGGTGGCTGAATCTTGCCGTATTAAGACCGAATATTTCCGTGTTATGACTTTACATCCGGTTCTTGACGGAATTATCCGAATCTAGATCTTGAAATCTAGATCTTGTATATGGTTTTTTGGTTATGGTTGTGTCGATCTCGAAATCCAAATCTTGATCTTCAAATCCAAATCTAGATAAAAAAAACCATCTGAATCTAGATACGGTTGTTTAATCCTTGAAAAACCACAATATCCGAATCTAGATCTTGAAATCTGAATCCATACGAAAAGCGGTAAGTGTAAGTATTATGATTTTGGTTATGGTTTTTGGTTATGAATGGTTGGTGAAAATTTAGATTTTGGTTATGGTTATGGTTTTGAAATCGTTTGGTGAAAAGTTAGATTTTGAAATAGTTTTGGTAGATCTTGAAATCTTTTTGGTTATGGTTATGGTTGTTTGATGAAAAGTTAGAAACTTATTTTGAAATCATTTTGGCTTTAGATCTGAAACTGTATAGATCTTGAAACTGTTTTTGTTAGATCTTGAAACTGGTATAAAATTGTGTAGATCTTGAAACAGTTATGCTTGTGGTTCTTGAAACAGTTATAAAAGTGTATAGATCTTGAAGTTGTTTTGATTGTGGTTTGGTTTTAGATCTGAAACTGTTTTTGTTAGATCTTGAAACTGTTATAAAAGTGTATAGCTCTTGAAACTGTTTTGGTTGTGGTTTGGTTTTAGATCAAAAGTTATGCTTGTGGTTCTTGAAACAGTAACTATTACTGTTATGGTTTGGCTTAGGCCGATCTACTGTCATTGTTATCGTTATAATTTTGTTGATTGGCATGGCAAAACTGAATGGACGGTAAAGTGAGATTTTATCACTTTGCAACCTTCAAATTTGCAACAATATGATAATATGACTATAATCTGAGCCTATTAAATATCTCGATATGTTTTTTAGTCATTTTTTTTATAAATGCTACACATATTCGCATGTGATATTAAGAGTAATATATGTAATACTGTAAAATTTAATACCTCTTCCGTGTAAAATGCTGATGTATTCGTCATATTTCGAAACCAAAAGTAACAAATGTTGCTTGTTGTTTTTGTTAGTATTTTTGAATTTCATGTCTTTTACCCAAGTTTTTTGTAAACTTTCATAAACCTGTTACCATATCCGCACTTTTTAATTGACTTAAATCTTCAGTATCATAATCTGTTAATTTTTATTGTTGTGTGTGAAATGTGTTTGTTTGTGTCAAAATAATAGCGGTATTTATATACAGTTTATAACAATAAAATTACAAAACATAAGGAATATTACTATTTAGTAGGGAAGTATCGGATATGACTCAAGTGGGCTAAAAAATGAACGTGAGAAACGAAGATCTAAAAAGGGACGCAAAGTTCAAAAGTAATACTCTCTCCTAAAATATAAGTCCAGTTTGACTTTTTTAATTGAACTTTGACCTTAAATATTTTTTGTTGTATTATATAATACTTGATATAAAATATATAGATGGATAGTGTTTTATATGTATTTTCATTTTGTATAACTTTCATCAAGTGATATATAATATAAACAAAAATATTTATGGTCAAAGTTCGATACAAATAGTCATACTGAACTTATATATTTTGGGACGGAGATAGTATTAGTGACAAATAAAAAATAAAAAAATAAAAAATAAACACATGAAAAAACCTCATAAAAGTAAGGGAAAGTGACATGAAATTGAAAAGACAAAAAACACGGAAATTATATATATATATATATATATATATATATATATATATATATATATATATATATATATATATATATATATATATAGGAGGGGTGGGGGGAGGGGGTTGGATTAGGGGGGATAACATGACCCTTTTATTTTTTTCATTTTTTTTTTAAATTTTATACATATGTATGTCTGTAAAGGGTTTATTTTTAGTAATTTTTTACACTTGATACCTTAATGGTAGTAAAATTAAGGTTTAGGACATGCTTCTTTGTGTTGCTTTTTTAATGGTTTTCAGTTTTAGGGTATGTTTTGGGGAGCTTGTCAAAAGAGCTTATTAGCCTACATATAGTTGTATCAAAACACAATAAGCATTTAGTGTTTGAAACTTTGGATTAGCTTAATAAATTATTGTTGTAGCAGTGTAATATGTAGGAACTAGGAAGCATCCTCAAATAAGCTCAAGAGACCACACCAAAAGAGCTTACCATTAGCATAAGCTGTTGGCTTTACCAAAACACCCAAATGGGTTTAATAACTTTACCAAAATGAAATTAGCCAATAAGCCCCAAAAATAAGCTTTACCTAAACACCCCTTAAGGTACTTACGCTAAAGCCCCTTGTTACACTTTAATAAGCTATTAAGCACTTTAGTATAAGTGTTTGGGTAAGTTTATTGTATTATGATGGTAAATAAAGCCCAAAAGCCTCTAAAATAAGATAAGCCAAACACCCTCTTATATATAACACAAAAGCAGTTTTGACTTTTGAGGGTATTTCGTATTGTTTATCCAAACTGGTTACAAGACAAATTGTTAAAGGATGAAATTAGCTGGTTTAAATAAATATGTTGGAAGTTGTTTATTTCAGCAAATTTTGATTTATTATTCTATTGATTTATACTTATAGATTTTAGAGTTAACTACATTTTTGGTCCTTGTGGTTGTATCAAAATCTCACTTTTGGTCCAAAATTCAAAAAACGTTCAAAAACAGTCCAAAAGTCCACGTGGACTTCACTTTTGGTCCAAAATTCGCACCTAGTTAGTTTAGTCGTTGCACCGTTAGTCCTTAACCAAACGCTCGTTAAGTCAGTTGCACCGTTAGTCCTTGGTCGTTAGCAATGTTTACACCGTTAGTCCTTGTGGTTAAAAAATTGAAAAAATTCGAAAAAAAAAAAATTTCCAAAAAAAAAATAATTTGAAAAATTAGAAAAAAATTCTAAAAAAAAAATTTTTACGAAATTTTTTTTTTCCAAAAAAAAAATTTGAAAAAAAATTTCTAATAAAAATTTTTCTTAAAAAATTCGAAAAAATTTTTAAAAAAAAAAAAAAAAAAAAAAAATTTTGACGAAATTTTTTTTCCAAAATTCGAAAAAAAATCCAAAAAAAAAATTCGAAAAAAAAATTTCTAATAAAAAATTTTCTTTTAAAAATTTCTAAAAAAATTTCTAATATATTAAAAAAAAATTCTAATATATATAAAAAATTTCTAAAAATTTCCAAAAAAAAAAATTTCTAAAAATTTCTAAAAATTAAAATGTGTATGTATATATATAAAAAATTTTCCTAAAAATTTCGTCAAAATTTTTTTTTTTTATAAAATTTTTCGAATTTTTTAAGAAAAAATTTTATTAGAATTTTTTTTTTTGGAAAAAAAAAGTTCGTCAAAAAAAAATTTTATAAAATTTTTCGAATTTTTTAAGAAAATTTTTTTTCGAAAATTTTATTGAAAAACAAGTTTCTAATAAAAAAATTTCTTAAAAAATTCGAAAAAATTTCTAAATTTTTTTTTGACATACATATTCTAAATTTTTTTTTTGACGATTGTCCCGGTTTGACACTAAAATTAAAATGTATATATACGTAAAAAAATTTCTTAAAAATTTCTAAAAAATTTTCTAATATGTATATGTAAAAAAAATTTCTTAAAAATTTCTAAAAAATTTTCTAATATGTATATGTATATGTAAAAAAAAAAATTTAATTTTTTACGTATATATTCTAATATATATTAAAAAATGTAAAAATTTCTAATATATATATATATATATACGTATATGTAAAAAATTAAAAAAAAAATTACATTAGAAATTTTTTACGTATATACGTTTATTATACATTTTAATTTTACGTATAAAACAAATTTCTAATAAAATGTATAATATACGTATATACGTAAAAAATTTCTAATGTAATTTTTTTTTTAATTTTTTACATATACGTATATATATATATATTAGAATTTTTTACATTTTTTAATATATATTAGAATATATATATTAATATTAAAAATTTTTCTTAGAATATATATATTAATATATATTAAAAATTCTAATATATTAAAAAAAATTCTAATAAAATTTTTTCTTAAAAAATTCGAAAAATTTTATAAAAAAAAAATTTTTGACGAAATTTTTAGGAAAATTTTTTATATATATACATACACATTTTAATTTTTAGAAATTTTTTTTTTTGGAAATTTTTAGAAATTTTTTATATATATTAGAATTTTTTTTAATATATTAGAAATTTTTTTAGAAATTTTTAAAAGAAAATTTTTTATTAGAAATTTTTTTTTTCGAATTTTTTTTTTGGATTTTTTTTCGAATTTTGGAAAAAAAATTTCGTCAAATTTTTTTTTTTTTTTTTTTTTAATTTTTTCGAATTTTTATTAGAAATTTTTTTTCAATTTTTTTTTTTTGGAAAAAAAAAATTTCGTAAAAATTTTTTTTTTAGAATTTTTTTCTAATTTTTCAAATTATTTTTTTTTTGGAAAAATTTTTTTTTTCGAATTTTTTCAATTTTTTAACCACAAGGACTAACGGTGTAAACATTGCTAACGACCAAGGACTAACGGTGCAACTGACTTAACGAGCGTTTGGTTAAAGGACTAACGGTGCAACGACTAAACTAACTAGGTGCGAATTTTGGACCAAAAGTGAAGTCCACGTGGACTTTTGGACTGTTTTTGAACGTTTTTTGAATTTTGGACCAAAAGTGAGATTTTGATACAACCACAAGGACCAAAAATGTAGTTAACTCTAGATTTTACTTGTCTACTTGTTAGAATAATGGAACTGGTTCATGGGGAACATAAACCTTCCAAAGCAGAAGATTTTATTAGCAGCATGCCAGATAATGTGATCACTAATATTTTGGATCGTTTGCCAATAGACGAAGCTGTGAGGACTGATATCTTGTCGAGAGATTGGAGGTTTAAGTGGACTTTGCTCACCCAACTCGTGTTTGATGAGAAGTTCTTTAACGTTTCTCTTGAATCAGATGGTAAAATTCATTTTAATAGGGGGAATTTAAGTAGACTTCTCCTTAATCTTAAAGGTCCTATAACGAAATTTGACCTCTCTATACATGATAAACTAATAAATGTTGAGGATATTGGTCTTTGGGTATTGTTCTTGTCTACAAAAGGAATTAAGGAACTCACTCTTATAAATCACTCTCCGGACTTACTTAAATTGCCAACCCAGCTTTACTCATGTATGGGATTGAAACATTTGAAACTTTGTAAATGTGTTATTCGTCATTCACCTAGCTTTCGTGGTTTTCCAAATCTGCTGAGCTTAGAATTGTCTTTTGTGACATTTCAAAGCTGTACAATTGGTGAATTTTTCACCCGGTGTCCCTTAGTTGAGAGTCTGAAGATAATAACTACAGACACATTGAAACTCAGCGAAATCGTAAGACTTGGAAATCTCAAAATGTTATCTATGCGATTGGGTGCTTTTTGTAAGGTGATAAGGATCACCAGTTCCGATATCTTTCAGCTTACATGTCTTAAGAAACTTCAGGAACTTACTTTGAATTTATATTTATGCAAGGTAGGCCTAAGCTGGTTTTTTGTCATTTTAATTACAAAATATTGCAGTAAGGCTTTATCAAGTTTCTAACTTCCAACTGTTTTTAGTGGGCAGAAGCTGGTGCCATAAAGAAGGTCCCTACCGGCACCTTTCTCTGCCTCAAGACTCTTACATTATCCCGAGTAATTTTTAGTGATGATGTTATGGCATCCTTTGTCTTTGAAATAATTTCTGGCTCTCCAAATTTGCAGTCGCTTAAGATCAAGGTGAGTGGAATGATGCATATGTGTTAAGTTAATCATTTTAGTATATCTGTTCAGCATCTGAATACTCTGTAATCTTTCAGTCTATAAACCAAGGTAAGTGGAATGATGCATATGTATCACCTTCGGCACTTTCTGACAGCAACACAATGGGGCAGCTGCGGCTTCAGAGTGTGGAGTTTTTCTCTTTTAGAGGTTCAGAGAATGAAGTACGTCTGATTAAGTTTATCCTCGCTTGTTCCCCTTTGCTTAAGAAGATTGATATTCAGTACTCTCCGAGAGAGAATGGTTTAGAGATTTCATGGGAGTTGGCTAAGAAGCTGTTGAAGCTCCACCGAGCTTCCCCCATAGCAGAAATAAACTTCTTTTAGCTTTATTAGTTTGAACCTATGACCTATCGTTCTATTTTGTATGAATTTGGTCTATTTTGTATGAATTCGGTTATCGTATGGCCATAATGGCACTCATGCATATCTAACTCAAGGTTAGGGTTTGTTTTTCAGAATGCCTTTATATAATATGTGCTTTATCCATATGTAGACATTTGTTGATCGCTGTAAAAATCAAATCATTTTACGGATTCAGAGTTGTGATCATGGGTTGGTAGGTTAATATTGTATGCTACTGAAGGGCTTCTCCTGTTGCTTAGTCTTTTGCTCTTGGTTAGTCACTTAGTTGTACGCTGAACTCCCGTTCATTCAGATTTGGAAATCATCAAGAAACTATGCTGGGTTTCATATGTTACCACAATCTGATAGGGAGAAACGAATATAGAGAACGTTTGAGTGTTTGGTGATTTATTTGTGTATAAGTCTTAGAGTTTGAAGTTTGTTTGAATTTGATATAAGATTTTCTGAAACATGTAAATCATATAATGGACGATGTGGATATCTGGCTAACTAGTTAACCCTCTGTATAATGATGGTAACAGAAAGACTGAAGATAAAATATTAAAAGTAAAGAAGTTTTTTTGCACAAAACGGTTTTTTTGTCAAACCGGATATTACCAAAAATCAGTTCGGGTCGGTTAGGCTTTTGAGGGGAGGAAACCAAACCCGATACTATCCGGTTAGCTAGGATCGGTTTGTAACCGGTTTGGTTAGGAAAAACCGGTTACTAACTTTTTTTTTTTTTTTTTTCCCAGCTGCTGTCAACATTGTTTGGTGCTCGGGCTTTCGGTTTTTTTGGTGATGAGATTTTTGGGGTGTTTGGCAGTGTTAATTTACCTTTTAGCATTTAGAATATAATGCTAGTTGTCAACGAGTGTGTTTGGCTTTTAAATTTGGTTCAAACACCCCGTTTGAAAGCCAAAATAACGAGTGTGTTCTTTTCTTTTTTCACATATTCTTTTATAAAGAAAAACGTGCCCACCTCACTTTTTTTTCCCCTATATAGTTCGTGTTCGGGTTGACCCGAATCCGATTAAATCAAACCAGACTAATTTGAAACCGATTATACCAAGCACGACTAACTCGAACCTGATTAACCAAACCCGGGTAACTCAACCGAAACCCGAATAACCTGCTCCCGAATGACCCAAACTATTATTAGATCAGGTTCAAGTAAGTTCTTTTTGTTTTCGAAACCCGATTATTACACGTGACCCAGCCCAAGTAACCATATTCAGGCCGGGTTTACCCGAATAACACCCATGTTTTGAATTGTCCCTTTTTTGTGCTTTGCTTAGTTCTAAGCAATCCCAAAATTCCCTAGAGATCTTTTATTTAGGTTTAACTTTTGCCTTGTATAGTTTCTTTATTAATGATTTACATTCCTTATCAAGTTTATCTTCTTTTATATAATATTTTTTTGTTTACGATAATAGAGTCTATATGAAAAAAGTGATCCCGAAGTCATCCTTATAGGCTTTATCGAAAAGTATTGTCGTTCATGCAAGTTATAATTACTCACATAATATATACGATCTCAAGGTTAGAGATTGTTCGAATGTGCTTTCTATGTTATTTTAGTTCTTTTTATGTTATTAGTTTTGTTAAAATTCCGAAGAAGCAGAAACGTATAAACATTGTTTCCTGGTGAAACTTGGTCATACAACAATAGCGTTTAAATTTACGAATATTGCGGTGTTTGATACATCATACATGCACTTGAGCACTTCTCCTGATGATTTTAATAATCTATCATGTAGTTTTTCAAAAATTTTGTGTCCAGTGTTTCATACTTCGTTTAACATGGTTGCAAAAGTATACCCACCTCATAATTGAACGTTTAAAAGTTGAACCTGCTGTTTATATATATGCCAACAGGTTTAACTAATCCTTATGTTATTGATATCTATAAAGGGAGCACATGTCATAAAAGTACTATGTAAGTTGCATAAACAAGTACACTTTTTTTTTTTTTTTTTTTTTTTTTTTTTTTTTTTTTTTTTTTTTTTTTTTTATGAAGTATACTTAGGCCAGGGCGGACTTAGGGTAGTTCCCGTGAACCAGCATAGAATAATTTTTTTTTTTAAATACGAGTTTCCTGAAATTCACTATGTATAAAAGGTTCGTGTTATAAGTCTTGTTTAGTTTTAATTAAATGTATCTAGTAGCTTTTGGTCATGTGTTGGCCATTACTTAGGCAACAAGGCCTACTAGAAATCATTGGTAGTAAACAAATATATGTAATGCGAAGAATGTCATTTCATTTATTTGTGTGGCGAAGATGGTATATGCATGTCATAGGAGCAGAATTCATTGATCTATTATCCTACTGATTTATACTTACAGTTTATACATGTCTCCTTTTCTATTTAGTATAATGGAGCAGATTTATGGGACACATAAAACATGCAAATTTGCACAAGAAGATGTTCTTAGCATCATGCCAGAAAACGTGATGACTAATATAATGGATTGTTTGCCAATTGAAGATGCGGTGAGGACTAGCATCTTGTCGAGCAACTGGAGGCATAAGTGGACTTTACTTACCGAACTCGAATTTGATGACAAGCTCTTCAATCGTTTAACAAACAAAAATGATTGGAAGACTTTTTACAGACTTTTCCTTCATCTAAAAGGTCCCATAAGAAAATTTTACCTAAACATACCACCAAATAGTGAAATATTGGATGTTGAGGATGTCAATCATTGGATTTTTCTCTTGTCTAAAAAAGGAATTGAGGAGCTCGAGCTTGATAAAATGTCTGCTGGCCAGCTTAAGTTGCCAACCCATCTC
Organism: Artemisia argyi; assembly: GCA_030686995.1. NCBI lineage: Eukaryota > Viridiplantae > Streptophyta > Magnoliopsida > Asterales > Asteraceae > Artemisia > Artemisia argyi. The sequence continues at coordinate 36,273,274 of CM060681.1, forward strand.
TACTCTTGTATTAATTTAAAAAAGTTAACGTTGTTTGACTGTTGTATTCCTCATTCGCCTCGTTTTCATGGTTTCAAAAGTTTATTAAGCCTAGTCCTGTTTTGCGTAAGTTTTGAAAACTTTAAATGCGAGGAACTAATCGCGCAGTGTCCTGTACTTGAGATGTTGAAAATTCGTGCTTGCAGGCCTATAACTGGACTGATACTCATCCAATTTGCAAAACTTGGTAATATCAAAACTCTAGAATTTTCAGAGTCAAATCCTGAGAATGTGATGATCACAAGTTCCAATATTTTTCAGCTTACGAGCCTTCCAAAACTGCAGCATCTTACTTTGGATGTTAGATGTTTCGAGGTAAGCCTAAGTTCGGTTTTGAAATTCATATTTTAGAATGTTTATTTATTTTTTTATTTTTTTTTATTTGAACGGCAAGATCATATTTTAGAATATTGCATGAAGGCTTTATAAAATGTCGAACTTATAAGAGTTGCTTTTAATCTACCTCCTCTTCTTAGTTTTTGGCAGAAGCTGGTGCCGAAAAGGTCCCTGCCACCTTCCTCTGCCTCAAGACTCTTAATTTGTCTTTACCAGATTTTAGCAAAGATATTATGTTATCATTCCTCAATGAAATGATTTGTGCCTCTCCAAATCTGCAGACGCTTAACATCACACAGTGAGTGGAATATACATGCCTCAAATTACTCGTTCTAAAAAATATACTGACAGTTGTGCATTTAAGTACTACACAATGGGGAAGTTGCAGCTTCAGAGTGTGGTGTTTAATGGTTTAATGAATTTTGAGTATGAAGTATGTTTAATAAAGAAATTACTTATGTGTTCCCCCTTTCTCAAGAAGATGGTTATTAGGCCTAACACATCATGGCTGGTGACGCATGGTGACACTGGAAGATTTGAGTTTGCTCAGAAGTTGTTGACACTCCACCGAGCTTCACCCACAGCCGAAATAATCTTCTACTAGTTTTAACAGTTTGAACCTATCCTTATATTTCATTTAGTTTTGTGCGAATTTAATTAGTCTTATGGTTTGATCAGCAATACTCTTACATAACGAAATGCTGATGGATCCTGTTTTGTTTCGAAAATTGGCTTTTTGTTTTGAAATTAAATAAGGAGAAATGAATGTGACTGTTATTGGCTTATTGCTCACAAACGAATTGAAAATTTTATACATGGAGGTAAGTTGACATGCCTATCTTTTTTTTCTTAGGACTTTGCTTGTGTTCATCTAGCTTATATCTCTTTTTATTTGTGTGGCTTTCTTTCGATTGATACTTGGCTGGCTTATAGTCTCTTCTGATAAACGCCTTGTTAGTGTCACTGGTTTTCACTGAAATCTCAAAAGTCAGTTTTAACAAGAATAGTAGTAGATACATAAAGTATCAACTATTCATTTTGGTTGTAATCAGTTGCTATTTCTGTCTGTATAGCCAACTATCAACAAATGCCCACTTTTGCATTTCTTCTTTTCAAGATCGAGTTTCTTCATAATTATCAACACTCGATACAAGCAAAATATTAAATGGTTAATGGCACCATAATGTATCATACTTGTCACTTGCACCTTTCATATGTATCAAACAATTTTTTTTTTTTTTTTTTTTTTATTATTATTTTTTTTTTGCTATTCTATGTATTAAACTTGATTTTACTGTATTTTTTGTATACTTTAAGACAACTATGATACATATAGTAAACTGCAAAAAATGTCGCTAGTAGGCGAGGGTAAAATAGTAATTTCATATGGCCAAAAAATGTCTCTTTAATAGGCGAGGGTAAAATAGTCATTTCACATGGCCTAAAAACTTTTTTTGCAACTACAATAGCGCGGGAAGGACACACCTCGCAAAAAGTCGAAACGTAAGGGAAATTATTTGCACTTTTTTTCGTTTGAGGACAACTTTCGCAATTTTGGCAAAGTTTAGGGACATTTTTTGTAATTTACTCTTAATAAAACACAATGTACAAACAAATCAAGCTTCAAAACACTCTCTTCCAAAAGTTTGTAAAACATTACATGAATAATTTTTAAGAAATACAACTTTTTTTACATATAGTATAAACATACGAAACGTAAAAAGTAACAGATTCATATATCTAAAGAGTTCTTAGGCCTCAAAATTAACAAAACTACGTCCATGATATTTTTTTTTTTAATTTTTATTTTATGTTCGAGCTTTCAGAATTAGAAAAGAAAAAAGAGTTAGAAGTGGTCTATATCATCATCTACCTCGGAACTTCAATACTTTACCATGCCTGCAAATTTTTTCTTTTCGTCATATGTAAAGTAATTGTCACCGTAAATAAATGCTAATAAAAAAACATTGTTCGTCAAAAACTTCAATCACATGGTATCCGTCGCCGCAACACACGAGTACCCTGCTAGTGTATAGATAATGTATTAACACTTATATTGCCTAAAAATAACAAGTTTCAAACCAAATTTTAAAACCAAACATTAAGCCCAAAATATTACATTTTGGTCCAAAACAATTTTTAATTTAAACCCCAATTTATAGCCACCAAATAAACTAGCAGGGTACCCGCGCGTTGCAGCGGCGGGTACCCTGAAATTAAATTTTTGATAATAAATTTACGGATATCAAGAATTTCGTTTAGGCCGTGCCCATTCGGGCTCAACCCTGTTTGGCCCGCACTCATTCGGGCTCAAGCCCATTTAGCCCATTGCCCGTTCGGGCCTGAATATTTGTATAATGTGTTTTATTATTGGGTTTTGCTAAACAATGCCCAGTGGGCAATGTTTAATATGAATATAAAAGGAAATTTATACTTTATTTAATCAAAATTTGCATATATTTAAGTTAATTTTTATGTTCATTTATTGTGCATTAAATGCATAATTACTTTAAATATGAAAAGAACACATGGTTTAATGTAGCTTAAACATTGCCCATTGGGCAGTGTTTAGCAAAATCTTTTATTATTTGTATTAGTGACATTTAATGTAGGAATTGTGTTTAATTTGGTTGTACAATATGCTTGATAATTTGTATTTGTGATATAAGGGGTGTTTTAATAATTGTATTTATTGACCAATTAATTAATTGATTACATTAAATATCATTAATGTGGTGTTTTTTTTAATATGTGCATTAAAGTGGTGTACACTATGCTTCTTATCTTGTAAGTCTAAAAATTATGTGCATTAAAATGGTGTACATGCATCTTTCCTATTAAAGAAATGTTTTTGGTCTTAAACATTTTAAGACTTCTAAATATAGATGTCCTAAATACATTATAAGGTAGTATAGATAACCTAATTTTATGCTTTCTTTCAGATATCAAAAATTTTCTGCCACCGCTCACGACGCTCCATTTCAAACCATCAAAGTGGGTAATATACTAAACACGATTTAATTTATATGTCTGAATTTTATATTAAAAAAAAGTAAAAGGTTGGGGTGATTATAAATGTGTAGGTTACACTAATTTTACTTGTTAATAATTATTATGTGAGGTTTATTTATGTTTGCTGTTTAGAAATTTTAGATTATTGGGTGATAAGTGTTTTGGTGTCTGGACTATTAGCTGTTTCTGTATCGTGGTTTGTAGGCTTTTGTGCTAATTGTTTTTGCTACTGAAATGTGATAATTATGGTGATAATGATTTAAGTTGATGACAATTGTGGCTATAATGAAGATAGTTAGTGTTTAGGACATGCTTTTTCTATTGATTTGATATCACTGATTAAAAGGATGATCATGTTGGGATTCTGTCTTAACGACTTGAACCCATGAAACCAATTTTGTCACAGCTTACATATTGCTCTACAGCAAATTATCTATGTTATTCTTTAATTTTTCTTTGAAGTTACTTATGTTAAGTCACTTGTCCTCTAGAAAGTATGTAATTAGCTTAACAACTATTTTGACCCACTTGAATTTCTTGCTAAATATAAAAATGTGGAATTCGAGGAATTGTGATGATCTCGTTCATGTGTATACAATTGTACGAAGATGTGACTTGAATGTCATGGTATCTTTATTTGTTGATTTATTATCCCATTGATTTATCCTTTGTCTTATTTTTTTTGTATTTGCAGTATAATGGAACCAGAAGATTACATTAGCCGCATGCCACCAGATGTGATAAGTAACATTTTAGATCGTTTGCCAACACAAGATGCTGTGAGGACTGATATATTGGCTAGAAACTGGAGGTTTAATTGGACTATGATCACCAAACTCATATTTGATTATGATTTCTTTCGGTTTACACTTGGACCGGATGGAGATAATGAATTTAACGGGAGGAGTTTGAGTAGACTTCTCATTCATCTTAAAGGTCCCATAACAAAGTTTGTTCTTTATATGTATCAAGAATTGTTAGATGTTGAGGATATCAATCATTGGATTTTGTTCGTGTCTAGAAACGGAATTAAGGATCTCACTCTTGAAAATTTTGACCGAGACGACCCATATAAGTTGCCAACCCAGCTTTACTCTTGTATGGAGTTGGAACATTTGAAGCTTGAGCATTGTTGTTTTCGTCATTCACCCAGTTTTCGAGGTTTTCCAAATCTACGGAGCTTAGATTTTTGTAATGTAGGATTTCAGAGCTATACTTTTGGTGAGTTTATATCTCGGTCTCCACTACTTGAGATTCTGAAATTTAGAGAATTTGGAAGAACAAAGGAAGTGAAAATTGGTGAGATTGCAAAACTTAGAAATCTGAAAACCTTATCTTTGTCGTGGTTTAGTTTTGATTTTGAGATGACAATCAAAAGTTCAAGTATCTTTCAGCTTATGGGTCTTCCAAAACTTCAGGAGCTTGCTTTAGATTTTTGGATGTGCAATGTAAGGCTATGTTTGCTCTTTGAAATTCACTTATCAAATGCTATTGTTGTGATGCTTTTTGAAAAGTTTTAACTGACTAAAGGTGCCGTTCTATATGCATCTTTTTTTTAGTTGATGACAGCAAATGGTGTCAAAAAGAAGGTCCCAGCCGCCTTTAACTGCCTCAAGACTCTAAAATTATCATTTATAGATTTTAGCGATGACGTTATGGCAACATTTGTTTTTGAAATGATACGTGCCTCCCCAAATTTGCAGACACTTGAAATCAAAGTGAGTGGAATACATATGCATCAAATTAATCTTCAAGAAAAATCATAGTTGTGCAACTGAATAGTTTTTAATCTTGCAGGCTTGTGACAATTATGTCTCTCCCGAGACACTTTGGTCTTTAGAATTAAACCCCAAGACAGCGGGGAAACTGCAGTTACTGGATGTGTCCTTTCCATCTTTTAGAGGTTCAAAGAATGAAGTATGTTTGTTAAGGTATTTACTTGCTTGTTCCCCTTTACTGAAGAAGATTAGTATTAAGCTTGAGTTAGAGTCACTGGTTGGTGGTGAAGGTGAAAAGTTTAAGTTAACTAAAAAGTTGAAGAAGCTCTATCGAGCCTCCCCAGCAGCCGAGATGGACATCTCCGAAATTGAGATCATCCGTGAATTTGACTTTTACCGTTTTGACCCGTTTCCAATGGAATTCTTGTAAATTTAGTTGTTTGAATCTATCTTTTAATTTGTGAAGTTTTGTCAAATTTTGTTTAATCATATGGCTTCAGCAGCATTTATAAGTATGTATTCAAATCGACATTTATTTAATCATGGATTGATGGTGATGGTTCATGTTTTATCTTATAAGCCTTTTGTAATAGGTGTTGTGTCAATCACCGAGTCAATGCTCCTTACACCCAACAATACGTATATCAATCACCGAGTCATTGAATGTCATGTACTTATGGTAGGGGTGTCAAATGGGTCGACCCGACCCGAACCCGATAAGGCCTGGTAGGATCGGGTTAATTCGGGTTCAACTTAGCTTATCGGGTCAACCGATAAACCTGATAAGCTAATAGGGTCGGGTTAGGGTTTTAATTGGTTCATTATCGGGTTAAAAATGATTTATAGTAATTGTTACTTTGAAGTTTGAACCCACTCGATTATAACTCCGAATTCAGCCTTGCTCTTTGCTAACACCCATATCCAAGTGTTGATCAAACCCTTGATTGCACTATAATTCTTTAAGGTATATGAAATTCTCGTGTGTCCCAACACGTGTCACAAATAATGGGATGACAATCCCAGATGTTTCTTAAGTATAAGAGCTCACAGTACGGTAATGCTGAGGCCTTGTTAGTCGGATCATCGCAAGGAAGGTTCTTTTCTAAGGAAAGGGGTAAGTTTGTATTTTGAGTCAAGTTTCACAATTAGGCAAGGTTAGTCCTTGTTAGTCGGATCATTGCAACGAAGGTCCTTTTCTAGTTAATTCTAATTTCGTGCAAGGTCCTTAGGACACACGAACGTTCACAATATTAACATAAGTTAACTCATAAGGTTTAAAATAATATAAAGTCATTACTAAAGAAATTGGGGTGTTACATATTCATAACCCCTTGACTTTTTTATCGTTTACTAATAAAAGATACTCCGTATGAGTTAAACTAAATAGAAATTAGCAACTCATCGCAATGTGCAGGGATATTTATCTTTGTTAATTACATAATCGACCTATTTGAGAGTCAAATGGTATAGAGATCACTCGATTTGTTTCACAATTTTTTATCGTGTTTCTGAAAATCAATTTGAGAAAACTATGTAAACTTTAAACTATTAAACCTTTGAAGTATCATGTTCATGTCATACTCATATAAAATTTCAAATTTTATATACAAAAATTACAATCAGATTACTATCCAATTACTTCTTAACTAGGCTGATTACTAACTACATGACATTCGACCGCACGACGAGCGCCCAACAACAAATTTACCCTCACACTTAACTACCAATTAACGCGTTAGTTTTTGGATACCTAGAGTGAAACAAGCATAACGTCAGGAATGTCAATGGTAATATTTCTTTAACAAAGACCAAACATGAATAAGGATTCACCACAAGGACTAGGGTATGTTTGGCGGAATAGGTTGGGGCTAGGGCTGGGGCTGGGGCTAGAACTTATATTATAAGCAGAAATTAATATTTGTATATTTATAAAAATGAACTGGACTGGGGCTTATTATTTCAAAATTACTAAAAATGACATAATTAAATGAGTTTTTGTATATGTTAGATATTTTTGTGGGTAAATAAGTAATTTATTCTTCAAAAGCCCGGTTAAAGTCTTTAGCCCCTACTATGGGCTAAAGTTTTTAGCCGGCTTATTTTATAAGCAAGTCCCATAACAAACTAGACTTATTTTATTAACCGACTTATTTTATTAGCCCAAACCCACATAAGCCATCGCCGTGTAATTTTGTCTTCAAATTATAACCCAAACAGTTTAAACTTTAAAGTCCAATTATTTGTTTCAGTTATCGAACCGATCTTCTGCCACCGCTCATCCCCGTCCACCTCTAACCATCAAAGTGGGTAATATACTAAACACTGTTTAATGTGCATGCCTGAATTTATATTTAAAAAAAAAAAAAAAAAAAAAAAAAAAAAAAAAAAAAAAAAATAGCAATTAGGATGATTATATGTATTTATAGTCAGGTTAATAATATTTGTTATGATCATAGTAACATTTTACTTTTTAATAATTGTGTTGTTTCTGTTAATTTCTTTGGTTAAGAAATTAAACACTATTTAATTTATATGTCAGAATTTTATGTTCAAAACAAAAAACAGAGTAAATAGGATGATTATATGCATGTGTAGGTAGGTTAATAATATTTGCTATGATCATAGGTAGTTTAATAAGTTTTCTGTTTGGACATTACAGATAATTAGGTTAATAATATTTTTGTGTTATATTTTGGACTGTTAGAATTCGTTGATGAACTCGTTTATGTGTGTACAAAGATGGCTGGGGTGGTAATTACTGACACGACATGAAACATAAGACACGAAAATAAACGGGTTCGGGTTTATACTGAAAAATACTGTAACAGGTTAAGGTTGGGTGGGTAAACGGGTCGACCCGGAAGTCCGTTTAAGTTCTTTTTGTAAAAAACCAGAAGTTAAAATCTGTAGTTGATTAAATGGGTTATACGGCGTCTTGCCAAGTCCCCCGCCAGCCCGTTTAGGTAAACGGGTTGTGTTTTGGCTATGTGTAAACTGGTCGTGTTCGGTTTAGGGTTTTCTGACCCGCCAACACAAACCTGAAATAGTGAAGTAAAATACCAAACAAATTGTCATTATAATGGGATTTTGTTATCATGATTTGAACCATTGAGCGACTAGAATTAGTTGTTACAGTATAAATATATGAAATTTAAGGATTATGATAGACTCCTTTAGGTGTGTACAAAGGGTTCAAGTCATGAAAAATAGTTTCTTAATTCGATATGATTTTTTTATGTTTGATAAGAATGTTTGAGGGTGTTTGCGAGTATTGGTCCAAACTGTTTATTTCCATCCGAAAAAACTGTCAAATATAAGATGTAGTCAACCACCAAAGATGATTTAACTTCAGGGTTTGTTTGTTAGAAATTTTTATATTTATATTAGCTGTTCATCTGTTGTGACTTGTAGGTATTATCGTTGATAGTTTTTGCTTCTGAAATGTGATGAGATAATGTTCTTACTTGATGACAAATTGTGGTCATAATAAAGTTAGTTAGTGTTTAGGTATGCATCTTGTGTTATGTTCCATGGTTAAAGGAAAGATCTTGATGGAATATTGTTTTAATGACTGTGTAAGTATGCGTTCAGTCACATATACTTTAGTTTGTATATAATTAGCTTAACAACTATTTTAGCCCACTAGAATCTGTTGTTAAATTAAAAGATGTCGAATTAGAGGATTTATGAGGAACTCGTTTATGTGTGTACAAATATGTAATGCGAATGACATGGTATCATTAGTCATTGATTTATTATACTTGTTAAAATTTTCTTTGTATCAGTTGTATAATGGGACCCGAAGATTACATTAGCTGCTTGCCACCGGACTTAATAAGTAACATTTTAGATCGTTTGTCAACTCAAGATGTTGTGAAGACTGATATATTGGCGAGAAGTTGGAGGTTTGATTGGACTATGATCACCCAACTCATATTTGATTATGGTTTCTTTCGGTTTGTACTTGGACCGGATGAAGAGAATGAATTTAACGGGAGGAGTTTGAGTAGACTTCTCATTCATCTTAAAGGTCCCATTACAAAGTTTGTTCTCTATATATATCCAGAAATGTTAGATGCTGAGGATATCAATCATTGGATTTCGTTTGTGTCTAGAAACGGAATTAAGGATCTCACTCTTGAAAATCCTTACCGAGGCGAACTGTATATGTTACCAACCCAACTTTGCAGTTGTATGGAGCTGAAGTATTTGAAGCTCGAGAATTGTTTTTTTCGTCATTCATCTAGTTTTCGTGGTTTTCCAAATCTATTGAGCTTAGATTTGTCTAATGTAAGATTTCAAAGCTATACATTTGGGGAGTTTATCACTATGTCTCCATTACTTGAGATTCTGAAATTCATAGATTTTGACCGTACAAAAGAAGTGAAACTCGACGAGATTGCAGAACTTCGAAATCTCAAAACTTTATCTTTGTCATGGTTTACTCTTGATGATTGTATGACGATCAAAAGTCCCAGTATCTTGCAGCTTAAAGGTCTTCCAAAACTTCAGGAGCTTGTTTTAGATTTGATGGGTTGCATTGTAAGTCCTAAGTTGTTTTTATTAAAATTCACTTGTCAAAATAATATTGTTGGACGCTTTTCGAAAAGTTTTTACTTACTAAATAGCCGTTTTATGTATCTCTTGTTTTAGTTGTTGCCAGCAGATGGTCTCAAAAAGAAGGTCCCATCCGCCTTTTCGTGCCTGAAGACTCTAAAATTATCCTTTATAGATTTTAGCGATAAAGATGTGTTACCATTAGTCCTTGAAATGATACTTAGCTCCCCAAATTTGCAGACACTTGAAATCAAAGTGAGTAGAATACATATGCATCAAATTAATCTTCAAAAAAAAAATTGTTATAGTTGTGCATCTGAATATTATTAAATCTTGCAGGCTTGTGACAATTATGACTCACCTGAGACACTTTGGTCTTTAGAATTAGACCCTAAGACAGCGGGGCAACTGCAGTTACTGGATGTGGCGTTTCCATCTTTTAGAGGTTCAAAGAATGAAGTATGTTTGTTAAGGTATTTACTTGCATGTTCCCCTTTACTAAAGAAGATGAGTATTAAGCTTGAGTTAGAGTCACTGGTTGGTGGTGAAGGTGAAAATTTCAATTTATCTGAAATGTTGCAGAAGCTCTATCGAGCCTCCTCAGTTGCCAAAATAGAGATCTCCGAAAATGAGATCTGGCGGGAACCTGAATATTCCCAGTCTGAGCGGTTTGAAATGGAGCGGTGGTAAAATTAGTAGTTTGAATCTATCTTTTAATTTTTGTAGTTTTGTCTGAATTTGTGTAAATCTTATGGCTTCGGCAGCACTTCTAAGTATGTAATCAAATAGACTTTTATTTAATCATTGATTGATGGTGATGGTTCATGTTTTATCCTACAAGTTTTTGTATTTAGAATAATTTGAAATGAATATGTGACTTCAGAAAGTAAAGGGCATTGTGTTAATTCCCAGAGTCAATGCTAGATGCACCAACAAGAGGTGCGATCCCCTACAAAGGGGACTAAAAATACAAAGTCTACAAAGGCTAGAAAACCACTCACCATGTGACAAGTGTCCACCACCCACTCCCTCCCTTTTTTCTTTTTAAATTCGGTTAGGGGCCATTTTGGTCGTTTTAACCCGTTTCTTTATTCCACCCTAAAACTTCAAACGCAAATATCTTTCAAACAACAAACTTTTACGAAAAACCGATTTCACCATAATATTTAAAATTTAATCTCTTTAATTTGGTATATATCTTGTTAAGTATTTCGAACTTTTATTTTTTACATATAAAATAGTTATTGATTTTCTTGATATTTTTGGCATTTTCGGCCCTGTTTTTTACCCTTATAAATGTCGAATCGTGAAAAACTTAAAACATGAAAGTTATAGATTTTCGTTCACTCTTTACACAGGTTTTTGAATCACTCAAATCCGATCTCATATGAGTAAGATAACACACGTTAAAGATGGTGTTTAACTCATATTTGTAGCACACAAGATGTTTGATGAAATGTCTAGCTTATACATTTTGTGTTAAAATTGAGCTAAATGCACTAATTTTTGTTTCTCAATGCATTATTAATCAGAAGTAGGATCGATTAAAAAGACAAGGTTTTTTAAAAAGTGTAAAAGGTACTCCCAAACCTCCACGTGCCCCCTTTTCATACTTCCAGCTTCTTTTCTTTTACTCTAATAATTTTATCAAATGGGCAATTTAGTAATTTTACTCGTTTTTTCTTTTCACCCTTTAACTTAAAGCACATATAATTCACAAATGACGAAGTTTTAAAAAAAACCGATTTCACCATAATTTTTAAAATTTGATTCTCTTTAATTTGGTATAAATCTTTTTAATTATTTCGAAACTTTTTTTTTTGACATACTCATAGGGTCATGATTTTCTTTATTTTTTTGCTATTTTCGACCCTATCTTTTACCTTAAAAATTGCCAAATCATAAAATACTTAAAACACAAAAGTTTTAGATTTTGATTCACTCATCACCCATAAATTTGAATCATTCAAATCCGATATGATATGAGTGAGATATCGTATGTTAAAGATGACGTTTTACTCATATTTGTTGCACACAACATGTTTGATGAAATGTTTAGCTTAGATTTTTAGTCTTAAAATCGAGTTAAATTCACTAATTTTTGTACAACAATGCACCTTTAGTCATTTTATTAATGTAAGATTCAAAAAGTTTTGTTTTTTTTAACTGATGAACCTTATTAACTGATTTAATAAGTTCATCAGTTATTAAGGTTCATCAGTTAATAAGTTCATCAGTTAATATAGTTCAACTAGTTAATAAGGCTGATGAACCTTATTAACTGATTTAATAAGTTCATCAGTTAATAAGGCTCTTTAACTGATGAACCTTATTAACTGATTTAATAAGTTCATCAGTTAATAAGGTTCATCAGTTAATAAGTTCATCAGTTAATATAGTTCAACCAGTTAATAAGGCTGATGAACCTTATTAACTGATTTAATAAGTTCATCAGTTAATAAGGCTCATCAGTTAATAAGGTTCATCATTTAATAAGTTCATCAGTTAATATAGTTCAACCAAAGTAACTGATGAACAAAATGTCTTTTTTAAAAATCAGTTAATAAGGTTCATCAGTTAAAAAAAACAACAAAAAAACAAAAAAAAAAAACAAAACTTTTTGAATCTTACATTAATAAAATGACTAAAGGTGCATTGTTGTACAAAAATTAGTGCATTTAACTCGATTTTAAGACTAAAAATCTAAGCTAAACATTTCATCAAACACGTTGTGTGCAACAAATATGAGTAAAACGTCATCTTTAACATACGATATCTCACTCATATCATATTGGATTTGAGTGATTCAAATTTCTGGGTAAAGAATGGCCAAGAAGCTACAACTTTCGTGTTTTAAGTTTTGCAAAATTCGGCCTTTAAACTAGACAAAATTAGAGCCGAAAATGCTAAAATTTTCAAGAAAATCATGACCCAATGAATATGTCAAAAAAAAAGTTTCGAAAAAATTTAAAAAATTTATACCAAATTAAAGATGATTAAATCTTAAAAATTATGGTGAAATCGGTTTTTTGTAAAAGTTTGTCGTTTGAAAGTTATTTGCATTTGAAATTTAAGGTGGAATTAAAAAAATGGATCAAATGGCCAAAATACCCTCTAACAAAAAATATTAAGGAAAAAAAGGAGGGAGTGGATAGGGACACATGGCACTAGCTTAGTGGCTAGAAACTTTTTTAGGCTTTTTAATTTTGATCCACTTTTTAAGGGATCGCAACTCTTATTAATCATTTTATTAATGTAAGACTGAAAAAGTAAAGTTTTTTAATAGTTATAAAAAGAAAAATTGTTTAAAACTGATGAACCAAAAAAACATAACACATGACATTAACTGATGAACCAAAAACATAACATTTTTGACTAATTGATGAACCTAAACACATAACACATGACAAATAATTATAAGTTCATCAATTAGTCAATAACTGATAAACAAACTGATGAACCTAAACTAACTGATGAACCTATAATTAATGAACCAAAAAATCAATGAACCTAACTGATGAACCTATAATTAGTCAATAACTGATGAACCTATAATTATAGGTTCATCCGTTAGTCAATAACTGATGAACCCAAACATTTGATCAAACTTGATGAACCTGAAATTGATGAATCTGAAAAAATGATGAACCAAAGTAACTGATAAACAAAATGTCTAATTGATGAACCTATAACCTATAACTTAACTGATGAACAAAACATAACCTAACTGATGAACCTAATAACCTAACTGATGAACTAAATGTATATTTTAAAAATATAATGATTAAAAAACATCACTATTTGAATGTTACATTAATAAAATTATTAATAATGCATTGTGGAACAAAAATAAGTGCATTTAACTCGATTTTAAGACAAAAAATTTAAGCTAAACATTTCATCAAACACGTTGTGTGCAACAAATATGACTAAAACGTCATCTTTAACGTGCGATATCTCACTCATATCATATCGGATTTAAGTGATTGAAATTTCTGGGTAAAGAGTGAATCAAAATCTACAACTTTCGTGTTTTAAGTATATTATGATTCAGCAATTTTTAAAGTAAAAAAACATGGTCGAAAATAGCAAAAACAACAAGAAAATCATGGCCCAATGAATATGTCAAAAAAAATGTTTCAAAAAAATTAAAAAGATTTATACCAAATTAAAGAGAATCAAATTTTAAAAATTATGGTGAAATCGGTTTTTTCTAAAAGTTTGTCGTTTAAGAAATATATGCGTTTGAAAATTGAGGTGGAAAAGAAAAAACGGGTCAAAAGACCAAATTACCACTGGGCGGATTTTATGTATAATTTAGAGTGGGGGACACTTGTCACACTATGAATGACTTTCTACACTTTGTAATTTTTCTCACTTTGCAAGGGATCCTATACCGCACCAACAATATGTATATCAGTTTATGACAGTCCATTTAACAGTCTTATTGAATGTCATGTTCTTATGTATAATTGGCATTGTATCTACTGGTTGATTTTCTGACAATGGCAGCCAGAGTGCTAATTTATTTGTCTGTGTGAGTACGTAAACTTTGTTCCTAGTTACACTCATTTATGTTGTTCTTATGGGTTCTCGTACATATATATAAGTCGTGTATGTTGTGACTCAACTTGTATATAAGAGATGTCTTTTCGTTGATATACAGTTATTATATGTTATTGAATTAAGGTGATTTGGCGGATACACAGGCGAGGTTTGTTGTTTTTATTTCACTTCTATGTAGATCGATGAGATATCACGGACGTAGTAGGTTCAACTTTCTTCAAATGCTTGTCCACTCTGATGCTCTGGTTTAAGCTAGTTTTGTAGGCCCTCGAGATCAGTGTGGCCCCTTGCTGAAGGGAGTTCAAATTTGATTTTGTTTCAGTCGTTCATGTTGTATAACATGTGTATGTCTGAGTATCTTTAGTTGTGTCCAGTGGGCATTGTTGTAAAAATCGGGCTAGTTGACCAATTAATCCCTAAGGTGGTTACATCACATTATGTAATAAAACTGAACCAGCCCGTCCATCGGACAGGCCTTGCATCTGTACTTAAATAATCAGAGTTGTATAATACTTTGTAACGTTGTTACAGCATCAGTAGCAGAATAAACTCTATTCTCTCTTTTATTATGGAAAACAGTATTTCATTCGCCTTTTAAAAGACAAATATTTACACAGTTATATCATCTAATACCTCACATACATCTATACTTATACTTAAATCCGAAAGGTTTTGGTTAAATGACCGCTTGCACGATTGGGAGGCCTTAAGCAATGACCAATTTTCATGTCTAAGCATGTTTACCAGTGTTTTACTCCTTTGTAAAAGAGCGGATCATTTAGCTAGGAGTAAATTACACAGTTCGTCCTTGTGGTTTGGCCATAATAACATTGCAAGTCCCTCGCCTTTCATTTTTGCATGGTTGATCCTTATAATGAAGTTTTGTAACATCATTCATCCTTATCAATTACAACGTTCGTCCCCGTGTTTTGGCCTTAATAACATCGCAAGTACCTCGGTTGTTAGTGATAAAGACGAATGGTATTACAAAACTTCATTATAAGGACCGACCATGCAAAAATGAAAGTCGAAGGACTTGTGATATTAATTATTATGGCCAAACCACAGCAGTGTAATTTACTCTTTAGCTAGCTAGTGGCAAGCAACATAATTACGTATGTTTTTTATGTTTAGATATTAAATAAAAATCAAACTCAACCAAAACGTCAAATAATTGGTCAAGATTATGCAAAGAGTAAACCGAAACAATCAGGGCCGTTCCTAGAATTTTAGAGGCGATGGGAGAAAAATGAAAACGAGGCCTCAAAGCAAAGGCTAAATAGAAAGTGGATTCTTTTTAAGGCACACAATGAAAACTATCAGCATAAACAATGTCATTTTTCAAGTATATTAGTTAGAAATGCCTTTGTTTTTATTCATAGCTATCAGAGGTGGCAAATTGGGCGGGTACGGGCCAAGGTTCAAACGAGTTCGGGCTTGAACGAGTACAGGTTTAAATGGGCACAAGCTTAAACTGGCCGGCATGGACCAAACAGGCTTATGTTATACAAATCGCTTTAGAAAATACCCAAAATAACGAAATAAATTCCTCAAACATAACACCTTGTTTATATTTAAAAAATTAAATATATTATATCTATAAATTCTTCTTTAAAAATAATTGTAATATTTTTCAATTGAAAGAAAATATGTGTCAATTAATGCTCATTTAACTTTTAATCGGACAATACATGCTTATTCAAAATAATAATAATAATAAAATAAAAAATTGACTAAATGTGCAATATTTTACAAATTATTCAATTTTTTTAATTTTGTTCACAAATTGGCACCTCTAATAGCTATATAATTATATACTATTAACATTCCTTATAATCTATACTACTATATAATGTATTTGGGACTATTCTATAATTAGAAAGGCTTAAAAATTCAGACTTTTACTTACTAATTATGGAAACAACAACCCCTAACACTCACCCCCAACAATTTATAACTACTTCAACAACCACCCCCAACAATTTATAACCACCTCAACAACCACTTTCCACCACCCCACCTCCCTCATCATCATATTCCTTACCAATATTCTCAAATTCAAGCAGTGATTTTCTTCTACTCTAATGGTATGCGCAGCTTCCATCTCATATTTGTCATTAACACATTTAATATGAATCAATGTTGAGTGGGTGCGCATTTGGTCTTTTTTTTGTTTGATTATTTTACGAGCACACCAACTGTTTGATGAAATTCCTCGTAGGGTCTTACATATTATATAAATAAATAATAATAAATTTTAAAAATTTAGGGCTGAGTAAAGGTCCAAAACTGACCCGAGAACCGATTTCGTGAAAAACATGAACAGAAACAGAACCGAATATGGTCGTTTCGGTTTGGTTTTGTGTCGGTTCGGTTTAGGTGTGTTTTTGTCGGTTTTGGGTCGAATCAAAACCGAAAATAGGAAAAACATAAAACCGAGACCGAACCGAAAGGCTGTCGGGTCGGCTCGGTTTTTGTCGGTTTGGTCGGTGTTGTCGGTCCGGTTTGGTTTTGGTCGGTTCGGTTTTATCAGTGAGAATTCTAATGTTATTTTTTTTTTGGAGTTAGCTATGATTTAATAAAAATGTAGAAAACCCTTTTAATTTGAAGTTTGAAGTATGAAGCTTGATTCCCAAAATTCTTATTTGAATATATCAATGAAAAGAATAAGGTACGTAATATACCCAAGGCCTTTGGTCTAGTGGTATGTGAGTTGCCCACCAACCAAGAGGTGGTGGGGTCAAGTCTCGTTAGAAACACTTGTGAGAATTATTGTGAGAGAGTGGTATAGTTAGCGAAAAAATTGTCGTTCAAAAAAAAAAAAAGAAAGCTACGTAATATGGCTACTGAGATCACCTGTACTATGGTTCTTTCCGTTTTGTGTCAAACAACTAGCTAGGAGACATGTTGGTTAACTAGCTTGATTTTTAATTAGATAAAAGTATTTGCTCAATGGGGTTTGAATGTTGGTTAGAATGGAAGAAGCTGCTGTACTTCTGAAGTCGTTTAAGAAGGATGTTTTTTTTATGTGGATTTGATAGGTTATTGTTGATCTTGTCTAGCATTCGAACTGGCCTAATGTGTATGTGTATGTGTATGTGTGCTAACATGGTATCTTATATGGGCCGTGTGTGTATGTTATTTAAGGAAGTATGCTGGACCCATTATTAACATGCTACTTAAATTGAATGCATTAGAACTCATTGATTTATTAACCACTTAATACTTATAGCGTACACATGTGCTGTTTTTAGTATAATGGAACAGGTTCAGGGGACACACAAAGCATTAAAATTTGCAAAGGAAGATGTAATCGGCAACATGCCAGATAATGTGATAGGTCATATTATGGATCGTTTGCCAATAAAAGATGCGGTGAGGACTGGTATCTTGTCAAGAAACTGGAGGTTTCACTGGACTTTGCTCACCAAACTCGAATTCAATGCAAAGTTCTTCAAACCAGGTTTACACGGTCAAACTAACGGCAATGAGAGAACTATAAGTAATATTCTCCTTTATCTTAAGGGTAACATAACAAAGTTTTACCTTTGCATATCGAGATACATGAAATTGGATGTTGAGGATGTCGGTCGTTGGGTGATGTTTTTGTCTCAGAGAAAAATTAAGGAGTTCACACTCATAAATCTTCACAAGAAACCACTTAAGTTGCCTAGCCATCTTTTCTCTTGCCTAGACCTCCAGCTTTTGGAGCTTTTCAACTGTTGTTTTCGTATAATACCTACTTTTTGTGGTTTTCCAAATCTATCGACACTTAATATTGCTCTTGTAAGAACCGAAAGCGGAAATATTGTGGATTTTATTAATCGGTGTCCCTTACTTGAGAAGCTGCAAATTTTTAATTCCTATCGTATTGGCAGAGTGAAATTATATGAGTTTGTAGATACACTAATCACAAGTTCAGACATCTATAAGCTTGTGGGCTTTCTTCCAAACCTTAAAGAGCTTGGTTTGGATTTTCCAAACTACAGGGTAAGACTAAGTTATGACTTTGAAATATAATTTACATAATATCTGGTTATAATCAGTGTTCTTACTAATTGAAGTGTACCACTTTTCTTCTTTCAGTTTCTTGTTGAAGGCGGTGGTAGAATAGAGGCCCCTGCCACGTTTCCTTGTCTAAAGAAACTTAGGTTATTCTCAGTAGATTTTGGCAGTGCTAATACATTATCATTTGTTCTTGATATGATTTGGGGATTCCCAAATTTGCGGACCCTTAAGATTGATGTGAGTGAATGCATTTGTACCCTTTTTCTCAACTTCATATCTCATAGGTGCACACCTGAATATGCTTTTATCTGAATATTACTTAAATCTTATAGGTTATATACAAAGATGCTGTCCCACCACCTTTACTTGTCCCTTCAGAGGTTGAATACAACAGAATGAGGAAGCTTCAGCTAATAAACGTGGTGTTTGTCTCTTGTAGAGGTTCAGAGAATGAAATGTGTTTGATAAAGTCTTTACTTGCTTGTTCCCCGTTGCTAAAGAATATTTACATTCGTGCCAACTCGTCGCAAGTGTTTAGTGGTGAGAATGGAAAGGTGATGTTTGCTACCAGGTTGTTGAAATTCCATCGAGCCTCGCCTATTGCGGAAGTAGATATCAACTGGATTTAACATCTTGAGCCTACCTAGTATTTTCTATGGTATTGTGTTAATATATTGATATATGGCCTCAACATCATTCTTATCGATTTTAGGGGAAACTTTTGTTGTTAATAGGGTGATTGTGCCATCTGTTTTGAGATAGCTTGAGGAAAAATGAAGATGTGATTGTTAGTCTTACATGAATCAATATGACATTTTGGCTTTTTACTGGAATTTGAGTTTACATAGCGAAGTTAGTACGGAAATGAGTATGTTAATTCTAGAACTGTTGGTTAATTGTTCGATACAATTGTGAGTAGTGGACACGCGACAGAGACAACCGATTATAATAGTGCTAATTGCACCAAAATGAATTAGTGTGTGTGGTTGTGCTTGAAATACGCACGCCTACCAAGAAATATTTTACACAAAAAGTCAAAGATTTTTTGCTACTTCCCGAGAAATATTTCACATTGGTTGAGTAGAGGTCGAGCAGCCATCGATCACACATTAGTTTCGGATAAGACAAAATGTACGTGGGCCAACAAATGATTAGTGAGATAGTTCAAGTGTACTTTTGGGCGAGACACGTGTCACACATTGAATTAAGTCACGCAATCGTGCAGTAGCACGTGACCAAAACTGAATTGCAATGTTATTTTTTACCGTGGACCATCCTCAAACTTTTCTACCATTTTAGGAAATTTTTCTAAAGTAAATTTTGAGGCCCATAAAATATTAAGGGTGCGTTTAGTTGGGGGGAAACTCCCATGTTTTTCACAAAATGTTTTATGGAAAACAAGGAAAACAGAGATCGCGTTCAAATTAGTGTTTTCTAATAAAATTCTCTACAAAACACAAATTCCTATTTCCAACTTTAATACACAAAACTAGAAAACAATTTTTTTTTTTGTTTTCCCCTATTTTTCATTAAAATACCCCAAATCCGTTTTCGTCAGTTGTTTTACGTTTTTGACTAATTTTTTACGTTTTCGTCAGATTTTTTACATTTTTGTCCGATTTTTTACGTTTTCGTCCGTTTTTTACGTCTTCCTTGGTTTTTTTACATTTTCGTCAGGTTTTTTTACGTTTTCGTCTGATTTTTTTGTTTTCATCTGTTTTTTTACGTTTTCGTCAGATTTAATAAGTTTTCGTCCGATTTTTTACGTTTTCGTCCGTTTTTTTACATTTTCGTCAGATTTTTTACGTTTACGTCCGACTTTTTACGTTTTCGCCCGATTTTTTACGTTTTCATCCGTTTTTTTCTGTTTTGGTCAGATTTTTTACGTTTTCGTCAGATTTTTTAAGTTTTCATCCGTTTTTTTTACGTTTTTGTCAGATTTTTTACGTTTTCATCTGTTTTTTTACGTTTTCGGCAGATATTTTACGTTTTCGTCTATTTTTTTACGTTTTCGTCAAATTTTTTACTTTTTCACCAGACTTTTTACGTTATCGTCTGGTTTTTTACGTTTTCGTTAGATTTTTTACGTTTTTGTCAGACTTTTTATATTTTCGTCCGTTTTTTTACGTTTTCATCAGATTTTTTACTTTTTCGTCAGACTTTTTACGTTATCGTCCGTTTTTTTTACGTTTTTGTCAGATTTTTTACTTTTTCGTCAGACTTTTTACGTTTTCGTCAGATTTTTTAAGTTTTTGTCTATTTTTTTACGTTTTCGTCAGACTTTTTACATTTTTGTCAGTTTTTTACGTTTTCGTCAGATTTTTTTACTTTTTCGTCAAACTTTTTACGTTATAGTCCGTTTTTTTACGTTTTCATCTGATTTTCTATGTTTTCGTATGTTTTTTACGTTTTCGACAGATTTTTTACGTTTTCGTTCGATTTTTTTCATTTTTGTCAGATTTTTTACGTTTTCATCCCTTTTTTTACGTTTTCATCAGATTATTTACATTTTCGTCAGATTTTTAACGTTTTCATCCTTTTTTTTTACGTTTTCGTCAGATTTTTTACGTTTTCGTCAGACTTTTTATTCGTTTTTGTCAGATTTTTTACGTTTTCGTCCATTTTTTACGTTTCCGTCAGCTTTTTTATGTTATTTTTAATTTTTGTATATTTTTTTACGTTTTCGCATGATTTTTTACGTTTTTGTCCTTTTTAACGTTTTCTTACGTTTCCTTACTTTGTCGTCCGTTTTTGTTTTTTACGTTTTCGTGGGGCGTTTTACATATTCATCCGTTATCGCTCATTTTTTTATGTTTTCTTACGTTTTCGTCCGATCTCTTATGGTTTTTTACGTTTTCGTCCATTTTTTGCGTTTATTTAGATTTACGTATATTTTTTTACGTTTTCGTTGGACGAAACCTAAATAAACATAAATCAAAGATGAAAACGTAAATGTAAGATGAAAACATAAAAATCAGACGAAGACGGATGTAAAGGTAAAAATTCGGAAGAAAACGTAAAAAATCGAAAGAAAATGTAAAAATCAGAAGAAATCATAAAAAATGAAAATATTAAATAATGAAAAAATGCATAAAAAATCTGACAAAAACGTAAAAAAACAGATGGAAACATACAAATTCAAACAAAAAAGTAAAAAAAAATGGACGAAAACGTAAGAAAATGGACAAAAACGCAAAATATCTGACGAAAACGTATAAAAACGGTGTAACATAAAAAATCAGACGAAAACGTAAAAAAATCTGGCAAAAACGTAAAAAACCGGATGAAAACGTAAAAAATCTGACGAAAATGTAAAAAATCTGACGAAAACGTAAAACATTTGATGAAAATGTAAAAAATCTGACAAAAGCGTAAAGAAACGGACGAAAACATAAAAAATCGGATGAAAACATAAAAAAACAGACGAAAACGTAAAGAGACTGAAGAAAATGTAAAATAAACTGACGAAACTGTAAAAAATATAACGAAAACGTAAAAAACAGACAGAAAACGTAAAGAGACTAAAGAAATGTAAAATATACTGACGAAACTGTAAAAAATCAGACGAAAACGTAAAAAAACAGACGAAAACCCAAAAAATCGGACGAAAACATAAAAAAATGAATGAAAACGTAAAAAAAGCTGACGAAAATGTAAAAAAAATGGATGAAAACGTCAAAAATCTAACGAAAACGTAAAAAATTAGACGAAAAAGTAAAAAAAACAGACGAAAACGTAAAAAAACAAACAAAAACGGAAAATGTCGGACGAAAACGTAAAAAAACAGACGAAAACGTTATTTGATATTATATTTTACTGTTTTAATTTCTTTATTTTCTCGTATTAGATTTTTTTAGTTATTTTATAATTTAGTTGGTTAGTTTATAATATTTGTTTTTGTGTTTTGAAGATGTTTTTATAATATTTCTAGGGTGAATAGTGAATTGAAATATAAAACAACAACACTTAAACATATTTTCTAGTTTTGGAAAATGGAAAACACAAACACATGTTTCTCAAACTAAACGCGTTTTCTAAATTTTTCATTATTTTGTAGAAATCAAACTCCTCTCCCTTTTCCTACAAAACAAGAAATAGGAAATGAAAAAAAATGTTTTCCAACTAAACGCTACCTAGGGATGAGTACGGTACCGGTACCGTACCGATCCCGTACCGAATTAGTGGTACCGATTTTTCCCGAGCATAAATAGTGGTACCGGTACCGTATCGAACGGGATTCGGATACCGGTACCGGTACCGGGAAATCGGGTTTTTCCCGTTTTTATTCGGGAATTTCCCGATTTGGTACTGGTCCCGTACCGAATTAGTGGTCCCGATTTTTTCTTCACCTTATTTCGTAGTCCCGGTACCGTTCGGGAACGGTACCGTTTCAGTACGGTACCGGTACGATTCCGGTTCGGTTCCGGGATTCGGGTAGAAATGCTCATCCCTAACGCTACCTAAGCCTTTGAGCGGTCGCCCCTTCAACCATTCTCAAAAACAGCCCCGGAAATAATCATGCTCTTTTTAGCTGTGATTTTTACCGATAAACATAATAAAGTAAGTGGGTCAATATATGTAATATTTGATACTTAGATTCAACAAATGTAAAATTTACCCAGTATTTATATACCTGACTCATCATATTCCTTACCAAAATTCTCAAATTCAAGCAGTGATTTTCTTCTACTCTAATGGTATGCTCAGCTTCCATTCCATATTTGTCATTAACACATTTAATATGAATCAATGTTGAGTGAGTGCACATTTGGTTTTGTTTTGTTTGATTTTTTTATGAGCACACCAACTGTTTGATGAAATTCATCATAGGGTCTTACATAATTCTAATGTTCAATTTTTTTGGGCTTTAGCTATGGTTTAATCAATATCTAGAAAACCCTTTTAATTTGAAGTTTGAAGTATGAAGCTTGATTCCCAAAATTGTTATTTGAAGTTTTTTTAACCACCTATCTCACAATATAGAGTTAACTACATTTTTGGTCCTTGTGGTTGTATCAAAATCTCACTTTTGGTCCAAAATTCAAAAAACGTTCAAAAACAGTCCAAAAGTCCACGTGGACTTCACTTTTGGTCCAAAATTCGCACCTAGTTAGTTTAGTCGTTGCACCGTTAGTCCTTAACCAAACGCTCGTTAAGTCAGTTGCACCGTTAGTCCTTGGTCGTTAGCAATGTTTACACCGTTAGTCCTTGTAGTTAAAAAATTGAAAAAATTCGAAAAAAAAAAATTTCCAAAAAAAAAATAATTTGAAAAATTAGAAAAAAATTCTAAAAAAAAAATTTTTACGAAATTTTTTTTTTCCAAAAAAAAAATTTGAAAAAAAATTTCTAATAAAAATTTTTCTTAAAAAATTCGAAAAAATTAAAAAAAAAAAAAAAAAAAAAAAAAAAAATTGACGAAATTTTTTTTCCAAAATTCGAAAAAAAATCCAAAAAAAAAATTCGAAAAAAAAAATTTCTAATAAAAAATTTTCTTTTAAAAATTTCTAAAAAAATTTCTAATATATTAAAAAAAATTCTAATATATATAAAAAATTTCTAAAAATTTCCAAAAAAAAAAATTTCTAAAAATTTCTAAAAATTAAAATGTGTATGTATATATATAAAAAAATTTCCTAAAAATTTCGTCAAAATTTTTTTTTTTTATAAAATTTTTCGAATTTTTTAAGAAAAAATTTTATTAGAATTTTTTTTTTGGAAAAAAAAAGTTCGTCAAAAAAAAATTTTATAAAATTTTTCGAATTTTTTAAGAAAATTTTTTTTCGAAAATTTTATTGAAAAACAAGTTTCTAATAAAAAATTTTCTTAAAAAATTCGAAAAAATTTCTAAATTTTTTTTTGACATACATATTCTAAATTTTTTTTTTGACGATTGTCCCGGTTTGACACTAAAATTAAAATGTATATATACGTAAAAAAATTTCTTAAAAATTTCTAAAAAATTTTCTAATATGTATATGTAAAAAAAATTTCTTAAAAATTTCTAAAAAATTTTCTAATATGTATATGTATATGTAAAAAAAAATTTTAATTTTTTACGTATATATTCTAATATATATTAAAAAATGTAAAAATTTCTAATATATATATATATATACGTATATGTAAAAAATTAAAAAAAAATTACATTAGAAATTTTTTACATATATACGTTTATTATACATTTTAATTTTACGTATAAAACAAATTTCTAATAAAATGTATAATATACGTATATACGTAAAAAATTTCTAATTTAATTTTTTTTTTAATTTTTTACATATACGTATATATATATTAGAATTTTTTACATTTTTTAATATATATTAGAATATATATATTAATATTAAAAATTTTTCTTAGAATATATATATTAATATATATTAAAAATTCTAATATATTAAAAAAAATTCTAATAAAATTTTTTCTTAAAAAATTCGAAAAATTTTATAAAAATAAAAATTTTTGACGAAATTTTTAGGAAAATTTTTTATATATATACATACACATTTTAATTTTTAGAAATTTTTAGAAATTTTTTTTTTTGGAAATTTTTAGAAATTTTTTATATATATTAGTATTTTTTTTAATATATTAGAAATTTTTAAAAGAAAATTTTTTATTAGAAATTTTTTTTTTCGAATTTTTTTTTTGGATTTTTTTTCGAATTTTGGAAAAAAAATTTCGTCAAATTTTTTTTTTTTTTTTTTTAATTTTTTCGAATTTTTTAAGAAAAATTTTTATTAGAAATTTTTTTTCAAATTTTTTTTTTGGAAAAAAAAAATTTCGTAAAAATTTTTTTTTTAGAATTTTTTCTAATTTTTCAAATTATTTTTTTTTTGGAAAAATTTTTTTTTTCGAATTTTTTCAATTTTTTAACCACAAGGACTAACGGTGTAAACATTGCTAACGACCAAGGACTAACGGTGCAACTGACTTAACGAGCGTTTGGTTAAAGGACTAACGGTGCAACGACTAAACTAACTAGGTGCGAATTTTGGACCAAAAGTGAAGTCCACGTGGACTTTTGGACTGTTTTTGAACGTTTTTTGAATTTTGGACCAAAAGTGAGATTTTGATACAACCACAAGGACCAAAAATGTAGTTAACTCCACAATATATCTCATAAATGCCTTCAGCGAGGCTTCAACCTCAACCTCTAGGGTGGTGGGCAACTCAGGTACCACTAAACCAAAGGCCTTGGGTTATTTGAAGAAATCAATGAATGATCGAATAAGCTACGTAATATGGCTACTAAGATCACATGTATTATGGTTCTTTCCATTTTGTGTCAAACAACTACCTAGGATATATGACGCTTGATTTTTAGTTAGATAAAAGTATTTGCTCAATGGGGTTTGAATGTTGGTTAGAATGGAAGAACCTGCTGTGCTTCTGAAGTAGTTTAAGAAGGATGTTTTTTATGTGGATTTGATAGGTTATTGTTGATCTTGTCTAGCATTCGAACTGGCCTAATGGGCCGTGTATGTGTACTAACATGGTATCTTAAGGAAGTATGCTGGACCTATTATCAACATGCTACTTGAATTGAATTTCATTGCCTTAGAACTCATTGATTTATTATCAACTTATACTTATAGCATACACATGTGCTGTTTTTAGTATAATGGAACAGGTTCAGGGGACACACAAAGCATTAAAATTTGCAAAGGAAGATGTAATCAGCAACATGCCAGATAATGTGATAGGTCATATTATGGATTGTTTGCCAATAGAAGATGCGGTTAGGACTGGTATCTTGTCAAGAAACTGGAGGTTTCACTGGACTTTGCTCACCAAATTAGTATTCAATTCAAAGTTCTTCAAACCAGGTTTACACGGTCAAACTAACTGCAATGAGAGAACTATAAGTAATATTCTCCTTTATCTTAAGGGTAACATAACAATTTTTTCCCTTTGTATACCAAAAGACATGAAATTGGATGTTGAGGATGTCGGTCGTTGGGTTATGTTTTTGTCTCAGAGAAAAATTAAGGAGTTCACACTCATAAATCTTCACAAGACACCACTTAAGTTGCCTAGCCATCTTTTCTCTTGCCTAGACCTCCAGCTTTTGGAGCTTTTCAACTGTTGTTTTCGTATAATACCTACTTTTTGTGGTTTTCTGAATCTATCGACACTTAATATTGCTCTTGTAAGAACCGAAAGCGGAAATATTTTGGAATTTATTAATCGGTGTCCCTTACTTGAGAAGCTGAAAATTTTTAATTCCTATCGTATTGGCAGAGTGAAATTATATAAGTTTGTAGATACACTAATCACAAGTTCAGACATCTATAAGCTTGTGGGCTTTCTTCCAAACCTTAAAGAGCTTTGTTTGGATTTTCCAAACTACAGGGTAAGACTAAGTTATGACTTTGAAATATAATTTACATAATATCGATGGTTATAATCAGTGTTCTTACTAATTGAAGTGTACCACTTTTCTTCTTTCAGTTTCTTGTTGAAGGCGGTGGTAGAAAAGAGGCCCCTGCCACGTTTCCTTTTCTAAAGAAACTTAGGTTATTCTCAGTAGATTTTGGCAGTGCTAATACATTATCATTTGTTCTTGATATGATTTGGGGATTCCCAAATTTGCAGACCCTTAAGATTGATGTGAGTGAATGCATTTGTACCCTTTTTCTCAACTTCATATCTCATAGGTGCACACCTGAATATGCTTTTATCTGAATATTACTTAAATCTTATAGGTTATATACAAAGATGCTGTCCCACCACCTTTACTTGTACCTTCAGAGGTTGAGTACAACAGAATGAGGAAGCTGCAGCTAATAAACGTGGAGTTTGTCTCTTGTAGAGGTTCAGAGAATGAATTGTGTTTGATAAAGTCTTTACTTGCTTGTTCCCCTTTGCTAAAGAATATTCCCATTCATGCCAACTCGTCGCAAGTGTTTAGTGGTGAGAATGGAAAGGTGATATTTGCTACCAAGTTGTTGAAATTCCATCGAGCCTCGCCTATTGCGGAAGTAGATATCAACTGGATTTAACATCTTGAGCCTAACTAGTATTTTCTATGGTATTGTGTTAATATATTGATATATGGCCTCAACATCATTCTTAATTTCTTATTTATCTGATGAGGATTAGTAGGAGTAAGGGGGTGGCAATGGTGATGCAAAAAGTAAGTGGCAAACACATCTTCAACCAATCACATGCCAACAACACATTTTATAATTCACCATGACTTTTCTTCATTTTTTAGTGGCAATGGTGATGCAAAAAAAAATATACAAATTATATTATTTTATTTATTTTACCTAAACCTTAACAAACTTCACTTATCTTCACCCCCAACACCAAAATTCACCATCACTTTTCTCCCTCCTTTCTATGCTACTTCCGCCAGCCACACCACCCAAACCACCACACCACCGCAATCACCACTTCACCCCCAAGACCAAAACAATCACCCTCATCACCTCTTTCCCCTGCTACACTTCACACGCCTTCAAAACCCCTCCACCAATCACCCTCATCACCTCTTTCCCCTGCTACACTTCACACGCCTTCAAAACCCCTCCACCACCATTTGATTTATAGCCGCCACTCTAAAACCAACACCATCATCATTATAACACCTTAAACCTGTAGATCGTGTGAAGAATGGTAAGGAACACGCATTTTATGTGGGGTTTGACTCGGTCACTAGTCAAACTTGGGATAACTTGTGATTTTGGGTAGAAAAATAAATGGGTTATGGTATCGTTTTTATTTTGATTTCACGGTATCCCTGATGATAGATCTTGGTGTCACGTTGTTGTTGTTGTTGTTGTTGTTTTTTTTTTTTTTTTTTTTTTTTTTTTTTTGATATAAGCCACAAACGGCTCCATGGTTTAAATGCTAACGTTCGAATTTTGTGGGGAGTCGTGGATGCCGATTCGGTATCACATACACCTTGCCCATGCCGATTTAGCCATGCCGCCTTTGTGGTTTTCGTGGATGCCGAGCGGCATATCATGCCTAAGCTCCATGACCTTCCCATTGCCACCCCCTAAGGGTACTGCTAAACATAAGTAGTCCTACTCCTAAACATACTCCTACTCTTAAACATACTGAGATTACTTGTTTGTGTCGTGACTTTTGAAGTAACCCAACTGGGTTTTGTTTGTGTCGTGACTTTTATATTAGTTTATTTATTTTGTTTGCTTTAGAATAATTTGGTCAACTTTTTCCCAAGTTTGGCTTTCCTATAAATTAGGGCTTGGGTTTATCTTTTGATCAT
The DNA here is from genome assembly GCA_030686995.1 of Artemisia argyi. Lineage (NCBI taxonomy): Eukaryota > Viridiplantae > Streptophyta > Magnoliopsida > Asterales > Asteraceae > Artemisia > Artemisia argyi. The sequence continues at coordinate 36,301,750 of CM060681.1, forward strand.
TGAATAATCATTAATAAAATTATCTTTTAGAGTTTATCTCTTTTTTGGTTTTTATTCCTGCAAGGTGTGCTTTGTTTATCACCCTTGAATTAGAGTTTATCTAAATATGCTTCCGCGCGTCCTGCGTCACTATCTTAGGGTAAACTTTTGTTATTAATAGGGTGACTGTGCCATCTATTTTGAGATAGCTTTAGGAAAAATGAAGATTTGATTGTTGGTCTTATATGAATCAATGTGATATTTTGGCTTTTTACTCGAATCTGGGTTTATATAGCGAAGTTAGTACGGAAATGAGTATGTTAATTCTAGAACTCTTGGTAAATTGTTTGATACAATTGTGAGTAGTGGACACGCGATAGAGACAGCCGATTATAATAGTGCTAATTGCACCAAAATGTATTATACTTCAAACCATTTGTAATTTGGTGTGGCGTCCAGTTTTTTCGATTATTTAGTGTAACAAACAATTTTTTAGGTGTTTATGTTATAGATTTTGACCTCCCCACCCCGTTTCCTGTTTAACCTTATTTTTATTTATTTATTTATTTATTTATTTATTTATTTATTTATTTTAATTTTAATTACATGAAGGAATACACATTAGCGCCTACCAACTCCCCTAAATAAATCAAAGGTTTTCCCCTTTAAGCTAGACAAACACACACATATACGACCTAGACTTCACTTTCACATACAACACAAAGCGACTGAAAACCTAGTTCATATTAAATTCCAACTTGCTTTTTCTTTGCATTAAATTACCCAATCAAGCATTGTGCAAAAGGTAATGTACATATTAATACATAAGATTTTTTTTTCCTTTTTGGTATTACAAGTATCCATCAATGTCAATTGAGGTTTGTAAGGTTTCGAAAAATTATGAGAATATTATAGTTGTTATTTTTTTGAAAAGATCCTAAACTAATCTGAGTGATCGGGAAAACTCAAAATAGAAGAATGACATGGTGTATTGTAGAGATAGAGTAATGAGAGAGGGAGGGGGAAGATGTGTGATGAGGCGAAAAATGATCCGTTTTTAGGGGGTCATTTAAGCCCGAATTCGAATTTATTTGATCAAATATTGCCCTAAATCGTTTCTTTTGTGATTTTAGGTACTTTGGGAGTGAAATCTGGAAAAGGAAGCAATTCGGACGTTTTTGGAGCATAAAAGTGAAGAAAACGCCAAAGTCTTAATTTTCCATGCTGGGAACAGTAGGTGACGGCGTCAAGAGTAACTCCCTGACGGCGTCAAGAGCAAAATTCCATGACGATCCAGAAGAGATTTGACGGCGTCATGAAGGTAGGGCGTCAAGAGTAAAAGTCATGACGGCCTGGAAATGATTAATACTTGACGGCGTCAAATGTAGATCAAGGCAGTCCGAGATTAGTTTTGGCGGCGAGGTGACGGCGTTACCTAATTGGTCTTGACGCCGTCAGACCCCTTTTCCTATATATAGTTTTCTAATTTTTCACATTTAAAGAGAGAAGTTTTGGGAGAAACCCTAAGTACGATTTTGGTGTAACTTTATAGGTTTTTCAAGGGTTCCAACCCCTTGATACCTTGCATGTGTAATCAAGATAAGTGTTCTTTTAATTCAATCAATATGTCTATGTGTTGGTTGTCTATATCTTGTTCTTGTCTTAATTTCATCATGCTAGGCTAGATCTATCTTGTGTTTGCTTAGATCTAATGAAACCTAGATGTTGATTATGTTTTGATTACTTGTTTATTCTTGTCTTGGATGAATGATTTATATGTTAGGCTTAAGAAAACTGGCAGATCTCCAATTGGTAACATGCTTGAACGTCTTAAGAAACATGAACCGACGCGCACTAGGTCTTTATTGGTTGTATTTAATGCATGAGCCACTGTTTACAATCCCTATAGTTGTGCTGGGCATGGTGTAGGAGGAGATAAGAGCTCATAGAATTGGGGAGTTAAGTGTGCCACCCCATGAATGGTATTAAGGAATACGATCCGTCATCCATACAATTATAACAAGTAATTAACGTGTAAAAGATGTCTAGGGATTAGTGAAATCTAAGTAAACACATTTTCTCCAATTACTGCTCACAACTTTAGTATAAATTAGTTTATTTTCATTTCTAGTATTTTATTTTGATTGCATCTTAGTATTGGGTTAGTTGATTAGCAACTAATTCCGCTCAAATCCTTCAAACCCGAGATTTTAACTTGCTTTTCATAAAATATAAAAATACAAAAAGAATCTTCCCTCACCTTTAGAACTAGTATTTAGGTTTTCTAATCCTAGCGACACTATTCCTAGCTGAACGATCAATCCCCCGGTATTTGTCACTATACTATACTACAACGATCAGGTACACTGCCTGGTGGGGGTTGTAAGCTTCTCAAGATCCCTTGAGAAGTAAAGCCTGGTGCGATTCCCACGCATCAAGCTTTTGGCGCCGCAGCCTGGGGAATAGTTATTGTCTAGGTTAGAATTTCTTTTTATTAGGTCTACTTGCTAGATTCCTTTCTAGTAAGATTTTATTTTTATTTTTAGGTTTTCTTTAGTCTATCTTATTTCTTTGTGCCTTTGTTCGTAACCACCCAACATCATGGACAACGGGAACATCTTTGAACCCGTCATCCCACCACAACAAAACCCACCACTAGAACCCCTTAGGCCCCGAACCTTAGGAGAGTATTCCCGACCTAGCCACCAAGGCTACCGAAACACCATTGAGCTCACCGGAGCCAATGTGACCCCCTTGCGATCCGACACCATCCGGTTGGTGCAAAGCGGATGTGCATTCCATGGACTTCGTTCCGAAGATCCAAACCAACATCTTAAGGACTTTCTCAAAATCGTAGATTCCATAGACCTAGGTGTTGAAACTAGAGAGACTACCCGTTTACGCCTATTCCAATTCTCTCTACGGGATCAAGCTAGTCAATGGCTTGAGCGTTTACCCGCGGGATCCATCACCACACGGGATGATCTCACCACTCGTTTCTTTGCTCAATTTTTTCCACCGGGGAGAACTACTAAGCTTAGAAATGACATCTTGATGTTCCAACAACGTCAAAATGAATCTCTTTATGAAGCATGGACTCATTTCAAGGACTTACTCCAAAAAGTCCCTCATCATGGCATAGATCTTTGGCTCCAAGTCCAAATTTTTTATGACCATATCGACATCTCCACGAGGCGAGCCATTGACCAATCGGCCGGTGGTAAGCTACGTGATCTTAGTGCGGAACAATCATGGGAACTCATAGAAGATCTTGCTCTCTATGACAACGAAAGTTGGAATGATCCCCGTGATTTGAACAAAACGGTCAAGGCAATATCTTTGCCTTCGAACAATTCTAGCACTCCCGACCGTAGGATCATGGAACTTGAGGACCAAGTCAAGTTTCTCATGAAATCTTACAAAGCTCCTAAGCCTTCAAGCCAAGTGAACAAAATCACTTCTTCATGCGAATTATGTAGTGGTCCCCATGACACTCGTGATTGTGTGGAACTCCCCGGAACAGCTTTTGCGGACTACGCATCCACGCGTACCGACGAAGCGGGAGATAAGTGGTACACTTTCAAGCCCGAGCCAAACACTTACGGTGATTCATACAACCCCTCTTGGAAAAATCACCCAAACCTTAGGTGGAAACAAAATCAACCCAATTCTTCCAATCCGCCTAATCATTACCAACCAAACGGTTCACCATCCAACCGTACTTTCAACAACAATCCTTCTAACAACTATGGTAGTACCAACAATCTTGAAGGATTGATGTCAAAGTTCATGGCATCTCAAGAAGGTTTGAAACCGAATTCAACCAACAACAAACGGAGATGACCAACAAGATTGACAACTTGTTGAAATCCCTCAACAACCAAGCGTTAATCACACCTAGGAAGGACACTAGGGACACCAATAGTGGAATCCAAATTAAGGATCCCTCATCATCCAAACATGTCCACTTTGTCAATGATGTCACCATTAAGCCGATAGATAAGGAGATAGAGGAGAGTGACAAGGATGAAGTTAGAGTAGAAGCCGAGATTAAGGATGAGAGTAGGGAAGTTGAGGTTAAGAAGGAAGAGGAATTAGAGGAGGTAGAGCCTATAGAAAAATACTTTGATAAGTTGCCCACCGAGGAAGAACGGGAGTACCATAAGGATTTATTCGATAGTCCCGAGAGACCATATATCTTCGGCACACCCCTTATCAAAATGGGAGACCCCTCTAACATTAACATCCCATGCAATATCGGGCACATGCATATATGGAAAGCTTACATCGACCCTAGATCCCCCGTTAACATCATGACTAGGACTTATTACAATTGGGTAATGAAGAAGCAACTTAATTTTAGGATGATGCCCAACAAGAATCTGATAAGTAATTTTTCAGGAAGAGTGAAGGGATTGCATGTAATTATTGGGAATCTCACCTATGAGATCGATTTTATGATAGTTGAGGACACTCGTCCGGTGATAGATGCTTGCCTAAGCCAAATAATATTTGGAAAACCATTTGTTGAAGTCACCAGGATGAGTTATGATCTGACTTTAGGGATAGTTAGATTTAAGGAAGAGAATGATGAGGTTGCTTATCAAATGCCCTACAAGATTGAGCAATACCGCCTTCTCTCTAATTTCGAAAAGGAACACAAGCAAGCGGCTTATTATAGGAATGAGGAGGATAGACGTAGAGGAGTAGAGTATGTAAAGGATAGAATGCTTGGTTTCTACAAAGAATGCTTGCAACTAGGTCCGGAATACAAAACTGGTTTAGAAGACGACCTAGAGATTGGAACCAATGATGAGATCACGTAGTAACCCATGACCTTGAGTCTAGCTACAAGACTCGTAAATAAAGAAAAGCGCTTCTTAGGAGGCAACCCATGTTTTGTGTGATTTTAATTGTTTGATTGTTATTTGCTTCCGTATGCATGTTTAATTTTTATTGTTGGTAGATCATGCTTCTAAACTAAATAGTAGAAATACTTTACTTTGTTGTTTCGGCCTAGTCTTAACTCCACCTAAAGGTATTTTTGCAAAAGATAAGTGTAAGGGGAAACCCCAAATATGTTTTTAAGAAACAAACCAATCATGATTCTCCACAATGTTAAATGAACATGTATATTCGTATTTGTTAGAGTCAAATGCTTGTATTGAGTCATAATGAAGTTTTGCAGGATTTTCCAGGAAGTAGGACCAAGTTTTTCCAGAAATTTTCTGGAAACTTAACATAAGAATTTCTGTATGTCAATTCTGACGGCGTCAGGAGTTTACTCTTGACGGCGTCAGGTGTAAAAATCTGGAAATTTTACCGGTTTTGTTTTTCTAACGGAGTCTTATGGTTTTTGTGAATTATTAAGTTTTATAATCTCCAGGAGATCTGCAAACTTTATTCCACAAGCATTATATCTTATCTTGTTTTCTAGGATTTAGTAACTTATATAGGATGCCGCCGATTTTACGCGAGGTTGTCTTGTCTATTTTGTCAGGTTTTACAGGTTATGTATGACAAGAAGATGATTTATATTCTGGAAGGGAAGCTTTGATTGTTCATTTTCTTGGAGGAAGATTTAACCTGGCCACCTCATTATCCATACCGAGCGAATCAGGGGAGTATTTGATTTCATTCTATTTACTTTTTCACTTTTACATTCTTTACTTGAACATTGGGGACAATGTTCATCTTAAGTGTAAGGGGAGGGTAAAAAGATAATACCTTACATATGCACTTTCGCTTGAGTTTGTTTTGTTCAATGGTAGATGTGTAATAAAACTATGAGAAATACTTGTTAGTGCAATTTTAGCGCCAAATTTAAAATTTTTTACAACATTTAGGAGTGAAACTTTAGCCATAGCAAGCGTCTCATGGATAGGAGATTGTATGACTAGCACATAACCGTATATTCAGAAAAATTTTCCACCCAAAAATGTGAGGTTCGCCTTTAGATTTGATAGGAAAAGCATTTACTATTAGTGCTTATGAGTGTACCGGTAGTATTTAGATTCTAGAACTTGCGTTAGTGAAGCATCCCGAGACCGCTAGTGAGACTACATTCGTGTGGTAGGATTTACTACATGATAAGAGGTATTAGGATCACCCTTGTGTTAAACCCGTATTATAATTACTTGACCATTTAAGTCATATTATTTGGCTAGTTAAGTCAACTAACTTTTCCCACACCCTTAGCGTTGTACTCATTTTTAGTACACGAAACCCCTAGTACACCCCTCCGAGCCTATCTTTTCGTTTCTAACTTTAAGCATCTTACTTAAAGGAAGAATTTGTTACACCCCACTTAAATGTACAACCAAATCGCCTTAGCCTTCCGTGTATGCGCTCATTTTTAGTGCATTATTGTTATTTGTCAAACCCTAAGTTAACTTTCTAATTGATTACATGGTTGTTAAGTCGAGTCATATCCTTGTACATATTGTTTTGATTTTCTTAATTCGAGTCATTAGATTAATTTAATGTAAAATATGTAAAAATTCAAGTGTAAGGGGAATGTTCATTCCCTATGATGTATTATTTTGGATGGTAGGGTAAGAGTGTATGCACAAAAAAAAAAAAAAAAAAAAAAAAAAAAAAAAAAAAAAAAAATTCGAAAAACCAAGAAAAAAATAGAAAAAGGAAAAAGAGAAAAAACATACGGACTACCATCCCTTTTCATTCTATGTTTATTTTATGTTTTTGTTATTTTTCATTTATTAGCCTAAGTCGAGTCTAGTCTTGGCTTAGCAATGCCATATTGTACATGTAATTAACCAAGATTGTTAACTCGCCACCAGTAAAACTTCCTTTATCCAACAAAACCGTGTATTTCATATCCCTACACCTAACGTTACAACCCTTTAAAAGACCTCTTTGATAGTTTATCCTAGGTGCTTACGCCATGTGGTGGAGGTTTGATCCTTTCTCAAGCCTATGGTAATCTATTTTGCTATGACATGTAGTGAGAGATATCTTCCGTTTCCATATTGTAATTTACACTTTATTACACCCAAGAGATGTGAGTATCTAAACACTATTTGTGAGGTGCTTGTGTATGACCTCCGTGCTTGTCTATTGGTCTTTAGTGGAACGATTATTTGTTGTAATTACTTTTATATTAGTGTTAAATGACCCCTAACTTGTCTTTTGAGTAGAATAAAAGCGCATTTGCTTGAGGACAAGCAAATCTCAAGTGTAAGGGTATATGATGAGGCGAAAAATGATCCGTTTTTAGGGGGTCATTTAAGCCCGAATTCGAATTTATTTGATCAAATATTGCCCTAAATCGTTCCTTTTGTGATTTTAGGTACTTTGGGAGTGAAATCTGGAAAAGGAAGCAATTCGGACGTTTTTGGAGCATAAAAGTGAAGAAAACGCCAAAGTCTTAATTTTCCATGCTGGGAACAGTAGGTGACGGCGTCATGAGTAACTCCCTGACGGCGTCAAGAGCAAAATTCCATGACGATCCAGAAGAGATTTGACGGCGTCATGAAGGTAGGGCGTCAAGAGTAAAAGTCATGACGGCCTGGAAATGATTAATACTTGACGGCGTCAAATGTTGATCAAGGCAGTCCGAGATTAGTTTTGGCGGCGAGGTGACGGCGTCACCTAATTGGTCTTGACGCCGTCAGACCCCTTTTCCTATATATAGTTTTCTAATTTTTCACATTTAAAGAGAGAAGTTTTGGGAGAAACCCTAAGTACGATTTTGGTGTAACTTTACAGGTTTTTCAAGGGTTCCAACCCCTTGATACCTTGCATGTGTAATCAAGATAAGTGTTCTTTTAATTCAATCAATATGTCTATGTGTTGGTTGTCTATATCTTGTTCTTGTCTTAATTCCATCATGCTAGGCTAGATCTATCTTGTGTTTGATTAGATCTAATGAAACCTAGATGTTGATTATGTTTTGATTACTTGTTTATTCTTGTCTTGGATGAATGATTTATATGTTAGGCTTAAGAAAACTGGCAGATCTCCAATTGGTAACATGCTTGAACGTCTTAAGAAACATGAACCGACGCGCACTAGGTCTTTATTGGTTGTATTTAATGCATGAGCCACTGTTTACAATCCCTATAGTTGTGCTGGGCATGGTGTAGGAGGAGATAAGAGCTCATAGAATTGGGGAGTTAAGTGTGCCACCCCATGAATGGTATTAAGGAATACGATCCGTCATCCATACAATTATAACAAGTAATTAACGTGTAAAAGATGTCTAGGGAGTAGTGAAATCTAAGTAAACACATTTTCTCCAATTACTGCTCACAACTTTAGTATAAATTAGTTTATTTTCATTTCTAGTATTTTATTTTGATTGCATCTTAGTATTGGGTTAGTTGATTAGCAACTAATTCCGCCTAAATCCTTCAAACCCGAGATTTTAACTTGCTTTTCATAAAATATAAAAATACAAAAAGAATCTTCCCTCACCTTTAGAACTAGTATTTAGGTTTTCTAATCCTAGCGACACTATTCCTAACTGAACGATCAATCCCCCGGTACTTGTCACTATACTATACTACAACGATCAGGTACACTGCCTGGAGGGGGTTGTAAGCTTCTCAAGATCCCTTGAGAGGTAAAGCCTGGTGCGATTCCCACGCGTCAATGTGTGTTTTACTAAGAGAGAAGAGAGAAAAGCGCACACTTATGAATTTTACAAATGCGAGCTTCGCCCTTCTAGTTGTGATTAGGAGGGTATTTATACTAATCTACATGCTATACTATACATATTTGGCAATACAAGTCCCTGCGTGTAGATACATAATGATACTAATGCAATTTCCATAAATGGCTTCACTTTTAACGCTAACAATCTCTCCCCAAGTGATGTCATACGGGAATTGCTTACAACATTCCTTACAAGCAAATAATAAATACACAACATAAGCGCAACAACTCTGAGAATGTCTTCATAGTCTTCTAACTTCATTAATCTCTTTGTGTTCATGAATCTTCTCCACTGCCATCTTTCTACTTGTAGAAGAACATCGTAAGCAAATCTAATCGGGGTTTAAATATAGCTTTTTTCCTCTACCCTAATTAGTGCATCATTATCTTAATAACTCTCCCTCAAACTGACAATCCTCTGATGAATGCCCTAATGCTGAAGAAATCTTCTGATGAATATCTGATTACTGTCTATAGTCTTCTAATACGTAGCAGAGAAAGTAGAATAGACTGTAGACTAAAGCTTCCTCAAGGTTGTCCACTTGGGGGAACAAGATATCAACATAATCATCCCACTAAATGCATCTCAGTTATCTTACATATGTCATATCAACTCATGATGTACACATATATCATACGAAAGACGAAACGATAACACAAAAGTAACAAGTTAAAGCTGTCACAACTCGTAATTTCAGGTCCTTCTTCAAATGTCGAAATTTCATTATTCATCTCGGAAAGTTACTATTCATCAGTTACTATTCACCGATCACTATTCATCATTTTGCTATTCATCGTTTTCGGAGTCAGTTTGAGAATTTGAGAAGCATTTGAAAATTTTACTATTCATATGACACTATTCATTCCCGGAAGGAAATCACTATTCACGATTGTCGTTCATCATTTCGTAAATCTATTTTACGGGTATTTAAATTCGCGTAACCGGATTGGTTTACCTGCGAATTCATGCCTCATCAGTAGGGACACGTCATATAGACTGGAGTAGTATACATATAATCAGTAACATCATCAGCACTTTAGATCATGCACGGATATGCATTATTTCAATTTACGTATGTTTAATTTGTAATTAACGATTACCACTCAGGTTTTACTACTAATATATACTCGATACTCCCGTCTACGATCCTAATATATTTTGATACTCATTACAATAATATAAAATTTATATTATTAATTTACCTGGTGTTTTGAAACCATTTGCTATATTTTTCGGTAAACGCCTAAAATTTCGTCGGATCACGATATTTCAATACGACAATTATTTTAACACCCGATTCTCATCAGGAATGTAATTTCATAATTTTTACAACGTCGTTACATTTTATATGGTACCGTTAAACTTTATTTCTAGCAAACTCGGTACCCGGTAAAACTAAATAAACACAAAATATCTAACATAATCTTACTAAAGTCTTGCAAAATCTTACACAATTTCCCCCCTCCATCCCTTGCCGCCTCCTCACCACTCCAATCTCTTACACTTTGAAAATATTTCACTAACTTCATTAATTAAGTTGTACCATTGTCCAATATATTTTCCAAACTATTTTATATACACCAACACTTTAAGATAGATCAAACTAGCTAAAAAAATATCCTATCTTCCTCTCCATCTTTTATGATCAGCCAAGGCAAGAACACAAGCAAAAATCCATCAAGATTTCAAGATCAAGTAATAAACAAGTTCCATTAGTGTTCCTTGTTAGGATTTTGAAATAAAGATCCCAAGGTTTTCATCCTAAACATCATCAAACTCCATACATATCAAGTAAGCTTCAAGTGATATTTTTCATCATCTAATACTTTCATTTAACTAGTAACATAATGTATTTTCAAGATATATTGGTTGAACATGCAAGTTACATATGTTATTTATACAACTTTACAAATTTTATGGTTTTTATGAGTATATATAAGGCCTATGATCATTCTCTTGAAATCCTACAATATTTTGTGAAGTTTAGGACCCCATGACACCCTAAGAAGGTGTATGGTAGGATTGGTACTTGTGGAGTTGATTTAAAATAGTTTAGTTAAGTTTTGAACAAGTTTAGAACCAAGAAAATGAATTTTAAACACTATTAGAAAGTTGCTGTCCATTTTTGTAAAAGAGTAAATTACATAGATGGTCCCTGTGGTTTGCTCAAAGTTTCACTCACAGTCCCTCAAACTTTTTTGTTGCACGGATAGTCCCTATCTTTGAAAAGAATAACACTCATAGTCCCTCCACTTAACTGGGGTTAGTGACTTCCGTTATCTTTTGCATCGTTAGTCCTTTTTTTGCATCGTTAGTCCTTTTTTGTTAAATATCATTGCATCGTTAGTCCTTTATAATAACGGCCGTTTATAATTTGAAAAAATCAAAAAAAAAATAGAAAAAAAATTAGAAAAAATTGAAAAAAAAAAATTCGAACAAAAAAATATTAAAAAAAATTGAAAAAATTGAAAAAAAAAAATTCGAACAAATTTTTTTTTTTTTTTTTTTTGAAATTTGATTTTTTTTAGAAATTTCGAACAAAAAAAAATTTAGAAATTCTTTTTAGAAAAAAAATTTGAAAAAATTTTGAAAAAATTGAAAAAAAAAATTTCGAACAAATTTTTTTTTTTTTTTTTATGAAATTTGATTTTTTTTAGAAATTTCGAACAAAAAAAAATTTTTAGAAATTTTTTTTAGAAAAAAAATTTGAAAAGATTGAAAAAAAATTTTGAAAAAATTGAAAAAAAAATTTCGAACAAAAAAATATTTTTATTTTTGAAATTTGATTTTTTTTTTAGAAATTTCGAACAAAAAAAATTTTTTAGAAAAAAAAAATTTTGAAAAAATTTTTTAGAAATTGATTTTTTTTTTTTTTTTTTTTGAAAAAAAATTTTGAAAAAATTGAAAAAAAAAATTTGAAAAAATTGAAAAAAAAATTTCGAACAAAAATTTTTTTGTTCGAATTTTTTTTTTCAATTTTTTCAAAATTTTTTTTCTAAAAAATAAAAAAAAAATAGAAAAAAAAATCAAAAAAATTTTATAAAAAAATCAAAAAAAAAATATTTTTGATTTTATTTTCAATTTTTTCAAAAAAAAAATATTTTTTTTCGAAAATTTTTCTAAAAAAAAATTCTAAATTTTTTTTTTGTTCGAAATTTCTAAAAAAAAAATCAAATTTCAAAAAAAAATATTTTTTTGTTCGAAATTTTTTTTTCAATTTTTTCAATTTTTTTTTTCAATTTTTTTTATAATATTTTTTTGTTCGAAATTATTTTTTTCAATTTTTTCAAATTTTTTCTATTTTTTTTTTTATTTTTTGTTCGAAATTATTTTTTTCAATTTTTTCAAAATTTTTTTCTAAAAAAAATTTCTAAATTTTTTTTTGTTCGAAATTTCTAAAAAAATAATCAAATTTCAAAAAAAAAAAAAAAAAATTTGTTCGAATTTTTTTTTAAAATTTTTTCAATTTTTTTTAATATTTTTTTGTTCGATTTTTTTTTTTCAACTTTTTCTAATTTTTTTCTATTTTTTTTTATTTTTTCAAATTATAAACGACCGTTATTATAAAGGACTAACGATGCAATGATATTTAACAAAAAAGGACTAACGATGCAAAAAAAAGACTAACGATGCAAAAGATAACGGAAGTCACTAACCCCAGTTAAGTGGAGGGACTATGAGTGTTATTCTTTTCAAAGATAGGGACTATCCGTGCAACAAAAAAGTTTGAGGGACTGTGAGTGAAACTTTGAGCAAACCACAGGGACCATCTATGTAATTTACTCTTTGTAAAATATAGAAAACCCAGGGGTTTTCGGGTAACATTGGGCAAGAGATTCAGAAAATACTTTCAAAAACGAAGCTATGGGCTAAAGAACGGATTAAAACGAGTTTATAACGAAGGAGTTATGATTTTTCCAAGTTTAACGACGAAAAACTATTTTCTGAAAATATACTTGTTGTTGGACGAATTCAACGGACAAAACGAGGCGTTAAACGTGATTTAGAAGAGCCGACCCACTGGAAACATATTAGTATATATTAATACGAAGCCGTGGATATAAAGAACATAAGAAACGGACTTATAACGACCGAGATACAAGCTTTTAAAACTCGACGTACACTATATTTTTCCTTTAGCACAACACTTAGAAAATTTTCAAGTATTAACCATTTCGCCAAGTGACCATGTTCGACACCACTTTTCTTATTGATAAACCCATTTCTGAAAATTTATATCATTGACAGAAAGTTAGTTCATCTAGCCTAGTTTTCAAAACATCCAACCATTTGTCAAACGGATTAATAACGAATAACTTATAGTCTTTCAAAATTTACAGAAAACTGCCCAGAAATTGCAGAAACAACCCAAACACCCTATTTCATGGCTATTTTTCTTTATGAGCTAAACCCGTATGGACAAACTTCAATTCTATGACTTTTTAGATAATGTTACAAACTTCCTAAAACCACTAAGTTTCTTTCCTAAATCTTAATATTCACCATTTCGCGACTAGTTTTGCGAGGCCATTTGGTCATATTTTTAAAGTTATGAAAAATATTTAACTACAACAAAAACATTATATTTACCGATAAAACACCAAACAAGGATCGTGGAGTACCATTTCAACCTATTTATATGAAAAGTGATTATTAACTTAACGAGAAGTCAAAAATGTATTTTTCGGCGATAAACATTATTTTCAAATTTCACGAGTGGTATCGATAACATACGTATTTGCATGTGTAGCATCATTTCATTTCTTACATTAGATCATATCATTCATATTAGGTTGCGGTTAGAGATCGTGCCTCATTTCAGTGTATCCACTTTTGTCATCGTAGCTATCGCACCAGGTGAGTCATAGCCCCTACTCTTTCAATTGATTTGGTAAACTCTTTGGGGGAGAATACATGCTCGTTTTCATCTAAATGTATACTTGATTTAATTGATTGTGCTACATGTTTAGTCAAACATTTATTTGCTCCAGTTATGAATTTATTACTCAATCGAATGTAGTGTATATTCATTTGCATCACACATAATCGTTTTTACCTTTGGACCCAAGCCTTTTTCATTATTATGCACACTTAACCGAATGAGCCGGCTCCACCACTATGTACATACATGATAGAATGTACGGGTCACATAACCGAATGTACGGGTCACATAACCGAATGTACGGGTAACATAACCAAATGAATTGGTCACGTAACCGAATGTATTAGTCGAACTAAATTTATTTTGAATCTCGGTCCACATATTACTTTTGTTTACACAAACCAGAACATATTTGGCAGTGGGTCGTAAACACACAGGTTGTAAGTCTTGTATGGGCGGGACTTGGAACTGAGTGGATTTACGATGCCTTTGCTGGGAAATCTTCACTTAAATACAATGTATTTCATTTTACACTATAAACTCTATGAACTCACCAACCTCGTGTTGACACTTTAGCATGTATTTTCATGTATTAAGCAATGGCACGCTACTGGAGGTTTTGGCAGGGCATGGCATGGTCATAGAAGACTCTAATATTCATATGGGGACCGTTTTAAACTATATTAAGGGCCTAATTCCGCACTACTTTTAACGTTGTAAACTCAATACTTTTGGTTAAACGATTTTATTCTAAGTGATTGAAGTGAAAACCATTTTTTGTACTTGTGTTATGATACCAATTGAGTTACACCCCAGCTACATGTAAGCTTCCGATGGACCCGATTTTGGGGGTGTGACAAAAGCACTGATCATCTTTTCAGTTATGAGACACGTCTCTACTGCATAAATCATGAAACTCGATCGTGTGAACTTGTTGTAGTGTTGTACGTTCATGATGTACACATTTATCTCCCCATGATGGTTACGATATACCATAATCAGCATAAAACTGTGTACATGAAGCACTAACTGGAAGCATCATATCATAAATCATATCAGCCCGTGAGAAGATGTCGATAAACCCAATCTCTAGCAATACGCTTTATTGTCTAACACTTTACCGACCCTCGTATCAAAACCGACGGCTATTTGTAGTAACCACATATGGAGATTGATGCGTTTAAATCCCGTTTTAAATTTCTAAACTAGAATCTACCTAGGATTAACATATACTAACGGACAATGTACCCGGTCGCATGTTGTACACCTAAAGTAAGTTCGAGTGTTGACCCTAAGAACGATATGCAATCTCTAGTTGTCTAATTGAAATGACATTCTACCTAACAAAGCAGTAAATTAACGCGTTGCATTTTGAATGATTAGATTATATTTAATAAATCCCAAATGATCTAATGGAATGCTTAGTGCTAATCAACTAATAGGGACGATAATCCTAAGTTTGATTATTATGATCTTATGTGCAATGTTTAATCACAATCTTAAGGGAGGCATCGGAAGTCAATAGGCTTAATTGTCATCCTCACCTATCCTATGGTCTTTGAGCGGTGGGAGGTCCCCTCTACTCGGTTCACAGTCGTTAAGACTCCTACTAATCCGAGAGATATGCCTTAGTGTTCTCCTTTAACACTAATGTGCTTGTTGGTCACTAACACCTATTACTACAACTATAGACATGCCGTAATAATAGCTTACATATGGTCAATGCAAGGGTTCAGGGAAGAATACCTCATGCTAATAAGTTGCTACCTATTATCATGGCTCGCACTCCTAACTAGGTCTTCATACTAGGGGTCGCCTATGACAACAACTACTAAGGAGAATGGTCATCCTATATAGTCAATCATGCATATTAGGTTCAGATGATCACGTACTACCCAATACACGATTAATCATATTTTCTATACCTAACTAGAAACACAACGGTCACCAAGCATACTACACAAAATCGAATAAAATTATAACATAAACTTTAAGGATAAGATTTTAAATAAGAAAGTCTAAAAACGTTTTTTGAATGAGACTAAAATTTTCTTCTAATTTATATAAACTGGTAGTTGCTTAAAAGTCTCCCTCAATTATGCCTTGTTTTTTTGAATTTTTCTTGATTCAAACAAAAATAAATAATTAAATGTTTGAAAATAAATGTCAACCTTCAAATTATACAATGTTTTAAGAAATTCTAATAACTACATTATCCACCAATAAAATATTATCATTACTCACTAGGCTCCAATTTAATTTGTTGAATTACAAAATAAACATTTATTATGGAACCTCCTAAAACAAAAACACGAAGATTTATTTTAAGAGTGACTTTAGTGATTATTATTATGAAGTATAACACACAAAACATGTATTATATTTTTTAATAGAAATTTACAAGGATTAAATCACTATTCAAACCAGGTTTAAAAAAAATAAAAATAAAATAATAATAATAATAACTAAAAAAAATCGACTGACCATTTTGAACCAGGTCAAAAGAAGCTGCCGACGGGAGGTTTAAAGCTCTTTTGAACAGTTAATAAAGCATACAGCATAATGTATCGTGGCCTCGTGGGACACGCCATAAGTGATAAATTGATTTGTGGTCCCAATATGTGTTAGTATTATATATTTACAGAATATAACCTTTTGTAAAAAGTCCAAAAAAGAGAACCCAAATTGACGGACTAATTTACGCAATCACCTAACATTCCAACTAATAAGTTAATATTCTTACTAGCCGAATGTGTTTTTTGACGTTTCTCCAACTGAGACTTGTATTATGTGAAGTTGTTGAACCATTTAAAACATATCCATTAAATATAGGAGGTCATTTCTAGTTCCACCATGTGTATATACCATGGATTAATACGAATATATATATATATATATATATATATATATATATATATATATATATATATATATATATATATATATATATATTCAAATTATTACATGACTTATAAAAACGATGAATAAACGTCAGCATTCTTTGTTAATTATTCGTCTCTCAATCAGTCTCAAGAGTGGCATGAAAAGAACCCAATCCTATCTCCAACTGGCCACCCGTGACACTTGGCACGGCTAAAGACTTCCAATTGAAATAACGAAACGACTGAAAACTGAGGTTTTACGAAAATGGACCTCTGCGTGCATGTTTGAAGAGGTGCACTGCACGCTTACCTATGTGTGGTTAAAGGTTTCCTGGGTCCTTGCAAAAGAAAAAGTGTCTCCCGTGCGTTTCCTTCATGTGTACCTTCCACACCATGTAGAAACAAGAACTATTGCCTTTATTCATTGTTTACATATATATATCCGTGGTACAAGTTTGTATGCACATGATACAATGATTTGGAAGGATATTGATGCAAATGGCTCATTCTTACATTTGTGACAATATTCTTTTGCACGATTGCGAATATGGACTTGTTCCAAACTTCCAACTTGACATGATGTTGATCAATGTTTTGAAAACGGGGTTCGAAATCGACTAAGTCGAATCACCGGGCACGGGTCAACCAGATTTTCAATTTATTATTTCTTTTATTTTTTCGACCAGATCAACAGGTTCGACTGCCAGGTCAACCCGAGTTTTTATTTAAAAAATTTGAAAAAACGAAACCCTGCCGGGATTCGAGAACCGGGTTAACCCGGGTCATTCAAAACCCGGCTGGTCTAACCGGTTAACCCGGTTTTAAAAACGCAGGATTTTTTACCTATTTTTAGCCAGAACTAATCGGATCGACTCAGATTTCAAAACACAGATGTTTATCGGAAAAAAGGAAAGATGAAATAGGAATAAATTCCCAGCGCCCAGTGGGTCCAATTGGATTGGTTCAAAAGATCACGAAGTACATGCCTGAGTTGGAGAACCGTCATAAACACGTTGGTTAGTTGAAATGTTATGTGGAATTCATAATATTGTCTGACAATTGGAGGTGCCTTTTTTCGAATTTTTCCAAAAGTTTTCTTCTTACAAATAATTAAAAATGCACATTGCACATTTAACATGTATTTTACTTGAACCTCAAAACAACGAAACCTTTTGTCCACAAGAATAGTTAACCTTCAATTTGGGTACTTGATCATTGTTTGAACTGTACGTGTTATATATAAGAGCAAAAGAAGAAATACAACTATACAAGCGACCTCGAATAGAGGGTTCAAGTTCAAGGTCCATTCGTGAAAGTGAAGCCTATGAAGAAAAAACAATAAGTAGTGGTGGGGGGATCACATTGATAATAGATCTGGAGTGGGCCCCACTGTTTGAAAAAGTTGACCAATTCAGATCTCTAAATTGGAGCTTGTGGAAGTCACATTAGTACATTACTTTACGAATTTTGCTATTTCAATATGGGATCGTGTTCACACCTCCAAAGTTTAAATTTATCAGATGAAGGCAAAACACCGGGTTTTGGTTCTGTTTCTGGTATTGACCTGGTGGGGATTAATGAGCTGAGTAAGAATATTTCGTTTTCGTATGAGTCGAGATACCTGACTCGACTTGCCGTCTTTGGAAATGAGAACCAACTTTTTCAATCTGAATCATCTCAACCCATTACCAGTGGTATGTCTTTCTTTCTGCTTTCATTTCTATATATAGAAAGGTCTGTAGTGGTAACTTCATTTTACATCCCAAATTAAATGTAAATATTTTTTTATTTTTTAGAACGCAATTTTAAGTGTCTCTCAATATTTATAGTATAAATCTATTTAACATGTTTTAAACAGGACTTAAACCTGCAACTATTTTGGTTGAGGAGCTTCTCACACAACATGAAGTACCAATGGAACACAAGCCTTCAGGTACGTCCATATTTTTATTTTAGTTGTTCAAATAAATGTTTACTTACAAATTCAACCGATCAAAACAATTTAAACAGTAAATGACATACTGTTGCTGGTTAACTTTTCAAAAACTTGTCAAATGTAATCTAGTGGCTAGTTTGTTTTTTTCTTTTAGATGATAGAAGTGTTTTGTTTTGTTATGTTACCTATGTAGGGTGATATGTGGTTTTACTCACATCCTTTTTACTTAAACGCTTTTTTACAGTAATACATTTACCGGGAAACTATTTACCAAAAAAATAATAATAATAAAAAAAATAAAAATAAATAAAAACTTTTCAAAAACTATGCATTTTAATTGTGAAAATTACTTAAAATGCCACTGTTTAAAGTATTTGCCTCGAAGATGGTCACTTTTTTTTTTAATATCTTCAAAAATGTCACTAATTTCGCTGCAACTAGGCATCTGATTAATCGTAAAATAAAGAAAAGAAGAAAAAAAAATCGCCTCTTATTTGCGACGAAGTTTTTCTCTCATTTCTTTTCTGGGGCCCACGGCATTTAAATCTAAAAACCACCCAGCCATGTCACCATTTCGCTTAACTATGGCAGCGAATTTGCCATCTTACAACTTTTTTGAAATTGAAAACCAAAACTTACCGAAACCACCTAAACTTTTTAATATATATAAGAAACTTTATTCGTCAAATATTGGGTTAATTATACTGTTAGGTAACGAACTTTTCAAAATTTTCAATGTTAGGTAATTTACTAACAAAAATACTATGTTAGGTAACGAAACTTTAATGTTAGTTCAATGTTAGGTAATATTGGGTATTTTTGCAACTGATGACCTGTTAAACCGGTTACCATTATACCACGTCATTTTTTATCATATTTTTAGAGTAAAATTACTAAAATACTCTCATCTTCAACCTCCCTTTGCCTAAAGTAAAAAATACACAACACAAATATCAAAAATCAAAACCCCCATAAAACAAAAAACTATTATCACAATCACACAAAAAGAATCATCAAAAGATGATGAACCAACTATCACAAATATCAAAAATCAAAATTCCCGATCAAAACAACTATCACATATCCATCAAACACTCCTTTTCACTCACAAACAAACACTCTCACACGCATCTCTCTTCTCCTTCTATTGAAATTACCAGACCACTAACTCCGGCCAACCACCTACTCCGTCAACCACTGCCACCATCGTCCGACACCACCACCACTATATCAATCGCTGTGACAATGAGATCTTCTCTCTGCCACTAAACCTAAGTCACTCCTCTCTAAACATACCACCACCGCATCCCATTTCTAAATTAGATTCCTATTACGCCAATGGTAACACCATATGTTGTCCCACCATCAGTCAACTCCAAAACCCAAATTCAAATCAGATTAATATGGCCATCCAAAATCTCAGATTTAAGCATCAATCAACAAACTAACTATTTGTATTATGTTTTAAATCAATTCCACATACCACATAGCAACTATATATATATATATATATATATATATATATATATATATATATATATATATATATATATATATATATATATCCAAATAAGCAATCACCACATTCACTGAGCATCATCTCCAAATGCCTAGAAAAAAGAAAAGAACAAAAAAAAAAAAAAAAAAAAAAAACGAAAAGAAAAAAGAAACCCATCATCAAAAATTGTATACATTTTCAAGATTGAGTCCATAAATCTGATTTTGAGTTTTGAAACGCGACGCCGGTGGGGTGTGTTCTCCAGTCATTGTTGAGGGGTGGGTTATTGGTGGTGGTGATGATCCGTTCACGAGCGGCGTGGGTTTAATGTTACCAGTACGGAGTGGTGGTGTGGTGAGGTATTGGTGTTGGTTATGGTAAATTGGGTTTTTATGTGTTTGTGGCACATAAGTTGTAAAAAAATGTCTTTTATGCATGAATATTTCTAGATCCACTCATAGTTTACAAAAAAAACTCACTTGCTGACGTGTCAGTGAGCTGATTGGTTGGTTTTTTGTGGGCCACAAAAAACCAACCAATCAGCTCGCTGACATGTCAGCGAGTGGGTTTTTTTTTTTGTAAACTATGATTGGGTGTAGCACACCTCTTTATGCATATAGTATATGCTTTGTGTTTGTATTTATTGTTGGTTTGGTAACAAAAAGTGAAGATGGAACAAAAGTTACATAAACAAAAGATAAAGGGTGAAGGTAGTGGTTGGTAGAGAGAATAAGTAAGGAAGGACATAAGTGGGCCCACGACATGTCACCCAAAACGGTCATATTACCTAACATTGAATGTTGCACAAAGTTTCGTTATCTAACTCAGTATTTTTTAAAGTAAATTACTTAACATTGAAAATTTTGCAAAGTTCGTTACCTAACAGTAGAATTAACCCTCAAATATTTAGCAAATATAGAGCGAATTCGTTAATAAAAAAAATACAGTTGCGAAAAGCTTTTAATTACGAACAAAACGAGCCAAATATTGATATGCTTTTGGCGTACGTACGATTTTATAGAAAATGTTGAAAGATGTATACCGTTTTTTGGTTTATAAATGTTTATGTTTTTATTTTCAAACGATATTCTTCTTTCATAAAATTGTACGTCTTTGACCCATGTGGTTTAAGAGTGTGTTCATGCTTATAAGACATGGTTAATTGTTCGTCTAATCTACAGGTTTTGAGTTGAGGGAAGACAATATCAACCCGCATAAGAAGATAATACAAGACAAAATAATAGCTGCACTAAAGCAGTTGACTTTCCGTGAGCAACATGTTATTGTTCAATTTTGGTCACCTGCTCATGTTGTTGGGAAGCACCAAGTACTTACAACTATGGACCAGCCATTTGGTCTTGGTGTAATTACAGAACAACTTACTTCATATCGGAAGGAATCTCACCACAATCTATATGTTGTGGATAATGATCATGAAGAGGAAGAGCTTAGTCCTCCTGCTCGAGTATTTAGACGACGACTGCCCGAATGGACTCTAGATGTGGCTAATTACTCGCCAAAACAATTTCCCCAAAAAGACAGCGCAATTCATTGCGATCTCCATGGATATCTTGCCTTACCAGTTGTTGACGTATTTACAAGTTCATGTGTTGGTGTGCTTGAAATCTTGACATCTTCAAAGTATATAAGTTATGCACACGAGATTCAACAAGTTCAAAGCGCCTTGAAGGTTTATTCTCCTCTAATGATTTTTTTTATTATTATTATTTATTTATTTATTTATGTGTGTGTAGAATATGGTTAACGTATTCATTAATTAAGTTTGGGGTTATCAAGTACAAAAGTAAAACGGGTTACAATTAAACTTTACATGCTAATAGGGTCATAACTTGTGTTCTCGAGTTAGGGTTAAGAAAGAAAGTGAAAAGTAAATAGAAAAAGTTGTGTTCTCGAGTAGCACTTAAATAGGAAATGAAAAGAAAATAGAATGAAAGTTACTTTGTGTTGATTATTAAAGTAAAGTGTTTCCTCTCAAAAAAGAAAAAATGTTTACTTTAAATTCCTTTGCTTTTCTTTAATAACAAAACTCAAAAACACAATGATAGAATAAAAACATTTATTGTAAGGCCATAGATAAAAAGCATAACCCAAACTCTATTTTCGTACACCTTGTGTCATTAGTTCGTGAGCATATAGGCATTTAATACACTTAAATCATCTCAAACTTAGCTTTGTAAATCCCTAAATTTCATAAATTCGAGGCTCTCAAAAATTGGAGACCTTGTGCGGTTGAGCACCCTGCACATGCTCAAATCCGGCCATGTGTGTTTGTGGATCCTTTCTTAGGAGTGCACTTGGTTGAAATGAAAGAATAGGTAAAAAGAATGATAATGGTAATACAAAAGAGTGTACTTGCTTGATACACATGTTAAATTAATACAAAATGATTTTTGTTCATTATAACCCTGGAAAATAAATTGGCTGGACAGGCATCAGCATTAACACCATATCATATTAAGGGTGAGCAAACGGACCGGATGGACCGGACTGACCGACAAAACCGACCGGACCGGACCGGACCGACCACATTCGGTCCGGTCCTCGGTCTAGGCTTTTTGGCTAATTCGGTGCTCGGTCCGGTCGGTCCGGTCCGGACCGACCAAAAAACCGAAAAATAGTGCCAAAATATGCCTAATTGGACTGGACCGACCGAAGACCGGACCGGACCGACCACATTCGGTCCGGTCTCGGTCTATGGTTTTTCCGGTTCTCGGTCTTCGGTCCGGTCCGGTTTTTGGACCATGCTCACCCTTATATCATATTGTATCAAAACTAGCATCAATCAACATCAATAAAGATCAAACAAAAACAAATTTAACGTGAAACAACAAAAAATTATACTGTAGTAAAAATGAACATCTCGCTACATAAGTACGTACATCAAAGGATAGTAATGAACATGATTAATTTGCCTTTAACAAACTCCATCCATTACACTAGAAAGTTATGAAGTATGAACTGGGCGAAAATAAAACACAAAAAACAATACATGAATATTCATAATTTTGACGTTTAACATTTTTTTTTAATAACCCATATATGACAATCAAATAAAAAATAATAATAATAAAAATAATAAGGGGGTGTTGAATATGCATAAATAGTTATAATGGGTTTACACAATAGCAATAAATCTTCAGCATCAATCGAAAGAGAAAAAGAGTGATAAACATATAAGCAAAAATGTAGCAGTTAAGGAAAAAAAAATATTGCGATAGCAGTGGCCGATCTAGAAATTCAGGTTAAGGTGTGCACTGTTTTATTAGAGTTATAAGTAAATTTATTTTTTGGTCCATCAAATATTTTCAAATATTTTCGGGTCGGATTTTTTTCCCTTTTGGGAATAAGGTGGTTGTGCGGATTCGAGTATCACAATTAAAATTGGTTTGTTTCTTTGGAGGTTTCGGGTTTGAGGCTTGTCAATGGGTTTCCTTTTACGCGAAGCGAGAAAAAAGAGTGGGGTTTATTCTTCAAAGACGAAGGTTTGAGGAAGGCATACTGCCCGCTTGAACCGCACAACTCGAACCACTAACTACTAACTAGCTACTAATTGTTCAAAAAAATGTTTTATTTTTACGTTCTAATCATTGTGATTAAGTCGAACATATATCAACGACAACAAGCAAAATTATTTGATGCTAAGTTGGTACTTGAAATAAGTGATCCTAACCTTTCAGTCATTCAGTGGTAAATGACATTTATAGTGGGTTGGGTTTGTGAGAGTAATTAACTCAATGTAAAATAATTAGCCCAATAAAAAGCACAAAACTACCGTTTGACCTAGGGGTGTTTATGGGTCGGATAATAAACTGAATAAACCGAAAACGAACCGAACTGAATCGAAAAAATTCGAACCGAACATATAACCAAACCGAACTTGTTAAAACCGAACCGAACCGAATTAAAAATTCGGTTTTCGATTCACCCATATCCAAACCGAAACCGAATTTATATAAATATATATTTTTTTTATATATTTATATTATTTTATATATAAAAAATATCCATTAAAATTTTATACTAATATAAAAAACACTTTTTCATGCTTGAATTTTTTTTTTTTTTTTTTTGCCAAAAATATATATAATTAAATTTAAAAAAAATATAAATAGTGTAATTCAAGTACAAATTTTGGATTTTGGTTTTCACCCATAACCGAACCGAACTTCGGTTCGGTTATAGATATTTTCGGTTCGGTTTTCAGTTATGACCCAAAAAAATTTTTAACCAAACAACTCGAACCGAATAAACCGATTAACCGAGAACCGAACCGATGAACACCCCTAGTTTGACCTTCTTCTTCATCAAAATAAAGCAGCCGACATACTGTGACTTACCAGTTGCACTTTTATTTCTTCTTCTTCCTTCACTCTCTTCTTTAAATTCTATAGGTATACACAGATAATTTTCCAATATTATATAGGGTGTGCACTAATAAATTTATAGTGTATTTTGTACTAACTTTGGAAAAATTCAAAAATATTTTACGCTACTAAGATTTTACACAGGGTATGCACGTGCATACCTTGAGTTCATGCTAGATCCGCCCATGTGCGATAGTTAAGAGAAAAATAAGATAAATTGTTCATACCTTTCAAATTGATGAGGAATATCCACTAATAGGTAATGGGTGATTGCATTACCTCTAACCAACCATCATTTTTAATTACCTTTCTTATCCTTACGTAGCGTTTGGTATGTTGTAATTAAAGAGGGATTGGAAAGGATTATTACGATTGAATGAGAAAATGTTGTTTGTTCATATTTATGTAATGTAATAATTCATTACAAGGAATTATAACTATTCCATAGAGCATCTGCATTGGATAAAGTCACTTTTTACTTAAGCCACATCATCATTGTAATAAATTTTCATTAAATTAAAGCTTTTCATGTTTTTTATCACAATGATGAAAAGTTTTCCTAAAGTTTTTTGTGAAATTAATGATCAAAAGTTGTAGAGAAAGATAAGATATAAATGAATACACATTAAATGAAAAGCTTGGCAAATGGCAAGTCTTTGCTAAAAGTCATTAGCAAAAGTTTTCTCTTTAATGGATAAAGTCATTTCAAAGACTTTTTCAAATAGTGAAAAATCATTGTAAAAGCTTCTATTGTGGTTGCTCTTAGGGGTCGCTACTTTTTTTTCTTTACATCCCGTAATGTAATCAAATTTACATAAAACTCCACTATTAACTAACCATATTTAACCATATTAATGAAACTTCTCATCAATAATGAGCATTTCAGTCTTTTTATTATAATTCGATTAAGTTTTATCAAACAAACCAAACATGATAAATAATGATAATGACTCATTATATTGCACCACTTATTCCATTACATCGGTCATTCAATTCATTTAACATTTTATTTCGTCCAATCAAACGAACCATTAGTGTCTATAACCTCCAATCTAACATGCCTTTAATTTTAAGACAATGTAAAGGGTTAATCTCAAACCCTTAATTATACAAATATACATTTGTAGAAACGGATGACGTCATTTAGACGGAAAAAATAACGACGTTGTTTAGGCGAAAAAAATAATTTACAAAACATCTTCCCAAACTATGCGAAAAGTTACATAAATTACCTTGGCACTTTTAGTTATTTACGATTTTTTATATAACAAATTTTATTTATCAAATATCTAACGATTTCTTTATAAAAAAGATACGATTGAAAAGGTCTTTAAATAATGAACAAAATGCTCAATATTACAATGTTTTTTTACTTACGTACGATTTTATAAATCATAAAAAATGTTGAACTTTAAGATATGTTGTTTTTGCTAAAAATAAAGTTTCAAAACTCACGCTTAACACATCTAATAACTTAACTGCGGTAAATTTTGTTTAAAAATAAATTTAATAGAAAATTTTAAAATATACGTCTAAATTATATAACAAGTTACAAAAACTAGTTTAAACTTTTAGTTTTTACAATTTTTTTCATAACAAACTTTATTTATCAATTTTTTAATAAATATTCGACAATTTTCTTATAAAAATTTACAAATTCAAAAGTCTTCAAAACTAGAATAAAATGAGCCTATTGGAAATGCTTTCAAATTACATAGGATTTTATAAGAAAGATTATTAAAATTTCAAAATCAGCTTCTTCTTTTTTTTAATGATATGTCAAATTTAGTAATTTTGTTGTACAAAAATACACTAATAAAAAGGCTCCCAATTTCAAATTAAATGAGTTTAATTTTGTAATGATTTTAACTTATGTTTTATGAAAAATAGGGATTACAATTTTAAAATCAACTTCTTATTTTCAAGTGATAAGTCAAAATGATTGCAAGTACTTGAATTATATGCATTGTAAATTCATTACAATAATGAATATTAGTTTATGAAAAAGTTTTTATATACATTTTACTTTTAGAATGTAAACAATTTATTTAGAAAAATTTATTGGTATATTTATGAAATTTAGGATTTTTACAGTTACAATATAAATTGCATTATATAATTTAGTTATATAAAAACACATTAACATCAAAATGTATAGACAATGCAATATTCTTTAGCAAAAAAAGTAAAGTAATTAAATGGTTTTAAATGATTGTTATAATATAAAAATTTTATCAAACAATTTATATAGCGTCGCAACATAATATTTTGGTGAAAAAAAGTAAAGTAATTAAACAATTTATATCACAAAAGTTTTATCAAATAATATACCGTCGCAACGCGTGTTCATATTTACCTCGTGCGTTCTTGTTTACCTCGATAATTTCAATGGTGATGCATCCAACTCAGAGTTACAGACATCTCTATCTTGTACTATCAAACATTTATACTGTACTTATTATCAACACAAATACACAACTCTAATAGGAAATGTTATACGTCACCCCAACTTACACCACCAACACAAAAACACATATACATTATCAACACAACTCTAATAAGAAATGTGACACATCACCACAACTAGGGGCGTTATTTGGGTTGACCCGGTGGGGTTCGAGTCAATGCTTAAAAATATATATACCCGAACCCGACCCTATTTAGAACTCGGGTTCAGGTCAATTCGGGTTCATGTCAACCCGAGTATATATAAAATAATTAAAAAAATGGCTTACTTCAATATTTTTACATTTTAAAAGTGTTAGTCGAGTCGGTTAGTCAGGTTCGGGTCGGGTAAATTCGGGTTGAGGCTACTAAAAACATACCCAAACCCGACCCTATTTAGAACTTAGGTCATTCATTCTAGTTGACCAGAATATAAATTTGAACCCGAGTAACACGACCCGAATAGTCATATTCGGGTTTGGGTTCGGGTTGGGTTTTATGAAACCCCTAACCGCAACTTACACTATCAACACAAAAACTGCCAGCCATCGCAAACCGCTTAAAACCAAAATATCACGTGTGTGTCGATACATGCTTTGGTGCAGCTAATGAGTATCACGTTTGTAAACTTTGGTACTTGGCGCATACGTCATTTTAAATGGACCGACCATTGTGGCTCAGCTGTTGCTTCGAGTCCATAAAATTATTTCACACACACACTATTACTATGTATTATATAAAGTCTCCAAATGCAATGGGAAAGCATAAAACGTTTAGACTACTCGTAATGGTTACACCGCTTTATCTTCCATTTCAATGCAAAATCAGCTTTTTCTCTCCATTTACCTCCACCCCATTCCCTCTCACTTTTTATCCCACAATGGTCTAGGGTGATCAAGTGTCCAAAACTGGACCGGACCGTGACCGAACTAGCCCAAAACCATAGACCGAGGACCGGACCGAATGTGTTCGGTCTGGTCCGGTCCGGTCCAATAACACATAATAGTCGGGTTTTACGTAAGACCGGACCAGACCGAGACCGAAATAACAAAAAAATACGGACAGAGACCGGACCGCTGGTCCTTAGGTTCGGTCGGTCCTCTCGGTCTCGGTCGGTTTTGGGTCTGTGATGCTCAGCCCTAGTCAAACCTCACTCACATTTCATTAAAATATACAAACATACCTCACACACATTCACAAATCAAATAATAAATAATAAAATCACAATGGGTCACACATTGCACATTTCCTATTCGGTAAGGAGCTCACCTTTCGTTTGTGTTTTTGGCTCTCCTCACGCACGACCGAAACCACCCCCAATGGGGCCTCATGCGTGACTTGATGCCAAAATACCTCCCTCACGTTCCATTGGGAGCGATCTTAGTCTACTGACATTCTAAGTACATGTTTTTCTATTGTATTCTCATTCTCATTTCCATGGAGTTATCTTGCAGACAGCAAATCTAATAACCACACAAGGAGTTGACTGCCCCACGCATATGCAAAATGAGTTGGAAAAGATCCACAATGTACTGAAATTTGTGTGCGACACTCACCAATTACCTCTTGCTCAGACATGGGCTATGTCCCCACTCACTACTTTTGCTTCCCATGATCAAATTCTGAAAAAGAGTTGTAACAGTTTTCATACTAGATGCCTTGGAAAAGTTTGCATGTCAACAGCTGGTTTACCATATTATGTTCAAGACTTGCGCATGTGGTCATTTCGGAAAGCATGTAAGGAACAACACTTGGACAAGTCCTGTGGCTTTGTTGGCAGGGCACTAGTGTCCCATGGTTCATGTTTCTGTGAAGATGTAACCAAACTCAGTCAAGAAGAATACCCTTTGGTTCACTATGCACTCATGAGTGAGTTGAGCAGTTGCTTTGCAATCTTCTTGCATAGTATAGAAAGCAATAACGACTATGTTTTAGAGTTTTTTCTACCGTTACACAGAGAAGATGGCAGATACGTACATAACTTGGTGCACACATTGAAGCACAGCATCGAAATAGCCTCAGGATTTGAACTAGGTGATACTATGGAAGTTGTTGGACTACCTATGGATCTCTCTGCAAACATACAACCTGATAATATCCAAACATCCTCGTACTTGATGGATACAAACCCTCAAAGTACCATCATATCCTCAATCACAACAGCAAAGACCAAGATACTGGAATCAGTTTCAGAGTCGGTTGTAGCAGATGTAGCTAAAGCTAACTATACACATGTCGTAAACCAATTATCACCCACACAAGATTTTCTTAATAATAATGATGGTACCATAACTAGCACAGAAATTGTGGTGCATGATGATGTTATAAAAGACGGCGACAATACTACTTCCAATCGTGCTATGGTCATGCAGATAACAAGCGAAACAATTACTGATGCTGGAGAAAAGAGCAACTATTTGAAAAGAGGTAGAAAGCGTAAAATAGACTCGCTTTCAATGGAGGTAGTCAAGAAACATGTTGGGAAACCAATAGACGAAGCTGCGAAGAGCCTTGGTGGTAAGTTATCTTACTTGTTTATAGTTATTTGTAGGCTTTCATTTGAATACTTCTTCACAATAACAGCATTTTTTCGCCACTTGGTTCTTTTCCAGTCAGCAGGTCTACATTAAAGCGTTTCTGTCAAGATAATAATATGACCAGTTGGCCATTACCAAAGCACAACAAAAAAACTGCCTGCATTACTGACTCAAAGCTGTCACAAACATCACGGTCAAATCAAAACTTACAACAGTTTACGAATGTGCGTTTTGGTTTATTTGGTGTCGTGATCCTGTTGATAAGGGTTAAGCGGTGGAGTTGTGCAAGTAAACATCATGGGTTTTCAAGCAATTGGTGGAGTTGTGGGAAGCATAGCCATCTTTCTTTTAAGTCAGATTCAATATACCAAGTAGCACGACTCATGGTATTCCTGCAACGGTGGAAAAATAAGAAGTCAACCAGGCATCCAATGCCGAAAAGAGATCACCTAGAGAGCACAGAAAAACCACTAAATAAATTAAATGTTGATAGGAAGCTTCCAGACACAAAAAATTTTTATGCACCCCCAAACCAGATCAAGTCCAATGAAGTCTCAGATACAAGGAAGGTGACGGTGAAGGCAACTTTTAAAGATGATATGATAAAGGTTCAAATCCCTATTTCATCGCGCCTGTTTGAACTACAAAATGAAGTGGTGCATAGGACTAAGTTAAAGAGTGCAGGCTTTCGTCTAAAATACAAGGATGAAGATGATGACCTGATACTCCTTGCGTGTGATGCTGACTTGCAGAATCTTCTAGGAAGGTATTCAACAAGTAACAACACTACTGTTAAATTAATCATCCAGGCCGATGATTAAGCAATAAAATTATTCCACTTCCATAATGGTGGTCGTGTATTGTATTTTATGGACCTTTGATGTTCTTATTTAAACTAACAATTGTCTGACTGTCTATTCTGGAGAAAAACTACCTTTGAATAGATGGGGGCTATCGAGTATACAAATTATCATATGTATGTATATTGTATAATATGTGAGCCAGCATCAGAGATAAAACATATACATGATACAAAATGAGCCTTCCCCTTTATCTATATATGCTCTAGTTCCAATTAATGCTTACCAGGGGGAGAGGTGAAAATAGAGCAATCACCATGAGACTTTTAATACCACAATTTATAAAAGTCCATAATAAACTGTGACAGGATTGTAAGTAAATCAAGTCAAAATATAGAAAACTGACACATAAAGGATTTCTGAATTTGAGATTGTTGCGTGTCAAGCATGGGTTAAGATCATGGCATATTATGACAATATGTAGTAAAGGATGTATAAACCATCACATGCATACAGTTTCCTGATTTTGGCAAGTTTTTCACTAACACAATCATGTATGATATAATACGAACTTATGTCATCTTGCATGCAAAAAAAACTAGTAGTAATCAAGTTACAATAGTCGGATTATGTATCAGAAGTAATTCACTGAGCTTCAGACTTCATATATTTAGATAATGTGAATTCTAAATGAATATTTTAATTTGGTATGTGATGAGACTACATAACAATTGACAAGCATACATGCGTATAGTTATGGTTGATTAGAATTGTGAACACACTTGGATGAAAATAACCGGCCTGGATAGACTAACCATTGTTTTGGTGGTCAGAAGTGGTACATCCGCATAGTCATAAGCATATGAGCAGCTTGAGAGAACACATGCTAAAAAGCTGTTAGAAGGGTAGTCGCTTATTGATTTAGTGTACGAGTGAGGGGCCGCACTGCACAGATGGAACCACAATGCAGCATTAGATCAGAATGTTGACAAAACATGAATATTAGTGGTTTCATATTACATTTGAATGTTGTTTCTCCATGATGTTTGAGAAACACGTTTATTTGATACAATAATTTGAGTGTATATCTTGCTTGCACATAAAACCATAGTCTCACTCAGCTCCACAGCTTATGCGTGCGTGTGTTTATATGACATGCATTTTACGAGGACATGATCCAAGATCTCCTATTTGGTAGCAGATTCTAGGTTGTAGTATGAGAGTATGCAAAAAGAAAAGAGCTGACAGCTAAAATTTGCTGGCGGTGTATTCATGTGTTGCGACAGCGAATACCTTGTAACTAAAGTCTCGAAAAAAATCTGTCAGCGTAATTGTTAATCTAAACAAGTCAAGCTCCACATAATTGTTAATCTACACCTATTGTGGAATAGTAGAGAATCGTGGGAAATAGCCAAATAACAACACTTATGAATGCTGATTGGAATTTAAACAGATGGCCATATACGCGAAATGCTAGATCAACAAAAGGTAATTTATAAAAAATAAAAATGATTATGATATGACTAAACCAACAATCAGCTATACTTGTCATATATATATATATATATATATATATATATATATATATATATATATATATATATATATATATATATATATTTTCCCCTTTTCAAAGTAGTAGTCCAAAGGTAGTACTGGTGAAGTAGGTAAGTTTTATAAATTTTTTCGTAAACTTTTTTTATTCTGTTTTTATAAACTTTTTTCAGTCCTTTTAAGTCACGGGTGTGTTTTTGTCCTTTGAAGTCAGGGTTGAGATCACATACGTTGTGAAACACGTTTTCACTACACTTTTTGCATGGTATATTCCTTTTGAAAGTGACATCCTTATTCACAAAGTTTCACCTTCACAAAACAAAAACAAGCAATAGCTACAAGCAGTATACAAAGTTTCAATTCACAAAACAAAAACAAGCAAATATCTACAAGCATTCACAAAGTGTCAATTCACAAAACAAAGACAAGCAATAGCTACAAAGTTTCACGTAGCGTTTGGTATGTTGTAATCAAAGTGAGAATAAAAAAGGTTATTACGGTAGAATAAAAAAATCTTGTTTGTTTACACATTTACAATGTAATGATTCATTGCAAGGAATGATTCATTACACCGTTCATTCCTTAGGAGTCCCCTCATTTTTTTTTCATTACATCTTGTAATGAAATAAAAATTACATAAAAGTCCATATTAACTAACCACATTAAATAAACTTCCTATCATCAATGGTCATTTTAGTCTTTTTTATCGATTTTATTACGTCTTATCTTACCAACCAAATATGATTAATAACAGTAATAAATCATTACATTGCGCCATTCATTCCATTACATCGTTTATTCCATTCATTTGATATTTCATTCCTTCCTACCAAACGAACCCTCAATTCATAAAAATTAAAAAAATAATAATAATAATAATAATATATATACAAAAAAAAAAGAAAAAAGAAAAAAAAAAGAAGCAAATAGCTACAAGCATTCACAAAGTTTCAATTTACAAAACAAAGACAAGCAATAGCTACAAACAGTATACAAAGTTTCAATTTACGATGAATTCATCACCGTTTTACACGAACGAGGTATAATTTTACGCTATTACATATATAAGTTTACATAAAATACACATTGAGACGGCTCTTATTTTTAATCATATGGCAGTAAATTCGAAGGTGGCAAAGTGTTTGCCGTCCATTCGGTTATGCAACGACAAGTATTTTTTTTTTATTTTTTTATTTTTAATCTTCATCGCCTTCCTCAATTTTTTTATAAGCAGATTCAACATACACATTTTCAACATAAGCAGTTTCATTAAACAATTCAAGAAACTGCTTAAACCATCAAGCAAATAGCTTTCAATATA
The DNA here is from genome assembly GCA_030686995.1 of Artemisia argyi. Classification (NCBI taxonomy): domain Eukaryota; kingdom Viridiplantae; phylum Streptophyta; class Magnoliopsida; order Asterales; family Asteraceae; genus Artemisia; species Artemisia argyi. The sequence goes on from CM060681.1 coordinate 36,334,646, forward strand.
AGCATATACCACTTTGAAAGTGACTGCCCCATTCACAAAGTTTCACCTTCACAAAACAAAAACAAGCAATAGCTACAAGCAGTATACAAAGCTTCAATTCACAAAAGCACTTTAGACTCAGATTATCGTTTTATCATATATGGCTGCAACATTGAAGGTTGCAAAATCAAGTTTTTTTTTACCGTCCATTCAGTAATAACACGCCAAAATCAAGTTTTTTTTTTTTTTTTTTTTTTTTTTTTTTTTAAATCATCATCGCCTTAAATTGAAACTTTGTATATTGCTTGTAGTTTTATAAGCATATAAGCAAAAAACAATAACCACTATCACACATCACATAAACTGCATTCACCATAAGCAGTTTTATAAGTATATAAGCAAAAAAACCATGATAGATCTAAAAATATCTAACAATAACCAACCATCACATATGATCACTTACCCACCATCACGTATCATCACTTACCCACTATAACCACACAAAAACATCACCATAAACCATCACGTATCAACACTAAGGGTACAAAAACCAACCCAACCATCACAGAGATGGTAAAAAAAACACCATCGAGATGTTTTTGTTACCTCAACAAAGAAACCATAAACCTTCACAAGAAACCAGAAAGATCTAACAAGAAACCAGAAACCATCACTATTTTTTTAGATCTAAAAACCAACCAGTTTCATCACTAAGAAAACATCACAAGAAACCAACCATCATCACTAGTTTTTTTAGATCTAAAAAGATTTAACAGAAAAAATAACATCATCTCGTTTTTTTAATCTAAAAAGATCTAACAGAAAAAAAAAAAAAAAAAAAAAAAAAAAAAAACATCATCTCCTTTATTAGATCTAAAAAGATTTTAAAAAAATAAAAAATAAATAAATAAATCATCACTAGTCTTTTTAGATCTAAAAAGATCTAACAGGGAAAAAAATCATCTCGTTTTTTAGATCTAAAAAGATCTAACAGAGTGTAAAACCCACATTTTCATAATACGTTTGAATTACTAAAATGCCCTCCAATTTGAAATTTTGAAGAAGTGTGTACGTTTACCAAACAAGCCCTAAATCAAAAACGGTTATGGTACAATCACAAATGTGAACTTGTAACTTCAAGTAAATAATATTTGAGCTACTACAACATCATATAAACTCAAGAATGTGAAATTTGGATTAAAACATAAGTGGTGCACGTTACGTGACCTATAGGGGTCCAAAAACATTAAAACTTGTACACAACCTTAGAAATAAATTACTATGACTATCCTAAGTTTTTATTTAGAGGAAATTAAATACCTAACTTATTTTAAATATTTGTTTACCTAAGAAATTAATATAAATATAATTTCTAAGCTTCCTAAATTACAAAATCGATTATAATTAATATGTAAAATCACAAAATTGGCTATGATTGCCATTCTTCCCCCCAATCACGAATTAATTGATGACTTTCCTTCCAAAAACTATCCTATATTCATCCATAATCCGAAATTCCCATAACAAAATTTCTAAACACCTAAAACAAACCCTAAACGCCTCTTAAAATCAAAATCGGCTGAATAATAATTTCTGGAAACCCTTGGGTATTTTTCTTAATCTTCTTTTGAAGTAAGGAGGCTGGGAAAAATAGTGTTTGAGGTGGTTGAAGCGTGATTTGATTGTCTGGAGTTTTCTTTGTCAATTTATTCAACCGGGCATAATAAATCGTTCTGATCTTTTCCTTTGTTAATTCTCCATCAAGGTAATTTTGTAACATCCTATAACCTTTATTTAACGTGGGAAAATTGTTCATGCACACTAAAAAAATTATTTGGACCGAAAACCTAATTAAACCCCTAAAAATGGAAATAAATTGCATTCGGCTGGAAATGAATTTTGTGAGCATCAAACGTATTTTCTACAGGTCCTACATTGATTATATAACTCTAATAAAATGGATTCTATGATTTTATAACTCAGAAACTTGCTTTGTGAATTTATTTTGATAATCGGGTTTTTATAGAAAACGAAAATAAAATACAATAAATAAGAAAAAGGGGGTACGAATTTATGGTTAGGTATTTTCTATTTTTTTTTTTGATGGTTAATGTTTTTAATGGTGAAGTAATGATTACATGATGATTGGTGATTTAGGTTTATGGTTTATGATTTTTATTTATAACCGAATTGAATTTTAAATACATAAGGGTGTGTTTTGTAATTTTCCAAACTTAAGGGATATTTTTTAACCTATAATAGATCAGGGGTAATCTGAACAAAATGATAATGAAGGTGTTTTGTGTTAATTTTGTAATTTGGAGGGTTAAATTGATAATTATGTGATTTAATTAAATCGAATTGTAATTAATTGAATTAAGGGGTGTGTTTTGTAAAATTTATAAATTCAGGGCTGATTCATACATATTTGGTATTGAGGGTTATAATGTGCAAGTTTGGTAACTTAAAAGGTTTATTTGTAATTTCTATAATTAAAAGGGTGTAAATTGTATTTATTCTAATTAAAGGACTAAACTTGTAAATTATGAAAGTAAAGGGGCTGTTTTGAATAGATATTATATTAGGGGCTGAAATAGTATACTTTTGATAATTAAGGGTTATAAGTGTTAATTTAAATTAAACATGGTTGTAATTGTAAATTAAATAACAAAAAGGGCTTATTTGGTAAATAATATAACTTGAGGGTTTAGATGGTAACATTTGGTAAACTTGAAGTATTGAATGGTAAATATTACTAATTTGTGGAAATTTGGTATAAAATATGGAACTTTGGCAATATTTACACTTTTGACCCTTAACTTGTTTATTTGACATATTTAAACCCTAATCATGAAAATGATTAATAGAAGAAAAAAAAAACCCTAATCTTGGAAAACTTGTATAATTTGAAACCCTTAACTTATCTAGTTATGGGAACTTGTTAAAATGATAAAACTAAGGATATTGAATATGACTAAAATTGGAAAATTGCTAAAATGGGAATTCTGCTATTTATGGAAACCTGTTAATTTTGGAAAATACTATTTATGGAAACTTCTAAAGGTGGAAACCTTCTAAATAAAGAAACTTACTAAAAATGGAAAGATAACTAAAAGAGGTAACTTACGTGATTTGGACTCTTCTTAATTCGAATCCACTCTCTTCTAGGTTGGTGAAGGGGGAATGACCGTTCTCTTTTCGTTTGGTCTCGGTTTGTTTTGACTCGGCAAAGGTACAGATATTCCGTACTCTTTCAGTAAGAGTACACACTTTCTCTCTCTTGACTTTGTCTTTGACTTGATTAACATGTTATGACTTCCGTTTGGTCTTGGTTATGATCCTTCGTACTTGGCCCTATGATTGATGGGTTCCACTGGTATTTGTGATCCTATTGTTATTCATTTGGACTCTTATGGTATGGTGTTGACATGACCCGTTCGATAACCTTTCGTGACCTCAACCTTTGAACCCTTGGGGGACATTGAATGTTCTTTGGGATATTATAACGGGAGGTGAAATCTCTTTTCTTAAAGTTATGACATGGAAACATTTAAAGGAGAAATTATTCTATAACGACACTTTTAATATGATTTAAGACTAATCTTATATGGGATTTTATAAATTCATGAAGACCACTTTTAAAGAATATCTTGTGAAAACCGTTATTAAAGAATCACCTTTATAAATGTCATCTTTTGGAAGATCTTTTCTAAATGAACTTTTGTTATAAACCTTTTAAATGGGATTGTACTACGAACCTTTTTAAACAAGTGATGGGAACCTACTAAATTGATCTTTTGTTTTAAACTCTCATTATGACCCTTTTGATCATGAACTATGGGACTTTGGAACTTGGAATAATGAACTCTGTGGATTGGAACATTGGCTTTGACCTCTCCATTTTGACCCGTTGATATCACATCTTTGATTAATCCCTTGATATAGATCCTTTGACATTGATCCTTGATATTAATCCTTGATATTGAACTTTGATATTGAACCTTTGACATTGAACCTTTGATTATGACTTGGCATTTATACTTGATATTGAACCTTGACCACATGACCCTTCAGTATTTACCCAGGTATTACTTGTTGTGGAGTAGCCACAACCATAGCATTGATGCACCAATGTTATGTACTCTAGTATGGTTGGAGAGATGTACCACACCGTCCCTGATTATTGTTATCGACTACTGCTATGATTGTTATTGGCCTGCAGGGGCGTATGGATGCATCCTAGATTTGATTGATTGATTGTGACTATTGTATTGACTACATTGATATTTGCTACATTGATTGGTGACTGGGTGTGCGTGCATTGCAACCCCTCACATATTGGGAGCTAGCTACTCCATATTGGGCTACTATTGTATTGTATTGATTGATTGATTGGGCCTGAGGAAAATACTGAATTCCACATACATTACATCTTACATCTTACACTTAACCTTTATACTTAACCTTTGAAAACCTTTGATTATCCATTGACACCACATGTAAACTATCTTCGTATTGCTTTGTTTATCATATCTCTTTTGTATTGTATTGTTATTCGATTGATATCTGTTCACTGAGCTTTGTAAGCTCAGCCGCATTTCTTTTCCTGCGGCAGGTTTAATAGGAAGCTGAGTTATGGACGAAGGTTTTGCTTTTGGGCTTAGAAGACTTCACCCTGTTAGATACTTTCTGGACTTAGAGATGATTAAAAGCATCTATATTGGGCTTAGATTATTGTTTCCCTTTTGTACCTTATATTTTGATTAGTTTTCTTTTGTTATCTTGTAAGTTTTGAATTAGTATTGTATCTCCGTTTCACTTGTGTTCTGAATTGACTCCATAATGTTGCACTTTAGCCCTTCTCAGGTTGGGGTGTTACACAGAGGGTTAGAATATAAAAAATAAAGAGGATATGTATATCTCCACCCACACACACATACACACACAAAATAATAAATAAATAAAATAAAAAAAAAAAATCATCACTAGTTTCTTTGGATCTAAAAAGATCTAACAGGGGAAAAAAATCATCGCGTTTTTTAGATCTAAAAAGATCTAACAGAGGGTTAGAATATAAAAAATAGAGAGGATATGTATATCTCCACCCAAAAAAACAAAAACAAAAACAAAAACAAAATAAAAATAAAAAATAAAAATAAAAATAAATCATCACTAGTTTTTTTAGATCAAAAAAGATCTAACAGAAGAAAAAAAAAAACATCATCACTAGTTTTTTTAGATCTAAAAATATCTAACAAAAAAAATAATAAAAACATCATCACGTATCATCACTTACCCACCATAATCACACAAAAATATCACCATAAACCATCACGGAGATAGTAGTAAAAAAAAAACACCATCGAGATTTTTTTTTTTTAATCATAAACCACCTTCAAAACGAGTGATTTTAGATCTAAAAACGACTTTTTAAATCTAATATATATATATATATATATATAGTGAGGATCACGTGCGGATACATTTTTTTAGTGCGGACGTGCGGATAGATCTGGACCGCCCATTCCAGATCTGATATTGACTTTTTGTAAAAAAAGTTAAGATCTGACGCTAATATCACGGTACCAATTGATCATGAAAATGATTTTTTTGATTTTTTTCCCTTCTCAGCGATCCTTTCTCTAGTTGTGTTCTTTTATTTTTTCAGATTTTTCTGAGCACTTTTTTCTTTTTTGATTATGAGTGCTAATGTGATATTAACGATATTATGAGTGGTACCGTGATATTATGCTTTTTTACATGTAAAAATGAACCGTGATATTACGATATTAAGAAAAAGTTAAAGTCATATTAAAAAAAAATTAACTTTGATATTAAGAAAACATGATAGTTACGGCGATATTAACAATTTTTATTAAGAAAAAGTTTTTACGATATTAAAAAAGTTATTGTGATATTAAATATTTTATTAAAAAAAAAGTTTCAGAATCTGATTTTGACCAAGATCAGATCTTGACTTTTGTAAAAAAGTCAAAATCAGATTCTGATATCACAATACCTTTAACGATGAAAACGATTTTTTTTGAAATTTTTTTCAGCGATTCTTAATTATTTGTTGTCCTCTTTATTTTTTTAATTTTTTCATATTTTTTTGCATTTTTTTCAGAAAAAAAAAGCTAATACGATAGTAACGATCTTAAAAAAAGACGGGATATTTACGATATTGCCACTCCGCCTTTTTCAGATGGTTGACTAGATGGAGGGTTGAGATTCGTCCGTACCATCCGCACTAAAAGACAAAAACGTACCTGATCCTCACCCTATATATATATATATATATATATATATATATATATATATATAATTGTGAGAGAAAAGAGAGAGAGAGAAACATAGAGTTACACACACATGAGAGAGAGAGAGAGAGAGAGAGAGAGAGAGAGAGAGAGAGTAATATACCGGGGGTGAGCTGTAAACGTGTTTTCAAATGCAGTTTGACTTCTTTTTTTTAATTGTAATAAAAATTAAAAGTATTTGTATAACAAAAGTAAGGGCCTGTTTGTTAAAATTTTTTGGTTAAGTCATGTTAATTAAGAGATGACTTAATGCAGACATCCTCAGTTTTATTACTTAATATTTTAAGTTATCTTTCTCTAATAAGTCACAAACAAACAGTTTTCATATAACTTAATTAATTCAGTTTTTTTCATATTAAGTCAATTAAGTCGAAATCAAACGCCCCCTAAATGTATAATAAAAGTAAATGTATAACAAAAGTATTTGTGTGTGTGTGTGTTTCTTTTTTTTTTCTTTTTTTTTAATTGTATAACAAAATTTTTGTTAAAAGTTGTAAAAAAAACTGTAAATCAAAGGGCAAAATTGAGGTCCAAAATATCGGGCCTTGGACCCTGCTACCAAGGGTTGCCGCCCCTGAAATCCCGCTACCAGGGGCACTGTCCCTGGACCCCCGTGATTCGGGGATTCGCGACAATTGAATTTCACATTATAAGTTGTAAAAAGTTGTAAAAAAAATAAGTTGTAAAAATGTTATAAAATTTGTTAAAGTTATAAATGTTATAAAATATGTTAAAATTTGTAATGTATTTTCAGGAGTTCGGTTTTGACGAGCAACTAACGGATTAGGTGCAAAATACAACTATTGGTCAACCATGCGGGTATTTAAATATTAATTTATTATTTTTATTATTTAATAAATAAGCACCCGAATGACCTTTTATTAATTCATTGTTTTCTTTTCAGATATTGCTCAGTATTTGAATAACTGGCTGCGAGATTACTCACACATGTTTATCTCGTTTATTACCGATCAATATCGCAGCTACGCCCAGACAACAACGTGCAGAGTTAAGAGTCAACGCGCGTTGTTGAAATTATATTTGGGCGGCACACAATCCAACTTAAACACGTTGTTGAGTTCGATCGATAAGATACTCATTTCGTATGAAACTGCGATAAAAGAGAGTTTTAATAGAAGCATAAACGAGAAAATAAATAAATGTGATATACCACTATTTCCAGAATTGTTGTATAAAGTTTCCAAATATGCTTTCAAACACATGTTCAAAGAACTCCACCTGTCGATCGCCGTAGAAGATTGTAGCCATCAGTTGGTGTCAGTTTATGGACTACCATGCTTTCACGAAATGCGCATCTTTGCAATTCGTGGTAAGTATATGAAATTTATGACTATCAAGTTATTTTCCCCATTAATATCAGTAATTTATATAAGTCATTTTTAATTAATGCAGAATGGGTCATTCCACTTGATGTCTGTTCCGTGGCCTATTATCAATAGGCCACCGCCTGAAGATGGTCCTTCTAGTGAACTTAAAGATGATCCTTCTTTTGAAAATGACATGCGACAATTCAAGAATGCTTTTAGCAAAGCGTCGTTGTTTGTCATGAAAAATATGTTAAAGAAGGTGAGAGGGATATACCAACCTGAATCTGTTGACATACGTGAACCTGCTATTCAGAAAAGTACCCGTGGACGTCCGAGCGCAAAGGACAAAAAGTCTAAGGCTACAAAAGTCCCGGACTTGAATGAAGTACCAACCGTAGATCACCGAAGAAGCACAAATTCAAGATCTATAAAAGTCCCGAACTTTAGCAAAGAACCTGCAAGACATAGTTCTTACACGGGTTCTAGAGTTCAACAAAGTATAAGACACAGGTTATACGTTGGATATAGAGGTAGCAACTATTTTATGGAGCAGATTCCAAAGATTTTCCATCCATACATAATAAGTATATATAATGTGCTAGGTGATGGAAATTGTGGGTTTCAGTGCGTTACCCACGGTATTGTTCAAGACGAAAATAGGTGGCGCGAAGTTAGACAGATGTTATTGCAAGAGTTAGATAGAAATAGTTTACTTTACATAAGTATGTGGTCGCAGAGTAACTTAACCGAATTCGCTGGTCAGTAAACTGGTTCAAAAATTGATCTGCATCGGGAGATCGCTGGATGATTATGCTAAACACGGGGTTGGTTATTGCTTCACTGATTAACCGACCTGTTGTATTTATATCCCAACAGGGTTGGAATACATGTTTTCCGCTTTTTACCGGTCCAAACTTATCACAAGGAACTGGCCCCCTTGTGATTGCCCGTGTGGGGAATGACTCCTGTGCTCACTTCATTTGTCTGACGCTAGACGAAAATTCAGCACTTTCGAATACTCACCCACAATGGGGGAGGTACAGACTCCCAGATGCATTCGAATGGGCGACTTTATATTACGATCGACAACACATGTTGTAAATAATTGTACAGACAAAACATTGTAAATGATTACTGATTTATGTTGTAAATAATTATACTGACAAAACATAGTGAATGATTACTGATTTATGTTGTAAATAATTTTTTGTATTATGACACCGACAAAACATAGTAAATGATTAAAAATTTATTTAAATTGCAAAAATCGTCCTTGTGGTTTGGCCAAATTGCACGTTTCGTCCTTGTGGTTCAATAAGTGCAAAGATCGTCCTTATTTTGCACTGTTACACGTACTTTTGGTCCTTCAATATTGAAATTTGGCAAACCACAAGGACGATTTTTGCAATGATGGAGGACCAAAAGTGCACGTAACAGTGCAAAATAAAGACGATCTTTGCACTTAATGAACCACAAGGACAAAACGTGCAATTTGGCCCAACCACAAGGACGATTTTTGCAAGTTACTATTAATAATAACATTATTGATTGATGTTGTAAATTATTATGCAAATTCTTTGGCCAGGTGGAACAAAAAATCCTTTCTTGTGTCGCTATCGGAGAGGATTAATTATAGAAATGACATCCTGTACAGTATCTACTGGTGGGCAACCATATTATGCATGTCCTTATTCAGTAGTAAATGATCATACATTTGCTTAGTTATGTAAATATATAAATAATTTGTTTGTTAATAATACATTTCTTATAATTTTCTTAACATGTAACAGCCAGGTACATATGACTATGGGTGTGGATACTTCATGTGGAAAGCTGAATTTCAAAAGAGATACTTTAATCAAGTCTCTTTTTCAACGCAGTGCTCAAACTGCGTTGCTAAAGATAATAAGATTGACCAGCTTGAAGCAAGAAAAAAGACGTTATTGTGTCAAAAGAAGCTGTTGATGACAAAAATAAAGACGCTGGAGATGGAGTTAGAATTGGCAAGGAATCCTAAGGATCACGCTTGTTAGTCGGGTGCAAGGCTCCATGATCTTTTAAATGAAATGAATAATCTTCATATGTAGTAGATGTTGTTGTTTTTAAATAATGTGTTAATGTTGTTGTTTAATTGAATAATAACAGTTGTTGTTGTAGTTGTTTAATGTGATAATGTTTAACGTGCTATTGTTGTTGTTGTTAATTAAATAAACACTGTTGTAAATATTAATGGGCTTATGTCTATTCACATTTATCTCTAGTGGGCTTTAGGGTTTGAGATGCATTCATCCACCCTATATAAACAATCCACTTGTAACCTTGATGATGGCTTAATAATAATTCCCTCTTCCTCTCTTGTTCTTGTTAATTATTGTATAACACGTTATCAGCACGAAGTTTGCTCCAAACAAAAAGAGGTAAATATTAAACCGTATAGTGTGTTAACTCGTATGCTATTATAATTCTTTTACAGCAATTCTTAAGAACCGTATTTGTTATAGCTATGATGATTAATGCGCTTCTGTTGAGGTTGGGTCCTCACATTTGTATCTGATTAAAGATGAATCATATAATAGTAAACATGATTATAAACATAAAATAAAAATTGGAATTCACTTCGTATTACAGGTTTATTACTTTTTTTTTCCTTCTAGTTACAGATTTATTTTTGCACTTCGCATTTACATATTTATGCTATTGGGAATTGTGATTTATCTTCTTATTATTTTTTTTTTTAATTAACAAAAAATAATAAATGTTCTATTATGACTGCAAAAGAGAGAACCAATATAACACAACCTCATGTTGTTGTTTAAGAAAAAAAAATATTTAGAACTTCAAGTTCTAATTTGGTTCCATCAATAGCATAACATCATGTTATTTTGAAAAAAAAAAGATAGATAGAAAAAATTAGAACCTCAAAATTCTAATATGGTTTTTTCAATAATCAATATGAAAAAAAAAAAAAAAAAAAAAAAAAAAAAAAAAAAAAAAAAAAACTCGTGTTATGACTGAAAAAATATCATAACCTCAAGTTATGAGTAAAAAAAGATTAGAACCTCAAGTTCTAATATTTATTCATAATAAAACCTCAAGTTTTATTACAATGAATAAATTAAAAATACAATAACCTCAAGTTATTGTATCTCTTTTAATGAACATCAAGTTCAGTTATTATTCTCTCAAGAGAATCACAATATCATAACCTTGCGTTATGTATATAATGGTTTAATGAACATAAAGTTCTACTATGATTTCCTCAAGAGAATCAATACATAACCTCATGTTATGTTGAAATTTTTTTTTTATTAGAACCTCAAGTTCTAATTTGATTCTAATAGAATCAATGACATAACCGTTATATTTTATAATTGATTCCCTCAAGAGAATCAAACAATATATTTTTGTGTTATCGTTATATATTTGTATAGAACCTCAAGTTATATTATTCTTAATTTTGTCGATATAATTATTTAATAATATACTATTTGCTAAATTCTTGATTCGCATATGTGATATCGGCTAAAATTATTTTGCAAATTGATGGCATGATATTTGCTAAAGTTATAATTATTTAATCATTTATTTGCTTGGCTTGTGTAAACTATATGCATTTACTATGAATAATGCATGTTTTTGTCTATCTTTTCCGAATCAATTATGTGTTCATCATAAGGTATCTATAAATCTGTACTATATATGTTGCATGGAAATTGAAAGTATGTGTTTAATATGTGTTGCATTGTTATCATACTATTAAATTATGATCAATATTCAATAAATGTTGATAGCTTAAAACACAACGCTTTATAATTACATAAATCACAAGAAGAATATTCTTAAATTATATGTACATCTGTCTAAATATGAGTATTACATAAAGTCATAAACATATGACCAAATTCAAAAACATGATTCAGTCCTCTATGTAGTTTGCATGTGGTATCGTATATTCGTATATGTGCTTTTGAGCCCACATGAACATTAATTATTACAATATGTTTTCATGAATATCGTATTACCATATGTTTTCATCGGAATTGACTATTCCATCCGTAAAGGTAACTCTTAAACCCTACTATGTTCATTAAATATTACACCATTCGTTGATAATTAAATATTACTCGACTATGTTATAGTGAGATTTTATCACTTAAAGCTAATAATCTATTCAGTTGAATCTATTATGAACATGGTATGGTATCTGTTATAAATAACTACAAAGTTATGTAAGGTTAAGAATTGAAACCTAGAACACCAATTTGTGTTAATTCTTATGTTGATTAATGATTTACAAAAAGTGTTTTGAACGTAAGGTAAATAAATTTTTACATAATTACTTGTTGCAAAGTGGCTTTGCATCTCATCATATGCAATCGTCTTTGATAGCCCTTGTACCTTGGCATGTTATTGATTGACTGTATACACTAACAATCTTTGTTTAAAAAACTGCTTTGATATATATTACGGCTCACAGTTCTATAAAGGGAGCAATTGGTTCGGTCAATTTAGTTTTTATTCAAGGAGAACCTCATCTTCTCCGTGAGTACATTAAAAAGGAATAGTTAACGATGAAAGATTCGTTAAATTATGGTAAGATCTCAAGGATACATTACCACACAAAAGCAAGTAATATTCCCAAAAAAATCTCGCTATGATTGTATGCACCTCAAGCTACATTAAAAAAAAGACATAAGCGAGTTCGGTCTCAAAATTTTAGTGTTAGTATGAATTAAAAAGAAAATATATTACGGTGAAAGATCTGTTAGATGTATGTCAAAATCTAAAAGAAAGATTTGACCATCATAAGCAAGAGATTCTTGCAAATACGAGCACATTTTTCGCAATATCAAGTAGTACATCTGAATGATGAAAAGAAAAAAATGCGATGAGATGGTTAATGCCTCGAATATACTTATATATCGAGAACGATGCTTTGATATGAAAGAAATGGGCATGTTTGAACAAACACGATAAACCCGTTTACTAAAATTGCTCCATATTATCGTGTTAAACAAAATTGTTAGGCAACCTCAAGTTGCAACATAAAGATCTCCATTCCTTCAAGTGAATGTGATAAAACGATCAACATAAGATGTTCATTCCCTCAAGTGAATGAGATAAAATGATCAATATGAGATCCTCATTCCCTCATGTGAATGTGATAATGTAACGATAAATGGTTAAAGATCATTTATCATGGTAAATGCTATGGTCGAGGAGTATGACAATGACAAACCACTAGTAGTGGCGAAAATACAATAAGAAAAGAGCAAACAAAAATGCAATGTGATGTATATGAAATACAAGTGTGTCAAAGATATTACACACTATATTCATAGATTTAAAAATCTGTGCTAGCGCATTTTTCTCCACAAAAGAAATATAACATTGTCATGGGAAACGAAATTAAGTTCTTTTATATCTTCCTCGACATGCATTATATAAAGATTAGTAAAAGCTAATCACTGCCATAAACTTTAGTTTATGAGCAATAATAATTATAATATTTTTTGGCATGATCAGTTAAAACATCCTGAGTCATTAATGATGCGAAAGCTATAGAAGAATAAAATTCTTCAATCTAATGTTATTATCTCTCAAAAGAAGTTGATTATTAATCTATCAACTAGAATGGGGACTCAATTCCTCAATTTTCTGGAAAGAAAACAAATGGATATATGTAAGCATACAAATCCATTGTATGAACCATTTAGAGTTTTAAAATCGATGCATCGTCTAAATGGTCACTAAATCGCAACCTCAGGTTTGCATGATTAATAGCTCAATGCGAGCCTAACATTCCAGAGTAAGTATTTCATCATGAAAATGCGATGAATTATTTCTAAATTATCAAATGAAACTGAGAGAAAAAACTTGTGTTGTTGTATGGGGCCATATTATAATATGCACAACAACAAAATTAGCATCATGCCAATATGTTATTATAAATCCTCCATTTTATAATTGGTTTTGGTTATAAACCAAACATATCCTATTTTTGTTTTTTGTGTGCAAATTACTCCACCTAAATGCACATAAATGGGATATAGAAGATGGTTAATTCCTTCAGGAGGAGAGAAGTAGCTGCAAATTCAGAATGAATTATCATATTCTGTTGATCCTCGAAAGAATTTTTTTTAATTAATTGATTATTCAATGGATAATCTAATAGCTATAAATAAACAATGGCCAAAAACAAAATTTCAGCTACTCATGCTCTAATTAGAAGTTGTCCTTCAAGGACACTATTTTATTATGACATGCCTCAAGCATGGTAGACAAATCGATTCCAAATAAAATCCTCGATGAAAACTATGGAGCATGAAAATAAGATGGTTGTTCGAGGTATAAAATACCCCATAATAGTCTCATAAAGAGACATTAGACATGAAGGTTCCAAACGAACCTCAAATAGCTAATGAGATCTCAATAAAGTATGATGTCAAATCATATGGAATCGAAACAAAAACGACGTCGATAAATTTGTTTACATACAATATAGCGCTTGCTATTATGAAATAATGAGGATCATAAATCAATTGCGCTCACTGAAACGATTGGCCAACGTGAAAAGACACAATCTCGTGAAAATACGATAAGTATTGGGACATGGAGTCCATACACATGAATGTGTAAAATTTATTAGATATACATCAATCTTTGTGCGAATACGAAATAAGAGCTCTAAAGTTATGTCTTTTAAGACATGAGTTGTGAATAAATAAATTCACAAAAACACAAAGTTGATTATTAAAAGACATATTGTCTTGAGGTGGATGTAAATATCTTATTGATATTTTACGAGACAATCAATATTGAAGTATTTAATTCGCTCTAAATAATTTTTATTAGAGCTCTCATATACCATGAATGATCTGTAATGCATCAAGCATGTCTAGTAACTTCAAATTCTTGAAGCAATTAATAAAGTTCTCAAGAACTCTACTTGATCAAATTTAATGAATCCTTATATGGATCTAAAATCATTTGGACATATTTTATACGAATTGCTTTTACACATGTCTCTAAGAAAACGATTGGTTTTTGAATACCACAAATAAGTGCAATTGAGGCTTTGATGTAAATTTCACAATTAATATGCATTATGAGAGTGTATTTTTTCTCTTGTAATTAGTTATATTAACTATATATATTTTTCAACCAATACATTGATATTGGGTTGAAAGCTACACATATATTTTGTCATTTTTGCAGGACTTATTCGTAACATCATCAATTTGATGGACTTCATTGTAAAGTTGTTGCCAACAAAGGTATACGAGCAACTCGTTTAGAAGATTAGCATGCGATGCTTGAAAGATATACATTAAATTGAGGAGAAGTATTATGCGCACTGCACTCTTTTTCCCTTCATCAAGTGTTTTTATCCCACTGGGTTTTTTCTTGATAAGGTTTTTAATGAGGCGATTTATAGCGTATAATAAACAGTGAATATCCAAGGAGGAGTGTTGTAAATATTAATGGGCTTATGTCTATTCACATTTATCTCTAGTGGGCTTTAGGGTTTGAGATGCATTCATCCACCCTATATAAACAATCCACTTGTAACCTTGATGATGGCTTAATAATAATTCTCTCTTCCTCTCTTGTTCTTGTTAATTATTGTATAACAAACACACATTAGACGTTAGTTTAATAAACATACCAAATAAACACAAAAAAAATATTACACAAAATTATACATTACACATAATACAATTAAAAAATAAAGCATATAAAAAATGAGAATTGATAATGGACCTAAATAAATGGATCTAAAAGTGGACATAATGCATAAATCACTTGTATAGTGACATTATTATACAAGTAACTTATGCATTAAGTCCACTTTACAAGGGGTTTGTATATCTTGACCCTAATAAAAATTCTTTAGTTAAATAAAATTTCAGGACATCATGGAGGAAGTCGGTTCAATCTAACATATAGACTTTTAATACATAGTACTCCGTATTATTTATGAAAGTTGGCGTCTTTGACCAAGCTTCTCAATTCTCGATCAACACTTTCTATTAGACGCTAGTTTGTTTGGGCTTGGGCTATAGTGTCTAATATCTTATTCAAAATAACTTTTTGTATCATCTAATAAACTTTTAGCAACATTTGGATATGCCGTGAACTTTAAGAAGACAACCATTAACTATTGTCTAGAAAACTAGTTTGCCCTTCAGCTTTTTTTCTTCATGGATGTTGTCACACTTGGACCACAACCCATATCACTACTACGTCTCTCACACATCATACGTAAAAACTTCTCTGTATCCTTCCCTTTACTACATATTATAAAGAGTAAATTACACCATTAGTCCTTGCGGTTTGGCCAGATTTCATACAACATCTAAAAATGCAAAATCTTACGTCGTTAGTCCATGATTTTGAAAATATTACGCCGGTGGTCCAATTTTCTAATGATCGTTAGGGTTTCTTGTTATCTCGGTCCTCACGTGCAAATCATACGAGGGCACTTTTGTCCGAACACTTCTTTTGTCCATATGCATTGGGTTTTCATATGTGGCAAGTACTGTAGCTAGTTTACTTTTGATCTTTATTTTATTTGTTTGTGAACAACTATCGATCAGACAAACACAAACATATTGTGATTCAGTCATTTAGATTCATCTCACACAACACACACATTCATTTCTTCGCACACCCTCTTTTTAACTTATACAAAATCTAATTATGTTTGATGGGTTTCCTGGTTTGGATCCTAAAACGGGTATTTTTCAGATCCATGATTTTCTGTTGTGTAATATGTTACTGTCTTTGTGTTTCTTTGTCTTTTTGATCGGCTTTGTGTCAACTGGAAATGTACAAGTTGAATATAGTTTCAATTTGATTTCTAGTTGCACAAGTTCAATCAAAAAGAACATAAAGCACACACTTGAATGCGGTTTGCTTTATCAAGAACAAACATTCATACTCAAACAAGTTACAAATTAAATATTGCGAATGACTCGGGATCATATGATAAATGTTGGTTGTCGTAGTCGAATGAATCCAAATACTCATCATATGTCGCGTTTTCAGTTTCCTCAAATTCAAGATATTTGTATTTTCTCTTTATCGCATTCTTTTTCCAATTGGTTTTACTTGTTGCGCTTTTTTTCATAGTTTTATCTTCATTATTTTCATATTGTTTCATTTTTAAATCAGTTTTTTGTGCAAAATACCAAGAAACAAAGGTTTTGCATCCTCATTTGGTTTAATTCATTGCTTCCTGCCATAAAAAGTAGTCATTAAGTTAAACATGTATAATATAAACATAAACCGAATGTACAACATATGTTAAATATACTTGGGTTGGTTTGGTTCACTGTTTTGAAATACAACATCACACTTTGCTCTTTTCTTTGATGAAGACACCTTAACACTTCAAGATGTTTTTGACATTTTTTCAGATATTCTTGATGTAATTTGTTGTGAATGATAATTTGTTTAGAAAGATTGAGTTTTATAGGCATTTTGAACATATTAAGTTAGAACTTGTATCATTTTTTTCTTTGGAAAAGTTAAACGTCTTACTAGAAAGTTTGACTATAGTTGTACACTATCTTTGATCATCAAAATGAAATGTAGTTTAAACATACACGTCATTTTTATTTTTTAATTATTAAAAAGGGTATATGACTAATCGCTGACTTTTGATAATCCTCCACGATATTTATCCAGTGACGAAGCCAGGATTTTATATTAAGGTAGGCCAAATATAAACATTGCAATCAACCAATTGAATATCGTTGCTAAAAAGCAATTTAATTCTAATTGCATGGATACTACGCAAGATAACTTGCACGAAAAAACTAAAATGTATCTTCTATATAATTGTAATTTTGGTGCTAAGATTGGATTGAAAAGTAACGAAATATATGCTTAAATTAGTTTGTAGCATCTAAGTGATATTGCCTTTACATACAAATGAAAAATAACGTAAGAAAATTAGAACATTGCAAAATAATAAAAAGCTTTAAGTTTGACCACAAATAAAATGTGAAAATGTTATAATAAATGTGTGATACAATCACATATAAATTTAGATAAATCTGTGTCTCCGATCATCTCATATCACACAATTTATACATATGATTTATCATTTTTGGGATTTTAGGTGGCCAAATATGTAAATTATCTTTCGTTGGACCAGTTGTAAATTAACGCTGTACTACGTAATATATAGAAGATGTAGTAACTCTTGAAATGTTGGGATGGGCCTTGGCCAACCAACTACAAACGTAGCTCCGTCCCTGCATTTATCCCTCTTCAACAACCAAGTTAAAAAAAAAAAAAAAAAAAAAAAAAAAAAAAACATTTTCATCAAGTTTTAGAAACTCAATCAATGACAGCTTCTTCTTCAAACTGTAAGGATTTTAGCAAAATGGTGCGTCATCAGAGTTCATTCGTGAAACTTCTATAATCACATGTGATAGCAACACATGTAGTAACATCACATGTATCAAATGTGATTTTATGTGTTTAATCAACTTTGATAAACTAACTTGACTAATTTACAATTCGAAATATATTGTGTTATATATGGTTGAAAAGCTATGAATGTCTAGTTTTAAAGAAAAAATGATAGAACTTTTAAAATATTGTAAAAAAAGTTATGTTCATTTAATTACATGTTTAGATATTCAAATATTCAAATTATTGTTTAATTACCTATGATTTCTTATGCAAGTTTCAACAAGGAAAAAATGTGAACAAACGGAAGACAAAAAAAAAATTATCGAAAATATATCAAAGTGCTCGTTTATAAAAGATAATTAAATGCTTGTTGTGATTGTATAATGTTTTTTGCTTAACGATTAGCAGTTTAAGAGATATTAGTTTTAAAAAAATAAAAAATGAAAATGGGTTTGTTATATAATTTTAAAAATGAAGTAGCTAGAATTGATTATTGATACGTAAATAAATGTTTAATATGTAAATTAACTTAAATATTAATAAAAAGATCATGATTATTTAAAACTAAACGATTTGTGTGTCTCATCATATTGATTTGTGTATATTATTGATCATAGAGAGGAACAAGTTTGTTTTAATTTTTCCAGTAGTCATAAAACATATGTGTTTTCCTTTTATAATTTAATTAAATCTCATTTACCTCATAAACATGTAATTTCATTAGCCTTAAACAAAAACTGAGGAATTTGTGTATCTAGTTAAACATAGAAAATGAAATATCGTTTTTTTTTTTTTTTTTTTTTTTTTTTTTAATAGAATTCCGCATGTCAAGATTAAAATAATGTAAGTGTCTCTTTTCTAAAATCATGTTGAAAGAGTTGATCTCTTTATACGTAATATATACGGAGTAGATTAAAATTAGATTGACCGATTCAATTTAATTCTTAGTATCAGCAGTTGTCATTTGAATTTCCGACGAGATTGTGTATTGTTTTTATTGTAGTAGTTGGACACTTGTACATGAATAAATTATAAATACCTGACAGTACTATTTTCTTATTCGCCATAATGTCTTGTCCCACTTGTCGTGCACACTACTTGATGATAACAACATGGTAGTTGAACATGACTTTTCATAAGGGGCTTAAATAACGAAATTTCACGCTATTAGTTAATGCCAAGTTGGTTGTTGAATATGATTTTTAATAAGGGGTTCAATTAACCAAATTTCACGCTATCAGTTAATGCCAAGTTAGTTAGAAATAGTTTCTTTAACTTAAGCGGACAAAAGGTGAGATCAATATAGAAGTCATATTTATTATAAAACCAAAGAACCAATTATAATAATTTATTTTTTTATCTAAATTAATAAAAAACCATATTTATTTATTATTATGATTTTTTCGCATAACGATTAACGGTTTGCGAGATATTTAATTTTTTTTAAAGGTAAAAGTTTATTATTATTATTATTATTATTATTATTTTTTGATAAAAAAAATGAATAACTAGGATTACTTTATTGGTTCTATGACAAATATGAGTTTTATATTAAACTTTTGTCATTCGGACAATAAGAACGGTGGCAGTGGCAGTGGTATGGACAAACGGCATGGCCATACCGCCGGTGAACACCGCCGCCACTTCAGCAGTATGGCCAGCGGCAAGGGTTCAATGGCAATCTTTGCTTCACTGGTTTCATGAAATTATAGACGTTGGGCTTTAAATATTGGACCGTTGGAGGGGATGTAGACGTTTGGCTAGAAAAAAAAGAAAAAAAAAATCTTATATATACTAAACTAAAACACATACATTTTTAACATAAACAATACAATTCACATATATAACCAATTCACATATTTTTACAATAGTTTTATTATCTTCTTCTTCGTCCGACTCGATATTGAGTCCCGCCGAATCGTTCGAACTATTGGCATCCGGTAGCACCCTAGAAACCTTGTTAGCCGTGTACGATTCAATTGACGACACGGCAAGCTCTACCGAAACTCGGGAGTATGTAACCCGTTTTCGTGAAGAAGCTTTACGAACCCTTATGAATGACTATTTCGTTGAACGTCCAAAGTTTTCCGACAATACTTTTCGTGATAGGTTTCGTATGAATAAAAGCTTGTTTTTAAGAGTTGTTGGTGACGTTGAAGCGAATTTCGAATGGTTTCAAGAGGGCTTAGATGCGAGGGGAAAAAAAAGTTTCACGGCGTTACAATAATGCACATCGGCCATTTGGCAACTCGCAACGGGTGAACCTCCAGATAGATTTGATGACTATTTAAACATGGCACGCCGAACGTCAGGTTATTAATTTTTTTAAAGTTATCGTTATATTTTTTATAAAGTTATTGTTATTAATTTTTTATTAAGTTATCGTTATATATTTTTTTTAATGTTATTGTTATTAATTTTCTATAAAGTTATCGTTATATTTTTTTAAGTTCTTGTTATTAATTTTTTTATAGGAGAATGTCTTGATAATTTTTGTCAAGCGATTATTCAATTATATGGTCGAGAGTTCTTACGTAGGCCGACATCCCATGACATTGCACGCTTATACGAGTTCCATGAAGATAAACATCACATTCCTGGAATGCTTGGTTGCATTGATTGTACACATTTCCCATGGCGTAATTGTCCTAGACATTTGAAAGGTCAATATAAGCGAGGTGATCATCAATACCCAACTATTATGCTTGAATCCGTCGCTTCATACAATTTGTGGATTTGGCATTCGTTTCTTGGTCCTCCCGGTGCAAACAACGATATCAATGTTTTGAATCAGTCACCATTGTATCTTACGAAGCGAAATGGAACGGTGGCAAACAGTTTATTTCATGTAAATGGACGGTTTTACAAACGTGGATATTATCTTACCGATGGAATCTATCCTACATGGTCAACGTTTGTTAAAGCATATAAGCATCCGGTTGAACTGAAGGAAAAGAGATTCAAGAAGCTACAAGAGTCTGCAAGAAAAGATATCGAGCGAGCTTTTGGTCGTCTTAAAAATAAATGGATGATTCTTGCTCGTCCTCTCCGGGCAATGTCGGTTGAAAAGATTCGACAACTCGTTTATACGTGTATCATATTTCACAATATGATTTTAAAAGACGATCGAGTTGCAATATCACCGGTTCATATAATGGATCCGCATGTCGCGTCAGTTTATGACGATAGTGTATTACAGGAGTTACTCGACGAACAAATCCATTACCGACTCCTATATGATCTTACGGACCACGTAGAGGCTCAAAACTTAACATTTCTCGATGACTAGTTATTTTTTTTTAAGTGTTATGTAATTTTCTTTTATTTATTAATGAAATATTATGTTTTTATTAAATTGTTTGATATAATTTATGAAAATAAAAAATAACAAAATAAAATTAGTTGGGAGATATGAAAAAGGCATGATTGCCACTAAAAAAGGGTTGGGAGATATGAAAAAAGTATGAATGAGGTGGAATGATATTATTGGTGGATTTGAGAGGTATGGGTGATTTCAGAAGCATGACTATCACCCTCCTAATGCATATCGATACAGTATTTTTCAATTTGTTTAATTGTCTTTATCCTGGTGATGTCAATGAACTTTTAAAATATAACTATGATAGTTGGAATAACCTAAGAGCATGAGGTAACGTGATTCTTGGGGGTGAGTTGTAATTTAACGCAGCCGAGTTAAGGGGTGAGTCACCTTACCGGGGGGGAGGTGGGGGGGGGGGGGTTAGTTATGGCTCTTAACTCACCAAGTTATGCTCTTAGCGTAACGTTAAAAGGGTGAGTTATTGCATAATTCAGGTGAGTTATCTTACCGCCCCCCGAGTTATGGGATAACTTACTTTTTTTTTGTTGAATTATGGCATAACTCAAGTGAGTTATATATATATATATATATATATATATATATATATATATATATATATATATATATATATATATATATATATATATATATATATATATTTTAGAACGACAATATTATTAGAATTAGCAAGAAGCTAGAAAAATTACAAAGAAAAGGAACTAGGACATTTCATCCAAGAGATCCAATCAAAATCAAGTGAGTTATCTTACCGTACCTTAGAGTTAACGCACCAAGTTAACACTTTAAACGCTGATGTGGCAGTGCGTTATGCTATAACTCTCGGTACTGTGTGCTCTAAGGAAAAACAAAATTATAAAAAGAAAATATTTAAAAAGTATTCCTATAGGGGAAAAAAAAGCTTGTGGACCACACTATATGGTCCTTTAAGGCTTTAAATGCGCGTGAATCTTTGCAATAAGGGTTTTCAACCCTTTTCCAGGTAATTTACAGCAGAAACTGTCCCGTCAACGCTTATATAATTCATCAGCTAACAGAACCGAGTCAAGTTTTTTGTGGACCCCTTCCAGGCAGTCCAACTAACAGATTATATAAAAATCAAAGCGTAGTTCAAAATGTATACATAAACAGTTAAACACCTCACACCCACCCTTGCACACAAACGTTACTCGCTAAAGTGGAACAATGCATTGCTCATTTAGATTATGTGTAGCGATTTGCTAACGGTTCAATGTCATATCAGCGTTACATTAGCATTCAAGCTAGTATCAAAATTACCACCGAACTTTTCATAGTAGTTGTTACTATTTTTCCTGGTGTCTAAAGTCAAAGAACAACGATCAATTGTGCTTAGCCTCATCAACGATGACAGAACTCCAATCAAATTCAAATATATTCTCCACTTATCAACTACATTCCAAATGATATAGCAGGTAAGATGGATAATCATTTGATTTAAAATCTATCTGCTCCAAGTTCCTATCATTTTCAACGTTGTAATAATATAATATAAATGATATTCACCAAAAAAAAAAAAAAATGGCTTTTTATTTTTGTTGATGTGAGTTTGAACTGATCCTGAATCAGCTGAGTTTGTTAGGTTTTAGTTTTATTGCTCATGAGTGCTATGTTTGCTACTCAGCTAACCTGATCAAGCTCGAAGATTTCTTTTGGCATTGTTTTACGGCTATAGTAACTGCTATATATACGTTCGTGCCTTTTGGATGTTTGGCCCTTGGCGCGTCATTTCATTTTGGGTAAAATTACTAATTTTACTCTTTGTGTGTTCTAGCACTACTATAATTCATACCGATTGAACATGCCATACTCGTGAAACACATTTGACAATTCACAAAAGGAGGTGATTTGCACACTCTACTTTTATATTTGCACACTCACGGTACAAATAACTAAAATATGATGTCAATATAGAACAACTGCCTAATGCGGTAATTAAAGTGTCTCAATCAAAAATAAAAGTGTGTAAATCAATTCTCAGCTACAAAACATGTAAAGTACATATCTTAATGTAAGCAAGTCAAAAGTACACATTTTGTTAAGTTTTATTTTGAAAATTTGCCACACAATGTGATACTTTCTTTCTTTATTTATTTTTTTTCTTTTTTTAATAATTTTTATTTTCATTTATTTTTTTTAAATTTGCGACACTGTGTGATACTTTTTACTTTTTTTTCTTTTGAAAATTTGTGACACAGTATGACACCTTTTACTTTTTTTCTTTTGAATACATCTTGGACTTCTTATTTTCAAACAAATATTGCGATTTAAATATGGCTATGTTCTCGAGTTGAATTTTAGAAAGAAAGAAAGAAAAGAAAGAAACTGGGTACGTTTGGTTGGGGTATATTGGGGGAATTTTATAGCATTTGCATTTTAGGGCCCATTTGGTGTTTAGACGGGTTTAGGATTAGTATTTGGATTTGAATTTGGATTTGCATTAAGATTTGAATTTAAAAAAGAGAAAAAAAGAAAATAGATTTGTGATTTTTAAAATTTTGTAAATGTATATAATAAATTTTATTATAACAAAAGAAATAATATATGAAAGGTTGACATTAATGTTAGGCCCACATTCTGATAGTAATTTTTATATCCTGTCAAATTGGTATGGAATTGTACAAAACCAATAATAAGGCTTGCCCAGTGGGCCAGAAACAATCGGTCGAAACAATCACACAACCGATATGTATATCGGTCGACTGTGATGGAATCGGTCGCCGGCCATGTAAATGTAATATGGGTCGCTTCGTCGACCGAGTTTCAAGAAACACAAATAGTACCTTTATATAAAATAAATAAATAAATAAAATCCACTTTTGACCCTTGTACCCTTATATACTTTTATGAATCCCAAAATGCAAAATTTACAAAACACCTCCTATGTTTTAAAAATTAAACCATAACTTAAAATTCATTATTGAATACAAAACAATACGAATACATAGATCATGCAACGATAGTCATGAAGCTTTGATATAGACTGGTAATTGTCGATAAGATCTGACTTCTCCTCCCACACCTGCAACACTTGTTCCCTAACCATCTTCAAGGCGACATGAAGTTGCAGATCTGTTTCATCGTTTCTTATTAGAGTTTCTAGACCGACTGTGATAGCTGGATGGTCTTGAGGCAGCGCACGCAACCTTTCGATCTCTAGAGCACGATCATGCTTCTGTAGCATGATTAGAGTTATCTCACCTAGCAAATTGTTAATCAGCCTGAGCTCTTTTTCTTGTTCATTGCATAGTCGGGCAAGAATTGTTCTTTGTACCTCAGCTGGTTTGTTAGCCATAGTGTTTCTGTGAAATTTAGTTATAATTGTGTGACAAACCTGGACTATCGACTATGGTTTAGCCATATTTGTAGAAGTGTGTGAACAAACCTGGACTATGATTTCTTATTTATAGTGGATGATTAATTGTTAGTATGATATGGCTAATTCAAATTCAAATTCAAACTGAAAGGCGGGATAGTATTTAAAATTCAAATTCAAATTCAAGGGCGAGATAATTTAAATTTCAAATTCAAAAAACGGTCCTATAAATAGCCATTCACAGAGGCACAATACACCCACAATTCACACACAAATCATACAGAATTCACAAACAATTCATACGAAACAATGTCACACAACAATTCACTAGATAACGTGTCAATTTACAATACCCCACCCGAAGATTTGTTTCTCGTATTCCTATATGACAATCCACCACAAGATCGGTTTCCCGTATTCCTATATGAAAATCCACAACAAAACACTCCACCGGAAGTTCTGTTTCCACCGGTAAACAATCCACTGGCAAACATTCCACCACAAAACAATCCACCGGTAAACAATCCACCACAAAACCAACCCGATACCTTTGGGTTGACTGATGAAGAACTCTTCGAGCAAGATATGCAAATGTTGTTAGAGGTTCAAGCGGAGGAACAACGTCAGGCAAGAGCTTGTGAGGCGTATGCAAAAGCTAAAGAGGATCGAAGAAACCGTCGAGCAGAATGGCGATGGGCTATAGGATTAAACCGTGTACCGTCGAGTGAGGACGATTCGAGTGACGAGGTCTATGGCACAGACTGAATCATTTTCATGATTCGTAGTTTTATGTTTAATTATCGTAGTTTAATTTAGATGTTTTATGTTTAATTATCGTGGTTTAATTAAGATGTTTTATGTTTAATTATCGTAGTTAATATAATGTGTTTTATAAATGTTTATGTTAGTTTTAAATGAAGTATTTGTTAAAGTTTGGGGTTGAAATTGAAAATAAGTTTGTGTTAAAAATGGTTTTTTTTTTAATATATATATATATATATATATATATATATATATATATATATATATATATATATATATATATATATATATATATATATACACACACACACACACACACACATATACTAGACGAGTACCCGTGCATAGCAACGGGATTTATAGCGGCAGATAGTTATAGTGATGCTTTGGTTAAGTGTTTTTTGTAACGTTTTGTGTAACTATAGTTGTTTGCCGCTAGAAAATCCCGTTGTTATGCATGGGTACTCGTCTAGTTATTTTTGAAACCTCCAATACGCATATGCCTCTTTTTATATAACATATGCATAACCCATTGATATGTCCGTAAATAAAAAGTAAAGTGATCAACTATCATTTAAGGAAAATAGTAATATTTTTGTTTAATAAAATTTTTTATTTAAATAAACTAATCGAGTATCACTTAATTTTTTGTACATATAAAAGCTTTTTCATCATACAGATTATGAAAACTATTTGAAATTTCATTTAGAAGTTTGTATTAACACATTGGGATACAGTCGTGTTTCCTTCAATAGTTTTCGTGTCCAACCTTGCATTTTTAGTTTTCACTTTTTCACTTTCAATAAAAGGTGATTGTTCCTAAAGAAATTGATGTAAATGCTTTATCAATAATATATATAATATAGATATAGATTACTAAATTTAGTTACCCACTCATGGTAAAGAAGTATACTTAAGTTCATTTTATTGTCGGCTTCAGCCGCTTCACACATTCAAACCGGCCTAAAATTCTATAGTATTAATGTCAAAACTAATACATAAAACATTAAAAAAAAATTTTGCATCTTAATATAATTCAACGGTTGAAGGTGAAGTGTAAAAAAAATGCAACAATGCCGAATATTGTTATATTTTCATGAAATGTAACCCAATGAAAAAATGGCAACCAAACCACGGAGCAAAGTGAAATAAATAAAATAAAAGGAGCAGTGGAAGCTTGTTGCAATGTCTGTTACTAATAAATAAAATTACTCGAAATCGACTTGATTTAAATGAGTCGAGCTCGAGTTCGAGCTACTCGAGTTCATTGTCGAGTCGAGCTCGAGCTCCAAAATAGTTGGCTCGTGAAGCTCGCGAGCCTTAACAAGCTTCGATTAAATTACACTTTTACCCTTTCATATACATACATTTACTTAATTTTCATATAAATCGAGTCGAGCCGAGCTTGATAGACCGAGTATTTATCGAGTTCGAGCATGAAATGTAGACGTAAACGAGCTCGAGTCGAGTTTCGAGCTCGAGTTTTATATGACGAGTCGAGCTCTCGAGTTTTATATGACGAGTCGAGCTCGAGCTCGAAATATAAATCTTGACCGAAATCGAGTCAAGTTTCGAGCTCGAGCTATAGTATTCAGCTCGAGCTTGGCAGTACCGGCTCGTTTACACCCTTAAACATGATGCAAACTTGAAAATAAATAGCGAATATGTTAATACACGGCATGCAAATAATTGGTTGCTTACTTTGTAATTTGAGTAGTAACACATACCTTCACAGCTAATAACTGCAAGGTAAAAAAGGAATACAACAAGCGAATATTATGTTTATATGTAGTTCATTAGTATAAATAATTAGACAAAGCAAGCAAATGTGTTATGCATTAATCATCAAATGCTTCAATCTCGATCACTGATTCATATGAAAATTGTTGTAATCCATCACTCTTGTTATCTTGAAAATCACCCCATCAAAAGTTAAACCATCATCGTTATCAAGTTTTCACCACCATCACCGTCATATGGGTATTCATATTCGTCAGGAAAAATTCGAATCAGTTTCTAGCTCATATTATGTCCCATGCTCATCATCACCTCATCGTTTTTATTTAGTAGTGTGGATAATTTTGTGTAGAGATTGTGATAAGAATCAACTGATATCAACTAAATGTTGCTAGGAGTTATATACCAAAAAAATAAATGAAAGTTAGTATTTATTGTAAGAAAGTTTCGGGAAAATCAATTCACCATAATTAGTTGCCAACTAAGAATGTAATAACATAAGAAAGTCTAGAACCGTGTGTTTTAAAGAAAAGGAGCTAGGAATACTCTCTCGACTTAAAGAGATAGATGTAAGAAGTTATATATCTAAATGCTTTCAACATTGAATTTCAACATTTTAAAAATTGGTTTTTCAAGGTTTCAAGGGTAGAATAGGCAAAACATATTTTCAACATTTCACTTTTCTTGACTTTTTCACTTTGACCATTTTTACTTTATAAGTAGTGTATATATATATATATATATATATATATATATATATATATATATATATATATATATATATATATATATATTGGTCACCACTGTGACGAGAGAGGTGAATATAGGCTAAGGAGAGAGAAAGTTGAGATGGCAGCCAGAAAGATGATGCAATATGGGTCACCACCGTGCCCAACCTAAGGATTGAGTTCTAAATTTGGGGCCTACTAATGTGAACCAAACACATGAATTTTACCGTGAGTCTCTGGACCCACAACAAAACCAAAGAACCAAACGGGCCCTTAAATTCTTTGAAATAATGTGTTTGGTATGCCAAATGAAAGATATTAAAATTTCACGAATTGGCAAAATGAGGTAAATTAGAATGCCTCCAAAACGCACAATTCTAAAGAGAAGATTCATCGTATGTATGTCATCATCGCGACTTCTTTATGGTGGATTTGGCGGTTTTGTAATAATGTCACCTTTAACTCTCACTTTATGAGGAAAAATGACATCTTTGATAATATTCGTTTGTACTCTTTTTCTTGGCTTAAATCTAGAGGTCGTATGCTTCATAGTTATAGTTAAACTGTTTAGTTAAAATCTCTCATGTAATTGCTAGCTTCTTACTAGTTTTCTTTTAAAGAAATGTCGGCGTTAAAAAAAAATGTCTCCAAAAAGTGAGGAATTTTAACCATACAAACTACTTTCAACAAAAAAACTACTATCAAAGTCAACTTTGAAAAGCAATGTGTTGTTTGTTTATCTGTATCCATAATCCAAGTAGGGTACTCGAGTGTCATTATGCTAAATGCACTAGGCAACAGCGCCGCCTGAGTCGGGATGGAAGAGAATGTCGGGCCAAGAATACCAGCCGAATGACTATTGGGAAGTGACTGGGCCTATTGGGTCTGTTGTACCTGCGGGTAAAGTGACTGGGCCGGAAGGGCTTGTTGGGCTGAAGCAAATTGTTGGGTAGCCTGCAGTTGTTGGGCCTATTATAAATGGTAAGCCAAAAGGGCCTGCTTAATTGGTGTAGCAATCGGATTGGTGGACTGGGCAAGCCTAGTGAGCCAAGACAGGCTAAGTTTAGGCCGGTGTCCAAAAGCAGACAAGGATCAGTTTGGAACCTGTGATTGCCGATTCCCATTTGGCACATTCCTTTACCATAATTCGTGTTTCAGGGGGATAAAAGATATGTTTTTTTGAGTCCAAGCATGTGCCTGGTATCCACATCTTGATGAGATCGTTGATCCTATCCCAATCTGGATCAAGATGTGTTTTTTGAGTCCAAGATTCCTTATATGGATTTAGAAAAACAAGCTCCATGAGTTGTAGTTTAGTTTTTTCAAGACTTAGCTTCACATCGACATTGTTTATGATGCTTGTAACTCCAAAAGGAATAGGTTTTTTAGAAGATGGAGGAGGAAGAGGAGGCAGGGGTTATCACCGGCCATATAGGCAAGTTAGGGTTTAGAAAGGAAAAAAGTGAGTTGAGAGGGAGCATGCGGGAGATGTGAGAATTGGAGATAAATTAGGAGATGACCAGTTTTGCTTTGATACCATGTTTGTTTAGTGGATTGCCTGCTTTTTGTTATTCATTCCAAATCAAAATATTATTAGATAAAGATAAGGGATTGTCTAACCAATGCCCTAAGGGCATTGGTTAAGGAGGGTACGGACTCACAAAAAATGACTAAAAAAATATTTTTTAATTTAAAAAGTGTACTTTATGTGTGAGCCCCTGAGCCTATTTATGATTATCCATGCCTTCTCAACCAATACCCTTAGGGCATTGGTTAGACAATCCTTAAAGATAATTCTAGATAATGGGCTAGGTCTATGTAACTAATCGAGTCATATGCTTTCACTATGTAAACAAGTGATTGTTATGGCAATTTTGTTTCATATTAAGAAATATATTGCATATGATTTTCTCTTAATCTTTCACTTTCATAAACCTAAAATGTTATTATTAGTTTGTTTAAGCATACGTGGTTTTCAATATTTTCTCTGACTAATCTGAATAAGCTAATCAAAGTCTCAAATCCGAGTAAAGTCACTTTTATAGAATGATTGGCATGACCGCATGACTATCTAACTTTTTTACATCAAATGTGATCAAGAGCAGAGTCAGAAAGCTATGGTCGAGAGGGCAAACTTTTATAATTTTTAAAAACTATTCTACAAATTGGTTATTTTTTTAGAGGGGCGGGGGGGGGGGGGGGGGGGGGGGGATAAAAGAAATTAAAAAAAAGAGAAAAAAAGAAAAGAAAAAAAAAAAACTAGATTTTTAAAAAATTAAGGAAAATGGCACAAAAGACACTCAACTTAGGGTCTATTTCCTATCAAAGTACTCAACTTTTTTTCTTGTACATTAAGGTGGCCAACTTTTTTTTAGCGGATTTAGGTTTTTTTTCTAACTTCCGTGAAATCAATTCGTTAGTAAATTACATTTTTGGTCCTTGAGTTTATATAGTCATTTCATGCACCATCCGCCACCACCCATTACCACCACCACCTGCCGCCGCCACCACAGTCGTCGCCACCACCCACCTCCACCACCACTACCAACTGTTGCCACCACCATCAGTCACTGCCATCATCACCAACCGCCGCCACAACCACCAACTGTTGCCTCCACCACCTCCACCACTAACGACTGGAGGTGGTGGTAGACGATGGTGGTGGTGGCGGGTGATGGTAGTAGCATTTAGTGGTAGTGGTGGAAGCGGTTGATGTTGTTGGTGGAGGTGGTGGTGGTGGCGGCTGACAGTGGTGGTGGTGGATGCATAAAATGGCAACGGTTGTGGTGGTGGCAGACGGTGGTGGTGGAGGTGGGTGGTGGCGGCAGTGGTGGTGGTGGTGGTGGCGGCAGGTGGTAGTGGGTGGTGGTGGATGGTGCATGAAATGACTATACAAACTCAAGGACCAAACATGTAATTTACTAACGAAGTGAGTTAACTAGAGTTAGAAAAAAAACCTAAATCCGCTAAAAAAAGGTTGGCCGCCTTTATGTGCAAAAAAAGTTTGATTACCTTAATTGGAAACAGACACTAAGTTGAGTGTCTTTTTGTGCAATTTGCCAAAAAAAAAAAAAATACACTACATTTTTTTTGCTCTAGGAGGGCACGTGCCCCCTTCCTCCTATCTCCGTCAACGAATGTAATCTAAACTTAATAGTTCTTGCTACATTTTAGTAAGTGTTTAAGGTGTGGCTTGGGAAACAAAGTAGGAAGGAGGGAATCTTTTGCGGGAATCAAGGGAAGACCTCATCTTTCCTTACGGGAAAAGCAAAAAAATTTCATTCACGAGACTTAAGTCCCGATTGTAAATACACACTACCTAAGGAGAAGGAAGTAATTTTTTATTTTTTGTGTGTGTATTTTGAGTGGGTATTTGTGTTTTGTAGGTATTTTTTTAAATAATGAAAAACAGAAAAAAAAAAAAAAATTAAAGAAAGAGCAAGAATGTGCTCTAATAGTCAGGTGTGTTAAAAAAAACCCCGATAAACCAACAAACCGAGCCAAACTGCTCAATCCTAAACCCAAAAAACCCGAAACTGATAAAACCACTTATCACGGTTTGGTTTCAGTTTTTATTTTTAGATATCCGCGTTAATCGCACCGAACCAAACCGAACCGTGTATAATATACATGATGATTTTTAATTAAATAAACAAATAATTGTTCAATATTTGATTATATTATTGCATTTGCATAATAATTTTTTCTAATGCAAACATTTGCTAAACATCTAAGCGTGAAAATTGTTTAATGTGGTCGTAGCTTATAAATGTCAAACAATTATTTTTATTTATTTTTTTATTTTTAATTCTTTTTGTTAATATGTTATGTATGCTTATTTGAATGCAATTATTGTAATAGAATAAGTTTAATATGACTTTAAACTATTGACAATTTAATTTTACTAGAATAGTATTTTAGGTTCTAGAACATGTTATTTTTCGTACGTTAAACTCGATCAAACGTCTAAAATAGTTAACCATGACCAAAACCGTAGGTAACCGCGTGTCCGGTTACCAATCTAGTATAAATCTTACAAGTAACCAAACCGAACCATGCCAGAAGCACCCCTAGCAATGGTTGATAGAAAATATAAAAGAAGTGTTTTTTGATGATACGAAGCTTATCTGGTGATAAATCACCACCACATTCTCAACCGTAAAATTAATACTCAAAAATCATGTCTTCTCTCTCTCACTTGCTCTGCTCCTAAATTTTGTTTTTAACTTTTAGGCAACCAAATTTTGGTTTTAATATATAATTCTACTTTTTAACTCTAGCATTCTTTTCAAGTTCAATTATAAATTACTCAGTAGTTTCCCTCGTATTTAATTAACACAATTATTTCTTTTGAGCAAACTTTAACACAAAATTTCAATGGAGTAAATTTATAGAAGGAGCTGGGTAACTTCATGGGTCTTTAACAATTATTTCCACAATTGACCACAAGCTTTTGAATTGTATATTAGTAGCACTTCGTAAATATATAACTCAGCGGGAAGCACAGTCCAAATTACTCTGCATCTGTAAGTTCATAATCCTTATATGCTTTTTATTTATTTGTTTATTTAGTTATTTGCATGTCTTTTTATTTATTTATTTAGTTATTTGCATGTCTTCGATAAACTTAGTTTCAGTCTAAAACTCTAAATTCCTTTTTAACCACTAGAAGGGTATCCGCGCAATGCGACGGCAGGTACACGGTGACTATTTTTGTGGCGATCAATTGTTTTTCATTTTAAACTTTCCTTATTTAGTTCCAAATACTTTATAACGTAGTAGATATATGTTTTTTCAAAAGTAAAATGCTCAAATTATTATTAGTGTAAATAGTTTGTACTTTTATTTTTTAAATTTTAGCTTTAAATAAATTGGTAGTTATAAGTTTAGTAAGCTTTTTCTTCTAAACAATTTTATTAAAATATAATACGTATCATTATTTGAGGGGTTTACTATATGGTTTAAATGAGATTTAAATTTTCAAATTTTACATTAATTTTTTAATTTTCCTTTTATAGTAATGTTTTTTGTCTTCAAATTTTAAGGGTGTGTTTTGTTGGAGGAAAACACCATTGTTTTTGTGAAAAAACAAGGAAAGCAGAGATCACGTTCAAAAAAACGTTTTCCAACATATGTTTTTGCAAAACACAAAATCTTTTATTTTCTAAATTAACAAGTAAAATTACAAAACAAATTTTAGTTGTTTTACTTGTTTTCCATTCTAACCCACAACCCTCCCTCCCCTTCTTCTAAATAGAAAATAAAAACATCAACTAAACGCGTTTTCTATACTTTCAAATGTTTGTGGAGATAAATTTCCATTCCAAATTTTTACAAAACTAGAGATAGAAAAAAAGAATTTTTTTTTCTCTAACTAAACGCACCCTAAGATTTCTTTTTATAAGAAGTCTCAAATGCTTTATAATGTAGTTAGGGGTGAAAACGAGCCGAGCCTGAGCCTGCCAGAGCTCAAGCTCGGCTCGTTTATATATAAAAAGCTCGAGCTCGTTTCGAGCCTCACATGTTGAGCTCGAGCTCGGCTGTGAAACTTTTCACAAGCTCGAGCTCGGCTCGAGCTCAACTAATTTATATGATGTGTAGAAAAAAACAAAGTTTAAATAGAGCTCGGCTCGTTAACACAAGGCTCGAGCTCGGCTCGTTAACACAAGGCTCGAGCTCGTTAACACGGTTATACATATAGAAAAAAATATATATACATATATATTTCTAGGGCTCGTTTAGGCACGCGAGCCTAAACGAGCTTTTTTGTATAGGGCTCGGGCTTGAGCTCAGTTATTAAATGAGCCCAAACTTAGGCTCGAGCTCGGTTATTAAATGAGCCCAAATTTTACCGATCCGATCCCAAGCTTTTTAGGAGCGGCTCTGCTCATTTCCACCCTTAAATGTAGTATAGATAACTATAAATGGTTAAATGGCATTTTGATTATATGTGTTAAATAAAGACAAGTAACCATCTCTTCATTTGAAATGTCATTTAATATTGATATGTCTTATAAAATTATACAAGCGTTGTTTTAATAAAGTGTTATTAAGTTTAAAATTGAAATGCATATGCTGCTACCTATGCTGTTTGAGATCATCCGATCTCGATTGCTCCCATTTGAATGCCTGATGTATAGTTTTAATTGTATTACTCATTTCTCACTGTTAACACACAATGCTGATCATATAAACAATCCACTTACATCAATGCTGAACCATTTACTGCACATTAACGCTATGCTATTTAATCATAACCAAGGTATTTTCCTAAGCAAAATAGATGATACACGCCTACAACCCTCCTCCGCAAGCTCGAACGAAGATGTTAATCATGCCCAACATGTTAAAGTTGTGACTTAATTATATAGTAAAAGTCGACTTAAATGTGCTTGGTCATCTCATGAAATAATCGATTCCTGATAAGTAAGTAACTGACTCACTATCTCAACTGAGTCTCTTCAGTTTTCAAGCACGGGCCTTTTCACCCATTTTATTAACAGGTCAACAAAGATGGTTGTGATACTAGAAACTTAAGATTATGGTTTTGAGGTCCTAGTCTCTCATTGTCTGTTTGTTTTGCATGACTAGCGGGATTGTTTGCTCTGCCTTTTTACTCGAAATAGTGAATACTATACTACTCATGTTTGTAAGTAGTGTGCAAATAAGTGTGTGTGTGTGTGTGTGTGTGTTTTATTTTATTTTATTTATTTTTTTATTTTTAAGGTTTAATTGAACTGTGGTTCATCGAGACAACTTCTTATTTGGTATACTGTTTCGTATTGAACAAGTAGTGTAATCAACAAGTTGTTGTTTAGTCTTCTTCTCTGATAGTTATTTCTAGAATTTTATAAGATAGTCTAATTTTCATAATGGTTTAGACTTTGAGAAACTTGTAATGAAAGCCATCTGCCATTAAGTCATTTATACTTCTCAAATACTGTAGTATTTTTTATTCAGCTTTATCTGATACTTATTATTTATATGAATCATATAAAACAGGCACAAGCTGTATCTGTTTATATATAATTTGAGAGCTGCCAACAATGGATCACTTTGAGCGATCTCAGAATGTTGATTCTGCAGATAGAGACAAATCAACATATTCAGGCTCACTTTCTGTCTTGTTCAAAGATCAGATCACAGATTTTATGTGGATCAAGATTTCTTTAAAACGACAAACAGTTTCATTTTCTGGAGACTTGAGATACTTAACATCCCTTTGGGTTTCTAGTTATGAAGAGCCCTGGGATAAACTCTGTAGAGCTAAAAACATTGTCCCAAATAATCAGAAATTGAAAGAAATGATAAGAGCTGCACTAAAGCTATTAACTTTCCGTGAAGAGCGTGTTCTTGTTCAATTTTGGTCACCTCTTGATGTTGGGAAACACCAACTACTTACAACTATAGATCAACCATTTGGTCTTGGTGTAATTGACGAAGGACTCTGTTCGTATAGGAGGGACTCTGAGCGGAATGTATTTCTTGTTGATAAGGATCATGCAGAAGAAGACATTAGCCCTCCTGCTCGAGTATTTAGGCAAGGATTACCAGAGTGGACTTCTGATCTAAATAATTATGAACCAAAAGATTTTCCACAACAAGAGTGCGCTATTCGTTACAATCTTCATGGATATTTGGCTTTACCAGTTTTTGATTCTACCACAAACTTATGTGTTGGTGTCATCGAGCTCTTGATGTCTTCCAAGACTACGGATTATGCTTTTGAGGTTCGACAAGTTCACAAGGCGCTAAAGGTTTTCTTCTTTTACCGTTCAAATATACTGTAATAAACCTTGTTCTAAGAATGATGCTTTTTGCTGTACTATCATTTAAGCCTCCTTTGAAGATTCCTCATTTTTAACTTGTCATCTTGCAGACACAAAATCTGACAAGTCCACAAGTATTTGATTTCGCTACTCCAAATGTAAGTTGGATCTCACTGATTTATATGAAATTTATTAATTATTATCATTCTGATATTCTGATGTAAGAGATGTCCACTATACAGGTTCCCAGTGAACAAAGGCAAATTGAGTTGGATATGTGGGGTATTCTGAAAACCGTGTGTGACATCCATAGCTTACCCCTTGCACAGGCATGGGCTGTCGTCCCATCCACTAGTTTTGTTTCACAGGATAAAGCTATAGAGAAGACTTGTAGTAGTTTTGACACTAAATGCATAGGGAAAGTCTGCATGTCCACAACTGCTTTACCGTTTCATGTTGGAGACACTGGAATGTGGCCTTTCAGGGAAGCATGTATAGAGCACCACTTGGATATGTCCCGTAGCTTTGTTGGGAAGGCATTGTTAGCTCGTGGGTCAAAATATTGTCAAGATGTAACTGAGCTCACTGAAGAAGAGTATCCTTTCGTCCACAAGGCACACAATTATAAGATAACTAGCTGCTTTGCAATTTTTTTGCATAGTCTTGAAGGCAATGATGAATATGTCTTAGAGTTTTTTCTACCTTTGTACATGAAAGATGGTAGTTATGTACCCTATCTGGTGCAAACATTGAAGCAGAAATTTGAAGACGCTTCTGGATTTGAATTGGGGGAAATATCATCACCCACAGAAATTACTGGACCACCAAGAGAAATCGGCAATGCTACTTCATTTTCCATTGTAACCAATCAGACAACAATCGATGCCACTACTAATGCTGGAGTAAAGAGCACAACTTTGAAACGAGGCAGAAAGCGTAAAATCGATTCTCTTAAAATGGAGGCTGTTGAGCAACATGTTGGAAAACCAATAAGTCAAGCTGCAGAGAGCTTTGGTGGTGAGTCATCTGTAGTCTGTACTTAATTATTATGGCTATCTGCAGTCTTTCATTATTCCATATATATATTTAGCACAATCGTAATGTTTGTCCAAACATGTTTATTGTTCAGTTAGCAGGTCTACACTGAAGCGTTTTTGTCGAGAGAATGGTATATCCAGTTGGCCAAAGCCAAATCAAAACAAAAAAACTAGTCATGTTACCGACACAAAGATGTCACAAGAAGTAGTGTCACTGCGAAGCTCGCAACGGTCTTCAAGCCGATGGTCTGCTATACGTGTTCTTGTGCTCTTTGTACTAAGGGTTAAGCGGTTGAGTTCTTCAGGCAAGCAGTTGAGCTATGGTCAGCATAGCTATCTTCCTTCCAAACAAGATACTATATACCAGGTAGCACAATTGACGGTGAAAGCAACTTTTAAAGGTGATATGATAAAGTTCAAGTTTCCTATTTCTTCGGGACTATTGGAACTGGAAAACGAAATAGCACAAAGGCTCGATTTAAAGGATAAAAGACTTGGTATAAGATACAAGAATGAGGAAAATGACTTGCTACTCATTACTTGTGATAATGATTTGCACAGTCTTCCTGAGTTTTTGGATAGTAACACGACTGTCAAAGTACTCGTCGAGTTGGCTTCTAATTAATGTTTAAACCCACAATATTGTGGAAACATGTACTCATAGTTTCATCACTTGTGATTTAGCTATGGGTGTTTGGGATAAGATCTTTAATTGGTGGAAGATGGGGATCGTTAATGCTTTCTCTCTTGATGAATTCTTTTCATTATATTCCTATCTATTTTTCTCATGTTTGGCAAGCGGTTATTTGGACTACCGGGTACTTCATATGGAAAGAAAGAAATGCACGTGTGTTCGGTAACAAGATTTCAAGTACTAATAAAATTGTTCAAGATATTCAACTAAAAAGCTACGAGTGGATTGTGCGAAGATCAAAAGATAGATTGGCAACAATGGTTATGGAACCCCACAAATAGTCGTGTACAGTTAGTCATTCGTTTCTGGGCTCGAGTTCAGGTGCAAGTTTTAACTGTGATGTCTGTCACTTTTATATTGTGTGACTGTCATTTTCGTCTGCAAGTTTGTGTACAAGTGCAGGTCCACATAAGCAAATAATTTTGGAATGTATTGTGTTTTAGTGGCTGTTATAGGGCAGGGTATGCTGGCGTCCCAAGCTCGCGAGTCCAATTTGAACACTGGTTGCTTGAGTTGTGTGTTTGTGTTGTGATTTTTTTGTGTGCGTGTATGTGCAATTTTTATAAAAGTGGGCTGTTGGAAAGTGTATGTGTTTATGTATTTACTATTTTTTAAAATGTTAATTTTGTAAACTTTTTTATAAAAATATTATTTGTATTTTTATTTGAATGAATGAGAAATTAGTTTGTTTAAAAAATGAAAATGAAAATAAAATGGTAGGTGAGGCTATTTTGGCTCAAGAAATAAGGAGGGAGTATTTTGATGTATGAGTGAGTTGATGCGCGTGGAGGTGCCAAACCGGCTCAACATGCTTGGTGGCCATGTATATGGAAGATTCATTTTGAGTAAATTGCAAAAATCGTCCCTAAAGTTTGACCAATTTGCATGTTTCGTCCCAAATATTTCGAAACTGCAAGGATCGTCCTTAAAGTTAACCTTTGGGGCATATATCGTCCTTTTTGGGGCATATATCGTCCCAAATTGGTCAAACTTTAGGGACGACACATGCACACGGGGCCTAAACTTTAGGGACGATACATGCACACGGGCCAAAATTTAGGGACGATCCTTGCAGTTTCGAAATATGTAGAACGAAACATGCAAATTGGTCAAATTTTAGGGACGATTTTTGCAATTTACTCATTCATTTTTCTCTTGTGGGCCTGGGTTGTCAAATATTTCAGCGTGAGTAAATTATTGCTTTGTTTGGTACCCATGCGTGAGTCTACATATGGTGTTTTGTTTGGTTACTTCTTTCATTGTTTCATGTGTCATTATCTATACTACTCCCCTCGGCTCAAATAATTGTCTAGAGACAAGAATTACAAAGTTTAATAAAAGTAGAGTCACTTTAGTTTCCAACCATTCAAAAAGGATATTCCCCTACTATATTATCTAGTTTTTACTAAAAGTGAACAATTATTTTGGGACATCCCAAAATATAAATATGGACAATATTTTTGAAACGGAGGGAGTATTATATAAGGCTACCCACAGTGGTGACCTATATTGCATCATCTTTCCGGCTGTCACCTCAGCTTTCTCTCTCCTCAACCCATATCCACCTCTCTCATCACCGTGGTAACCCATATTGCATCATTTTTTTTTAATATTTAAAAAAAAACACACATTTAAAAAAAAAAACATACATGCATGCTTTGGTTGAGAAAAAAATGTGTACATACATGCATACTTCAAATACGTGTACATACATGCATGCATTTCCAATACGTGTACATACACCATGTTTTGTTCATTAGCTCACTTCCTTGGGCTCACACTTTCTTCCAAGTTCCATGGATACAGAAACTTCTTCAACAAAGTTTATTGATATGGTAAGATTTTTGATACAAATCTTTCTTCCAAGTTCCAAAAGAAGTTCCATGTATACGAATATACGATATCTTTAAAGAATTGTATTAAAAAAATTTGCAGGATACTTTCTTCCCACTTCCAAAGATTTCTTCAAGAAGTTCCAAGTTCCATGGATACAAATCTTCAAGAAAGTGCGAGCGCAAGAAGTTCCAAGTTTTTCTTGTTTGAAAGTCGGTCGAAAACACGACCTATATTGCCAATTTGCTCCGACGATCGATTTGCATGACCAAAGCCCACAGTGGCTCAACTGATTTGCCATATGGGTCGATCGATGTTCACGATCGATTTCCTCCGGCCCACTGTCACCAGCCTAAGTCATGTGATCCACCAAAAATTAAGATAAATAGCTCAAATCATTGATTGACATTTGTCACTTCTTAATTAAAAAATCACCTTTATTTTCAAACTGAAGTATTTTTTTAAAAAAAAATTTTAATGATCTAATTTCACCATATTTTCTAAAATTTTGTACTCTTTTATTCAATATCCATTTTGACATATTTTTATGAATTTTTAGTTTTTACATTTTTAGTGGGTTTATTTAATTTTAATTCAATTTTTTACAACTTTAACCTTTATTTCAATCAATACAATCTTGATTCGTTAAAATCATATACTTTTGGGGAAGTATTTGACGGGTAAGAGATTGTCAGGGTCTTCTATATGTAGGAATAATGATGTCACGGGAAAGCTACGGGTAACCCAAGCAAACACATACAATTAACACATATACATTCAGAGTATAAAGAAACGAATTCACTAAGAGGGTAGGGAATTGCGGGAGAGTTGGGCTGACAATTCATTTACTATATTTATAATATAACTATATATTTATCGCCGCCGTTATGCGCGGATATCCAACTAGTGTAATTTATTAGTTGACGTGCTTAGTTCATAATGTTTTGTATTGTACCTTGGGGGTCTCATTATTATTTAAGATGAGATGCCTTTGTTTTGTATTTTGTTCTTTTGGGGTTTTAATAAAATTGTTGTTTTTCTAAAAAAATTGTTTAGACCCAATGGCAATGGTTTTGTTACTTATGTAGTGCGGTTTGTTTATGTGATTGCTTGCTTAGGTTCAAAATAGTTTATTGATAGCACATGTGTATAATTATGTACCAATGTATAATTGTTGGTTGTGGTTCGAAATCATTCGAAAATGCATATTTTGCCCTATTTCCTATTACTGCCTTAGATATTTTTTTATTTTTATTTTTTTTATTTTTTATTATTTGGTTTACAAGAAAAAGGGGAAGAACCAAATAGGTACCGATTTCTCGGTACCGGGTAGATTCTGATATACATGTGGATATGCACAAGGACCTCGTGATGGGTTAGGATAACCATCATACTTATCAATTGTTTAGGATATGTGTTTAGGATGAGTATTTGTTATGTTTTATGATAAGTCTTGTGTTTGTGTGAGTTATCATATAACTAGAATTTAAGGTTTACTATCATTAATGAAAGGTAATCAATCATGTTTTAGCCAAATAACTATCTCTTCTTCTCCTCAATTCTTACGGAGCTAGCACAACCCTAAAAGGGGGGCAAAGTTAACGATCTTACTTGACTGGATCGTATCAATTGGTGCTTTTATTGAGAGTTCTTGTTGAGAGGGCTACCAAATAAGGGTTCTAATTAACAAAAAAGAAGTTACTGTTCATCGATCACTATTCACGAGGTACTGTTCTTCGAGTTACTGTTCATGTCATCGGGCAGTATCGATCAAGAC
This sequence comes from Artemisia argyi, assembly GCA_030686995.1. NCBI lineage: Eukaryota > Viridiplantae > Streptophyta > Magnoliopsida > Asterales > Asteraceae > Artemisia > Artemisia argyi. The sequence goes on from CM060681.1 coordinate 36,375,706, forward strand.
GCACAATCTAAGCTCTTGCAAATGGGTACGATGGCCGAATTTCATAGTGAGTTTGGGATACTTATAAATCGAGTAACGGGGATCTACAAAAACTTATTTAAATTGTTTTCTCTGGACTTAAACCGGCTCTACAATGTGCAGTCTTAAGGTCAAACCCCATAATTTTAGGCGAAGCTTTTTCATTTTCCCGTGCAATGGACACACGCTTCATGGACCTACAACTTTGGGAACTGTTGAGATCGAATCCTACAACTTTGGGAGAAGCCTTATCCTTAACCCGCATAACAGAAGCACATTTTGAAGATCAACGGTTGTCTTCTCTCAGCAACAAAACAAGTAGTAACAACAGCGGACTACAAAGCCAAAACATGACAACGTCATGTTTTACTATGCCGCGTAAGGAACTTGTTGACGAGGCTATATTTGTGAAGGTGACTAATGAGACGAAAGGATTTATTTTAGCATGAAGTATAGAGGAGAATAATGCGTTTGATGCTACTTCAAGTGATGAATCGGCGGTTGGATTGGAAGCTACAAGGTGGTTAATGATGGTGATGGCGAGGTAAAAGTGCTTAATTGGGTGCAGCAAGTGATTGATGTAGAAAGTACCTCTGATAATGATGCACGAGGTCAAGCTAGTGCGTTGGAAACGAAGGTGTTAGTGGATGGTAAACAAGATGATGCGAAAGTGGTGGGTGTGGCCAATGAGCAAAACAGTGACGAGCCAAACATGTTGGAAGATAATGGGGTTATAGGTGTTGGGGTATATGAAAATAGCAAAAGGGTTGATAAAGAAGTCCAATACTCTGTTTATACCCTGCATGTTCTTATTCCGTTCTTGAAACGTCTTTATGACAAGTACATAAAGAAGAAAAAGATGGAGGTTGCAATTCAAAGAAGATTATGGGAACCCAGAATTAAGAGTGCTTTTCACAACAAAGCCTTGAGAGCAAGGTGGTTTTGAAGGAGTGAGGAATGATATGCCTGTGGATATGCACATGTACTTCATGATGGGCTGGGATTACCATCATATTTATCAATTGTTTAGAATATATGTTTAGGATGAGTATTTGTTATGTTTTAGGATAAGTCTCTTGTTTTTGTGTGAGTTATCATGTAACTAATATTTAAGGTCTACTGTCATTAATAAAAGGTAATCAATCATGTTTAGCCAAATTGCTATCTCTTTTTCTCCTCATTTCTTACGGAGCTAGCACAACGCAAAAAGGGGTGCAATGTTAACGATACTTCCTTAACCGGGTCATATCAGATTCCGGTACAAGAATTCTGTTTGGTACGGTACCGGTACCCTAGCTTTTAATGCTGCTGGAGATGAAAGTTGAGGTGCTCACACCAAGCATGAAAGATGAGCTACTCAATTTATATGAAAACGTGCAAATTTGAACTCCATTAATGTTTTTATTATTAATTACGTAGTATTTGGTTTGTTAGTGTGTGTGGTGTATTTTGAGAGGAATATTTGTATAAAAGTAAGTATGTTAGAAAGGCGATGGAGTGGTAACTATTGAGGATGAAAAGTGAGAAGGAGTGAGTGGAGAGAAAAAGCTAGTGACGCTTAGGTGAAACGTGAAGTGGTATGATGGGAGTAGTCTAACAAGAGATGGTTTAGACGAGAGATTCTTTTATTAGGATGAAAGATACCATTCGATTTGATTTTTGACTAGGTCTAACTATGTCCAAATTGTCAAACATGAGGATAACAACCATGTTTAGAAAATTCATAATAATGTAATTACATATTCAGCAAACTTGGTCTCCACGTTTGTTAAACAAAACTTATTTGAAGTGTCAAATTATAAGTCTTACTAATATAAATCTAGATCGGTCCGTATTGTTTTATTTCACCACTTTGTTACTGTGTTACACATAAACCTTACAAAGAAAACTTTTGTATTTGTATTTCAAAATCGAATAACAAACAAGAAGTCGGTTCATCTTTTGGATTATGGAGATGCATAGGTTTTTAAGCAGGTCATAGATTTTTAACAAACAAGGGTTCGCAAATAATCATTTGATTAAGCAAATAGCCATACATAAAACAACCTTTAGAGAGAGTAGCAAATGTGGCGGCGTATTGATCAGCTTCTTCTGCTTCTTCAACGCAGATTGATTCTTAGGAAATGATATAAAGCTAGCTTATGTAAGTTTTACCTCTCTTTTCGTTTTACGCTTTTTTGTAAGTTATAGTATTGAATATATGTGATGTTAGGATGTTCCATGTTTCATGTTTACGATCAATTAGTACACGACAACTACTTAAAATTATGCTTAATAAATTTAAACCGGAAACTATGTCAGGGAAAAATCAAGCTCTGGAAATGGTAGATAATTGAGAGCTTGAGCGGGTAAATTATATCCTGGGTTATGACTTACGGGGAACAGGGTGAAAGTTGAACAATTTAGAATGATTTAACTAAATCTTATTCACCAACAGTTGTTAGGCAATTATTGGTTTATTTGATGTGTTATTATTATTGATATTGTATATATATGTTCCTAGAATTATATTCTTATTGTTTATAATAGACGAGTACCGTGCATAGCAACGATATTTTATAGCGGTGGATAGTTTTTGTGATAAAAAAGTTTATGGGTTATAAACGAAAAATAATAAAAGTTTGAGGATCGATTAAACATAAATTTTGAAACCCGTTTCGACCCGGGTGGTTCAACCGGTTAAGGGTTAATTTAAACCAGGTCAACCCGACAGGTTGGGTCACAAAAATGCATCAAATTAAACCGGGTCAACCCGCTGGGTTTGAAACGTCCCAGTTAAACCCGGTTTTCGATGTGCATTAATATTTTTTTCTTTTGAAACATATGTTTTTAATACTTTTTTTTTTTTTTTTTTTTTTTTTTTTTCAACTTTTCACTTGTTATAGATTTGAGGCTAAGGGCAAAAACAGAGAATGGTTGATTTGAACAGCTTCTAGAAAAATCACCTCACATTATAGTGTTTGACTTACCTAATTTTGTAAAAAATTGCAGTGAAACCCTGGAAAAATATACTGTTATTGAAACTTTTGATTTAATCCACATCTAATGAGTTTTAGGTTAGCTAGATAATAACTCTTAAAAGAAATTAATCTAATCCAAGACTAATAGGATATAAGCTGGTAGATAGCAAGAAGCTTAAAATCTCTTTCTAGGAACAGGTAAGAACTATTGTAAAGTAAATCATATGATGATAAAACTTAATTTACCTTCATCTCAAATAAACCTCTAAAATAACCATGTTCATTGTTCAAACATAACAAAGTTTAAGACCGGTTATTTCATTCCCAAAATAAGCAATTCATAACACCTTCTTAGTTTCCTGTTGGGTTATTATGTTAACAGATTTACTGTAAGTCTGTAACATCACAAAAGTTTTTTTTTTTTTTTTTTTTTTTTTTTTTTTTTAAGAAAGGCAACATCACAAAAGTTTATGGTCACATCTGCATATAGAATTTTTAGTTGATTAAAGAAACCGCTAGTCCTTCAACATCTATTAATTATGAAACTTGATTTTAAATTCCTTGCTTTGATATCCAAGTAATATAACTACATTGAGTTAAGTCTGGGCTATTAATTATGCTCGATTTTGGCCATTGATAGAGTATTGGATTATCTGCATGCTGTATATACTTCTTGCTATTTATGTTTAAGGATTTTGAAGCTATAAAGAAAGCTCAACTGGTTTCTGACATATTTTTAAAAAAATATGTCATATTCATTTTTCTTACAACAATTTTAGTTTTTCTTAGAACTTTGTACTCGATATAACCCTGTACGTCTTATACATATAACTCAATACTCGTGTTAAGCTTTTAATAGATTAGATATACTCACGTGCAAATTAATCACAATTTTAAACAAGTCAATTACTACTTTTTCATAAAAGCTGAAATGCTAAGATATTTGATTTGGGCGAATGAATATGTACAAACTACAAACAATTTGAAGCCGTACAGACACTTTAAATGCAAAAATAAACAACATAAGATTGCGAAATAATTTGCAAATCTATCAATCAATTAAAAGCCGTACAACTGAATGTGGCGGGTTATTCATCTTCTCGTTATTCTTTTTCTTCAACCTAAGGCTTTAGTTTAAGGTTTTTACTTGCTCTTTCACCTTATTGTAATTCAAACTGACTAACTGATGAACTCACATTAGTCTCTGGTAATCTTTATAACAACAAAATTATTGCATTTTGTAGTCACTTATGTATCCATATCTTTATAACAACAAAATTAGATGTGTGACTTATTAAAATGAAGTCATTAACTCATGTGGAATCGATTTCAATAATTTTTAGAGGATTAGGGCGAAAACAGACCTGTTGATGTGGTTTATAATAGTTTAATATGTTTGTTGCATGTTATTATAAGAATTTGATGCCTTTTTGGTTAATCAGTGGCAATTCCACATCAATCCCTTTTTCCCAATGTGGAGGTTACTAATAGTGCACAAATACACAATTGTACAAACTTATTCCCAAAGCGAGGATGTTATAAATAAAAATATTTGAAACAAAATATCTTTTTGATCTTTTAAACTATATAAATTTGTGTTTATGGCTGTGTTGCCAAATTTACGAATTAGGATTAAGGATTTTGAAACTATGATAATATTTTATAAGCAGCACCTGTTTTCTTTTTTGGAAAATCACTTGTAGTTGTCTTAGGCCTCTTGTTTAGTCAGTACTTATTTATTAACTTTCATGAAACAGGTCTTACTAGCACATTAGATACAGATTTTCAATGAGCTTGAAACGGCTGTCCCGGTCTGTTAAATCTGAATCTGCCGACAAAGCACCATATTCTGGTTCTGGTTTGTCTAGTGATAAGATCACAGATTTAATGCAGAACAAATTCTTTTTAGAACAACCGACAGTTTCATTATCTGGTGAGGCGAGATATCTAACACCGCTTTGGGTCTCTGGAAATGAAGAGCCACGAGATGAACTCCGTCAAACTGATTCATCTGATTCCAAAACCATTATTGGTACATATTTCTTTATTATTTCTTTGTTACCTTTTCTAGCCATAGTAATTAAGGAACTACTTAATTAGAGTTCCACTTTTCTTTTACAAGGCTCCTTTTTTTCTTACTAAAACAGGCCCAAAACTTAAGATTGGTGACATGTTTCTCCATAATTTGCAAGTTTACAAGTTTTGTATTCCAAAACATCTTTTAACTTGTTTAGCTGAAAAATAGGTTTTGAGCTGGGGATTGACAATAATGACAACCAACATACTCAAAGAATGTTGCAGGCCAAGATAAGAGCTGTGCTAAAGTTATTAACTTTCCGCAAGCAGCGTGTCATTGTTCAGTTTTGGTCACCTCATGTCGTTGGGAAACACCAACTACTTACCACTATTGATCAACCATTTGGTCTTGGTGTCATTGAGGGCCAACTTTGTTTGTATCGAAAAAACTCCGAGTACATCCTTTATGTTGTCGATAAGGAACATGATAATGGAGAAGAAGACATTAGTCCTCCTGCCCGAGTATTTAAGCAAGGAATCCCAGAGTGGACTTCTGATATAGCTAATTACTTGCCAAAACATTTTGCACAACAAGAATGTGCGATTCGTTGCAATCTCCATGGATATTTGGCTTTACCGGTGTTTGATTCAGTTACAAGGTCATGTGTTGGTGTCATCGAGTTCTTGACCTCGTCTTCACAGCATACTAGTCTTGCTTATGAGGCTGAACAAGTTCAGAAGGCGTTGAAGGTTTCCAACCTTCCTCTCAAAATTATAATTTATTCCTATATTTCTTAGTGTTTTGTGCACATATACTTATTCCGATTGTTTTATTGTAAAAATCTGTTGCATCACTTTCTCCAACAATTCCATTATCCTTTTACCTTAGCTTTGCCAAGATTTGTAGGTTGTGTAATCAAAAGTACAAAACAATCAACTACTATTACGCTGCTTTAGAGAGAACACCGTCGCTACTAGGGTTGTCGGGCTATATATTTAGAATTTCCTGGATTCCATACTCATTTTGTAGAAGCTTTCAAAATGCAACTGATAAAAAGAAAAAGGATTGGTATATCCACATTTAAGGAATCATGTGTTCTACTGTATTCTAGTTCAAACTTACTTTAATTGCTGCTCATTTACAAACTGTTGTCAACTTGCAGACACAAAATCTGACATGCCTACAAGTACTTGATGGTCCTTCAAAAGTTAGTTCTCTCCTGCTGATTTATATTCTGAATTTCTACTTCTCTTTTTTTCTAAATCTCGTTTTGCTTTGGACTTCTTATTCGGGAATGTCTAATATATATACAGGTTTCCAGTGAACTCAGGCAAAATGAGTTGGAAAATATATTCAGTATCTTGAAAGTTGTGTGTGACACTCACAGATTACCTCTTGCTCAGACATGGGCTATCTCCCCACTTAGTACTTTAGCTTCCCATGAGCAAATTCTAAGAATGAGATGTGGTAGTTTCGATACTAAATGCCTTGGGAACGTCTGCATGTCAACAGCTGCTTTGCCATATTATGTTCTAGACTTGGGCCTGTGGTCTTTTCGGAAAGCATGTAGAGAACAACATTTGGACAAGTATCGTGGCTTAGTTGGCAGGGCGTTGTTGTCCTGTCGTTCATGCTTTTGTGAAGATGTAACCAAACTCGGTAAAGAAGAATACCCTTTGGTCCACAATGCACTCATGAGTGGTTTAATGAGCTGCTTTGCAATCTTCTTGCATAGTGTTGAAGGAAATTTTGACTATGTTTTGGAGTTTTTTCTACCGTTGAACATAAAAGATGGTAGACAAGTACAAGTTAACTTGATGCAGACATTGAGGATGCATATCGGAATAGCTTCTGGATTTGAACTCGGTGATAACTCACCTATAGAAGTTGTTAAACCGCTCATGAATCTCCCAGCAAACATAGAACATGATATTATCTCAGCAACCTCGTATAACTTTACTAATGTGGCAACCGATTTTATGAATGTCCCAGATGAATGGTCTTCCACCAATATGAGTATGGAGATCATATGTGCTACACTTGCTGATACTGGAGAAACAAGTAGTGCTCTGAAACACGACAAAAAGCGTAAAAGAGGCTCGGACACAATGGTCTTAGTAAAGGTAATTTATGAAAATACTGTCAAAGAGTTCCAATTTGTTATTTCATCAGGACTGTTGAAGCTGAAAATTGAAGTGGCAAAACAGTTCAAGTTGAATGGTAAAATGATTCGTCTGAAATACTGGGATGAAGAGAATGAGCTGATACTCATTTGTGTCGATGACGACTTGAAGCTTGCTTTGGTTACTTCAATGGTTAACAATTGTATCAGCTTAGTATGTGAGTTATCAGCTTAACTGATGATGATTTTCGTACAAGAAGTCAGGTTTTATCCCACATATACTCTAAAACGTTATATATTCTACATTGTGATGTAAATTTGAATTTGAACTTGTGATAAAAGATTCTCAATAAAATTTGTATTATTTTTGTTATTATCTAGTTAGTTTGCTCTAACAAGTGATGTGTTCAAGATTTGTCATTCAAATTTGTATTACTTTTGTTAGTATACTCGTTGCAGCACCATGGGACTCGTATTAAGTCAAATTGGTGGGCTCTCCCACCCACACCCACACCCACAAGAGGATAAAAGATAAAATATCATAAGCTAAATTATTCACAGTAATTCTTAGGCCGGTCATAATGGTAATGCAAAAGTCACGCGCCATCTTTTTGTGAGGGGTGGCTCACGCGTGAGGGATGGGCAAAAAAAGGACGAATTGTTAGCTACTCATCATTTAGAGCAAACGGTACGGTGAATACTGAAAGCTCTTCATTTTGGCTCTACCGGGTACGCCACCTCACCTCAACACTCTCACTTAAAAATACTTCATCTATCATAACACAAAACATTGGGCCCCACCCACTTACACAAAACAACCTCTTCAACGGATATATATATATATATATATGCAAAAGTGCTTTGTCTTTTGTGCTTCACTTCCCCGGCGAGTAGCAAGTGGCGAGCAAATGCCAAGCTCGGCAAGCTTGCGACGTCTGAACGGCGAGCATGCCAATGTCACCATACCCATTGCTCTTAGACATTGTGCAAAAAGTGGGCCCTAACTATCTTTATGATTTGTGAGTGCGTGGGAGGTATTTTGTTAGGTAAGTTTATATAAAATGGATATTTTATTAAAATGTGAGTGGGTGGCGATCATTGTTAGTGAAAGGTGAGTGAGGGTGAAAGGATGTAATTGAAAAGATAAAGCTGAGGTATCGGCATGTCGCTAAGGTGAAAGGTAAAGAGGTGTGACTGCGTAGTCTTAGTGCCAAAGAAAAATATTAAGATACATGACTCTCAATTTTCTTTCTTTATGCTCTTTTTATATTTTTTTTATATTTCATAAAACATTATACCATATAATCCTATTTTGATATAACAATAGTTTACAAAAAACGTTAAAAAGATCGGTTGAAAACCCTCAAATAGATCGGTTATGAACCACTCTATGTAAGGGTGATCTATTTGAGGGAAACACAAATAGATCGGTTGATAACCGATCTAACTAATACAACAAATAGATCAGTCGATACCTAAGAACCGATCTTTTAAGTTAATTTTCAAATTAAAAAAAAGAAAAAAAAAAAAGCAAATTTCATTGAAACCCAGATTTTCATGAAATATATGTTCAATTGCACACAGAATACACTAATAATCGGACACATATGTGCTCAACAATATCATCTTACAATACCAAACCAAACGGCTTCAAAAGATACAACATCATTTAACTATCGTGGAACAAAGAACACAATTCGTACGATAATTGTTGTATAGCTTGTTATTACGTGTAGTGATCACCAATGAGAAATGATAGATGCACCATACTGCACTGATGTTGCGATCCCATTCAACTTCCGCCTTCCGCCATAAAGGCTTCGACTATATCAATCAACTGTCATAAAGAGAACATACAATGAGTTAATGATTGTTACCCTAAGTAATGAACAATATAAACTTATAAAGTGACATATGTATGCACCACAAAGTCCATCAAGTACATGCATGTATGTGAGAATGAGTAAACACCAGGGCCAGATTCAAGATCTTAGTTATAATACGAAGTTGATAGCCAACTAGATGGTAGCAGGTCACAACTTTTTAGGCTTTTCAATTCAGGGAAGGGGCAAGATCAAGTATCTGTTGGAGCAAGGAAATAAAACTAGTTATTGACAAAAAAATGAGCACTTAAAGCTAATTTCCAGCTGCTACGCAGTGTACACTAGCATAGAGTGACAGGAGTAGAGACTCACCTTATCAGTCATCACTAGAGTACATAGCCCACGACACCTGAGACATGCAAAAGTTGAGAATATTTCTTGTTTATCGGATACTATCTTATTTATTAATCAGAAACCAATCTCCAAAACGACAAGGACATATTTAACATTTAGGGAGTGAAAATTATAACTTTGGTAATTAATCATACTTGGCAACCCAAATATATTATGCAAGAACATTAGATTGCCCATAGAGCAATATATAGTAAACCGCAAGGGACAGATAACTTGGCAAAAGAACTTACTTTATAGCTACTTCCATGTTATGGCTTAACCAGGCATGAGACTCTCTGAAATCCTAAAAACCATGAAGCCCTCGCATCAGGTGAATGAGAAGGGAGCACAACTGAAAGAACTGAATATGCCTCTGTTGCAACCCAAACTTGAACACCAGTTTTCTCACTATGCATCCTAATGGACCTTTTCAACCCTTGCCTGATATTCTGCAACTGGTTTGACCCAACGTTATCAGCAACAGCAACCAGCACTTGAGTGTAGTCATCCAACAACTGACACAGCTTAAAGAAACATAAGAGTCAAAATCAAAAAATAATGAGTCATCCTATAAGCTCCATAACATGGCCTTGCTATATTTTTAGTAGTTCAATTTCTGACATACTAATATACCATCTCATAAGCCCAAAAAAAGAGTTAAACAAACACTACATATTATGCCTGAACTTGCACACAGAAGAGAGTATCGCCTTATTGTAATTTTAAAAAACAATAAACCCAACAAATGAGCTTATCAAGTGGCCTGTTTTTAATCAAATTTAAAACTGTGACCTTAACGTATTTTGAAACAGTAACAAGACAATACAACACACTGTATGCTAATTCAAACACTATCTAGCATCAAAGTACCAAAATTCAATGAAAATTATAAATCATTTAACTAAATAAACAGAAGAAAAAAATATACGTAGTATTTGAAATGTAAGTGTAATCAATCTCACCTTGTACTTGGCAACTTACGCACTACCTCCTTCAAGTCCCCCTTGGTAAAGATCAAACCAACATTTCCCTGCAATAACCAAACCAAAACACATCAAACATTACTCATTAACTACACCTAGCTTGCAAAACTACACCGGGGATTTATCCCTTTTTTTTAAAAAAAAAAAAAAAAAAAAAAAAAAGAAAGAAATCTTAGTTTTATCCTAACTTGTTTCACCACTGATAACTAGTCATTTTCACAAACATAACCAGTAACTAAAATAATAACAATACTAAAACACATCAAACATTAATCATTAGCTAAACCTATCTTGCAAAACATTATTACTAAAATGTTATTTGCCCAAGATACAATAAGGGGTGTCTGTTAAGATTATATGTTGGCTTATGAGCTTATTTGAGTACGGCTTATATTTTATAAGCCGCAATTTTTCAGCTTATTTGGAGATTTATGGGCTTATATGAGTTTATCATATCAATACTTGACAAACCAATTTTCTAAAACTTGAATCATATAAAAAAAAATTATATTTACATATATCACCAGACTTCATATAAATAAAAGCAAACACAACAATATAAAACATGTAATGCAATAAATTTATAAAAAAAAGGTAAAAAAGAAAACTTACAACAAGGAGTGGAATAAGGTTCAAATAAGCCTGAACAACAGTCTTCTCACTATGCATCCTAATAGACCTTTTCATCATTTATTAAACTTATACCATATATAATAGTGGTTTAGTGGTGACTGTGGGGATTTGTTGGTGATGTGAGCGGCAAAGATGGTGGTGGTTACATCTGTGAGAATGGTGAGTTTGGTAGGTAAGGGTTAGGTTGTGGTGGAGAGGCGGTGTTATGGAAGAACAAGAGGGGAGAGTTTGGTAGGTAGGGTTTTATGTGTGATGATAATGAGCGGGATATGAAAAAGTCTAAAGGTAAAAAGGGAGATAAATCCCGCTCTATTTATTTAGAACGTCTTTTCAGTGAATAGCCGAACTTTTTGTGTTTATTTGTCAAATATATCACTTTTTTCCTCCAAAATAAATTTGGTTTCTTAAGGCCCGCTCATTTTTTATTAAATAGATCGGGTATTTAGAAAATTGATCTTTTTAAAGTGATCTAAATGGCCTTTTTTGTAGTAGCTAAATAAATATAATTTAAAACATAAATTTATAGTTACTTTGTCTAATCATTTTTGAAGATGTTGAAGATGTAAATATTTGTAAGTAACATTTAAATGGTTAAATGATAAAGTACATAATTTTTGCTCGAACCCATTTGTAAATTATAATAATAAAAAAAAATATAAAGTTTAAGACATAATAATGAAGTCCAAAGGTTTTAGGAATTATTAATAGTGTCTTAATTAATATTTATTTGGTTAGCTATTTAGAATTGAGTTTACTGATAAAATTTATTAATATTAGTTAAAATTCAATTTTAATTTTCAATGAAATTAGTTGTACAGTAAAATGAGATGAATTCAAAATGGTTTGTAACGATTTTTATACAGTTTATGTGACATTATTATATATACATGATAACGCAAATTACACGATAACAAATAAGAAAAAACCAGTGTGTTTCGTATTACCATGCAAAAATCACATAATGCAAAATTATTGTTGGGTTACGTAATAGGCCAAAACAATCAAAGGAAATTACATCAAGCGTATGACAATTTAATAACGACAACCCCATTTAGAAAATATAAAGACCAAAAAATCAAAACAATATCAACCATTTTTATATTTTTAAACAACAAACTAAAAAAGTTTCATAGAACATACTAAACTAAAAATACAAATACACTCGACAATTCACAAAAACAATACGCGCAATTAACAATTAGATTAAAAGCCCGTGCGTAGCACGGGTTCTGCGAGCCTCGTTGTAGAAAAATTTATGTTCATTTAATTACATGTTTAGATATTCAAATATTCAAATTAGTATTTAATTACCTGTGATTTTTCACGCAAGTTTCAACAAGGAAAACATGTGAAAAAATGAAAAGAAAAAAAATTATCGAAAATATATATCAAAGTGTTCGTTTATAAAAGATAATTAAATACGTCATGGTGGTATAATGTTTTTTGCTTAACGATTAGCGGTTTAAGAGATATTAATAGTTTTTGAAAAAAAAAATGAAAATGGGTTTGTTATCTAATTTTAAAAATGAAGTAGCTAGAAATTATTGATACGTAAATAAATGTTTAATATGTAAATTAACTTAAATATTATGATTATTTAAAACTAAACGAATTGTGTGTCTCATCATATTGATTTAATTTTTGCAGTAGTCATAAAACATATGTGTTTTCCTTTTATAATTTAATTAAATCTCATTTACCTCATCAACATGTAATTTCATTAGCCTTAAACAAAAACTAAGGAATTTGTGTATCTAGTTAAATTAAACATAGAAAATGAAATATCGTTGGGTATTATTATTATTATTATTATTATTATTATTATTATTATTATTATTATTATTATTATTATTATTTGTGTGTGTTAATTTAATAGAATTCCGCATGTCAAGATTAAATAATGTAAGTGTCGACCAACTGGGCTAGCTCAGTTGGCCACCAAGGGTAACCTTGGAGAGATATCTTTGGAGAGGTTTTAAGTTCGAGTCTCACCATGGACATTTAGGGGCCCGAAAAAATAAAAGCAAGAATGGGGTTTATCCCTTAAAGAGAAAGGTTCGATGCTTGCATACTACCCAATTGAATGTCACTGTGGGCTCGAATCACTAACTACTAACTCACCGTTAAAAAAATAAAATAGAAATGTAAGTGTCTCTTTTCTAAAATCATGTTGAAAGAGTTGATCTCTTTATACATAATATATACGGAGTAGATTAAAATTAGATGGACCGATTCAATTTAATTCTTAGTATCAGCAGTTGTCATTTGAATTTCCGACGAAGTAATGATAGGGAAACTTAATTCATATGATTAAATTCATGCCTAAACAATTCATCATGTGACATGTGGAATGTACATATTCTCTTTCATAATCTTCACCACTAATCTTTAAAAGTGTCGTGATTTTAAAGTTAAGCATGTCTTTAGGCATGAATTTTAGTCATGCAAATCATTTTCTTTTCCGACTAGATTGTGTATTGTTTTTGTTGTAGTAGCTAGACACTTGCACATGAATAAATAACTGACAGTACTATTTTCTTATTCGCCATAAGACTACACACAATAGATCGGTTGACCCACTCGGTCGAGCCACAACAACTCGGTCTTCCCTTTTGTGGAGTATCGGTCGCGACCGATTGGAGGTAGGAAAAGAAACGAAAAGGGTCGGTCTCACGACTGAGTATATACACACATAAAAAAACAAATGCCAACATGCTAATTAATATTATTAAGGTCGTCTTTACTGGGGCACCCAATCTCCTGTAAGTCGCTGTAGAGAAAAAGCTGACGTGGCAGGAAAAAAGAGAGGGATTGACCGATGTTATTGTGCCCAGCCTAATGTCTTGTCCCACTTGTCGTGCACACCACTTGATGATAACAACGTGGTAGTTGAACATGACTTTTAATAACAAATAACCAAATCTCACGCTATTAGTTAATGCCAAGTTTGTGAGGTTATGTTTCGATGTAATTTGTTATGTCTTATTTTCCTCCTTTGTGAGGTTTGTAATGAAATGATATTAATCTTTGTTCAAAAAAAAAAGTTAATGCCAAGTTGGTAGTTGAATATGATTTTTAATAAGGGGTTCAAATAACCAAATTTCACGCTATCAGGTTTTTTTTTTTTTTTTTTTTTTTTTTTTTTTTTTTTAAAGAATACAGTTTCTTTAACTTTTGCGGACAATAATGCATATCGATACAGTATTTGTCAATTTGTTTAATTGTCTATATCCTAACTTTTAAAATAAAACTATGATAGTTGGAATAAGACTAATGCTAGTGGGTGTTGCTTGGCAACCACAACCCCACAAAGCAACGCGCCCCCTCCCTTAGCAATATTTTAAGTGACGCGTTGGATTGCAACTTTTGCCAAAAAGTGGTTGCCTCACCAACCGAAAGAATTGCATCAATTCTTCATAATTTTTTGAACATTGGGAGTAAATGGGTGGGGTTGCTTTGTGTTCACCACTAGGTAATTGTGGTTGGGGTGGAGTTGTGGAGAGAGAAAGTTGAGTTGGCGCTGATGTGACGGGGTTGCTTTTGTGAAAATGTGGTTACCACTAGCATTAGTCTAACCTATCAGGGAAGCAATAACCTAAGGAAAAACAAAATTACAAAAAGAAAAAATTTAAAAAGTATTCCTATAGGAAAAAAAAAGCTTGTGGACCACACTGTGGCTATGTTTGGCGCGGAGCTTTTTTGGAGCTTTTTTGAGTAATGAGCGGTGAGAATGAGCTTTTTTATTTTTGATGTGTGTTTGGCATAAGAGCTGTGGGCTTTCCTATTTTTTAGGAAAGCTCATTTTCTCAATGCTTCTTTATGAAGCTGTGAGCTTTTTTGGCTACTGCTCACAGCTCACAGCTACTGCTCACTGCTCCTGCTCAATACTACTGCTCACAGCTACTTTTGCCAAACATAGCCAAAGTCCTTTAAGGCTTTAAATGCGCGTGAATCTTTGCAAAGGTTTTTCCAAGTAGTTTACAGCAGAAATTGACCTGTTCAGTCAACGCTTATATAATTCATCAGGTAACAGAACCGGGTCACGTGTTTGTGGACCCCTTTAGAGACGTTAGCTTCCAGGCAGTCTAACTAACAAATTATATAAAAATCAACGCGTAGTTCAAAATGTAACATAAACAGTTAAACACCCACAAACGTTGCTCGCTAAAGTGGCTACTATTTTTCTTGGTGTCTAAAGTCAAAAGAACGACGCTCAATTGTGCTTTAGCCTCATCAACGATGACAGAAATCCAACCAAATTCAAATATATTCTCCACTTATCAACTACATTCCAAATGATATAGCAGGTAAGATGGATAATCATTTGATTTAAGATCTATCTGCTACAAGTTCCTATCATTTTCAACGTTGTAATAATATAATATAAATGATATTCACCAAAAATAAAAATCACTTGTTATTTTTGTTGATGTGAGTTTTTGAACTGATCCTTAATCAGCTGAGTTTGTTAGGTTCTAGTTTTATTGCTCATGAGTGCTATGTTTGCTACTCAGCTAATCTGATCAAGCTCGAAGATTTCTTTTGGCATTGTTTTACGGCTATAGTAACTGCTATATATACATTCGTGCCTTTTGGATGTTTGGCCCTTGGCGCGTCGATCATTTCATTTTGGGTAAAATTACTAATTTTACTCTGTGTGTGTTCTAGCACTATTACAATTCATACCGATTGAAAATGTCATACTCGTGAAACACATTTGACAATTCACAAAGGAAGTTGATTTGCACACTTCACTTTTTTATTTGCACACTCACGGTATAAATAACTAAAATAGGATGTCAATATAATAAAACTGCCCAATGCGGTAATTAAAGTGTCACAATAAAAAATAAAAGTGTGCAAATCAATTCTGTGCCACAAAACATGTAAAGTACATTTCTTAATGTAAGCAAGTCAAAAGTACATATTTTGTGGAGTAATTTTTATTTTGAAAATTTGCCACACAAAGTGATACTTTTTACCTCCTTTATTTATTTATTTTTATTATTATTTTTTTAATTTTATTTTCATTTATTTTTTAAATTTGCGACACAGTGTGATACTTTTTACTTCTTTTTTTTTTTTCTTTTGAAAATTTGTGACACAATATGATACTTTTTACTTTTTTCTTTTGAACACATCTTGGACTTCTTTTTTTCAAACAAATATTGCGATTTAAATCTGGCTATGTTCACGAGTTGAATTTTAGAAAGAAAGAAAAGAAAAGAAAGAGATTGAAAATAAACAATGAAGAAAAAGTAAAAGGAAAGAAGTAGAGGGAAAAATTGATAGTTGTTTTTAGACAAAATCTTTGGCTAAAAAAAATAATAAATAAATAATTTTGACCAATTTGCCCCCAATTACCCTGAAACAACCCATGTTCCTTTTTACCCAACCAACTCTCTATTGGATTGTCTCTTCAATTTCATTTTCTATTTATGGGGCCACCTAGGTGCAAGTGATTTGTGGTATTTATTTTTTCAATGATAGAAAGCAAGGCTGTCATGTGTGTAAACTCGTAGGATCGTATGAGTTTACGTATTCACTAGCTAAAACTGTATAAGATCGTGGTAGGATCGTAAGTAATATCTTAGAATCGCACGTAAGATCGTCACGCGATCCGAGTTCACCTTTTTTTTTTTTTTTTTTTTTTTTTTTTTAATCATTGAAGTCCATCTCACTTGCTTAGGCCAAAAAATAAACGTGTGTTTCACTAATGTCTAATAAGTAAATCACTGTTGTTTCATTTTCTAAATAGATTATCGTTTATACCTAGTTTTCTACTTTTCTAAATAGATTATAGTCTAAAAGTGTTCAATAATTCAATTTACTTCACTTCATTGTGATTAAACTAATCAAATGGTATGTTTTGGAATGCCACTAATGAAACATTTGTTTCCTTGAAATCATGTAGATGGCTCATCTGTTTTGAGACATTTAGGACACATGTTATGTAATATTATTTCGCTAAATCGTTATGTAACGATTGAAACTTGATTTTTTGTGTTTTACTATTACTTTTTTATTTGAAATTTGAACTTTGTCATTTTCAAGAGGATATTGTATGAATTTATATTTGACGTTGAGTAGAAATGTAAAATAGTTAGACTCATTTATCATTTGTTTAAAAACTATGACAAATTGGTAGGATCGTAGGATCGCGATCCGATCCTACGATCTCGATCTTGCAAAGACAAAAATGATCCCACGCGAGATCGCGATCTTGACTGCCTTGATAGAAAGGGTACGTTTGGTTGGGGTATATTGGGGAATTTTATAGCATTTGCATTTTAGGGCCCATTTGGTTCGTAAACGGATTTAGGATTGGTATTTGGATTTCATTTTGGATTTGGATTAGCATTTGAATTTAAAAAAGAGAGAAAAAGAAAATAGATTTGTAATTTTTAAAATTTTGTAAATCTATATACAGTAATAAATTTTATTATAACAAAAGAAATAAAAAATAATATATGAAAGGTTGGTATTAATGTGAGGCCCACGTTCTTATGGTAATTTTTGTATCCTGTTAAATTGGTAAGGAATTGTACATAGCGAATAATAAGGATTGAGTCCTGAATTTGGGGCACACTAATGTGAACCAAAGTACCAAACACATGAATTTTACCATGAGTCTCTAGACCTACATCAAAATCAAAGTACCAAACGGGCCCTTAAATTCCTTGAAATAGTGTGTTTGGTATGCCAAATAAAAGATATTAAAATTCCACGAATTGGCAAAATGAGGCAAATTAGAATGCTTCCAAAAGGCACGTTTCTAAAAAGAAGATTCATCCTATGTATGTTATCATCGCGACTTCTTTATGGTAGATTTGGCAGTTTTGTAATAATGTCACTTTTAACTCTTACTCTATGAAGAAAAATGACATATTTGAAAATATTCATTTGTACTCTTTTTCTTGGCTTAAATCTAGAGGTCGTAAGCTTCATGTAACAATTCGCATTTTCAGGATAATTACTATTCCTGGAAAATTTCACTATTCACTTTTACTATTCATTTTTCCCGAAAATTTTCCCGAAATTTGATTTTTATTTCTTGGGCTCAAGTGATAAATCATTTCCATGGCAAATTAAAAGTTTGACATTCATAAGCTCATTTTCGTGAAAGTTATTAAGGAATTACACGGGATTACACGTTTTAGGGTAAAACGTCATTCAGAAATTCTACGCACAACGAAATTCGGTCGCGTTAATTTTCCCCGTATCAGAAAAATGTTTGACACACTCATGATTTATTTGAGAATAAATCATGACTGAGAAAAACATGACCAAAATAAACATCGGCCGTGAAAAACTGGAATTTTCAGTTTTAAGCGTTTTAACTCAGCCGTAACCTTAGCCTATACCTGCACCGCGTTTCTAAGACGATTTGAGTTTTCAACTTATTAGAAAAAATCAACATATTTTTCCCTCCTCCTTTGACCAAAAATCATTCCTTGATTTTATAAGTCATTCCTTGATTTTTGGGCTTACGGTTTGATGTCTAAGAGACATTTAATACCAACCGACACTAGACTAAGCCCAGTCTAGACATTATAAGTCTTTTTAAATCAATTATATCATATTAGAAAAGTAACATTTTACTTTTCTCAATTTTACGCAATATTCGTACATTTTACGTATTACGCGTTTTAGACCCGTGTTTCCAGTTTTAGCAGGGTTTTACCACCCCAATGGAACCTACCACTCCTTTTATATTTTATTATGGAGTATTTTGACAAGTTTAATCATTCTTCCAAGTTTCGTATTTTTACGATACCCGATTTTACGTTTTGTGACGTAACAACTTACGGTTAGCATTTCCCGGAGTCAAAACTAACCAAGTATCTTGGATAATATCAACAAAAGGCTAACCCTTCCTCCCCAAGCTTTGTGAACCGCCCTAGGAGGGGGGATTCACCACCCATGTGGCTTCATCTCATGAATTTACCCATAGATCATCACTTAATTACAACTTGGTCATCAAGTTTAAGCACTTTCCTAGTAAGCTTCCTAACCTCCTCAAAGTCATATATAATCCCTCCCCTCCCCTTCATTTCAACGCCACACTCACACACACCATTCTCTCATCCTTAGCTCATTCTCTTCCAAGTTTCATGCAAGATTCAAGTGCAAGTTCAAGGTTGAAACCCTAGTTTCTTTTAGATAATCAAAACACTTCCATAACCTCATATACTTGGTGATTTCTCTTGAGTTTAAATCCACTCAAGTCACCTCAACCTTCATCATCCATCTTTCAAGATTACAAGGGTAGAAAGATTGCATGAAGTGAAGTGGGTTGAAGCAAGTCTATCAAAGTCCTTTTCCTTACATGTTAACTTCCTTTCATCTTTGAAAGCCAAAAGTTGTAAGCCAAACCCTAACATGATTCTTGTTAAATAATCATATTCATGTTATTTACATATTATTTGTGCTATATTATGTCTTGTATTCATGTCCATGATGTATAAAAGTGAGTAAAACAAGTTATTGTACATGATTGATAAGACAAGTTACTATAACAAGCAAACTAGTGACTTTCTTGGTAAGACCTGACCAAAATGGTAAAAATATGATATTTGATCATTACATATTACAGTAGAGGACTTAACAAGGAAACCGTAGCAACTTGAACCACCCAAAACGAGTATACGAGTCAAAAGTTACGCCCATTTGAAGTTACCAAAGATTTCCGGCAAAACTGCCTAAATAGCATTCTGATCAAATTTTGATTTTGAAAGTCCCACTTCTGGTCCGATTCATCAAAAAGTTAAAACACGAAAGTTGTCCGGAACGACGTTTTCGTTCAGGATTAAAGAAGCTCGAGCCCTGAAAACGCTTTCCGAGTGATAAATTCTTCAAATTCTTAAACAGCCCATTTTTAGACCAAAGTCACTATATTATGGTTATACTTTAAAAGGAACAAGAGGTCTTATGACCTATAATCAAGACCACAACCATGGCTAGAGCCAAGGTTGAGTCTCATGACCTTGGAACAAGGACCAAAGGTCATGGCTAGGCCATGACGAAATGACCATACAAGCTTACTTAGGCAAAAACATGAAACAAGGAATTGGCGAGAACTTGAACAAGCAATTTGAATCTACTTCACTTAAAAAGGAACCATGAGATATTACAAAGAGAAAATGGTCATACAAGACTTATGAAACTACCCCTAATAACAATCTTCATGTACAAATAAACTTTCCTAAGTTTATTCAAATATCGGACATGTAACATTTCGGATCAAAACTTATATCTAAATATTTCATCAACTACTACAATAGTAGGGAGCCTCGTGTGAGGAGTTCATTATGTAAGCCGTCGAGATGAGTTGTGGATTTACGAGTTAAAGTGTCCTGGCTCCTCGAACGTTTACTAACATGACTTCTGAATTATGTCGGCCCGAACGGTAGTAAACGATATATAAGACATACATGTTTCATGAATCATTACTTTCAAAGACTTACAATATACATCATACCACATCATGGACTAAATGCAAGATATATATATAGGCACTACTTCATATTCTTTACTCCGAACCTAAGTTGCAACAATTATTCTAGGTTGCTCGTAGAAGTTCTTACGGCATATCCATCATTCTCATTATACATCATCCAACTCAAGGTGAGTTCATAGCCCCACTTTACATTACTTCAATGTTTTACAAACCCTTGGGGGGAATACATGCTATTATTTTTCTACTCGAACACAATGCTTTCTACTGTATGCTATTCGACTATGTTTTATTATCACTAAGTAACATCCTTGCCAAACCAAGATCCCTTATTATGAACCATTTAATCACTTGCGAGGGTTACTTGCAAGTGAGCGCGAATATTGTGAATAGGCCTATTGGGATTGACGAATTCCATTTGTTTTGACTAAGTTCAAACAAATGCATTAATATTTGAGACATTAGGTATGACGGCAAAATACCTACCGGGATAAATCTGCCGATCGATATTGGTACACGTTAACGTTTTGGTGTCATAAGCTTAGTGAATTAATAACCTTTCCGGGCATATAACAACGTAGCCCATCTTTGTTTTCTAACTATGAGTGTGAGTCTATAGCTCACACTACGATTATTGTGTTCAAACGATTTAACTACAAACACTACGATTATTGTGTTCAAACGATTTAACTACAAACACTACGATTATTGTGTTCAACGATTTAACTACCAACACATTGTGTTCAAACATTAAACAAACTCTATGAATATCACTCAACCTTTGTGTTGACCTCTCAAGCATGTATTTCAGGTTCATGACGATCAAGGATGGCACGGAAGGACACGGATACTCAAAAGGGCTATAAATTTTATTATCATTCAAAAACTCATTTAATGTAAATTGTAAACATGGAACCATTTGGGACCTCATTTTTGTAATCTCTGATATTTATATAATTTGAATGATAAATCTTTTAAAACGACTCAATTGGAGTTCGTTTTCTATTATTGTGACTATTGTGCCGTCGAGTAACACCCAGTTTGAATTCCGCTGCATCCATGAATTGGGGGTGTTACACTTCATAGTTAGGCTGATTGGTTAAAATCTCTCATGTAATTGCTAGCTACTTACTAGTTTTCTTTTAAAGAAATTTCGGCGTTCAATATATATATATATATATATATATATATATATATATATATATATATATATATATATATATATATATATATATATATATATAGCTAGGATCAAATAAGAAGATTACTTAAAATAAGAAGGAACAAGAAGAACTATAATCACAAATTCGAGATGCACCGACCTAAATTAGATGCATCCCTATAATCTTAGATGCATTATAACGCACTATAGTGTGTTTTCTAGCTTTTAATCAGATGCATATACGTATATTAGATGCATTTCATGATTTCTCTTATTTTTTTCTATATATATATATATATATCCAAAAAATAAGAATTTTAACCATACAAACAATTTAAAAAAAATATAAAATAAAAAATCCTACAAAAGTCAACTTCGAAAAGCAATGTGTTGTTTGTTTATTTGTATCCATATTCCAAGTACTCGAGTGTCATTATGCTAAATGCACTAGGTAGCAGCGCCTCCTGAGTCGAGATGGAAGATAGTGTCGGGCCAAGAATACCAGCCGAATGACTATTGGGAAGTGACTGGGCCAAATGGGCCTATTAGATCTGTTTTTCCTGCGGGTAAAGTGACTGGGCCGGAAGGGCTTGTTGGGCTTAAGCAAATTGTTGGGTTGCCTGCAATTGTTGGGCCTGTTGTAAATGGTAAGCCAAAAGAGCCTCCTTAATTGGTGTAGCAAGCGGACTGGTGGACTGGGAAAGCCTAGTGAGCCAAGGCGGGCCAAGGTTAGGCCGGTGTCCAAAAGCAGACGAGGATTAGTTTGGAACCTTTGATTGCTGATTCCCATTTGCCACATTTCTTTACCATAATTCGTGTTACAGGGAGATAATTCGACTCACTTTTACCAACCCAAGTATGATTATCATGAACAAATTTGCACTTATCCCCAAACTACACATGCCTTTAGTAAAGCGGGTACATAGTTTAAGACTACTCGAAGTATTAGAGCTTTTGGGGGAGTTATTTAACGAAGTGTTTTTTTTTGGTACCTAGGTTTCCGACTCGACATTGTGAGCCGACTAATCCCAGGGCGACTACCCTTTGGATAGCCCGGAGTTGGCGCAGGTGAACCTCCGTAGCTCCAAGTGGATTAATTTTCTCCCAATTGAATTCGAACTATTGACTTCCTCTTTGGAAGGCTAGAATCTCGTTATTATTAGATTTATTATTAGGAGCCAAGAGAATGGTTGGGATGAGGGTGAAAAATCAATGTGTGTGTTAACAATTTGTCCTTCGTCTTTTATTCCACTTTCTTCCAACAACAACATATTTTTAGTAGTGGCAAAGGTTGGAAGAGGGTTGGTGTAAGGAATTAGTTTTGCAATTTTTTTATAGTGATTATCTAATCCATTTAAAGCATACATCTCAAGGTTCTCATCTTTAATCGTACCATCTAAAATTTTCAACTGATTTGTTATATTTTGAATTTTTGAGAAGTAGTTAGTAATAAAGAGATTACCTATTTGGATAGACCGAAGTTGTTTGTTAGTGGTGATTGCACGAGTGTCTTCATTATCCTGGAAAAGGTGCTTAAGGTGTTCCTATAAATCTTTTGCATTACCCGACGTAGCTACGACTTGATCTTAGATTTGATTCCAAGCATGTGCCTGGTATCTACATCTTGATGAAATCGTTGATCCTATCCCAATCCGTATTAAGATGTGTTTTTTGAGTCCAAGATTCCTTATACGGATTAAAAAAAACAAGCTCCATGAGTTGCAGTTTAGTTGGTGGAGGTGGTGGTGGTGATGGCTGACGGTGGTGGTGGATCCATGAAATGGCAACGGTTGTGGTGGTGGCGGACGGTGGTAGTGGAGGTGGGTGATGGCGGCGGTGGTGGTGGTGGTGGACAATGTTGGTAGAGGTGGCAGGTGGAAGTGGGTGGTGGTAGATGGTGCATGAAATGACTATACAAACTCAAGGATCAAACATGTAATTTACTAACGAATTGAGTTAACGAAAGTTAGAAAAACCTAAATCCGCCCAAAAAAATAAATAAATAAAAAATAAAAAATTGGCCGCCTTTATGTGGAAAAAAATAAAAAATAAAAAATAAAAAAAATTGAGTACCTTAATTGGAAACAGACCCTAAGTTGAGTGTCTTTTTGTGCTATTTGCCAAAAAATTTACACTAAATTTTTTTGCTCTAGGAGGGCACGTGCCCCCTTCTTCCTATCTCCGTCAATGAATGTGATCTGAACTTAACAGTTCTTGCTACATTTTAGTAAGTGTTTAAGGTGTGGTTCGGGAAACAAAGCCGGAAAGAGGGAATCTTTTGCGGGAATCAAGGGAAGACCTCATCTTTCTTTACGGGAAAAGCAAAAAAATTTCATTCACAAGACTTAAGTCCGATTGTAAATACACACTACCTAAGGAGAAAGAAGTAATTTTTTTATTTTTTGTGCGTGTATTATGAGTGTGTATTTGTGTTTTGTGTGTATTTTTTTAATGATAAAAAATAGAAAAAAATAAAGAAAGAGCGAGAATGTGCTCTAATGGTCAGGTGTGTTAAAAAAAACCCGAGAAACCAATAAACCAAGCTGAACCGCTCAATCCTTAAAAAAAAAAAAAAAAAAAAAAAAAAAAAAAAACTGATAAAACTCACTTATCACAGTTTGGTTTCAGTTTTTATTTTTAAATATTCGCGCTAACCGAACCAAACAGAGCCGAACCGAATCGTGTATAATATACATAATGATTTTTAATTAAACATTCAAATAATTGTTCAATATTTGATTATATTATTGCATTTGTATAATAATTTTTTCTAATGTAAACATTTTCTGAACATCTAAGCGTGAAAATTATTTAATGTGGTCGTAACTTATAAATGTCGAACAAAAATATTTTTTTGTTAATATGTTGTATATGCTTATTTGAATGCAATTATTTTAATAGAATAAGTTTAATATAACTTTAAACTATTGATTTATTTAATTTTACTAGAATGATAGTTTAGGTTCTAGAAGATGTTATTTTTCATACGTTAAACTTGCCCCCTATGGTGCTACGCATCGTTCCCTTCGGTCGAGCAAATCCCATTGTTCCAGTCCGAGAATCCCTATGTCGGAGGTCGAGCAGCTACGTCTAAAATGGTTAATCATGACCCAAACCGTAAGTAACCGGATGTCCGGTTACCCGCCTAGTCCAATTTGAATTTAGGTAGTAAAAAATGAACTACCCGCTCCATGATGGATTTAAATCTTACAAGTAACCAAACCGAACCCCTAGCAATGGTTGATAGAAAATATATATAAAAAAAAAGTGTTTTTTGTTGATACGAAACTTATGCGGTGAATCATCATTACACTCAACCGTAAAATTAATACTCAAAAATCATGTCATCTGTCAAGTCTCACTTGCTCTGCTCCTAAATTTTGTTTTTAACTTTTAGGCAACCAAATTTTGGTTTTAATATATAATTCTACTTTTTAACTCTACCATTCTTTTCAAGCTCAAATATAAATTACTCAGCAGTTTCCCTCGTATTTAATTAACACAATTATTTCTTTTGAGCAAACTTTAACAAAAAATTTCAAGGGAGTAAATTTATAGAAGGAGCTGGGTAACTTCATGGGTCTTTAACAATTATTTCCACAATTGACCACAAGCTTTTGAATTGTATATTAGTAGCACTTCGTAAATATATAACTCAGCAGGAAGCACAGTCCAAATTACTCTGCATCTGTAAGTTCATAATCCTTATATGCTTTTTATTTATTCATTTAGTTATTTGGATGTCTTCGATAAACATAGTTTCAGTCTAAAACTCTAAATTCCTTTTTAACAACTAGAAGGGTATCCGCGCAATGCGACGGCAGGTACGCGGTGATTATTTTTGTGGCGATTAATTTTTTTTCATTTTAAACTTTCCTTATTTAGCATGTCCTAAATAATTTATAACGTAGTAGATATATGTTTTTTAAAAGTAGAACGCTCAAATTATTAATAGTGTAAATAGTTTACACTTTTATTTTTTAAATTTTAGCATTAAATTAGTCGTTATAAGTTTAGTAAGCTTTTTCTTTTAAACAATTTTATTAAAATATATAATTATTTGAGGGGTTTACTATATGGTTTAAATGAGATTTAAATTTTTAAATTTTACATTAATTTTCTAATTTTTCTTTTACAGTAATGTTTTTTGTTTTCAAATTTTAAGGGTGTGTTTAGTTGGAGGAAAACACCATTGTTTTTGTTTTGTGAAAAACAAGGAAAACATAAATCGCGTTCAAATGAACGTTTTTTAACAAATGTTTTGCAAAATACAAAATCCTCTATTTCCTAACTTAACAAGGAAAATTACAAAACAAATTTTAGTTGTTTTACTTGTTTTCATTCTAACACAAATCGTCCCTCTCCTTCTTCAAAATAGAAAATAAAAACATCAACTAAACGCGTTTTTTATATTTTCAAATGTTTAGTGGAGATAAATTTCTCTTACAAATTTTTACAAAACTAGAGATAGAGAAAAAGATAATTTTTTCTCTAACTAAACGCATCATAAGATTTTTTTTTTATATGAAGTCTCAAATGCTTTATAATGTAGTATAGACAACTATAAATGGGTAAATGGCATTTTGATTATATGTGTTAAATAAAGACAATTAACCATCTCTTCATTTGAAATGTCATTTAATATTGATATGTCTTATAAAATTATACAAGCATTGTTTTAATAAAGTTTAAAATTGAAATGCATCTGCTGCTACCTATGCTGTTTGAGATCATCCGATCTTGGTTGCTCCCATTTGAATGCCTGATGTATAGTTTTAATTGTATTACTCATTTCTCACTGTTAACACACAATGCTGATATAAACAATCCACTTACATCAATGCTGAACCATTTACTGCACATTAACGCTATGCTATTTAATCATAACCAAGGTATTTTCCTAAGCAAAATAGATGATACACGCCTACAACCCTCCTCCGCAAGCTCGAACGAAGATGTTAATCATGCCCAACATGTTAAAGTTGTGATTTAATTATATAGTAAAAGTCGACTTAAATGTGCTTGGTCATCTCATGAAATAATCGATTCCATCCTGATATGTAAGTAACTGACTCACTATCTCAACTGAGTCTCTTCAGTTTTCAAGCACGGGCCTTTTCACCCATTTTATTAACAGGTCAACAAAGATGGTTGTGATACTAGAAACTTAAGATTATGGTTTTGAGGTCCTAGTCTCTCATTGTCTGTTTGTTTTGCATGACTAGCGGGATTGTTTGCTCTGCCTTTTTACTCGAAATAGTGAATACTGCTACTCATGTTTGTAAGTAGTGTGCAAATAAGTGTGTGTGTGTGTGTGTTTTTGTTTTTTGTTTTTTTAAGGTTTAATTGAACTGTGGTTCATTGAGACAACTTCTTATTTGGTATACTGTTTCGTATTGAACAAGTAGTGTAATCAACAAGTTATTGTTTAGTCTTCTTCTCTGATAGTTATTTCTAGAATTTTATAAGATAGTCTAATTTTCATAATGGTTTAGACTTTGAGAAACTTGTAATGAAAGTCATCTGCCATTATGTCATTTATACTTTTCAAATACTGTATTATTTTTTGTTCAGGTTTATCTGATACTTATTTATATGAATCATATAAAACAGGCACAAGCTGTATCTGTTTATATATAATTTGAGAGCTGCCAACAATGGATCACTTTGAGCGATCTCAGAATGTTGATTCTGCAGATAGAGACAAATCAACATATTCAGGCTCACTTTCTGTCTTGTTCAAAGATCAGATCACAGATTTTATGTGGATCAACATTTCTTTAAAACGACAAACAGTTTCATTTTCTGGAGAGTTGAGATACTTAACATCCCTTTGGGTTTCTAGTTATGAAGAGCCCTGGGATAAACTCTGTAGAGCTAAAAACATTGTCCCAAATAATCAGAAATTGAACGAAATGATAAGAGCTGCACTAAAGCTATTAACTTTCCGCGAAGAGCGTGTTCTTGTTCAATTTTGGTCACCTCTTGATGTTGGGAAACACCAACTACTTACAACTATAGATCAACCATTTGGTCTTGGTGTAATTGACGAAGGACTCTGTTCGTATAGGAGGGACTCTGAGCGGAATGTACTTGTCATCTTGCAGACACAAAATCTGACAAGTCCACAAGTATTTGATTTCGCTACTCCAAATGTAAGTTGGATCTCACTGATTTATATGAAATTTATTAATTATTATCATTCTGATATTCTGATGTAAGAGATGTCCACTATACAGGTTCCCAGTGAACAAAGGCAAATTGAGTTGGATATGTGGGGTATTCTGAAAACCGTGTGTGACATCCATAGCTTACCTCTTGCGCAGGCATGGGCTGTCGCCCCATCCACTAGTTTTGTTTCACAAGATAAAGCTATAGAGAAGACTTGTAGTAGTTTTGACACTAAATGCATAGGGAAAGTCTGCATGTCCACAACTGCTTTACCGTTTCATGTTGGAGACACAGGAATGTGGCCTTTCAGGGAAGCATGTATAGAGCACCACTTGGATATGTCCCGTAGCTTTGTTGGGAAGGCATTGTTAGCTCGTGGGTCAAAATATTGTCAAGATGTAACTGAGCTCACTGAAGAAGAGTATCCTTTCGTCCACAAGGCACACAATTATAAGATAACTAGCTGCTTTGCAATTTTTTTGCATAATCTTGAAGGCAATGATGAATATGTCTTAGAGTTTTTTCTACCTTTGTACATGAAAGATGGTAGTTATGTACCCTATCTGATGCAAACATTGAAGCAGAAATTTGAAGACGCTTCTGGATTTGAATTGGGGGAAATATCATCACCCACAGAAATTACTGGACCACCAGGAGAAATCGGCAATGCTACTTCATTTTCCATTGTAACCAATCAGAAAACGATCGATGCCACTACTAATGCTGGAGTAAAGAGCACAACTTTGAAACGAGGCAGAAAGCGTAAAATCGATTCTCTTAGAATGGAGGCGGTTGAGCAACATGTTGGAAAACCAATAAATCAAGCTGCAGAGAGCTTTGGTGGTGAGTCATCTGTAGTATTTACTTAAATTATTATGGCTATCTGCAGTATTTCATTATTCCATATAGATTTAGCATAATCATAATGTTTTTCCAAACATGTTTATTGTTCAGTTAGCAGGTCTACACTGAAGCGCTTTTGTCGGGAGAATGGTATATCCAGTTGGCCAAAGCCAAATCAAAACAAAAAAGCTAGTCATGTTACCGACCCAAAGATGTCACAAGAAGTAGTGTCACAGCGAAGCTCGCAACAGTCTTCAAGCCGATGGTCTGTTATACGTGTTCTTGTGCGCTTTGTACTAAGGGTTAAGCGGTTGAGTTCTTCAGGCAAGCAGTTGAGCTATGGTCAGCATAGCTATCTTCCTTCCAAACCAGATGCTATATACCAGGTAGCACAATTGACGGTGAAGGCAACTTTTAAAGGTGATATGATAAAGTTCAAGTTTCCTATTTCTTCGGGACTTTTGGAACTGGAAAACGAAATAGCACAAAGGCTCGATTTAAAGGATAAAAGACTTGGTATAAGATACAAGGATCTACTCATTACTTGTGATAATGATTTGCACAATCTTCCTGAGTTTTTGGCTAGTAACACGACTGTCAGAGTACTCGTCGAGTTGGTTTCTAAGTAATGTTTTTAAACTCCAATCAGAAATGTTTTCTAGTGCGGTTTGTTTACGTGATTTGCTTGCTTGGGGTTCAAATTAGTTTATTGATAGTTCATGTGTATATTTATGTACCAATGTATCAAAATTTAAAGCACTGCATTTTAGTTAATGTAAAATTACATAATTCTTACAACTAATATTTAATGTTGGAAGTGTAATGTTATTAGAATTATTTCAAAACATCAAGATACAAGAATCAGACTGAACCGAGAGTCCGAGACTTCCTTTAAACTGCGACATTATGGGCAACGTAAAAGATTGATATGGGCCTGATACCTTATCACTTAATGGGCTCTATACATCTTGTTCAGTGTTCACTTGTTTTATTGCCAAAAAGAATTAGAAAAGGGAATCATGAATAATGCTTTCTAAAGTACCGTTTACAAAGAATTGAGGACGAGGAAAAGAAAATCAATTCATTTCTTTTGTTTGGTATCTCAAAGAAATAAAAATGTGGAGAATTATAACTCTTAGGATTTGGTTCCTTTATATTTTGTGAAGAGTTTGTTCCTATCTATTTGGTAAATAAATGAATTCTTTGCACAACTAAATAATAATAATAATAATAATATTTTAATATAATAATAATATATTAAATAATAATTATTGTTATTATTATTATTATTTAATAATAATAATAATAATAATAATAATAATAATTTAATATATTATTATTATTATTATTATTTAATAATAATAATAATAATAATAATAATAATAATAATTAGCAGCGGAGGGGTGAGACAAGGAAAGAGTTTGGACTAGAGAGAGGGGTGAGACAAGGAGACCCATTATCTCCATTTCTATTTATATTAGCAGCGGAGGGGTTGAATGCGATTGTTGGTGAAGCGGTTGCTAAGGGGATTTACAAGGGGGTTTTGGTGGGTGAAGATATGGTATGTGTATCACATCTTCAATACGCCGATGACACAATATTCTTTGGAGAATGGGATAAGGAAAACGCACAAAATTTAATGTGTATACTAAAGTGCTTTGAGGAAGTATCAGGTTTAAAAATTAATCTTAACAAAAGTAGATTATATGGTGTGGGAGTTTCATCGAGTGAGGTGGAGGGTATGGCACGATATATGGGATGTAGTGTTGGTGATTTCCCATTTATGTATTTGGGGCTTCCTATTGGAGCATCTATGAGACGGGTTCACACTTGGAGACCTGTGGTGGAGAAATTCAAGAATAGATTGTCCGAATGGAGAGCTAAAACGATGTCCTTTGGTGGTAGATTGACGTTGATTAAATCGGTCCTTGGTAGTTTACCATTGTACTATTTCTCGATGTTTCGTGTGCCTTCGTGTGTTATTAAACAACTTGAGAGTCTTAGGAGAGATTTTTTTTGGGGAGGGGTGGGTAAGAGTAAAAAAATGGCATGGGTTAAATGGGATACCATTCTTTTTTCTTATGGGGTGGGAGGGTTAAATATTGGGTCTCTAAGGGCAAAAAATTGGGCTTTATTAGGTAAATGGTGGTGGAGATTTTTGGGGGGTGGGGGACACGTGTTGGGTAAAGATAATCAAAAGTATTTATGGTTGTGATGGGGGGTTGGGGAATGTAGATGTACGTAGAGATGGGGCGGGCGGGGGTGTGTGGAATGATATATTACGGGTGGGGCTTGATATGAATAAAGTGGGTGTAGGCTTTACTTCGTCTATTTGAAAAAGGTGGGTTGTGGGGATAATACATATTTTTGGTTAGATAGATGGGTAGGTGAATGGAGATTGTGTGATAGATTTTCTAGATTATATCACTTAGATAGGAAAAAGGATGCAAAGGTGGCGGAGAGGGGCGTTTGGATCGATGGGGTGTGGTCATGGGTGTGGGACTGGGAAAGGGAACCAAGGGGAAGGGGTTGTAGCGAATTGGAGGAATTGATAGGAATCTTAAATTCTATAACCCTGTCTCATGATTGTAGGGATCAATGGAGGTGGACACTCAACAAGGAAGAAAAGTTCGCCGTTAAAGATTTATCAAGACTAGTGGATGAGAAGTGGCTTCAAGTGAATGGGTCGGGTCAAGAAACAATGTGGAATAAACTTGCTCCAAACAAGGTGAACATATTTGTGTGGCGAGCTTTGAAAGGTAGGCTCCCGGTTCGTAGCGAATTAGACAAAAGAGGCTTTGGCTTACATACAGTTCTATGCCCGTGTTGTGATGATAACGTGGAAACAATTAACCATTCCTTGTTATTATGCAACATGGCATGGAGTGTATGGATGAAAATCTTTGATTGGTGGAAGGGTGGGAACGTGGATGTATTTACAGTTGGAGAGCTCTTTGCACATAATGGATTTACTTCACAATCAAACGAGAACAAAAAGTGGTGGCAAGTAGTGTTATGGGTGACCGGGTATTTCATATGGAAAGAACGTAATAATCGGGTTTTCAACAATAAGGTGACAAACGTAAACAAAATAGTAAAAGATATTCAGTTGAAAAGCTTTCACTGGATTTCACGTTGGGCTAAAAGTGGGTCTTGGTGTTGGCAAGAATGGTTAAGAGATCCGAACAAGAGTCGAGTCAGCTTAATGCTAGCTTAACTTCAGATCGTGTCTCAAGCTTACGGGACCTGTGTTCGAGATTCTTTGGTCATCTGGTGTGATTTATGATACTGATATTGTGTATCATGTTTGGCTATGTGTTTGGTTACCATCTGGTGGTAATGCTGCAGTGAGTACCAGGCTCAAGTGTTTGCAACTTTGCATTTGTCTACAATAGTGTGGCTGCAATATCAGTTCTAAAAGGAAAAAAATGGTGATTTGATGCAAGTGTGTCTTGTCTGTATTGTTGGTTAGGACAGTGTAGGATATGCCCTGTTAGGTTGTTGGTGTGCTTGTTGTTTTTTGGGGTTCCTCCTTATCTTAATTGGCTTGATTAATTAAGGGGGATGCCTTGGTTTGTAATTTTGTTTGTTGCGTGGTTATAAAAATGTTGCCTTTCTAAAATAATAATAATAATAATAATAATAATAATAATAATAATAATAATAATAATAATAATAATAATAATAATAATAATATTGATTTCTTGAGTCAATTATCTGGTGTTACCAAACACTGAAATTTATATTGAATTTCTTTGAGAATTCATTTCTGTGATTTAATTTCTGTACTTCATTTTATTTCTCTGAATTTCACCCTACCAAACGTGCCCTAAATGTATTCAGAGGAAGTGAAATTGGTTTAAAGATAAAGGAATTGAAATATTGTTTAAAAGTTTAATAGTGTGTTTAGTTGAGAGAAAACACTTTTTTTTCACAAAATGTTTTGTGGAAAAAAAAAGGAAAATAGGGATCGCATTCAAATAAACGTTTTTCAATAAAATGTTTTGCAAAATACAAAATTCCCTACTTTCAAACTTAACAAGGAAAATTACAAAACAAATTTTAGTTTTTTTCCTTGTTTTCCTTTGTGACCCACAATCCTCCCTCACTTCTTCAAAATATAAAATGCAAACATCAATTAAACGCGTTTTTTATATTTTCAAGTATTTTGTGAAGATAAATTTACTTTCTAAAGTTTTACAAAACTAAAGATAGAAAACAAGAGAATTGTTTCTCCAACTAAACGCACCTTTAGGGTGCGTTTAGTGACATCAGTTACATGATCGATGATTTGCTAGATGCGTGAGAGTTGAAACTAGCGTATAGTGACGCCTCATGACGATAAAGACACTAATAAGATTTGGATGTTTATAATATTGAGACGTAGATTGATGGGGGTTGGGGGAGTTAATGGCTAACAAAGTGACAATTGTCGGTATTAAGATGAGGCATAGGGTAACCATACAAGTGTAAGGTAAGTATACGTGTATTTTACAATGTATAATTAAGAAGAGACATTGTTTTGGGGTGGGGGAGTTAATGGCTAACAAAGTAACAATTGTTAGTATTAAGATGAGACATAAGGTAAGGATATGCGCGTGTATAGAGTAAGTATACGTGTATTTCTACAATGCATAATTAAGAAGAGACATTGATGGGGATGAGGGAGTTAATGGCTAACAAAGTAACAATTCTCAGTATTAAGATGAGACATAGGGTAAGTATACGCACGTGTATAAGGTAAGTATACGTGTATTGTATAATGCAATTAAGATGAGATAAAAAATGTTAAAAGGCGAATCAACCCAGTCGAATTTCCTATTCGACCAATTGAGTATCCAGCAACACAAATCATCCAATCCTGATTATTACATAACCAAAATAGTCTTAAAACATAGCATAAAGTAGTTCAAAGTTCACAACTAATTAAAAACTAGTCGCCACGATCAGAGCAGTGCCATAGCGATAGTCATAATCATCCCCTCATTTATAAATATGAGGGGTACAATCCCTATGGAATTATAATTTCATAGTATCATTGCTTTCCTTTTACACCAAGCAATCCTAATTTAAGTTTAACTCTAACTCTATTTAACTAAGTGCAATTAAATCACTATACATTGACTAATTATACTATAGCCTACTCAGAATTGCTACTATACCATAACAATTTCCATCTTAGTAGTGATTATGAGCCTATACTGATACTCAGCATCTTCATACAATGCTAGAACCTCGAATCACGGACCATGATGTCTTGTATCGAGCTTTAGATTTATAGTATACCTAATCCTTTAGACAATCACCAACACTTATGAGCAGTGTACCCGACCAATATAATATAGTGAGTCGGCAACACCGGTTCGTTCGCAGGAAGCGAAGAGATCCTAAATCTTTAGCAGTTTTAAGGGTTGTCATGTACGTTTAAATTTTCCGATTATGTTTTTAGTATTAATTAATCTAAATAACAGAAAATAAAATAAATAAAATAAATAAACTGGTAGATTGATTCTGGTGGAAAGAAGATCAAGAGATAAACGCCTGCTTACCTTACTAATCCCGTAATTAAATAATGATCTAGTTCTAGTACAATGTTTATATAGTGTGCTTTTGACGAAATCAAATGTGTGGGGAGTCACTTGGTTATCGATTTTCCCCTACCTTCTTCCTAAAAGTCGGGTACGCTATACCAAGTCCTGCTACCCAAACTAATATTCCGAGCATTAAGTTCATTCAACTGATCTATGTAGCCTACGTTTTTGTATGGTTTGCCAAGTCATTTAGTTTTCTTGACAAACGGTAAAAAGCCTTGGTTATCGGTTAGTCGCCAATGTCATTACTAAATCTTAAACCTTATAGTCTATCACTTTAAACAACGATGCTAGTTAATCACTCTTCTTGTCTCGATGTAAACCTTTATTAGTAGTTGGTAAAGGACGTTTGAGGGGATATATCGTGCGCATATTATTGTTTTGTTTTGCCGATTATTTTGTGATCTTAAAGTGCGACTTTTCTTGTTAACTCCGTCCTTAGTTTTCTGGTTTGCTGAACGTTGTATCCAAAGCCAACATACATGGATGGAATCTCTTATTTATTTAATTTGGATATGGTTAGTCTTTGGATCAACGGGGTTCTCTTATGTTAACAAGTTGTAAATATCTCCCGTATATAAGAAAAGTCGGAAGTTATACATGTGGTTTTTCAAGTTGTTTTGTTTTTATGGGTCTCATCTTGTTTCCAGGGTCCAAGCTTCCTTAATTAGCTTGATTAGGGAGTTTGGATGCCTTTGCTTGTAATGTTTTGTTTTTGTTAATGTATTGCTTACCTTTCTTAAAAAAACAAAAAAAAAAAAAAAAAAAAAAAAAAAAAAAAATTAGAAATGACCAAGTGATATAATATCTATTACGTGTCTCTATACAACTTACTTTATGCCCTTATTTTCAACGCTGTACGACATGGGTTGGAATCTTGATGCTAAAAAGAAAAGAATACAATTTTTCTTTCCTCTTTAAATAACGTGCTATCTCGTCCTCTTCATGACCGGCCCACATCACATTAATAATTTACGTCCCCTATCATTAATTCATTATCAATTCTACTACAAACTTATGAAATGGGCCACACAAGTCCACACATTTCACTCTATTTAAGTATTTATTCTCTTATAACATGGTATGGATTTTTATAGACCAACCAGATTATCTGAACAATAATAATAATAAAATCTCAAAAGTGTACAAAATGTATAAATTAAGGTTACCCTATATAAAGATAACAACATCCTTAAAAAGACTTCCAAACTATTACATGACTATAAATCTAATGGAGTGTGAGACTGAAAATATTAGAAGGAGATTTCAGCGTGTGAGAAACATGTCCATTCGAGCTTTCTCAACATGAGCATGTTATGGCTTGCTCAAGTTTCATACTAAAACAAAAACCAAAGTGATGTGGTTCGGTGTTTGGACAATACAAAAACATTTGTGATCGGTATTATGGTTTGTAGCTTGTTCTTCATGGAGATACTTGTGTTGATATTTATTACAAGTAATTACACCGAATTCTTTAAATAGCCCGCTAAGATATAGCGAATCCGCTATTTTTTGTTGCAGTTTTAGTCGGTGCTTCTAAGAGACGTCAATGCTTCAGTCGCTATTTTTAGATAAGAGGCTATCAATTCGCTATTTTGGTCCCTAGATTTTACAGGAACTTGCTATTCTAGACGCTATGGACGTCACCCTTTTGTCAGATGTGTCACTGCTAATACTATCTTTGTCAATTGTCACTGTTTTGGCTTCTAAATTTTAATAAAATATAGTATGATGGTGATCACAATAACAACAACAATATACAAATGCTCTCCATGTTATTACAACGGATTAGAGAATAATTATTTGACCCAACGAATATAAATAATTTTCTAAGAAATCAAATAATGAGAGGCCAAAGTTACAATTGTTCTACAGAAAAATAAATGAAAGAAAACTATACGCCGTCACAAATCCCATAGTTTCGTCCCTATTTTGGAATCGAAAAGTGCCACTAAATGCGTCGCTAAAAGGTATAATTTTTCGTAGTGACTTTCATAAGATGAATACGGGTTGATTTATACTTTTTCATAATCGGACTGACGCTTATTCAAATGGCACACCACTTAGAAAAAGCTGGGAAAGTAGAGATTATATGGCCGTCTCGTGATTTGCTTACTCTAGCTTTTTTATTCACACACTTAAATGTACAAGTAGTTAGAACATGATCTTAATACCGTGGTACATGTATATGATGCGGTCAATCTTCCATGCACGACAATTCTCTTTCGATATAGTTTAGGGAAGTTAGCCATGGAACCCGCACAACAAGGTGATCATAACCTTTCTACAGTTCAACAAATCAAACAAAAGGTAGGCCGGTTATTACGGAGACCTGCTATGCAAGTTGCATATATAAAGACACTTTATTTATACTCTTTTCACAAAATCACAAGCACAGTCGATTGCCAAAATCTTGATCGTCCACTTGTTTTCGTCTCCTTTCAGAAAAGTCTAAAGTTTTATATTTGGAAAAGTTAACAACTTTTACCACAGAATTTGGTAACCCTTTTGCCAAAATCCAAAGATTTTTAAGTCATAGGTTCAACCAAGGATAATTACCACCAGAAGATTCTTCCACTTTGTATCTTTTTAAGACTACCAGTCAGACGCATGCTATTACTTAGGTGGCACTTGGACGACGTGTCCTCCTTATTAGAGACACCCACAGTACGTCTTCATGCAAATAAGGGAGAAGTCGTTCGTTTAGATGACCGAGTTGCGGAGGTGAATGTGTTTGTGTAGGTGTGTGTGATTTTAGTTTTTGTGAGGTATATTTGTGTTTAAGTGATGTATGTTTTGATGGTTATATTTGTTGTGTTATTATACTATGTTGGTGATGAAGTTGATTGTGAAAAAGTGACGTGACGTTTAGATGGCGATCGTGAAGTTGTTTGTGGTGACTACTTGTTACCGCTAGCCTTGGTGGACATGATTTCATTATCAATATGACATATAGTAATATATCGACTGTTGCCAAAAGTCCTTTTTTTTTTTTGATGATTTATATAAAAGCTGGATGGAACTAGCAAAGAAAAGCAAGGAAATTACATACGTGGGTTTTGCATCCACGCGTTCCAGTTGAATCTACTTTTAAGGATTCTATTACATATCCAATTAAATAAGTAAATGACTCCCGAATCAAAAATGTAATGCTTTTTAACTCTTGAGCCATCAAACACCACCGAGTTCCGATACATCCAAAGAATCCATATTGTTGCAACACAAGTTCTGTTTAAGATCCTCTGATGCGTAGACCCACCTCCTTGATCATTGATCCACTGAATACATTAACAAACTCTGGGATATGTAACTCCATCCACAACCCGATTTTTCTCCATAACTCAAAAGCTACAATACATGTAAAAAAAACACATGGTTAATGTCTTCTACATTACAGTGGCAACATGGACATAGACAGAATCGATATCCATCCTGCGCCGATCCAGATATGAACGTGCAGGTAAACGGTTTAACAAAGCTCTCCATACAAACACATTCACCCTGATCAGAAGAATATTGCACCATCGAGTCGCCATAGCAGCACCCGGAAGATGTTTAACATCAAGACTCTTTCTAACTGATCGAACCATAAAAGTCTCTTCATTGTCAAACTCCCACTGACAGGTGTCTTGTTCCAAGTTAATATTGATTAACTAAAGACATGCCATTAATTGATCATGTTGAGTTTGCTCTGCCCCACCTCTGATATCTCGCCGCCAAGTAATATTCCACTCTTGAATGGACCAATATTTGCTAACAGAAGCATTCCTGTTAAAAGCTAAGGCAGCCAATCTAGGAAATGTCGCTTCTAACGTTCCCTCACCGCACCACATATCCTTCCAAAATCTAGTATTCCTACCATTCCCCACGTTTCTCCTAAACGCCGAGTTTGGAACTAAGTCACGCGTATGAAGCTCCATGGAAACCTTCACAATACCAGCCCACACCCCACTTTCAGGAGCAGTTGTTCCATCATCTAAGAGTCTACCTTCTCTGCCATGACAACTTTTTATTAGCCTCACCTACAACATATCATTCCTATTTAGAAATCTCCAACGCCATTTTAAAAGAAAGGCTTGATTGAATGCCCAAAGACTACCAACATCAAGCCCTCTTTTCTCTTTTGAATTTGAAATAGAATCCCATTTAACCCGCTGGATTTTCTTCTCGTTATCATCAATGCCCCAAAAAAATCTAGCTCTCATCGATTCAAGATGTTTATTGACTTCGACCGGGATAGGAAACAACGATAGATAATATATTTCGAGACTTCCTAAGTCGGACTTAACAAGAGTAAGTCTCCCACCAATTGACATCAATTTAGATTTCCAATTCGCCAAGCGTTTCTTAAACTTAGCGATCAAAGGTCTCCAAGAATTAACTTGATACATTCTTTCACCAACAGGAAGTCCGAGATACATGAATGGAACTGAATCTGCCCCACAACCTTTACACCTAGCTAAGTCTCGAACTTCATTCTCTATAATACCAAGCCCACACAATTTTGACTTTTGAAGATTTAATTGGAACCCGAAGGCCAAATAGAAAAGTTTAAGTATTCGAATCAAACACTCAACATTATCTCGATCTCATCCACTCATGAAAATTGCATAGTCTACATAGAAGAGATGTGACATAACAATTGCTGAACTTCCCACAACTACACCTCTTAACCGAGAATATTGAATCGCGTCTTCTATTAAAATGTGTAATCTCTCCATGTAAAAAATAAACAAAAACAGAGATAAGGGATCTCCCAGTCGAACACCTCTATGGAGTTGAAACTCCTTGGTCGGGTTACCATTCAATATCACCGAAGATCTAGCAGAAACCAAGCACTCACGAATCCACTTCCTCCACTTATCACCGAAACCCATAAACTCAAAGATACAATCTAAGTAATCCCAAGAAAGCGAATCAAATGCCTTCTCAAAATCAACTTTAAACATCATCATCATCGTCTTTTTATGTTTTCTGTCCCATGTAACGATCTCATTTACCATTAAAGCACCATCCGTAATTTGTCGACCCATTATAAATGTCGATTGCTTCAGGCTAACTATCGAATCCACCACCTTAACCAACCTATCGGCTAACAACTTTGCATTATATTGCATACGTATTAAACTAATAGGTCTATAGTCTTTTATATTAGTCGGGTTCTCACATTTTGGGATTAGAGTAATAAATGACGCGTTACACCCCAGCGTAATAACCCCTGATTCAGAAAACTCATGAACAAACTCTACTACTCGTTACGGAATCTCAGGTGTCAAAGTGTGGATTTCATATAGTCAAAAAGAAAGGGGACGTGATATATCTGAAACGTACGAAATATAGTCAATATCGTAAAGGTAGATGTAGTAGGGGTTGCGGACGGTACACGACTTGGTTTTGGAAGGTAAGGCACTAAAAGTTGTAGAGTTGGTCGTCTCCTCTGTTTGAAATTGATCCCCAAATCTTCTGAAAAAGCAAAAAGAAAACTCATTGAGACTCAGCGCTTTATCACACCCGCACGCCCAAACTGCATCACAAATCTCTTGATCTGAAAAAGATCTTTCAAGCATATCAACATGCGTATTAGTCAAGCTTTTGTGCCGATGACTTCTATTCGACGGTCAAATACCAGAGAAGGACTTAAATTTATTGGCATAATGCTCCCTAAAAGCTTCTATGACCAATTGTGGGTTAGTTAGCTAGTCCCCATCAATAGCTACACCTCTGATATTTTTTTGCCTTCTCTTTCTTTTCAACATCCCAAGGAACAATTTAGTATTCTCATCACCTTCCTTAATCCATTTCTTCTTAGACTTTTGAGCATTATCCTTTAATTCAATACGATCCAACTCCATCATCTTGTGCAACAGGTCTCTTCTTTCAGACATAATATCATCCGAACCTTCGCCATCATCTATCATCCGATCAATCTCACTAAGTCTACTGTCTAACATCTTATGTTGACCCATTTTGATCACTTCTCTTCTGAGTATACCACACTTTAATCTTGCTTTTAACAAATTTGAGTTTATTTTTTTAACACCACGCATTTACTATCCCCTTCATTTGGTTCAAATTCTGTGCAAGAATTCTTCACCATGATTATCGAATACAAAATTTAGAGATGCAATTTACATATATTTTTAGACAATGAAAAGTTATGATAGATGACTAATTACATACATTATCAACATCTCTAAATAAGTTTTTGCAAAAAATTTCATTATTCTCTCTCCTCTAACTAACACTTCTCTCTAAAATTTTACCATTAAAAATTCACATAAAGCTTCAATTTCGCTTCGTTTTTTTTTTTTTTTTTTTTTTTTTTTTTTTTCTCTAATCAAAACAGAGTATTTGATTCAGCTTTTCATTCCGTACACCATGATTATGTTTTTAGCCATTTTTGTCTAGTAATTTTGTTTGATTTCGTTATTTATGGATTCTTGATTTTGGCACCATTATTCAATAAACAAAATTAGGGATGTCTAATAGGAATAGATCATCAAAGCGGCAAAAAAAGTCCCATGGAGGTATGCAGATCATGTTACGGACATGTTGAGTCAGAACAGAAGTGTAGATCATGTTGAAGCTAATTCTCAGGAATCTAGGGTTTTGGAAGAAGGTGAAATTGGGGAAAAGAGTGTGGGGGAAGAAATTAGGTTGTGATAAGACTGTAATTAGTGGTAATAAGGGGGATGAATTGAATAATACTGTGGAAGTGAGTGTCTCTATGGATGAATCTGATAAAGTTCCTGCGAAAGGGGTGTTTGGGAATGAATGTAATTTTGCTGATCCAGTCACTCCCAATGTAAGTACAAACTATGTGAAAATGAGGTGTGATAATCATAGTACCGAGCAAGTTGATAATGAAGTATGTGTTGAGAATGCAAAAACTGTGAATGTTCATGTTGATTTGCCTGCTACTAGTAGTGATAAGAATGTGACATATGCTAACATGGTTAAAAAAGATGAAGTCTCTAAAAGCCTGAACTATATTCCAACTTTGATTACTGAATCTGGGAATGAGGTAGTGATATTTGATGAAATGTTGGTGCTAAAAGGAAGTGAGAGATGGAATCTTACTATATGTGGTCAATTTGTTGGTTTCAATATGCATATTAGTGAACTCAGGTATAACATAAGAAGAATATGGGGAAAATTTGGGGTTACTGATATTGATACAAACAAAGATGGACAATACATATTCAAGTTTACGGACATTGAAGGTTTGAATAATGTACTTGAAAAAGGACCTTGGATGGTGCAGAATAAACCTTTATTTGTGCAGAAGTGGAATTCTAAAATGGGTATGGAAAAATTGGAACCTAAGAAATTGTCTGTTTGGGTGAAAATGACTAGTGTTCCACTTGAAGCATGGTCTGTAGATGGAATTAGTGCTTTGGCAAGTAGTTTGGGGATACCTTTAATGATGGATACTATGACTACTAATATGTGTCATAAAGGCATTGGTAATCTTGAATATGCTAGAGTTTTGGTTGAAATGGATGCTGGGAAAGAAATTAAACAGTTTATAGAAATTCAGTATAGAGATCATTGCAACAAGGTTAAGGGTAGCAAGAAAGTTCAAGTGGTCTATAATTGGAAGCCTCCTGTGTGTGATCATTGTAAAGTTTTTGGCCATGACAAAAAGCAGTGCAAAAAGTTTGTTTATGTTGAGGAGGATAATGTGAAACCTACAAGTGACAATACAAGAATGGATAAAGGAACTGTTAACAATGATAATACATCTGAGAAGGGGAATAGGAAATATACTTTTAATGGTAGGAATAACAGAGTTCCAAAACCTTTTTATCAAAAACCGCAGAATGGTGACATGAGAAAGAATGATGCAGAGTATAGGAGACCGGAATATAGGAAGAAACAAGTGAACAATGACAATACTACTGAGGAAAACAATGAAGTTCCCAAGCAGAAGAACAACATATGGAGTGTGAAAGCTATAGAAGTTGAGGAAATAAAGAAAACTGCTACCAAGTATTCTGTATTAGAATCACTTCCTGATGAGAATGAGATTGAGTCTAGCTTGGCAAAACAAAATGGAGAAGTTATTTGGCAAAAAGAAGTGAATAAAGGTATAGAGAAACTAGTTTTTGAAGATGTTTTAGAACTTAAGAATGGGACTGTAAAAGTTATGAGTGAGAATGTGGTGAAGGGTATTGAGGGTAATGTGCTCAGTAATAATGGATATGGAGTATAAAATAGGTGTGTGGAATATTAGAGGGTTGAATACTCTGGATAAGCAGAAGGAGGTGAGAAATTTAATAAGTGATGAGCATTTGAATGTTTGTGCAATTTTGGAAACAAGACTTAAAAGAGTGAGAAGGTATTTTAGAGATGGGAATGGGTTACAAATATGAATGAATGTGTGAAGGGTTGTAGTATAGTTATTGGATGGGATGATAATGAAACTCAAGTTCAGATACTCTATAAAACAAGCAAATCAATTTTTTGTGTAATAAGTGCTCCCAAATATAAGATCAAATGTTTTTATTCTTTTGTGTATGCTGCAAATGAAGGAGCTGAAAGAAGGAAATTATGGAGAGATTTGGCTCAGAATTGTAGATACGTGAATGGAAAACCTTGGTGTGTGGCAGGGGACATGAATGTTATTCTAAGAACTGATGAACACTCATGTGGAATTTCTTATATGAATGCTGATATGCTGGAATTTCAGGAGTGTTTCAATAAGATTGAGGTGGAGGACATTTGTAGGTCTGGTTTACATTTTACATGGACAAAAACCCTACATAAAGCTAAAGTTGGCATTATAACTGGTGTTCTAAAGAAGCTGGACAGAATCATGACAAATGAAGACTTTATCAACCAATATCCTCGAGCTAATGCTAAGTTTCTACCATATATAATTTCTGATCATACTCCTGCTATTTTAAGTATACCTACTACTGTTAAAAAGAAGCTTAAGCCTTTTAGATTTTCTAATTACCTTACTGAAAAACAAGAATTTATTCCTATTGTAATGGATAAATGGAGTCTAGAGGTCAATGGTATCTTCATGTATCAAGTAGTGAAAAAGTTTAAAAGCCTAAAGTCAGCTCTTAATAAGCTGGGATGGAGCAAAGGAAATTTATTCAAAAGAGTTGCTGAATTGAGAATACAATTGAAAGATGTGCAAGTGGCAATTGACTCTGATCCTCATAACAATTCTCTCAGAGTGAAAGAGGCAAAGCTTGTAGAAGAGTTCTGTGAAGCTGAAGCAGATGTGGAGAAACTTTTGTATCAACAAGCTGGTATTAAATGGCTGAATGAAGGTGACAGAAATAGTAATTTTTTCCACAAAGTTCTTAAAGGAAAAAGAAACAGGTCAAAAGTACACTCTCATCTTGATGACAATGGAGTTAGATATGAAGAAGATCAAATTCCACAGTTATTTTTAGAACACTTTGAGAAATTCCTTGGTCAGAGCTGCCCTGTTCAAGCAATTGATGATCGTGAGAATCTATTTCAGAGGAGATTAAGTAATGAGATGGCTGGTAATATGGTTAAGGAAATCACTAGTGAAGAAATTAAGGCTGCTATGTTTGATATAAATGATGCTAAAGCTCCAGGTCCTGATGGTTTCTCATCTGCTTTCTTCAAAAGAGCTTGGAGTATTGTTGGTAGTGACATATGCAAAGCTATTAAAGAATTTTTTGACTCTGGAAAGATACTGAAAGAGATAAATTCTACACTTATCACACTGATACCTAAAGTCCAAACTCCTTGTAAGGTAACTGATTTTCGACCTATTACTTGCTGCGATGTGTTATACAAATGCATCAGTAAGATAATTACAAATGGAATCAAGCCTGCATTAGGAGATTTAGTCAGCTATAATCAAAGTGCGTTTATACCTGGTAGAAATATACAGGACAATATTTTGCTCACTCAGGAACTCATGAGGGGTTATAATAGAAAAGGTGGCCCAAAAAGAGTTGCATTTAAGATTGACATCCAAAAAGCATATGATACAGTCAGTTGGGAGTTTCTGAATAAAGCTCTTGAAGGTTTTGGTTTTCATGAAAAAATGGTGCATTGGATTATGGAATGTGTCACCAATGCTGCTTTTACACTTAATGTTAATGGAGATAGAATTGGTTTCTTTAAAGGGGGGAGGGGATTAAGACAGGGAGATCCTATGTCTCCTTACCTTTTCACTCTAATAATGGAAGTCTTCACTCTACTTCTTGGGAGAGAAATTAATCAAGAACAGTTGTTCCAGTTTCATTTTGGGCGTAAAGCAATCAAGTTATCTCATGTATGCTTTGCAGATGACTTATTGGTCTTGTGCCATGGGGATAAAACATCTGTGCAAGTTATTAAAAAAGCTCTGACCAAATTTAGTAATTGCTATGGTTTGCTTCCTAACTACTCTAAAAGTACAGTGTTCTTTGGAAGTTTGAATGAAGATGAAAAGAATGCAATTAGTGAAGTTTTACCTTTTGCTGTGGGTAAGCTCCCAGTTAGATACGTAGGAATTCCACTGATTGCAAAAAGGATTAGTGTTAAAGATTGTGGCTGTTTATTAGATAAGATCAATGCTAGAGTCAAAAGTTGGAAGAATAGATGTTTGTCCTATGCTGGAAGATTGCAGCTGATTTCTGCTGTGCTTGAATCAATCCATGTTTACTGGGCTTCTGTATTCCTAATTCCCAGTACCATTATCAAAGAAATTAATAAACTTTTGAAAAACTTCTTGTGGAATCAAGGAGAAACTGCAAAGGGTAAAGCAAAAGTAGCATGGGCTAATATATGCAAACCAAAGGATCAAGGAGGTTTGGGGTTGAAA
Source organism: Artemisia argyi (assembly GCA_030686995.1). Classification (NCBI taxonomy): domain Eukaryota; kingdom Viridiplantae; phylum Streptophyta; class Magnoliopsida; order Asterales; family Asteraceae; genus Artemisia; species Artemisia argyi. Next base: position 36,420,683 of record CM060681.1, read on the forward strand.
GATTTGCACATTTGGAACAAAGCATTACTAGCTAAACATATTTGGAATATTGAAATAAAAAAAGATACTTTATGGGTCAAATAGGTTCATACAGTAAAGTTGAGAGGAAGGAGTATTTGGAGCATTGAAGCTGTTAAAGGTGATAGTTGGGGATGGAAGAATCTTATTGGCATAAGAGATTTAATCAAAGAGCATGTGGTTTACAAAATAGGTAATGGGAAAACTATTTCTTTGTGGTATGATAGTTGGAGTAATGTAGGCCCTTTGTCTCAGTTTGTTACACACAGAGACATTTATGCAGCAAGGTTGAATGAAGAGTTGAAAATTTGTGATATGATTAACAATAGGAGTTGGTTATGGCCAGAGGATTGGTATGAGAAATTTCCTAATTTTACTAGTTTGGTAGTTCCAGTGGTTGATGAAGATAGGGAGGATAAGATTGTTTGGAAGAATTGCAGAGGCAAAGAGGTTGACTTTTCTGTGAGGGTAGTTAACTCTGATCTTAACAATCATGTTCAAGGTGTGGAATGGTGGAAACTTGTTTGGTATTCTCAATGCATTCCAAAGCACACTTTCATCCTATGGTTGACAATTCAGGACAGATTGACTACTCAGGATAAACTAATGAAATGGGGGGGGGGGGGGGTTCAAGGAGCAAATAGATGCAGTTTATGTCAAAATGAATCTGAAGATATGTAACACTTATTCTTTCTTTGTACTTTTTCTAGTGAAGTGTGGAGAAAGGTTAAAGATATGGCTACAATAAGAGGGCAAGGGATTGTTTTGCAAGGTACAATTGTGGAAATGCTCAATAAGGGTAATGGTAATAATATCAATAGTGTGGTGAGAAAACTTATGTTAGCAGCCTGTGTTTACTACATATGGAAGGAGAGAAATGGAAGAATTTTTTAAGATGTTAGAAGAAACAGTAATGAAGTGTATAGAGGAATTATTGATACTGTAAAGAATAGACTTCTTGGGCTTACAGTTAGAGAAAGTAAAGATGTTAGATTAATATAAAGCAGATGGGGAATTAATTTACCTAGAACAAAGATTGGTCATTGAGCAAATATGATCCTTTAAAGCTGAATCAAGGTTAAGGGTATATCTGATATAAGCAATGTAACAGTGTTTAAGAAGGTTTCAACAGTATACAGGGGATTTCTTTTTTGAGAGTGTTTGGTATAAGGGTACAGCTATGGTATTATGGTTCTTTAAGTAGACTTATGAGTTTCAGTTGTTCATAATGATCTATGACTGTCTAAGATCATTCTATTCTGGTCATAACAATGAGAAGGACCTAGTACCTTGGAGTCAAATCTGGTCTGACTGTACCTTAGTACTCCATGTAGATATTCTAATTAGCTTGGGGGAATTAGTACCTACTGTGGATGAAAAGGAGGTCTAAGCTGGATATAAGATGTACCATAAAGTAGGACTTCTCATTGTGAAGGGTATATGGCCTAGGAGGGGAGTGTAAGTAGTATAGAATTGAGAGTGGTGTAAGATGACACTTCATGGTCCATACTTTACATTCCCACAGGAGGATAGGTTGGTCATCATGGAGGGTGAGTGTTTCCAAGCAATTGAAGCCTTTTTTGAGAAGGAAATGTAGATTGCTTGGAAGAGACCCCCCCCCCCAATGGATGAGTTATGGGTGCCTAGTGATGCATTTCTTCTCCTTACTTTGGCTACTGTGGATGCTGGTTGAGTGGTTTTGGTGGGAGAAGGAGGGAAATGTAGCTAGATGGTATATGATGCATATGTTTAAAAAGGTAAATTGAGGAAGTGTATGTGTTGGATGAGAATATGAATCACTGTAAACATGGTCTGCTAGTTATCAGAGTCCAGAGATCATGTGTATTAGATATGTTTAGATGTTGTCTATATTGGATGTATTAGTTTCAGGTTGTATAACTGTTTTGGGCATGTCCAAAATCAGTGAATCTATCTTACAATATTTGTACAAATTGGTTGCATCTCTAAATTTTTAAACTAACTTTACTACTTTATTGTTTTTAACTACCCCTTATTAGCTCAAAACGTTTAGCTCGCTACACATAGCTTAATATACATGGACTAATATGCGCCTTTTAAAATCACATTTATGGCTCGACCCTCTTAAGATTAATAAATTAATGACATCATGCATGTTCTACAAGTTTTTTTTATTAAAGTTAAAGAGAAACCTCAAAAGCTAAAGTTGTTTAGTGGACCAAGTATAAAAGTGTAAAGGTCATGTGGCAGACCGACAACCCTGAAACCCAAGTGGTATTAAAAGATTTTAAATAAGACCACCAATCATTATTCGTTTTGAAAAGATAAAATTGCTGAAACTAGTAGTCACAAAACAATGAGATATTTAAATTTGTAGGTTTACGCCTCACGGCATGTCTTTTTCTTGACGTAAAACGCATTGCACCTTACTATATAAACTTTTCATAATCCATAAACTTACAAAGTTAGGTTGACTGCTAACTATGTGTTTAATATTTAATTATTTTGCATTTTCTCATACGCGTTAAATAATAAAAGTAGATGCAGTATGAAGTGAGTGGAGATGTTTTCTTTATTTAATTACAGTAATATAGTTAGTTATAAGTTTGAGCGCCACATCAACAGTTTAATGTGCGTAGGAGCAAAGACAAACGACATTTCAATGTTTGGTTACATGGCAATTTATGTATGACAGCTTGTCATTATGCGCATGCCACATATCCGCATTGCGGATAGCCTAAAAACAAAACAACATCATGCATAAGATTTAATCTTTTTTAAAATTTATGTTTCCTACATGTACATTATCTGTATTCATGAGTTAAATAACAATTAAACCTCTAGCCTTGAGCCCTTGCATTAAGGTTTGTTGGATCTATCAAATCAAATATTAGTTTAACATGTATTATACACACATGTTATCTAATAGAATTCTTGATTGTGTATAAAAAGTAAATCAAAAAAACTTATTTCCTACTAGAAGTTTTGTCTGTGGATGTTACCGAAAAGCATTAGTTTATAAGTTATATTTCCCATTCTTAAAGGTTCTTTGCCTGTTCAAAACTTTATTACAGTAAATAACACTCAACTTATCAAATGTTGCCGAAAAGCATTAGTTTGCCGTACTATAAAAGGTTAATGAGTCAAACTCTAAGACAAGTAAAAGTTTGAGAGATGAAGGTGGGTAAATATTAGCTAGCTGCACCAAATGTGCAGCCAATTAATTCGCTGCACTAACATGTCATTACGTGACTCTCTGTGAAGGAAATTGTTGAATTTGTTTTCCCATAAACCACATTATATGCATTATGGTAATTACTAATTTAATAAAATAATAATATTCCATATTTTAATGGTGATTTCTAATTCCATGGTACCTTTAATTCCCTTTCTAGTTATTATAAAAGTCAGTAAGCATTAAGCAACATGCATGGTGTGTCTTAAGATAGTAATAATCTAATTAAATACGGAGTATTAAACTATCAAGATGCATGTAGATAAAAATTGGTGACCTCATGCATGTGGAGAAAATTGGTGACCTCCAGCTAGCAGCCGGTTCAAAAACTATTGTTAAACTGGTCAAAGAATAAAAAATGCAATCAGTGGTTTGACTGGTTGCCTGGTTGGATACGTGTGTCCCTATATAAATAGAAAACTTTGAAATACATTCATAATTATCTCACACATGCCTCCTTTCTTCTATGGACTTACTTTCACAACTTCAGTCTGTTGAATCTTTAAATAGAGGCAAATATTCAGGTTTAGGTATAGGTTTTGGTTCTTGTTCTGGTTCTATAATGGTTTTGAATAATGATATGTTGAGTAAGAATATCTCTTTAGAACACCCTTCAGTTGCATTTTCCGGGGACGAGAGATACATGGCGCGACTTTGGGTTTCAGAAGAAGCTGATGAACTTTCTCAAAATGATGATCCGTCTCAATCCGCAACCGCTAGTTGTACGTTTTCTTACTTATTTTATTTTCTAGTTATGTAAATTTGGCATCACTATAATATATGTAATTCTGATATATGGTTCACGTACCGTTTGTCTTAAACATAGGTTTTACGCTGACGGATGGTGTAAATGACAAGATTAAAGCTGTACTAAAGATGTTAGTATTCCGCGAGCAACAAGTTCTTGTCCAGTTTTGGTCACCTCGTGTAGTTGGGAAGCACCGGTTGCTTACAACTATAGATCAACCTTTTGGCCTTGGGTTAGTTAATGAAGGACTTTATTCCTATAGGAGGGACTCTGAACGCAATGCTTATGTTGTTGATATGGATCACGAAGAAGAAGAAGAAGACCTTGGTCCTCCTGCTCGAGTATTCAAACAAGGATTGGCAGAGTGGACTTCAGATGTAACTAATTACTTGCCAAAATATTTTCCACAACTAGAGTGTGCGACTCATTGCAATCTCTATGGATATTTGGCTTTACCAGTTTTTGATACAGCTACAAGGTCATGTATTGGTGTTCTTGAACTGTTGACCAATTCAAAATATCCAAGTTTTGCTTACGAGGTTCAACAATTTGAGAAGGTTTTGAAGGTAAACATGTTGGGCGTTGTATTATTCTAGTTTATAATATCTTTCCTAGCTACTAATTTCCAAAATGTTTTCAACTTGTAGACCCAAGATCTGACATGCCTAAAAATATCAGATGGTCTGGCCTCAAATGTAAGAGATGTCTTTTACTCCTAACTTTTTGGATCTATTTTTTATAAATCTTGTTTTGCTTGAAATTCTTATGTGGGGGATGTCTTTTATATACAGGTTCCCTTTGAACCTAGAAAGAATGAGTTGGATGATATATTCGGTATCATGAAAGTTTTGTGTGATACTCAAAATATACCTCTAGCTCAAACATGGGCTATGTCGCCACTCAATACTTTTTGTTCCCATGAACAAATTTTAAGGAAAAGATGCGACAGTTTTGATACTAAATGCCTTGGAAAAGTTTGCATGTCAACAAATGCTTTACCATATTATGTTAAAGACTTGGGCTTGTGGCCTTTTCGGGAAGCATGTAGGGAACGGCACTTGGACAAGTCTCATAGCCCTGTTGGTCGAGCGTTGTCATCCGGTGGGTCATGTTTTTGCGAAGATGTGACCAAACTCAGTGAAGAATACTACCCTTTGGTCCACTATGCACGCATGAATGGGTTAACTAGCTGCTTTTTAATCTCCTTTCATAGTGTCGAAACTAATGATGATTATGTTTTAGAGTTTTTTCTTTCATCCCACATGAAAAACACCAAACACTTATTGAACTTGGTCCGAACGTTGAAGCAAAACTTTGAAGTTGCTTCTGGATTTGAACTAGGTGACAGGTCATCCATAGAAGTTCTTGGACCATCTATTGATCAAGGAGTAAACCAAGAACCTGATATTTTCGAAACATCGTCGTACTTGATGGACACCTTTAGTGATGTACCATATATTGCTGGAACCAACTTTGTTGATTTCCCAGACGAATGTTCCTCCACCAACGCAAGAACCGCATTTACAAGCAGCTCTCTAAAGCAAGGTAGAAAGCGTAAAAGAGGCTCAGACACAATGGTGAACGTGAAGGCGACTTATGGAAAAGATATTAAAAGGTTCTGGTTTCCTATTTCATTGGGACTATCGACGCTGAAATATGAAGTGGCAAAAAGTTTCAGTTTGATAGGTCAAATGATTGGTCTGAAATATTGGGACGAAGACAATGATTTGATTCTAATTTGTGTCGATGACGACTTGGAGGATGCTATGGTTGCTTCGGGAAGTAGAAACAGTATGAACTTAATCTGCAAACTTGCAATTCCGTAGCTGTTTTCGCACAATAAGTTAGGGGTTCTATCCCACCTTACGCGCTAAGGATGTGATCTTGGTTGAAATTAACAACTCTTTATGTATTAATTCTTTCACCTTGTATAGATCGATTTTCTTAAAATAATTAAGTTGTTTGTTTCCATCTCTTTCTGTTTTTATTCTGGATGAGCCAAATAACTTAGAGTAAAGATCATTTGAGGATCAAACTTTTTTTACATACCAAGGGACTAATCCTCACCCTCCATCTTCCCTCCATCTTTATTTGATCTAATGGATGAGATTAATCCCAACAATTTAAAAAACCCACTTTCATCATTTATTTTCAAATATTAATATCTTTCAAACCGTTAATCGTTAAGCGAAAAAAAAATATACCGTTACGACGAGCATTTAATTATCTTTCTATAGATAGGCTAATTGATATATTTTCGACAAAATATTTTTTTTCGTTTTTTTCACATTTTTTTTTCGTGGCCGAAAAAATCATATATGATACTACCTCCGTCCCATAATTATTGTCCATGTTTGACTTTTTAAGTCTTTCCTTTACAACTTTAACCTTAATTATTTTTTCTTGTGTTATATAATACTTGATGCAAAATATATGAATGGATTGAGTTTTAAATATACTTTTCATTGGTATAATTTTTATCAAATATTATATAATACAAACAAAAATATATAAGGTCAAAGTTGAAAAAGAAAGACTTGAAATAGTCAAACTGGACAATCAATGTGGGACGGAGGGAGTATTACATATAATATCATATATGATATTACATATTATATATGATATGTAATATCATATATGATATTATATGTAAAATCATATATGATATTGCATATCATATATGATATGCAATATCATATATGATTTTACATATGATATTATATGTAATATCATACTAGTATATGATATTGCATATCATATATGATATGCAATATCATATATGATTTTTTTTTCCGGCCACGAAAAAAAAAAACGTGAAAAAAACGATTTTTTTTTTCGAAAGGATATCAAAGTGCCCGTCTATAGAAAGATAATTAAATGCCTGTCGCGATGGTGTAATTATTTTCGCTTAACGATTAACGGTTTAAGAGATATTTAAATTATAAAAAATGGGTGAAATAATAAAATGCTTTTAATCTCAACCATTGATTTCTTTTTTAGATGGATGGTGGGGATGAGTCCCTTGGTATGTGAGGAATGTTTGGTTTGTAGAATAACTCAACTCAATAACTTATTGAACAATATAACAATTCTGGAGGATTTAGTACGCGGCCCGGAATCCCAGTTTTAGTAAAAAATTATTTTTTATATTGGGCTGTGCTTTAGGTTCTTTGGGCTGGCCTGTTTGTTGTTTGAATATTTTACTATAAAAGTATTTCGACCCTTGGTTATAATATTAGTTAATCCGTCTTTGGGAAGTCCGGGATATATTATTACGCAAAGAACACGTGTATCCAAAGAAACACAAATTACAGAACACGTGGATCCATATCCAGATCCAGAAGCTATCACCATCGTTCTTATCAGAAACAAAAAAACACACACTCTCTAACTACATTGTTTAATCATTATCCGACGAAAAGCATATCAATTTCAGACACTTCATCATACTATATTATAAAGCATGAATGCCTACTATTATTAGAATACTTAAAATTAAGCCTTACAACTTCTAAAGCTATAAGTACAACAACAAATGCTACTTATAAAAATTCCTATCATATTTAATTTTAACATACAATTAATACTAACATTAAATACAATAAATAAATTATTATGTACATTATATACAATTAATTAACTTTGTCAATAAATACAATTAATGCACTTATTAAAACACCCCTTACATAAGAAATACAAATTATCAAGGATATTATACAACCAACTTAAATACAATTCTTACATTAAATGTCACTAATACAAATAATAAAGCATATTATACAAATATTTAAGCCCGAACGGGTAATGGGCCAAATGGACTCGAGCCCGAACGGGCACGGGTCAAACGGGTTCGAACCCCCCGAACGGACACGAGCTAAATGAAATTTTTGATATCTATAAATTTATTGTCAAAAAGAACATAATAAACTAAAATATGTTCACATATTGTACAAATCAAGCAAACTACTAAACAAAAAAAAAAAAATAAATAAACTAATACAAACTAAGCAAAATTCATCAAACTTTTGCCATAAAAAACTAATCAGCAAAGCTATTGCCAAAAAATGTACAAATAAAATAAATTATTAGCCGAAAAAATTAAATTACAGGGTGCCCGCAGCTGCATCGCGCGGGGACCCTGTTAGTAATTATAAAAGAATACTGCTCTTTAAGTAGGTTTTATTATAACTTTTGAAGTCGTTCAGCAAATCTGATTACGAATAGGTATACTCTTTTTCTTTTAAAGTGTTTTTTATTTATATGTTTATTTATTTAGGGATAGAGTGAGGCTGCTGAATTTCGGTTTAACTTTTGGTAGATTTGCTCCTATTGGCAAAAAGATTGATTACCAGGTTGTGTTTCTTAAATAATTTAACCTTAAACAATGGTAAGCTGATTCCATTTCTTTATATGCAGATAACAGTCCAGAGGGTTGATGACAACCACACGGCGTCAAACGAGACAGAGGGTTTTGATTATTCTGAGGCACGATATGAAGGTAAACACAGTGTCTCACCTATTCAAATATGGTATTTTCTTGACGACCGTATAGTTGCTGGAACTAATAAATGTCAAGTCTTCATTTGAAATTAAAAACATCTCAGAGGCTGGCGAATGTATAGTGGATATATATTTTGACAGAATTCCTTATGGGTTGATACGGGTTGGGGTCGAAGATTGGTAAGTCTTTTGTATAAATAAGTTGGACTGACTTCACCCGGAAAGGTGAAACTGATGTTTATAGAGTATTCGTGAACGAGGTAGTAGAATTGGGAGAATATTGGTATGATAGTTTAAAGAAAATGAAAGTATGTGTTTGTGTCTCCGTTTTCTTACCTAATACGACTACGCTTCTTATGATATTATTTTTGTTTGTGCAGGTTGTCGATGAAGAACTAAACAACAAGTAATCTTTTACTGTTCCCTTAGGGGGTGTTTGGATTGGCTTATTTTTTCAGATTATCTTCGGCTTATTTGTTGAGCTTAGGGGTGGTGGCTTATATTTATTCCGTTGTGCTATACTGCTATGTTAGATCGTGCCCAAGGATGAGGGGCATGTGAAACTTGGGAGTTCTTTGAGGTATGAATCCATGAATTGTAATCTATACTAACATGAGTTTTAGTTTCTTTTATATCGTAACACATATAATAACAAGTTTTTGTTTTGAACACTCTTAACCATGGGATATCGACAGAGCCTTTGGACACTGTGGAGAAGATGACAAAAGGCCATTACAAGAAGTGTCTATGGAAGTGAAACCGAGGATTTGGACTCGGAAAGCACCTTCTATCATCACCATCTACCTGAATCCAACTTCTATGAGATCCCAGAGATAGTCCAGGTATGAATAAAGTTCTATACATGTGTCATGCTCATATTTTTTAAAGTGACATACTCAGATGCCAGTGTAGTTGATTATACATGAAAGGTGAAAATGTATACGTTCATGTATGTGCTTTACCAAACCATTGTTTATGTCTCGATTGCAGGTTGATGGTAAAGAAAAGAAGGTATTATGGGACCGTGGGGGTGTCATCTGTAAGAGGGTGGATAGTGAACTCTGTTTATACAACAATACACGCCACCGTGACTGCTCTGTATAAACAGATTTCATATTGGACATTGGGCGGCTATGGGAGCGTAAGGATTTCATTACACCCCAATTAAAAAACGACATGTGTATCATGTACGTCATCGCTTCTTATGTGGAGAAACAACACCTGATTATACATACAACCAGAGAGAATATTTTGTTAAAACAATTGACTTTCTTTATATCGTTGGGTTTGTTTATGTTTGATTTCTTTTCTCAGCCATATCCGAAGGGAGTGATATTCACTAGGCCAAAAACTGGAATTGGTTACACCAAATATGTATGACGATATACATATAGTCACACATGGTTTTTTTCGTATGTGTGACTAAAGGTCGTGTGACCATAGGGTACCTACGGTCACATGTTTTGGTTTTTTTAGTCTCACTTAAAAAAGAGTAACCAAAACGTTAAAATGTGTGACTAAATAGGTACAATTTTAGTTGGATTAATCAGCTTTGTGTGATGAAAAGCTCTTATAGTCACACGAAGCATTTTTTTTTTTGTATATTTAGTCACATACAATTAACCAAAAAGTGGCCAAAAGTGTTAATAAGTGTGACCATATGGTGTTGAAAGTGAAGAAATGTATGGTTTGTGTGACTATAGATCATCCAATTGCCACATAAATCTGGTTTTCGTGTGGCCTTTTGTACCATTTAGTCACACAACTCATGTTTCTTTTGGGTATTTAGTCACATACAATTAAACATAAAGTGGCAAAAAATGTGAATAAGTGTGACCATATGTTCTTTAAAGTGAAGAAATGTGTGTTTTGTGTGACTATTGATCATCCAATGGCCACATGAATTTTTGGTTTGTGTGGCCTTTTGTTACATTTAGTCACACAAAGCATTTTTCTTTTGAGTATTTAGTCACATACAATAAATCATAAAGTGGCCAAAAGTGTGAATAAGTGTGACAATATGGTGTTTAAAGTGAAGAAATGTGTGGTTTGTGTGATTATTGATCATCCAATGGCCACATGAATTTTATTTTTGTGTGGCCTTTTGTTACATTTAGTCACACAAAGCATTTTTCTTTTGGGTATTTAGTCACATACAATAAATCATAAAGTGGCCAAAAGTGTGAATAAGTGTGACCATATGGTGTTTAAAGTGAAGAAATGTGTGTTTTGTGTGACTAATGGTCATCCAATGGTCACATGAATTGTATGTTTGTGTGGCCTTTTGTACCATTTAGTCACACATATCATGTTTCTTTTGGGTATTTAGTCACATACAATTAAGCATAAAGTGGCCAAAAGTGTGAATAAGTGTGACCATATGGTGTTTAAAGTGAAGAAATTTGTGTTTTGTGTGACTATTGATCATCCAATGGCCACATGAATTGTATGTTTGTGTGGCCTTTTGTACCATTTAGTCACACAAAGCATTTTTCTTTTGGGTATTTAGTCACATACAATAAATCATAAAGTGGCCAAAAGTGTGAATAAGTGTGACCATATGGTGTTTAAAGTGAAGAAATGTGTGTTTTGTGTGACTATTGGTCATCCAATGGCCACATGAATTGTATGTTTGTGTGGCCTTTTGTACCATTTAGTCACACATATCATGTTTCTTTTGGGTATTTGGTCACATACAATTTAGCATAAAGTGGCCAAAAGTGTGAATAAGTGTGACCATATGGTGTTTAAAGTGAAGAAATTTGTGTTTTGTGTGACTATTGATAAGCCAATGGCCACATGAATTGTATGTTTGTGTGGCCTTTTGTACCATTTAGTCACACATATCATGTTTGTTTTGGGTATTTAGTCACATACAATCAAGCATAAAGTGGCCAAAAGTGTGAATAAGTGTGACCATATGGTGTTTAAAGTGAAGAAATTTATGTTTTGTGTGACTATTGATAAGCCAATGGCTACATGAATTGTATGTTTGTGTGGCCTTTTGTACCATTTAGTCATACATATCATGTTTCTTTTGGGTATTTAGTCACTTACAATTAAGCATAAAGTGGCCAAAAGTGTGAATAAGTGTGACCATATGGTGTTTAAAGTGAAGAAATTTGTGTTTTGTGTGACTATTGATAAGCCAATGGTCACATGAATTGTATGTTTGTGTGGCCTTTTGTACCATTTAGTCACACATATCATGTTCGTTTTGGGTATTTAGTCACATACAATTAATCATAAAGTGGCCAAAAGTGTGAATAAGTGTAACCATATGGTGTTTAAAGTGAAGAAATTTGTGTTTTGTGTGACTATTGATAAGCTAATGGCCACATGAATTGTATGTTTGTGTGGCCTTTTGTACCATTTAGTCACACATATCATGTTTGTTTTGGGTATTTAGTCACATACAATTAAGCATAAAGTGGCCATAGGTATTAATAACTGTGACCATATGCCGTTTAAATTGAAGAAATTTGTATTTTGTGTGACTATTGATCATTAAATGGCCACATGAATTGTATGCATGTGTGGCCTTTTGTAACATTTAGTCACACAACGAATTAATTATACAGTCATCAACAAAAAGCCGTAAATAATAAAATTCAAATATATAAAATTAAACAAATTCAAATACAATAAAAGTGGAATGTATATAAAATTGTGATGGCGTAAATAATAAAATTCTCATAAATATAACTTCTTAGTCTTGATCATTTTCTGAGCAGCTTCACTTTTCATGGCTTCAATAGAGACGTAGTTGCGTTTCCCTATTAATTTAGGTGGAACTTTGTTATGCTCACTAATAATTTGTATGGTACTTGGTGGTGTAGCCTGTAGGAAACAAAAAGCCGGGTGTATCAAATACTGAATTAATTATGAGAAATTATATATATATGTAGGTTGATAAAACAGATGCTTGTATGTACCTGATCTTCCAAAATCACTTGCTCCTTTGGCCATGCATAAAAACCAGCTACTGCCTTCATAACTGTTTTGAAACCGTTACCTCCTACATCCGGTATGCAAGCTGCATCCTGTAAGGATTTATCAATAGACACTTTGTAGCAATCCTTGGGGAGTGGTTTGTTATGAACCATTTGTTTTCCATCACTCATGTATACTCTGCCCAAAGCAATAATAGTTGTTCTCTTTGAGTGCCACAGTTTGCAGTTAATTTCCTAAAAAAATGATTTGTTGCATGTATGTATCAGAAATTAGTTAAACAAAATAATATATGAACATGTTTAAATACGTACTTGTGGTAGTACTAGTAATGAAGACTCATCTTCTTGTGATTGGGAAGCTTGACGTGCATCCTTTCGTTTTGCTCTAGTCGTTTTCTTAGATGCGACAGATTTAACAGTTACCTATACATATAAAACACAGTAAATAAGACATGCATGTAGATTTAAAAAATCACATGTGGAAGTTTTATTACTTACACTTGTTTCCTTTTCCTTTTCCAAAGTTGGTAGTCCGTTAGACTTCTGAATGCTTGCAACTTTTTCACATCCAGAAACATGTGTTCCGGCATCTGCATCAGCATTGCTGTTTATATGATTAATGTTCACCGGAGACACCTGCAATATAAAGTGTTTAAGAAGACTGCAACAGTTTTTAAAAGGGTCAATAAAAGATGGAATGTTACTTCTGGTGGTGTCAATGGACTTGGCGTCAATGGAGTTGTTGCCAATGTAGTTGATATCGATGGACTTGATGCCAATGGAGTTGACGTTGAGTTCGACTGCCCCTTTTGTGCAGCCAATTGCTTCATCAAATCTTGGATTGCCGCATCTTTTTCTTGACGTTGGCGTCTCTCATTTTCAAGTTCACTTTGAAGTAACACAACTCTTTCATCAGATGCTTGTTCGTTTCGAGGAAGATCAAAATACCTCCTGTAGGTTACTCCACCTCCCATTCCTCTCGCATATCCTCCCTTTTCCTTACCTAATACAACTGTCATGGCATCACTGCCATGATCAACCTTCAAGGTTCCTTGTTTGATCTTGTCCTCCGTTTCTTTCTGCACACACAATATGGGTAATAGGTTATTATATGTTGATCCCACTTTAATATAAGCAAGAAGACTTTTTAGCCCCACTATGAACATTATAATAAAATATGCAGTAAAACTTACAATTTTTTCTCCCACGGCTCTAGTATCATCATCGTAAAAATCTCCGTCTTTGTTCTTCCTTCCTGACAACCACAGCGTGGTACGCGGTGGTTCTTCATCTGGTTGAATTTCTTTACGATCAATCTTATAAACATCAAATGCACACACGTAAGATAAACCAATTTACACGCAAGTATTATGCTATTAACTGCAAAGGTTTCAAGTTACCATTTGATCTATCACAAGGGCGTATCCACCTCGTCCCATTCTATGCTGATAAAGAGACTTGGAACGCGCCACTTTTGTTGCAGCTGATTTCACCTTGCAACACAAAATCAAAAGGCGTTTAGATGTAGTAATGATTATATACTATAGAACTAATACATATGGAAACAGCAAATGCTTGAACTTGAATAAAAAAGTACTAATTAACACCTTGTATTCATTGCTTTGTGTATAATTTACAAAATTGACCCAATCATCAGCTGATATAATTGCATCATAATTAGTCGGGACTTCATTTAGTTTAGAAGGTGTTTCTAGGTTGGGCAATATGTAGTTTTGTGTCAATTTACTTCTGAAATTGCGTAGAAGTTGACCAAGACGATTCATTAACACTTTTCTGGCTGTCAAGTCAACATCAAAAAATCGCTGCAAAGATTAACACAATGTTCCTAATTAGTTGCACATAATGTAAATGCTACATATATATTTCATGCTATATTACTGGGTTAAAAAATAGTATAGGTTTACCGTGATTTCGTCCCACATTTTGTCTCTTGCTTCTGAATCAACCTTCTTCCAGGATATAATCCTGACACCTATATGCTCACGAACCAAGTCTCCCAAAAAACTAGAAAACAATGCTCGGTGTTTTCCTGATATTCTATTCATAGCATCGAAGGTTACACTGAGCTTCTCTCCACCTGCTTTTCCATATTCCCTTTGAAACTTTGCTAACCTGGTTATGCCCCTCTTTTTGACATAACCATTTGATTGGCTGTTATCACGTTCACCATCATCAGAATACTGCTCCGATTCATATCCCAAATCCTGGTCAGGATGTTCATTATCAGAAAAATCAATATTATCACGATCATTCTCTTGGGTTTCCATGATTCGTCTGAAGCAATGTGTAAAAGAATAATACTAAACTAAATTGTTGAATAATGGTTTAAAAAGTTATTGATTTAATGTTTTGAAGAAGGCTGATTTTTTGGAGAAAAAATAGGGCATATGATGGGGGCAGTTTTAAGGAAATCACAATTTCCAGAGTTAATTTTGAAAATTATGTTTGAGAATTTAAACATTTCACGAAAATATTTGGCTCCAAAATTTTTAATTAAGAATTTAAACATTTCATTAATATTTTGGCTCCAAAATAACACCCATGCATATAACTTTGCATGACATAAGTTGTGCTTACACACAGTCCCAAACACCCATATATCTTCAAACCCGCTGTCCCAAACACACATATAACTGCATAAACACAAAAATAGCGCATACAAATGAACAAACACGATATGAAAAATGAGGAGAATGTATAAAACATGTAGAAACGGTCTAAAACATGATTAAATGGGCGAGAACGTGTAAACACGAACTAAAACGTATAAAACCGACTAAGAATTATAAGACGTAGGAAAAATGAGGAAAAATATGAAAAAAACATGAAAATGACAAAAACCTACGAAAACGGATAAAAACGTGTACAGACGTAGTAATCCATGACAAAACGGGGGATAACGTGTAAACATGGACGAAAACGTGTACACACGGACGCAAACGTATCATATAACCTAAAGATACCCTAGCGAAAGTATGACACATTCTTCATCATAGTACATATGACTTTACTGATTTTATAGCCTTCTCAAATGTCAAAATTAACGTGCCCACCTTTAATAATTAACTTTAACACACTCAGGGGCGGATCTAGTGTATAGCACGGGTATGGAAGTGCAAACCCTAAGATTCGACGGGTAGTGTAAAAAACATAGGGTGCATACCCTTGAAGGACCCTTTGAGGACCCTTCAAGGACCATTCGAGCAACAGTTCATACCCTATTTTGAAATCCTAGTTCCGCCACTGGGCACACTTCATATAACCTTCACAATATAAATATACACATACCAAGTCTATGCAACCCATGGATGACCAGTGATAATGGTAGGTCATTGGTAGTAGGTTATAACTGGTCACTTTCATTAATGGGTATTTGACATCATATGGGAATTGGGTTATAGTTGTTTTAGGGTGTCATGTTACGACAGGATTCAATGAATAGTACATATGTATAATATTATGTTATCAAAAACCCGACCGAATGGTCAAGATGCTCGCTCATATTCCCATGTCGTTTTAACTGAGCTAATGTCAAATATTGATCATGTTCGTTAAGTTAATAAATAAACGAAGATAAACGAACTTTTACCAAACAAATCAGGAAACGTTCAAAGAACGTTCAGTTCGTTTACATTCCTAGCTACTCACAGGATTCTAATAGGCTGGGAAATAGTAATTTGTAATTTAAAGCCTAGAAATGCAAATTAACTTTTCTTAAGTCCTAAATGACTAAAAATAATTGTAGGGAAAATATTTTTATTTTTTTGAGTTTTATTTTATTTTTTAATAATTAAAAACTAATTTTAAGTAATTAAATGATAAAAAATAGTAAACTGATTAAGAATACACAAGAAAAATGTGCAATAACTACTTAAAGTATTTAAGTTTGAAGCAAAAATAAAAGTGACAAACCAACGTATTTAAATAAGGTGTAATAAGCTTAAAAGGAGAAATAAGCTAAGAGCCTAAAAAGTTTGTTTATATACAAAACAATGTAAGATATTAAATGAAAAAGTCCCAAGGGCAAGTAGTAAGTGTGTGGTGTGTTGAGGCGTTCAAAAAGTTGAGGTTGGTTAGGTCTTGGGTTCGAGCCTATGGTTCCCCTTAATTTCCCAGCTTCCCTTTTAATGTTTTTTAAGAAAATCTTTTTGATAAGATATTTTTAAACTTTCCCTCCAATATGTTCTTCAAATATATTTGTCAATTCCCTCCAATATGACTTAAGAAGCAGTTTGGTAATGTGTCTAGTTAATTGGTTTAAGATTGAGCATTTTGTTTTCACATAACATGTCAATTATGTCAGTTTAACAAGATTGCATCATACATACTAAATTACATTACATGCATATGCATAAAAGTAGATTTATATATTAGATTCCATAATTGCTGAAACTAACTATTTAACATTAATTGTTCAACATTAACTAATGTATAATAGTACTAATATTGTTCAAATTTAGTAATATAGCTTAAGTAAGATACCCCCAAATGAATGCATGTTTACAACACACATAACTGACAAAAAATTATATACTTAAGGGGGTATTTACTTACAAAAAATATAATAAATATTGTTTGACTGCAAATGAAGCATAAATTGTTTGAAGCTGGCCGACACATCAGCACAGATGAAACACGGGATACACAGAGTCTTGCAAATTATCACCACCACTGCCATCAACATTTAAATACATGAACTTGAACCTGATCAGCTTGTTTGTTGCGAAAGAGCAATCAGCGGCAAACTTCCTCCACATCCCATAGATAGTCACACCACCGGGCAGCTCAGGATCGGCTTTGTGGGGCTTCATCGTCATACTCATGAAACATTCGACACCACGATGTCTCATGAGGACCCTCCGGTATGGGTGGATAGGATGCTGCAACAGGAAATCTGCCGGGATATCCTGCAGTTCAAATTACTAGTAAGTATATAGTTTGTTCCAACTAATTAAACAAAAGTAAAGAATGTGTATATATAAATGATGAGATACGTACAAGTTCTTGATTCACTCGAATTGTTGACAATCTCTTATAGAATGCATGACCTTCATCAAAGTGGTCTTTATGTGCAGGCCATTGGCAAATATGCTTCAAGCGATTGTCATCTATAAAGAATTTTAATTATAATCACTTAATAAATCACTGACAGATATAACATGTAGTATGAAAGTATTTGGTAAATATTTACCTCTTTCGGTCAATAACAAACCGGGCTAATCAGGTAGCAAGCTGGTGGCACCAAGGAAACGCGCGTCGGTAGTTAGACTACCTTCACAACTGAAGCCGGTAAGCAAAAACTTTCTTGCGCGCTTCCTTGTGAAGGTGAGAATCATTCCAGCTTTTAAACCAACAAATTCTTCAAGCTTGTTCCAATCATCGGGGTCCAACTCATACATCACCTGCCCGTTGGCTCCTCCCGCTTCAACAGCAATCAAACCAACATTAAAGTTTACCCCGTCTACTTTGATTGTAATCTGCTGTGCATTACCTAAGCCACCAAGGAATGCAGCTGGCAGTGTCTGCAAATAAATTTTAAGAGTAACCTTATTAGTACATTAAAATTTAATATTTATTGACTTATGAAATCACATGTTTGACATAAGATTAGTAAGTTACTCTAATACCTGGAACTCATCATAGAAGGAAAAAACATGAGATTGGAATCTTGAAACCCGACCGCCGTTCATGTGGTAGCCACCAAATTCAGCTCCATCTTGAGTGTATCCGGTAACAAAGAAGCAGTCATCACCTTCCTCAACGAAATGCAACAGCTTAACAGCCCGACTCAGGTTTTCCAAAGCAAACCTTCTCCATCTCTCTCCTGTAAGCACAATGGGGCGGTTACTTTGAATCGCTATTTGTACCCTAAAACGAACTCGCTGAGCGCTTGTGATGTAAATCTCCCGCCTTCCATGGTAACATGATTCGGCGTAGACAGGTGGAAGTTCCTGAAAGCATTTCAATAATTTATTTGACATTCATTATACAAGCATTTATGGTATAAAATGTAATTAAGGCGTATGTGTGAGATTACCTGAGAGTCCGGGAACGTGTTTTGGTTTAAAGTTATCACAAATTCAACGGCCATATTTCTACACAAAAACAGGGCACATGTTATACTATAATATTCAAACACACATAAAATATTGATGTATCATAAACGAAAAACAGGGCACATGTTAAGTTAAAACAGGGCACATACTTGGCAACCTATAAATTTGCATCCTTACTTGCTAATGAAAATTTGCTAATGGAACCCAAATGGATCAACACACACATACCGAAACCAACTCCTTCCTACAGGCTAATAGAAACTGAACCCGACCGAAAGCAACACATTCCTACAGGCTAGCACTAACCGAACCCGACCGAAACCAACTCATTCCAACAGGCTACTACAAACTGAACAACAGTCATTCCAAAAAGGTAATGCATTGCTTATAATTGACAAACATAAGTCAAATGCATATCCAAAGTGATTAATTAACTGATTATTTGTGAGAGAAATAACCAATTTCATACCACAACTTAAATCCATTCAGTATATATCATTTTCCCCTAAATAATCAACAATTCCTAATAAGGTATATCATTACTAATCAACAAAGTTAATATACTTGACATTGCAAGTATCAACAATTCCTAATAAGGTATATCATTTTCCCTTAAATAGTATCAACTGTGTTTTAGAGGGAAACCCACATGCAACTTCTTATGACTACAATAATGTTTATAACCATTTCACGCAAATGAGTTTAAACTAAAGTAACATGAACACATTATTTAATCAGAGCAATACATATAAGGTAAAGTGATCGACACATTATGAACAAGTTCGGCATAAATCACTTCAAACAAGTTAATAAAAGAGGGGAAAAAACAAGTTTACTTTGATGTTGATCAAAAAGATGAAACCCTAACCTGTTGTAGTGTAGAGATGTTGGGGATGACGGTTTGGTTGCCTTTGTGTGTTAGTTGGTGTTTTAATTTCGTTGTGAAACCAAATGGCCGGAATTAAAGTTTACGTGACATATAAATGGGAGATACACGCATAATTTTTTTGGGTCAAAGTGGTAGTTAAAGAAATTTCTTTAAAAAAAAATTTAGAAAAAAAAATATATTATTTAACTGAAAATCGGACGTTCGCAAACATAAATAATGTATAAAACTAAAACTGAAAAAAAATGTCAAAGACGTACAAAAATTAATAAAACGTATGTAAACGTATCGAAACGAATAAAACAAAAAAAGTGCACAAGGGTCGGCTTACCGACTTACCGTGCCCAAGTTATCTAACGCCACCCAAATAAAGACATATGCAAAAAGACGATAACGTAAAAAAACGTACTAAACGAGAATAAAACGTGTGAGAAAGTAAGAAAATGTATAAATCGTAAGAAAATGTAGGATAGAGTCTAAAATAGACAAAACCGTATGAAAATGGAGGAAAACGTCTAAAATATATGAAAACGGCTATAAAAGCTCGGAAACGGACAAAAAACGTGTAGAAACGGACTAAAGCATGAAAAAACGGGCGAGAACGTGTACACACAGACGAAAAACGTGTACACACAGACGCAAGGTAACATATAACCTAAAGAAACCCTAAAGACAGTATCACACAGTCTTCATCATAGTACATATGACTTTACTGGTTTTATGGCCTTCTCAATTGTCAAAATTAACGTGCCCACTTTTAATAACTTTAACATACTTCATATAACCTTCACACTATAACTTTACAGCTACAAAGTCTATGCAACCCATGGATGACCGGTGATAATGGCTAATTGACATGGTGGGTCATGTGTATTAGGTATTTGACATCATATGGGCATTGGTCTATAGTTGCTATGGTTGACATGTTATGTGATGATTGCATCAATAGTATATATAATATATATTATATTATGATAAACGGGGGATAACGTGTAAACATGGACGAAAACGTGTACACACGGACGCAAACGTATCATATAACCTAAAGATACCCTAACGACAGTAGGACACAGTCTTCATCATAGTACATATGACTTTACTGGTTTTATGGCCTCCCCAAATGTCAAAATTAACGTTCCCACCTTTAATAACTTTAAAACACTTCATATAACCTTCACAATATATACACATACCAAGTATATGCAACCCATGTATGACCGGTGATGATGGCTAATTCACATGGTGGGTCATTGGTAGTAGGTTATAACTGGTCACATTCATTAATGGGTATTTGACATCATATGGGAATTGGGTTATAGTTGTTTAGGGTGTCATGTTACGACATGATTCAATGAACAGTATACGTATGTATAATATTATGTGCTCAAAAACCCGATCGACCGAATGGTCAAGATGCTCGCTCCCTGAGATATTCCCTGAGAAATGCAAATTAACTTGTCGTATGTCCTAAATGACAAAAAATAATTTTAGGAAAAATAATTTTATTTTTTTGACTTTTATTTTATTTTTTAATAATTAAAAACTAATTCAAAGTAATAAAATGATTAAAAATATTAAACTTATGAATAATACACAAGAAAAATGTGAAATAACTACTTAAAGTGTTGAAGTTTGAAGGAAAAATAAAAGTGAGAAAACAACTTACTTAAATAAGCTGTAATAAGCTTGCTTATTTAAATAAGTAGTAACAAGCTAAAAAGGAAAAAGAGGTTAAAAGAAATAAAGAAGAAGTGTATAACGAGAAAGTCCCAAGGGCAGAGATGGTGTTGTTGTGTGTTGTTAAGTTTGAGGTGTTGTTGAGGTCACTGGTTCGAGCCTAGTTCACCCCTGACTTCATATATATATATATATATATATATATATATATATATATATATATATATATATATATATATATATATATATATATATATATATATATATATATATATATATATATATATATATATATATTGTTGGGAATTAAATAAATCAGAAGAATCAGTATAAAGGTTTAAGAAAATACATCAAGTATGTTTCTGCTGATAAAGCACAAAGCACGTTTCCACTGATGGATTCTGCTGAAGAACGTTTTCTACTGATAGTGTTTCTGCTGATGCTACTATGACTCATACCAACAACTGTGTAGATAAGTACAGCTTATTCTACTGACTCATATACAAGATAATATCTTTGTTGTAGTCATCAAATTGAACACTCCAAGTGAGTTGTAATCCTAGATACATGTTGTATCTTAATGACTAAACATGATAAGTCATCAACTAGCTAGAATGAAGCTTAGTCATAAGCTAGTAAATTAGATGAGTCATAAAGATTGTAAAAGATCTTTCATTGGACTATAAAAGGAAGATCTTAGATATGTGTATATAAGTGCGTGATAAAAGTGTGATAGATATAGACATATACATAGAGAAAAACATTAGAACAAAACACAAGATTCAAGGTCTTTGTAACCTTAGTGATAGTGAAAATCACTCGTATTATTCTCAATAATATTGAATCGTTTGGTGAAATACTTTCATTGTTCTTTGTTCAATAAACACAAGCGTCGCAGTTCCATTTCCAATAAACATTCTAAGTGTGGTTAAGTAGATGCCGCATACTTAATCATATTCACTCAAAGTATCATATTTACACATTAAAAGGTCCAACACCCATAGTGTGTGATCAAATCAAGTGATCCTCTCAGTTTTAAAAGTGTGATTCAATATTATTCAGAATAATACGAGTGATCTTCACTATCACTAGGGTTACAAAGACCTTGAAACTTATGTTTTGTTCTATTGTTTTTCTCTATGTATATGTCTAGTTTTATCACACTTTTATCACGCACTTATATACACATATCTAAGATCTTCCTTTTATAGTCCAAGGAAAGATCTTTTACAATCTTTATGACTCATCTAATTTACTAGCTTATGACTAAGCTTCATTCTAGCTAGTTGATGACTTATCATGTTTAGTCATTAAGATACAACATGTATCTAGGATTACAACTCACTTGGAGTGTTCAATTTGATGACTACAACAAAGATATTATCTTGTATATGAGTCAGTAGAATAAGCTGTACTTATCTACACAGCTGTTGGTATGAGTCATAATAGCATCAGCAGAATCCATCAGCAGAAACACTATCAGCAGAAAACGTTCTTCAGCAGAATCCATCAGTGGAAACTTGCTTTGTGCTTTATCAGCAGAAACATACTTGATATATTTCCTTAAACCTTTATGCTGATTCTGCTGATTATTTAATTCCCAACAATTGAAGGAAAAGATATGAGCATACAAGATGATGACATGGTTTCTACTGATAAAGAACAAGAACAAAGCTGATAGGAGAAAGTTCTATTTAGAGTAAAAGATGAAAGGTTTCAAGTTCAGTTCACTACGTTTGTTCATCACTTCCAAAGACATGCTGAAAGATGATTTCTACTTCTTGGAACAAGCATTCAAGATACACAGCATCATTGTCTCTTAAAATTCTTCAAGTTGAAAATTGCACACTCTTTTAGTCCAAGATTGGAGCAAAGAAAAGATAGCAGATGAGTTACAGAGAAAGACATTCAATCACTCAAAAGAAAAGAAAGTTCAGATCACAGTCTGACAATGAAGTGTTGAAAGATCTTCACAAAGTCCTCATTTAATTCAGAAAAACATGTTTGAATGTAATTCACATGTTTAGGGGAGGATTGTTGGGAATTAAATAAATCAGAAGAATCAGTATAAAGGTTTAAGAAAATACATCAAGTATGTTTCTGCTGATAAAGCACAAAACACGTTTCCACTGATGGATTCTGCTGAAGAACGTTTTCTACTGATAGTGTTTCTGCTGATGGATTCTGCTGATGCTACTATGACTCATACCAACAGCTGTGTAGATAAGTACAACTTATTCTACTGACTCATATACAAGATAATATCTTTGTTGTAGTCATCAAATTGAACACTCCAAGTGAGTTGTAATCCTAGATACATGTTGTATCTTAATGACTAAACATGATAAGTCATCAACTAGCTAGAATGAAGCTTAGTCATAAGCTAGTAAATTAGATGAGTCATAAAGATTGTAAAAGATCTTTCCTTGGACTATAAAAGGAAGATCTTAGATATGTGTATATAAGTACGTGATAAAAGTGTGATAGATATAGACATATACATAGAGAAAAACATTAGTACAAAACACAAGATTCAAGGTCTTTGTAACCCTAGTGATAGTGAAAATCACTCGTATTATTCTCAATAATATTGAATCGTTTGGTGAAATACTTTCATTGTTCTTTGTTCAATAAACACAAGCGTCACAGTTCCATTTCCAATAAACATTCTAAGTGTGGTTAAGTAGATTCCGCATACTTAATCATATTCACTCAAAGTATCATATTTACACATTAAAAGGTCCAACACCCATAGTGTGTGATCAAATCAAGTGATCCTCTCATATATATATATATATATATATATATATATATATATATATATATATATATATATATATATATATATATATATATATATATATATATATATATATATATATATATATATATATATATATATATATATATATATTGCACTTTTTGTTTAAGAAACTTGTTTATTACCTTTGCTACTAGTTGTTAAACGTGGCTAAAGATACATTCCCTCCAATATTTTCGTGAAATTTTTGTAAATTTTGTAAAAATTTGAATGTATTCCCCCAAAGTTTTCATCAATCTCATTCTAAACTAATCACCAAAATTTGAAAACTCCTCCTATCACAGCCAAGAATACCTCTCATATTACCACAAATCCCGTCACCACCACAACTCTCCTTTCATAGACCCACCACACCCGTCACCACCACAACTCTCCTGTAAATTTTGGTAAGTATTCTTATGTTTGTTTTGTATACGTACAGTTATAACCATATTAGGTAATTCAACATGTGTTTTGAGACGATAACCTCTTGTAAATTATGTCACTTTCTTGGTAAATGTATATAGTTAATTGGTTTTACAATATAAGTAACCCTGTAAAGGCTTTTACTACATGAACATGGAACAAGAATTTAGCTTCTTAATTGGTTATCCCTCCTTGACCCAAACACCCCTTTAGGAACTGTTTCATTAGACTTCATTGAATTATTAGCATAATTCAATACCACATTCCATCTTTTATATATGTTCCTTACTTGGACTGTCTTTTTATTTTTTATGCTCATCAATTGGAGTTACATTTTGTCGTTTATAATCATCAATAACTTGGGCTGTCTTTTTAAACTTGCCTGCAGGGAGCTCATTTATAAACATGGACAAGACTTGGATGCTAACTAAAAGGACCACCAAATCTTATATTGATGGAGTAGAGGCGTTTATTAATTATGCAGTAGACAACTTGCGTAAGATGGGGAACATCGACCCACGAGTTAATAAACTTCATCTTAAAATGCCATGTCCTTGTTCAAACTGTTGTAACCACATAAACCGAAGAGTGGAGGAAGTGCAGTGGCATTTATTCAGTAATGGGATTGATCTAACCTACATAAAGTGGACCAAACATGGAGAGAAGTATGAGCCATCAAAAAGTTCCCCAAAACCTATTGACGTTACAACAGAATTTGTTGACGACACGGATTTTGCTTCATATATTCCAACAGATGGCCCAGCAACGGTAGATATGGTTAACGCTACAAAAGATAATTTTGAAACAGAGAATGACCTTGTCAAGTTTCAAGAACTATTATTAGATGCAGAGAAGCCTCTTTACGAAGGATGTCCCGACTTCACAAAGATGTCCGCAATAGTTAAACTACTCAACTTAAAGGGTAAGTACGGATGTTCTGATAAGTTCTTTACTGAATTACTAGGATTATTAAAAAAGATGCTACCTGCTGGTAACGAAATGGTGGAAAAAACATATGAAGCCAAAAAAGTTGTGAAGTTGATGGGTTCAGGATACAAAAAGATACATGTATGTATCAACAACTGCCTTCTTTACTGGAAAGATGACAAGGATTTGACTGAGTGTCGAACTTGTGGGACATCAAGATGGAAGGTGGATGAGAAGACACATAAAGTGTACGAAAACATTCCAGCAAAGGTAATGTGGTACTTTCCAATTATACCAAGACTGCAACGACTATTTAAGATAGAAAGAATTTACGAAGATTTAAGATGGCACGCCACACGGAGGATAACCGACGGTGTCTTACGTCACCCCACAGATTCACAGGCATGGCGTACCATAGATGAAAAATTCCCCGAAATTGCTGAAGATCCAAGAAATATACGGCTGGGAATATCGGCTGATGGGGTTGACGTACACACGGGTAATAGGCATCACAGTGTATAGCCAGTTTTAACTGTCATATACAACCTTCCTCCATGGTTGTGTATGAAAAGAAAATTTATCAATCTTTCGGTATTAATATCGGGATACCTGGGAAATGATATCGATGTGTTTTTAGAACCATTGGTAGATGATCTGCACACCTTATTCGAAGAAGGGGTTCATACATATGATGCATCCACAAAAGATTACTTTAACCTACGTGCTGTTGTGTTATGGACAATAAATGATTACCCTGCACTTGGTACACTATGTGGATGCCCAATCAGTGGATTCAAAGGTTGTGTGGTTTGCGGGAAAGATACAAACTGTCTTAGACTTTCTGCCTCGTCCAAGCAAAGTTATGTTGGACACAGACGATATCTACCATATGACCATCCGTTCAGAAGGCAAAGGAAGGCATTTAATGGACAACCAGACTTGCTCCCGGCTCCAATCCAATGACCGGGGAACAAATATACAACGAGGTACAGCATATTGAAAATAAGTGGGGAAAAGGAAAATGAACAAACAATAATGCATCAGAAGACCAACAACATACGGGAGGCAGAGGTGGGAAGATTAAAAAGCATAAAAAAAACACAACAGACGAGGAGGGTTGTTCAACCCAAGCGAACGGACAAAACAGTGCGTATTGGAAGAAATTCAACATTTGGTACCAAAAACTTAGGTATTGGAGGCATCATTCTGTTCCACATTGTATTGATTTTATGCATGTGGAAAAGAATGTTGCTGAGAGCCTCGTCGGAACTTTGCTAAATGTTCTAGGAAAGACGAAAGATGGACTGAATGCTCGATTGGATCTGGCTCAGTTGGGAAACAAGAGTTGTTTGCTAGGCAAGAACAAGATGGTACAACACTACCTCCAGCAGGTTACACATTAAGTAATGCTGAAAAAGGCATTTTTTTGTGATACGCTGCACAACATCAGGGTACCTCAAGGCTATTGTTCAAATTTCTCTAGTTTGGTCAGCCTAAAGGATAGGAAGCTCATTGGCCTAAAATCGCATGACTGTCACATGTTAATGCAAGAGTTTCTGCCCATTGCAATACGTTCAATAATGCACCCACCCACACGATATGCTATTATCAGGTTTTGCTTTTTCTTTAAATCAATATGTAGCAAAGAAATAATATCGCAACAACTAGATAATATGCAAGCAAAACTGGTTGTGACACTCTGCCTACTCGAGAAGTTCTTTCCTCCATCTTTTTTTGATATTATGATACACTTAACTGTGCACCTTACTAGGGAGGTCAAATTATGTGGTCCCATATGCTTTCAGTGGATGTATCCATTTGAAAGATGTATGAAGGTTATTAAAGGACATGTGCGAAACAGGAATAGACCAGAAGGATGCATTGCTGAGGAGACTATTGCGGAAGAAACAATAGAGTTTTTTAGCGAATATCATAAATCCATGGAAACTATTGGTCTCCCACATGATAAACATGAAACTGATGAAAATGAGGACGGAAAGCCATGGTCGGCCGGCAAATCAAGTGAAGTTTCTGTGGAACTCTTTCAGAAAGCACATTTGTATATAATATAGAATACAGATGAAATTGTACCGTATATCGAGTAAGTTTTAATAACACATGTCTATTTCCTTACTTAAAATGATCTATCAAATATAATAATCAAACACATTGTTTCAGGTGACACAAGCAGGTTTTGAAAACACAAAACCCGGGTAAACGAATGGCATTTCTGGAGAATGAACACACTAAATCTTTTGCTAAGTGGTTACGCAAAGAGGTAATTAATCTTATGCTATTTATAATTGACTTTTTTTTTCACTGCCATATACATAGTTTAGTTTTCACTACCAGACATAGAATGAATGTGTGTTTGGGAATGCAATTAGGATGCCATACTAAATCCTTCCAACTTGTAATGAAATTCAGGTTGAGAGACAGTTGAACATCGACAAAGAAAGTGTATCAGAAACTGTAAGGTGGATATCATATGGACCACGCGCCAGCGTAGTGAAATATGATGCATATATCATCAATGGGTATACCTTTCGTACAAAACCTCATGAAGGCAAAGTTTACCAGAACAGTGGGGTTAGTGTTGAGGCATTAGATATGCACATATCTAAAGAAGTTGGAACCACAAGGCAAACATTTTATTATGGGGTTTTGCAAGAGATATGGGAGCTAGATTACCGTTACAGGCAAATTCCTCTTTTCAAATGTGATTGGGTTAATCGCAAAGGTGGTGTGAAACGCGATACTATTCTTGGGTATACATTGGTTGACCTGAATAATTTAGGCCACAAAGCTGATCCGTTCATATTAGCCTCACAAGCACGACAAGTTTTTTATGTGCAAGACAAGGTAGATAAAAAATTGTCTATTGTGTTCAAGACACCTCCCAAGAATTACAAAGATAAGTATGATGAAGTCGATGAGGAATTTAGTACCGTCATTCACCAGCACAATGATAACATATTGCCACGTGTGGATCGACGTGACTTGGGTCACGAATCACGAACTGACTACTATCGAACCGACTGTGGAGGTGTTGTTATACGAAAATCCAAATGAACCATGTTATGTAATAAGAGCTTGGGGAATTGTCCAATGTATTTAGGTGATTGTGTTATGTTATGGCTGTATAGTTTTGTTTGGTTGTTGTTTCATGTAACATTGCCTTTATGGCTCACTTTCTTAATAAATTTACCTTAATTAAGCAAAAAAAAATGTTTGAGCTGTTTTTTATGCGTATTTTGTGTGACTATTGTTCATCGAATTGCAACATGACATTGATATTTGTGTGCCGTTTTGTAACATTTATTCACACAAAACATGTTTCTTTTGGGTATTTAGTCACACACAACTAACCATAAAGTGACCAAAATTGTTAGTAACTGTGACCATATATGTTGTTTAAAGTCAAGGAATGTGTATTTTTTATGACTATTGATCATCCAATTGCCACATGAATTAGGTTTTTCTGTGGCCTTTGGTAACATTTAGTCACACAAACCATGGTTTTTGGGAGTGTATTTACTCTCATATAACTAGCCATAAAGTGACCAAAAGTGTTAATAAGTGTAACCATATGATGTTTAAAGTTAATGAATGTGCATTCTGTGTGACTATAAATCATCCAATTGCCACATAAATTTGGTTTTTGTGTGGCCTTTACTAACATTTAGTCACACAAAGCATGTTTTTGGGAGTGTATTTAGTCACATACAACTAACCATCAAGTGACCAAAAGTGTTAATAAGTGTGACCATATGCTGTTTAAAGTGAAAGAATGTATGGTTTGTGTGACAATAGATCATCCAATTGCCACATAAATTTGGTTTTTGTGTGGCCTTTACTAACATTTAGTCACACAAAGCATGGTTTTGGGAGTGTATTTAGTCACATACAACTAACCATCAAGTGACCAAAAGTGTTAATAAGTGTGACCATATGCTATTTAAAGTGAAGGAAAATGTATTTTGTGTGACTATTGATCATCCACTTGCCACATGAATTTGGTTTTTGTGTGGCCTTTGGTAACATTTAGTCACACAAAGCATGTTTTTGGGAGTGAATTTAGTCACATACAACTAACCATCAAGTGACCAAAACTCTTAATAAGTGTGACCATATGGTGTTGAAAGTGAAGGAATGTATGGTTTGTGCGACTATAGATCATCCAATTGCAACATGAATTTGGTTTTTGTGTGGCCTTTACTAACATTTAGTCACACAAAGCATGTTATTGGGAGTGAATTTAGTCACATACAACTAACCATCAAGTGACGAAAAGTGTTAATAAGTGTGACCATATGCTATTTAAAGTGAAGGAAAGTGTATTTTGTGTGACTATTGATCATCAACTTGCCACATGAATTTGGTTTTTGTGTGGCCTTTGGTAACATTTAGTCACACAAAGCATGTTTTTGGGAGTGAATTTAGTCACATACAACTAACC
The DNA here is from genome assembly GCA_030686995.1 of Artemisia argyi. NCBI lineage: Eukaryota > Viridiplantae > Streptophyta > Magnoliopsida > Asterales > Asteraceae > Artemisia > Artemisia argyi. The sequence continues at coordinate 36,450,368 of CM060681.1, forward strand.
ATCAAGTAACCAAAAGTGTTAATAAGTGTGACCATATGGTGTTGAAAATGAAGGAATGTATGGTTTGTGTGACTATAGATCATCCAATTGCCACATAAATTTGGTTTTTGTGTGGCCTTTACTAACATTTAGTCACACAAAGCATGTTCTTGGGAGTGAATTTAGTCACATACAACTAACCATCAAGTGACCAAAAGTGTTGATAAGTGTGACCATATGCTATTTAAAGTGAAGGAATGTGTATTTTGTGTGACTATTGATCATGTTGGGATATGAAATATCAAAGTTCTTCTGGATGTCAAAGTACTGCTGCATGAAGAATAAAGTCAAAGTACTGCTGAAGAATAAAGTCAAAGTACTACTGATATGAAGAATGCTTAAAAGTACTTCGAAGTAAACAAGGACTGATATGCAATATTAGATAAGGATTAATGTGTAATATTAGATGAATATTCTAGAATTAGTTAGGGATAATTACTTGTCGTTCAAGAATTAGATGTTGTAAACCGACTTAAGGTTATCTATATAAAGAGCCTTAAGAGGTATTGGTTGACAGAGTTTTTAGAAGTTTTATAAGTTTTACAAGTTAGAAGTCGATCAAGTTAAATAGTTAGGGATTGTTAGTGAATCTGTGTAACAAAGCAGGTTCAAAGTTTGGTTAATATAAAATTTCTTCTTAAGCTTTGTGTTAGTAGATTCCGCATACTTTACAAGGTCAAACAGTGTTTCAATATTAATAGTATTGAGTTTACTCAGTATTGTTAAACCCTTACAAGCTACAAAGTAGTTTGGTCAGAGTATATCGATCCAACAAGTGGTATCAGAGCTTGTGTTGGAAACTCTGATTAAGAAGACAAACCTTTAAAAACCTTTAAACCTATCTCACTACAAACCCTACAAGATGTCAACAGATGCTGCACCTGCTCCCTCAATCACTGCTGTTAGAATCCCTATTGTTAAGAAGGGAGAATACAACCTATGGGCCATGAAGATGAGGCAGTACATTGCCATCACAGACCATGCTTTGTGGGATGTGATTGTCAATGGTAACATGCAAATTGATGAACCAGTAGAGGTACCTGGACAACCAACACCACCTAAAATTACTGTACCTGCTGCTACCAAAAAAATCAAGACAAAGCCCTCAACATACTGCTTTCTGCTATTCCTGATGGTCACCTATTAAAGTTTCATGATGCCAAAGATGCCAAACAACTATAGGCTGCAATAAAGAAGAAGTTTGGAGGTAATGATGCTTCCAAGAAGATGCATAGGAATTTGCTGAAGCAACAATTTGAAACTTTTACTGTTGGTGAAAGAGAAGGTCTTGATTCTGCTTATGAAAGATTTCAACATCTTTTGAGTATGCTAGAACTATATGATGCTAAGGCATCAGTTGAAGATGCTAATTTAAAGTTTCTAAGGAGTTTGCCATCAGCATGGCATGTAGTTGCTACTATGATTAGAGGACAATCAGGGCTGGATACTATGGACTTTGATGATCTTTACAACAATCTGAAGGTGTATGAGCATGAGATGAATGGTACTACAGGTTCAAGCACACAACAGAATATTGCTTTTGTCTCTTCTGAAAAGAGAAGCAGTACTTCCAACAAAGGTACTGCTTGACCTGCTCAAAGTACTGTGACTGAAACACAGGTTCCATGCACAACAATGGTCACCACAAACTCATCACAATCAGTTACCCCCACCTCAGATGATGTTCTATGTTCATTCTTTGCTCAACAAGCATCTATGCCAGTCACTTATCAAGAAGATGTATTGCAAATTGATGATGATGCCATGGAAGAAATCGATATCAGATGGCAAGTTGCTATGCTCACTGCAAGGATCAAGAAGTATGTGAACAAGACAGGTAAAGGCATCAATTTCAGAGCTAAACAAGGAATAACATTTGACAAGTCCAAGATTGAGTGTTTCAACTGTCAAAGGACTGGTCACTTTGTAAGAGAGTGTAAGTTTGCAAAGTATCAATCAAACAAGATGATTGAACCACCCAAGCCTGAAAGAAAAGAGATTCCAATAACTGAACCAAAACCAAAAGCTTTGGTTGCTCAAGAGAATCTGTCAGAGATTGATTGGTCCAATGAGTTTGATGAAGAACATGTAACCTATTCAATGGTTGCATTGGAAGATTGGAGCACAACATTTGATGAAGAGCCTGGATATGTTGCTTTGGAGTCAAGAGATGAGTTAGGAAGTTTTGATTGGAACATGGAGTTTGAAGAAGCACCTGTTCAGCTTGCAATGGTAGCTGCTTCACCAAGTTCAACCACTAACTCTGAGGTATGCCCTAAGTGTAATGATATGTATCAAAAGTTACTTACTGAGTATGTAGCTGAAAGAGATAAATTTCAAAAAGCTAGGGCTGAGATAACAGGTTATCAACTTACTTTAGAGTCAATGGAAGCCAAAATTCTTACACATGAAAACAATGAAGTAGCATGGCTTGAGAATTATAAACAACAGGATTACCTAGTTAAGTTAACTGAATGGAAACTAGGTTGCAAGGTGTCTGAACTAGAAAAGGTTACTGCTGAAAGAGACAAGTTGTTAGAAAAACTTGCTGTATGGAATGAGGCAGGTGTGTCACATGTTCAATTTGTTGAAAAACAAAGAACATCTAATATTAAGACAGGCCTAGGCTATGATAGTAATGAAGGTATTCCATTTAAGAGCAAGGAACTTAATCTTACTATTGATACCTCCACTAGTGATGAAGAGTTCATAAGTCTAGATGAAAACACTTCTAGTGATGAGGAATCCCCTAGTCCCACACCTCCTGTATTTCAGAAAGAAAAAGGTTACAATGCAGTTCCACATCCCCCAGGTAGCTTTCAACCACCTAGAAAAGATGTTGATTGTTATGGTGTAGATAATCTGGAGTTTAGGAAAAAGCTTAAATCTGAGACTTTAGAAAGATCTGTTGAAGCTCCTAAGGTAGAAGAGTCCAAATTTTCAAAACAAGCAGTACCTTCAAACTCTTTTCGAAGTACTGCTGATCACTCAGCAGTACCTCAAAGAAAATTCTTTCAAAATACTGCTAATTTTAGAAACTCTTATGGAAGGGGATTTGGGGATATTGGTCCAAAGGTCTGCTATGTGTGTTACAGTCCTCATCATTTGATTAAAGATTGTGATTATCATTCAGACTACTTAAGTAGATATCCAAAGACCAGAACTGCACAACCAAGTTATAGGGAGAATAAGCCAAGGGATAACAAACCAGTTTGGAACTATACAAATAGGGTCAACCATAGTAATTTCTCAAAAGACTATAGGTACCCTCATCAGAAAAGGCCATACTCTAAACCATCAATACCTTCACAAAGTACTGATAGAAAGTTCCCTAATGTTTCTAGCAAACACTCAAGTGTAAGACCTAGGAGTTACAGTCATTACAACCCTATAAAGACTTACAACACAAGAAAAGATGCTAGGACACACAACCCAACTCCTAAAGTCACAACAAAATGGGTCAAGAAAGAAAGTACTGCTGGGGTAGAACCAGTACTTTCAGAGGTTAAGGGTGAAAAAGGGAAAATTGATCATGAAAAACTAACTGTTTTGGAAACAAAAACTTTAATTCTTGATCATGCTTTCAAAGATAGTGGTGATTACATACTCAAAAACTTTGAGTATGTCACTCCACAAGGGGAACACAAGTCAGTAATGGCTTGGGTTCCTAAAAATAACTAACCTTTTTCATGTAAATGCAGGGCAACCCAGAGGAGGAGCTTAAAGATCATCTTATTGTAGATAGTGGTTGCTCTGGCAGTATGACAGGAGAAAAGGAGCTCTTGTCAGATTTTAAAGCTTATTATTGAGGAAAAGTTGCATTTGGGAATGATCCTGATGGAGGAAGAATTACTAGCAAAGGAACAATCAAGGCAGGGAACATTGATTTTGAAGATGTTAGATATGTGAAGGAGCTAAAATTCAATCTTTTGTCAGTCTCTCAGATTTGTGATAAGAAGTACCCTGTGTTATTCTTTGACACAGAATGTCTCATACTTTCTCCTGATTTCAAATTAGAAGACAGAAATTTGGTGTTACTGAGAGCACCAAGAACTAATGATGTGTACAGCATAGATTTGAAGAATGTAAATTCTGCTGAAAAAGCAACATGTTTGATTGCAAGAGCATCAATGGAGGAAGCACATCAATGGCACAGAAGATTGGGACATGTTAATTTCAAGAACATCAATAAGCCGGTCAGAGGAAATTTAGTTAGAGCTTTACCTTCTAAGACATTCAAGAATGATCACACATGTCTTGCTTGTAAGAAGGGTAAACAGCACAAGGCCTCTTGTAAGAAGATTGATGAGAAGACTATTAGAGAACCTTTGGAATTGCTGCACATGGACTTGTTTGGACCTGTTTCAGTTGTCAGTCTGAACAAGAAGAAGTACTGTTTGGTTGTAACAGATGACTGCAGTAGATTTAGCTGGGTCTTTTTCTTATGTTTTAAAGATGAAACTTTTGATTCTATTCATGACCTAATTATAGCATTAGAAAATCAGTTAAGGCTCAAGGTTAGAGGCATTAGATGTGATAATGGGACTGAGTTCAAGAATCAGCTTATGGATGAATTTTGTGCCAAGAAAGGAATTAAAAGAGAATTCAGTATTGCTAGAACTCCTCAACAGAATGGAGTTACTGAAAGAAAGAATAGAACTCTTATAGAAGCAGCAAGGACTATGCTTGCAGACTCTCAACTACCTGTTCCATTCTGGGCTGAAGCTGTAAGTGCTGCTTGCTATATATTGAATAGAGTATCAGTGACTAAACCTCAAATGAAGACACCTTATGAGTTACTCATGGGAAAGAAACCAAACATCAAGTTTATGAAACCTTTTGGATGTCCCCTCACCATCTTAAATACTGCTGATAATTTGGGAAAATTTGATGAGAAGTCAGATGAAGGATATTTATTGGGATATTGTACAAATAGCAAAGGATTCAGAGTGTACAATAGGGCTACCAAGAAGGTTCAAGAATGTCTTCATGTTGATTTTTTGGAAGAACAAGAGAATTCTAAAGGTAAAGGTCCTGATTGGATGTTTGATCTTGATTTAATGTCTTCATCAATGAATTATGTACCTGTAAGGGGAGAAAATCAAGTTGCTCCCACTGAAGAAGAAGCACAGTACATTGTTCATGATGTTAATTTAAGATCTGAAGATGAACCAAAAGATAATGCCAATGATGAGAAGAAAGGTACTTCTCAACCTAACAGTACTGTTGATCCTCAAAGTACTGTTCCACCACAAATACCAGTATCTGCAGAAGATCAGGCTATTCAAGAAGAACTCTCTAGGATGCTTTTTCAAGAAACAATGGCTAAGTTGTATGATGATGAACAAAGGAGAGCTTATGAAGCAGAAAAGAAGAAGGCAAAAGTAACAGCCAGTACTTTAACCCAAAGTACTGTCAACCCTTTTGAAAGTACTTTTCAGCCATTGAATACTTCAAATTGGATAAATACTGATGCTATTCATGATCCTAATATGCCTGACTTAGAAGATACTGCTGATCCAAACACCATTACTTTAGAAGATACTGATGATGAATTGGATCAAGAAGGCATTTTCTCAGATTCTAATGAAGATCCAGATATCACTAATTTGGAAGATAATCTTGAAGTTCCACCAACACCAACTCTCAGAATTCATAAAACTCATCCTGCTACCAATATCATTGGACCCTCTTCATCAGGGGTGCTCACAAGGACTAAGGCTAAGAATATGTCTCAACAACATACTTCTTTACTTAGTTTTATCTACAAGCAAAACAGGGTGAATCACAAGGATCAGAAGGTGTGTTTATTTGCTTGTTTTCTATCTCAGGAAGAGCCCAAGAATATCAAACAAGCTTTATCCAAAGAAAGCTGGGTGGAAGCTATGCAAGAAGAACTTCTACAGTTTAAACTTCAAGAAGTTTGGGTATTATGTGATCTACCTGATGGAAAGAAACTTATTGGAACTAAATGGGTTTTCAGAGTAAAAAGAGATGAAAGAGGAAATGTGACTAAGAACAAGGCAAGGTTAGTAGCTCAAGGATATAGACAAGAAGAAGGAGTAGACTATGATGAAGTTTTTGCTCTTGTGGCAAGACTTGAAGCCATTAGGCTATTTTTGGCCTTTGCATCTTATATGGGATTCCCTGTATATCAGATGGATGTTAAAAGTGCTTTTCTATATGGCAAAATCACAGAAGAAGTTTATGTCAAACAGCCTCCTGGTTTTGAAGATCCTGCACATCCAAACAAAGTTTACAAGGTAATAAAAGCTCTTTATGGTCTGCATCAAGCTCCAAGAGCTTGGTATGAAAGGCTTTCCAACTTTCTACTGCAACATGGTTATAGAAGAGGAGCTATTGACAAAACTTTGTTTATTAAGAGAGATAAGAAGGATATTATGCTTGTTCAAGTATATGTAGATGATATTATTTTTGGTGCTACCAAGCAATCAATGGTGAAGGAATTTGAAGATCTTATGCAGAAAGAATTTCAGATGAGTTCCATGGGTGAATTAACATTTTTCTTAGGCCTTCAAGTACAACAGTCAAGCAGTGGGATTTATATTTGTCAAGATAAGTATGTTGCAGATATTCTTAAGAGATTCACTTTTACAACTGTTAGGCCTACATCTACACCAGTGGATACTAACAAACCTTTGGGAAAAGATGAAGCTGGAAAAGATGTTGATGTCACATTATACAGGTCTATGATTGGATGTCTTATGTATTTAACTGCATCAAGACCTGATATTACTTTTGCTGTGAGCTTATGTGCAAGACATCAGGTTAATCCAAAAGTATCTCATTTGAATGTTGTCAAGAGGATTTTCAGGTATCTTAGGCAACAACCTAAGCTAGGATTATGGTATCCTAGAGATTCACCTTTCCATCTCCATGCCTTCTCAGATAGTGATTATGCTGGAGATAACTATGACAGAAGGTCCACAACTGAAGGATGCCAGTACCTTGGAAGCAGATTAGTGTCATGGCAATGTAAGAAGCAAACAATTGCAGCAACTTCTTTTACAGAAGCAGAGTATGTAGCTGCTGCAAGTTGTTGTACACAAGTACTTTGGTTGCAGAATCGGCTTTTAGATTATGGGTTCAATTTCAAGAATACTCCCATCAACATTGATAATGAGAGTACCATCTGCATTGTTAAGAATCCAGTCTATCATTCCAAAACCAAACACATTCAGATTAGACATCACTTCATAAGAGATTGCTATGAACAAAGGCTTATTAATGTGGTTAAAGTTCATACTGATGATAATGTAGCAGATCTACTCACAAAAAGGCTTTGATGTTTCAAGATTTACTTTCTTAGTTGTGAGTATTGGCATGATTAATATATAAGCTATTTTTGAGGGGAGGAATTAGTAGTTATTAGTTAGTCATTATTTGAGGGGAGGCTACATGTATCATTCCAAAGTAAGAATTTTAATCATGATTCAGAAGTACAACCACATTCTTACTTTCTAGTACAAGACACAGACATCACAAACACAACAAACTCAACACAAACTCAAGACTACATCCACCTACTACCAAGCTCCACATCCTACTCCATTGGCCTTTTACCCTTGCCCTCATAGCTTTGCTTTCCCTTCTGAGCAGTCCTTCTCTTGTCATCAAAAGAAGTCTGTTTTCTTGGGCAGGCCAAGCCAAGTACCTGTTTGGGAGGTCTTTCTTTTCTTGGTTCAGGCCACTTCATGTTCTGGATAGCTGTTTCTAGGGCCTGAGTCAATGCATGTGGAAGCTCTTTAGCCAAAGTTGAACCAGAACCAACTTTCTTTTTGGGCTTTTTGATGGAAGTACTGCCTGCATCAGTTATGGTAGAGTTGGCTGCACTCATTGTTGATGATGCTTCTTGGTGTCCCATCCGTTGCACATGAGGAGGAAAATAGTCTGTCCATCCTGGATCTTCAAACTCAGAATCAGAATAGTACCTTATCTCTGAGTCTGTGGTACCTTCTAAGTCTGAAGAGATGTTAACAATGGGTATGTCACTCATTCTGCTTACTTGTTTGTGTTTTGAGAAGATTTGGTGTTTTCAAAGTATTGGTGAAGTTGCTTTTATAAGCAAGGTAAAGGTTAATGGGTATTTATTGAAGTGTATTGAAGTTCACTTACCCTGGTTGTTTTGGTATTTAATGTGGTGTTAGTCATTAATGCGTATTGATTTTTTAAGATTTTTTGGTCAAATGGTCAATTCTTGCAATTTTGAGTAAGACAGTACTTTGGATAGTACTTCTCCATTCTTTATGGAAAGTACTGCTTGGTGTGATTAAAAGGGTTCGCTGACGTGTCAGATACTGTTCCAACGGTCAGATTTGCGGCTAACAACCTTTCGAAAGATATGGGATATTTACTTCCAAAAATAACGGTAAAGTCATTAATTCACCGTGATTTTTTGTAATTTTATCCGTATATAACCCTCATATCTTTTCCTTTTATTCACCTTACTCGTCCATATAAACCCATACCTACTTTCTGATCGATCATCACTCTCTGTATTCTAACCCTAATCATCATGGCTCATCGACCAACCAACACCAAACACAACATGATTGCAAACCTTGCGAAAACCCAAGCAAACATTGATTTTCATGGAATTATTGATTTTCTCACTGGTTCAAACATCTGTTACTCCATTCTTGTCAACCCGGAGATTATTGGACCCTGGATTCAAGCTTTTTGGGATACAGCTCAGTCACATGTTGAAGATGGAGAGGATGTTATTACTGCTACAGTTGCTGGGAGAGCTATACGGGTTACAGAATCTTCAATTAGGGAGGTTTTGTTATTTGATGATGAAGGAGGCTCTGTTTTATTTGGGAAACAAGAAGTTTGGAATACACTCAGAGATATTGGGTATGAAGGTTCTTTGACTAAGCTTACTTTTCAGAAGGCTATGGTTAGTCCTCATTGGAAATTCCTTATTCATGTTTTGCTACACTGTTTAAGTCCAAAGAGTACTGCTTGGGATCAATTCAGTCATTCCATAGCTTCTGCTTTTGTTGGTCTTATTACCAATCAATCTTTTAACTTTTCATACATGATTCTTGAGGGTATGCTTACTCATATTAAGGTTGGCAAACCGTTTCTTATGTATCCTAGGTTTGTTCAATTGCTTTTAGAAAATCCATTAGATGGTGTACCCAAACCTCAGGATTATGTACCTACCAATAGGATGCCACCTAAAGTTTTCACTTTTATGTCACATAAGGGAGTTAATTTTTCGGGTAGGAATACACCTCTTAATGCTTATATGTTAGAGGTAGCTCAAGCTGTTAGGGAAGAAGAAGACAATAGTGGTTCTGCACATTCTGATCATGATGTTCCATCTGATTCTGCTGAGCATTCTGATTCAGTACATACCTCCACACCACCTATTGTTTCTCCTCAACATGATGTTTCAGATGTAAGAACTCCCTCAGTTACAGCCTCTTTGGATCAATCTGTTTCTGCTCAAGGTACTTCTCCACAAAGTCCTGATCCACAAGGTACTGCTTCAGAGGATTCACCAGTTCCTATTCCCAATGATTATACTTTCACAGGTGGGCTTCAAACACCTGGAGAAGATGAGGGAATTCCAGGTACTGAGGGTCATTCTGATTTGGCTACAGAATTGAAGAAGCTCAAGTCTACTGTTCATACTCAAGCTGCAGAAATCAAACAGTTAAGGAAGAAGTTCAGAAGATTGAAGAAATTTGTCTGGCCTCTTATTAAGCATTTTAGGCTTTTTGTGAAAGAAAAGAAGCAGTCTCAGAAGCAACAATCTAAACAGAAAAAGTCTAAGTCTAAGAGGAGGCATAGGAAATCATCATTTACCAAATTGGGGAGGAATCAAGATGAGAATTTGAATAAAGATGATTTTGAAGTTAAAGTTTCAGAAGATGCTCATTTGTGGAAATATACAGAAAGTCCAAAGATTCTTATATCAGATAGCTATGCTGAAGAGGATATGAATATTGCACAAGAAGATGAGAATATTGAGCAAGAGCAAGAGAATGAGCAAAAAGAGAATGAGCAAGAGATTGTTAATCTGGATGAAGATGCACAGAACATTCAAAGTGCTGGTGTTCAAAGTACTGCTGCAGAAAACATGAGTCTGCAAGGTACTGTTGAGCAAGGTACTTCTTCCAGAAAAGTTGATGAAAGTGAAGTCACTGCAGTTGGACCTTCTACAATGAATTATGCAGATGAAGCTGGTCCTTCTACTTTTATACAGCAAGAAGAAGAAAGAGTACATACTGCTAGTGATGATGAAACAATTGCTCAGGTTATGATGAATTTAAGAAGACCTACTGGAGGAATACATATATCTGAGCCTGCACAAAAGGATGATGAAAGTACTTCTGAATCAGAGAAACTAGATCCAAAAGATAAAGGGAAAGGTATAATGGTTCAGAAAGATACTAAGAAGAAGAAGAAGAAATTTTCTATTGCTCAGATTAGAGAATTAGAGATTGCAGAAGATTTAGAGCTTGCTAGAAAGCAACAAGCTGAATATGATGCTGAGTATTTGGAAGAAGTTAGCAGGCCAATTACAAAGAAGCCAATGACCATAGCTCAGGAAAGGAATTGGATGATACAGTTCTTGAGAAAGAAGGGATACAAGAATTTGCACTTGAAAAGGTATCCTGAAGTGAAAGCTCTGTGGGATAAAGTACAAGAAGATATCAGAAGAGAAGTAGAAAACTTTGTGCCTATGGAAGTTGATAGAAAGAAGAAATTAGAAGATATAAGGAAGGAACAAGCTGAGCAAAGGAGATTGAAAAGGAAGAAATTAGCTAAAGATGATCAACTGACAAAAAGGCTGAAGTTAGTATATGATGATACAGTTGATGAACTCAGAAATTATTTAAGAGTTGTTGACTTTGAGAACAAAAAGATTGATGATTCTGAAAAGAAGTCCAAGATAATCTCATTTTCTGTGGTTGAATCTAAAGAGGGAAATTATTTTATGATCCACAGAGAAGATGAAAGCTTCACAACATTTTATATGTTATGGGATTTGTTGCACTGTATTTCAAGAGCAGATCTTTATGACTTATATGTGCAAGTGTAGACTTATTATTCAGTGAATGAAGCTTCAGAAGTGGGATTAGTTCTGCTTGGAGACTTATTTACCATCTGGGATACTGAAGAAACAAGTATTGATCCTCTCTGGAATGATCAAGAGAATTGGGAAATAACAAGATGGAGATTCTTTGAGTCATCAGGAGTTCATACACTAGAGATGGAAGATGGTACCATGATTCATATGTTGGCTGAGAGGAGATATCCATTGATCAGAGAAATAATGCTCAGAATGCTGGATCATGGAATGGAACTTGAAGAAGAATCTAAGGTAGCTTTGGATGTTATCAAGCTATTTATCAGATGGGTTAAGTCTGAAGAGTAATATTGCATAATACTGGTATGATTTGTTTTGTAAAGTTAAAGTATTTTTCTAAGTACTGCAAAAACAAACAGTACTTTATCAAAGTACTGCTTGCTGATATAAACCAGTATGAGTTCTTTAAAATGAAAATAAATGTTTTTGATAAAAAGGAAAAAGGATTTGAAAAGAAACACATGGTGTTAGTATTTATACTACACAACAAATTGTTATTGATTCACCATGTCCAATCCACATAAGAATCAACTAGTCCAGAGCAAACGGCTACTGGTAAAGACTTCTCAAATCCGTTGATGGTTGATAGTTTACCAAAAACTAGGTTATCAACTCACCATACATCCAAGTGATCAAGAGTCGGCTAGTCCATAGCAAACGGCTAATGGTAAAGACATATCAAATCCGTTGATTGCTGATGATTTGCTAAAAATCATAATTTTCAATGATTCACCTCTCACAGGAGTTAACACACCTGGAAGTGATGAGAATAGTATGAAACTTTTAAGATTTGATGATCTTTGTACCTAAATGTTGCTGAGTTGCTGAAAAGATGCTATGGAAGATATGATGCTGATGAAGAGTACTTTGACAGATGACAGATAGAAGAAAAGGAATAAAGAAACAACCTCAATGTATGATTAAAGATTTGAAGATTATAAACAACAAAGAAACTTGAAATCAAGCAAGTAGAGTTCAAGTTAGGGGAGGATTGTTGGGATATGAAATATCAAAGTGCTTCTGGATGTCAAAGTACTGCTGCATGAAGAATAAAGTCAAAGTACTGCTGAAGAATAAAGTCAAAGTACTGCTGATATGAAGAATGCTTAAAAGTACTTCGAAGTAAACAAGGACTGATATGCAATATTAGATAAGGATTAATGTGTAATATTAGATGAATATTCTAGAATTAGTTAGGGATAATTACTTGTCGTTCAAGAATTAGATGTTGTAAACCGACTTAAGGTTATCTATATAAAGAGCCTTAAGAGGTATTGGTCGACAGAGTTTTTAGAAGTTTTATAAGTTTTACAAGTTAGAAGTCGATCAAGTTAAATAGCTAGGGATTGTTAGTGAATCTGTGTAACAAAGCAGGTTCAAAGTTTGGTTAATATAAAAGTTCTTCTTAAGCTTTGTGTTAGTAGATTCCGCATACTTTACAAGGTCAAACAGTGTTTCAATATTAATAGTATTGAGTTTACTCAGTATTGTTAAACCCTTACAAGCTACAAAGTAGTTTGGTCAGAGTATATCGATCCAACAGATCATCCACTTGCCACATGAATTGGGTTTTTGTGTGGCCTTTGTCAACATTTAGTCACACAAATCATGTTTTGGCTACACTTAAATAATATGTGACAAACTGTTTACTGTGACTATATGTACTGGATTTTGGCTACACTTAAATAATGTGTGACAAAATGTTTTGTGTGACCGTATATGGCATTTGGTCATACTATTAGAAGCAAATGTGACTATAAGTTTTGTGTGACCATATATGGCATCAAGGTTACTTGTATTTGTCACACGTTCTAACTGCATATGTGACTAAATGATCTGGAACAAAATCACCAGTTACGTTTAGTCACATAAGGGTCGATTGTGTGGCAATAGAGGTCTTATGGTCACACATTCGAAATGCTCATGTGTGACTAATTCATAAATGCTGTCAATTTTCCTACCTTCAGCCACACATATATTTGAATGTGTGGCTGTTCCAAATCGAGCATGTGTGACCATAGGTCGTTTTTGGCCTAGTGATTAGGTTACTGAAAAGATTAAATTTGGAAATGCAAATGGAAGTGGAATCGAAATTCGGGTGAAAAGTTGGATGCTTATGTTAGCGGTTTTTTGACAACGTCGACACTTGAAGGCATTGTAGGCTATTTTCCATCAGGTAATCACTCACTGATTGCATTTGTCATCAGAAATATGTGGTGTCACTATTTTTGCTCTTACAAAACAGCTTCTTCGAGTTACTAAAACTATCCGGTCTCTGCTTATCGTCTTAGAACGATGGAATAATGTCATGGTTATTAATTGTTTATCTACTAACACGATTATGGTAATTTTGCAGGGCATTCAACGCATCAGCATTGACCAAATTTTGGAACTGACCATGTTGTTGTAATGCGTAGCCACGACATCCTATTTATCAGCAATTGCGAAGGTGTTCTTTTATTTTGATCATGTTTCAAAGATTCTAAAGGATGTTTGAACATTTTTATAAACTATTTTATACACTTACTATGTGGTACATGCATCTGAAAGCTTGCGTTCCACAGGGAAAAGAGATTGGAATGACACATCTTAAATATTATTAAGCTATTTTCTACTACAGGTCCATCAACGTTTCAGGTAAAAATTACTTCTATTTTATAATTCCAAAAGGATTACCTTCATCATCTCCATTAATCTAAGAGCAACCCATCGGCTCATAAATATCACAAGATCATACCTTTACGAGATGCTGCTTATATTGACGTTTGAGTCTCAAAATTTTTAACATAATGAATGCTATGGTAACTTGCCATTGTGATTGTCACAGTTTTGTGTTGAATTGCGATTGAAGTTCTATTCGTTAGTATTTTAATACCATGTTATCTTATGTATTAACTGCCAGGTTTTTATTAATTAATTTTGGTGTTTTTCGTATTCTGTAGGTTATAATGTTATGCGGATGGGGATGTGACTAGGAAAAGGAATGGGGATTCAGAATATGGGTACTTCTCATGGGAAATCATCACAGTGTGGCATGTTCAGGTATCATCACAATTCAGACGGATTTGATACGCTACGCAAATTTTCTTTTACATAAAAGCTTCTGTATTTTGTTAATGTAGAACCCATTTTTCCAACTCAAGTGCGAATGGTTTAGTCTTATATTCAGCTTACAGTGCATTCTTACCAAAAGATGAAACGCTGTTGACGCCGTTTCCCCAAGAAGCATGTACTGATCCACAAGACGACACGGTTACCCAAGCCAGCAAGAAGGTGAAGTATGACTAGCATGCTACAACAAGTCTGAAAACATGGTCTGTAACAAAACCTTAATTAGCAGTCGCATAGTGTACAGTAAATGAATGTCGGATATTGCAGCATGTATATAGGATAGATGTCGCCTCAGCATAGCAGCCTCTAAAGAGTATAAAGCCGGTAGGAAAAACCCTTGCAATGTTTACTGTAAACAGCATCTTGCCAATACATCTATTCAATTTTGTCTCTTTCACCACACTTGGAGACTTACAAAACATATAAACAGGTGTATCACACAGGTATAGAGGCCCCCGCCGCAACGCGGCGGGTTCCTTCTCCTTGTTGAATATCACTGCATGTAGTGTCGTACATTAATCATTTAAAAAAAATCATTATATATTAATTTTGCATCATAAAAACATGTCAAGCTATCAAGCTAATAGAATTCGAGTTTAGCCTAATTTTTTGAGACTATGTGTAATAGGGACATCATGACCGAGTCCTCCTCACCATGACTGCGGTCATCCCTACTACACTTCTAATGGAACACGCGTCTTACATGGATACTTAATTTACAAGGACTTAGTCATACAAACGACCGAGTCGTGTGAGGTCGTTGTGTGTGGGGTGTCTTTATTAAATAATTTTTGTGGGGTATAATTGTGTTTAAGTGAGGTGTATTTTTTGTGTTGACCGAGGTTGTCTAATTACACTAAGTTAGTCGTTAAGGTGGTTGTAGAAAGATTAAGCTAAGTTAACGCTAATATGGAAGTGATGACCGTGATCTTAGGACTTCCTCATTATGCTTAGTCAGAGTAAAGCCTATTTTTTCGAGTTTGGCTCGATTAGACAAGTAGACAACGATTTCTGTACATTGTTTAAGAATCAAAGTTGTGACTTGTGAGTGCATGTTGGCCAGAGAGGACTAGACTAGTAAACAACGATATCTATACATTGTTAAGAATCAAAGTTGTGAGTGCATGTGGGCCAAAGATGTTTTAGTGGACAAACTAATAATTATTATACTCTGCAAAACGTGTTGGCTGTGACTTATTGTTGGAAAATTGGTTGGCAAAAGTGACTTTTGACCAACTTTGGACACAATTATTTATATGTATGTGTCATATATATAAATAATAGTTTGTAGGTTTGCGTTCTCCTCGAAGAGAGCTCCGCAATGAGCCTTTATGTGTCCGAAATAGAGTTGATGTGAATGAGATATCTGGTCTCAAAGTTAGTCATTCGGTACCATGACTAAAGTGGAAAAATAGTTTATTTTCTATCCCACATCGGTAGGAGGAGTAAACTAGGGTGGAGTCTATTGTGTATAAATAGACGCCCTAATTCCATAGGTTTGACACACATCAAATCAATTAGCATTATTGATTTCCAACATAAGGAATACGCATCTCTTAAGATGAAATTACAGGCAGTTTAGTTAAGTCCGACAATACAACATACTGTTTTGGAGTTAAGTCCGACAGTACAACATACTGTTTTGGCTGTTGTACCCTGGAAAACAGACGGCGAATCTGTTTTAAGGGAAGCGTGTCTAACACGTGCCTCGGCTTTTTAGTGTTACGTTGCTGATCTCCATTGGTGATCTAGTAAGTCTTTTTTATCAGTTTATTGTTTTATTTAATTATCGTTTATCTACTTACATTCTGCATGTATTTAAGTTTCTGTTATTTATATATTGTTAATTTATTTATTGTAATTTAGATTTTATTAATAAAAGTGTAGCCGTTTCCCTACAGTCTTAAAACAGATTCTGTGTAACAGAATTAAAACACTTTTATTAAAATCGGATTATTTTAATTAACAGAGTTGGAATAACAGATAGATAAACGATTTTAAAACAGTTTATTGAATCAGTTTATATTGAAACCATGATGAGTTTCTTTTCAAGCTGATTTTTTTTTGTTTGTTTGTTACGTATGTTATTGTTTGAATCTTGATTTATTGAAACCAAGATTGTGTTTCTTTGAATCGAATTTGGTACAAGTTTATATAAACCATGTAGAGTTTATTAGATACCATATTGTTTTAACAGTTGTTGTGTTTTAATATTGGCAAGTTAACTGATGGTAACATAATTTGTGACCCTTGTGAATCATTGTGAATGTAATTGGTGCGCCGATTACTAACATGGTTGTAAATCATGATGAAATCATATTCATTGAAACCAAGTGGAGTTTCTTTGAAAGAAATCTCATAAAATACAAGTTGTTATTTTATTTGATTACAAGAACTTGCTTATTGAAACCAAGATGAGTTTGTTTGAAACAAAATATGATAATATACAAGCTGTTATCATATTTTGGTGGAAAAGTTTCTTTGACTTATTTAGCTTATTTAAACCAGGTTGAGTTTAATTATAAACTAAATATAGTTCTTGAAACTTTATGCATTTAAAAGTAGATCTATAGAAACCATGTTGAGTTTCTTTGGAATGGTAAATCTATTTTGAAACCTTGTCGAGTTTCATTGTAAAATTAGACCATGTGATACATATCTATTAAAGATATTCTTAAAGAAGATTGATAAAATCATATTAAAAATTTGTTTTTGTTTAAAAATATTATGTAATATGAGATCTTGTTTAATTGTTTTAAATGAAAGACTTCTTTAAAAGCGGTTTTGTATAATGGATCTTACAAAACAATAGTGTTTTAAAAAAAATTTGATGTAATCTATTTTGTTAAGAAACACTTTGTGATATTGCAAGTTGTTAATTATTCCAATTTTAGTTTTTTACTAATAACGGAATCTTGTATTATCAAAATATTTGGTATGTCACGAGTGACACCTAAAGGATCTGCTCCCGAACTTGGTGAAAGGGAGACCGATACTCGAGTTATATGTACGGTAGATGCTCTAAAGCATTCAGATTTATGTGCCATAATTATGGGTTAAATGGCCTGTATGACATGAAAATTGTTGCCAAGGCGGGATCCGACCTTAGATAATGGTGGATTAACACTTGGCATCATGTCATGAGTATGATAATAAGAGTTTGGTTAACTCTTTCAAAGCAGCAGAAAATGGAGAGATGCAATTTATGGGCAACTCTACAACTGCTAATAGCAAGGGAAAAGAAATGTGATGTTGAAATTCACATGAAGAAAAGAGCTTAAGAAAACCAACACGTTGTATGTGCCAGAGATTCGTAGGAATCATGTGTCTGGATGGTTGCTTAATAAATTTGGCTTAATTTTTTATTTGAATAAAATAAAATTGAGTTGACATTGAACAAATTTTGTTTGGTACGGGTTATGCCCTTAAATGTTTAAGCTGAATCTATTTTTTTTTAATGGCTGTTTTAATTAAATGAGTATGAATTCAGCTTATTTGATTCTTTAAATGTATAGCATGGCCAACTCGGACATGCTAATTTTAACTCAATACATTATTTATTTAAATAAACAAACATGGATTACAAAAGTGAAAATTGTGTTGAAGCCAAATTGACAAGATTGTCTTTTCACTCGGTTGAACGGAAATTAACCGAACCCTTGATTCACATAGTTATATGTGATTTGGAATCGATACCTACTAAGGTAGCAATTAGGTACTTCATCGAAATTTTTGGTGGTAGTACAAAATATTGCTACTTATACTTACTTGAGTAAGGATATAGACAAGATTGATCTATATAAATAAGTTGAGAATCAACTTATTATCGAACACAAGGCGGTTCAAAGTGATATTGGAGGTGAATATGTGTCTCCATTTCCAAATGTATGTACTAAACATTGGAATAAGATACATCTTTATTGCTCCTTATACGCCTCAACAGAATTGTTGAATGAAAAGAACCGTACCTTAAAAGATATGGTTATGCCATGTTATTAAAGTCCTCATTTAAGCCATGGCATGTGGGGGAAAGTGATTCTATCGGCTACTTATCTTTTAGATAAGATCCCTTGTAAGGAAAAGATGATAGTTCTATAAACTATGGATGGTATGAAAACCATCCTATAAGTACTTACGAATGTGGGGGTGTCTATCTGTACTGACGCCTAAGATTCAAAATATTGGATCTAAAACTGTGGATTGCATAATTTTGGATATGCCCATTACAATAGTGCCTATCATTTATTTGTATGCGATTCAGAAAATCTGAATATGTACAAATATACGATAATGAAATCAAGGAAAACTTTCATTGTTTGAAATCGTGTTTCCTTATTTATCCGAGGAAAATGGATGTTCATCTAGACTAGATGATACAGTTGTCCAGGATGAGAGGCAACTAAATGATGATGTCCTTCATGATGAGAGACATCAAGATGATAATGTTGTTCTAATAAGAGACAACAAGAGATTGATTATGATTTCCTTGATGTGAGACAAGATCTATCTGGAAGAATAAGGTTAACTAAAAAGAAGTAAACGGGCAAGAAACGAGAAATCATTTGGACCTAGTTTTGTTTCTTTTATGAACCTACTTCTTACAAAGAAACGGTAACTTCCTCAGGATGGCCTCAATGGAAAGAAGCTATCAAATGTGAAATAGATTCTATTTTACAAACATGATACATTATAGCTCATGGTTTTACCTTCGGGTGGTAAACCACTAGGCTACAAATGGTTTATACCTAACAACCACAAAGGTTGTCGATGGAACCATTGATATGTAAAAAAGCAAGATTGGTAATCAAATGGTTTAGACAACGAGAAGGTCTAGCTTACTTTGATACATATTCGTCAGTTACACGAATAACCTCTATTAGGAGGGTACTTGTTATTGCTGCTTTAAGAACTCTGGAAGTTTACCAAAATGTATGAGAGAATGGCATTTCTAAACAGGGATTTAGAAGAAGAAATCTACATGAACCAACCTGAGGGTTTCATGGCTCCTAGACAAGAGAGCAAAGTTTGTAGGCTTGTTAAGTCATTATATGGCTTAGAAAAAGCTCCCAAACAATGACATCCAAATTTTCTACCACATCATGTCAGAACGTGGATTCGAAATTAATGGATGTATGTGAAAAAATAAATCGCTGGTATATATGTAATCGTGTGTTTATACATAGATGGTATACTTATCACTCGAAGTGATAACAAGATGAACAAATCCACTAATGAAATGTTGGAGTCAAGATTTGACATGAACTACATTAGTTGTTCGATATGGTTCTTGAAACTAAGATCATATGAAACCAGATGGATTTGTTTTGAAGTTAAAAGCACTATAAGGACAATATTCTTGAGAGGTTCAATGTGGGGGATTCCGGCCTAGCTAGAACTCCAACGACATCTTTTTTTTAATCTATTTAAAATAGAGGTAGAGGTGTTGCCCATTTTGAATACTCAAAGAATATTGGGCGTCTTATTTGTCTAATAACTTGTGTGAGACCTGATCATAAATCTGTAAATTATGATCAGGTTTAGTAAATGTGCCAGTAATTCAAGTGATGGCCACTTGAGTAGTATTACACGAGTACTATGATACTTATGATATTGCATTTTGGAAGATATCCAACTGCTATCTAATGATAGAGTAATGCAAATATGGATTCTTACATAAAAGAATCTAGATCCACTAGAGCAGATGTATGGACTCTACATGGGAAGCTATGTCTTGGAAATCTTGAAAGTATTTCAAACAGACTTTTATAGCTAAATCTTTGATGGAATTTAAATTTATCATTTGAGATAAATTTATAGAATATGCGGGATATCTACGTTAATTCGTAGAGGACATGCCAAGATGGCGTAAACCGGTAATGACCATCTATATAAAGTGTGATAGTCAATTGGAAATTGACAGATATAAAATGGTTAGTCGAGACATATCCATCATAGACATTGATTGGTGCGACAACTACTCTCAACTAGAGTTATCACGATTGATTACATAAAGTCAATGGATAACATCGCGGATCCGCTTACGAAAGGCTTAAGCAGAGAGTTAGTTAGTAAGTCGTATAAAGGAATGGGACTAAAGCCCTTGAAGGAATGAGTTTCTATGAAGGAAAACCTAACCCAGTTGACTGGAGATCCCAAGATCTGGGTTCAATAGGACAACCTAATCATAGAAATGTGGGGGAAGTCACGTCAATTTGGGGGAGTTACTAAATGTTGTAACTTCCTAGTCCATTCCTATAACTAATGTGACTTGTTGAGAGGTTAAACATATGGCTTTAATGATTCAAGATGAAATCACAAAGCATAATGATTCAAGATGAAATCACAAACCATATGTTTTTAATGATTCAAGATGAAATCACCTATGTGAGAGAGAAGTGGGGTCGCTTCGAAGGGAATTGTGGGGGCGCAATACCTAAGAGCTCTTACAGAACCAGGCTAGTGTTCATGACCATAACGAACACGACTATGAGGACTTAACAATGTTAGGGAGAGTCTTGTGTGAGCGTGTATTGTCGTCTACGTAAACAGATGTTGAGTTCAAGGACATCGCGTCTACTCAGATCTAGGAGACTAAGTGCATCTCACAAGGGAAGGTTCAAAGGGTCACACCTACCTATCCTTTGCAAGATTCAACTATTGGAATTTCATCGTAATTTTTGTATTATGACCGATCTCCATTCATGTGGGGGACTGTTGGAAAATTGGTTGGCAAAAGTGACTTTTGACCAACTTTAGACACAATTATTTATATGTATGTGTCATATATATAAATAATAGTTTGTAGGTTTGCGTTCTCCTCGAAGAGAGCTCCGCAATGAGCCTTTATGTGTCCGAAATAGAGTTGATGTGAATGAGATATCTGGTCTCAAAGTTAGTCATTCGGTACCATGACTAAAGTGGAAAAATAGTTTATTTTCTATCCTACATCGGTAGGAGGAGTAAACTAGGGTGGAGTCTATTGTGTATAAATAGACGCCCTAATTCCATAGGTTTGACACACATCAAATCAATTAGCATTATTGATTTCCAACATAAGGAATACGCATCTCTTAAGATGAAATTCCAGGCAGTTTAGTTAAGTCCGACAGTACAACATACTGTTTTGGAGTTAAGTCCGACAGTACAACATACTGTTTTGGCTGTTGTACCCTGGAAAACAGACGGCGAATCTATTTTAAGGGAAGCGTGTCTAACACGTGCCTCGGCTTTTTAGTGTTACGTTGCTGATCTCCATTGGTGATCTAGTAAGTCTTTTTTATCAGTTTATTGTTTTATTTAATTATCGTTTATCTACTTACATTCTGCATGTATTTAAGTTTCTGTTATTTATATATTGTTAATTTATTTATTGTAATTTAGATTTTATTAATAAAAGTGTAGCCGTTTCCCTACACTTATAAGCAGCTACCTTTAAGAAAACACATACGGATGTCGACCCGTGAAGTGTTAGCGTAAAGATTAACAAGATTAGTAATTGAGTTCTCTCAAAAGTGAGCGTAAGCACGAATTAATTGTGTGTGAACTTGAAAATAAAACTACGTTAATGGTATGTCTGGCAATTTGGCAAAAGTAATTGTAGCTAGAACCGTAAATATAGCTAGCTGTAAACGAAAATTGAGCGGAAAATTATAAATACATGTTTCTATAATATACATAAAGTAACATTTGACTTTAGACTAGTTTATATGATGACTAAAATCATCACTATCATCATACATTTTATGGTCTCTACCATTAAAAATGCCAACTTTATATGAATATACCTAACAAAATAATTTACACACACTCACAAAAAATAATAATAATAAATAAATAAATAAATAAATAAGGTGAAAGGTGGGCATCACTATTGCAATTTTGAAGGTGATGGCGGGTTTTTTTCTAATTAAAGGTGGTGCGAGAGAGGAGTGATAATGATGATGGATCACGTTATAAAAAACAACCTTAAGTGATTATGGAAGATCATTTTTGTAAAAACCAAACAAATGTTATGTTTTAAGTGCCTTTTTAAAAAAAAAAAATAATAAATTAAAACATAATCTTCTCATAATGTTGTGTGTCAATCCTACCTCGCTTTTGGAACTAGAGAATCCGTTGGTGTTTGTTATTCAAACAGGTCAATTTTCATTTTTATATTGTTCTATTTTTGGTTTGCTACCAGTATTCAGTTAGGTTTAACGATTTTAACATTAGATAGATTACTAAATAACCATGACATGATTGTATTGATTGGTAATTGTTATGTTTCTTTTAGTTGACGAGTGCTTAAGAAGACAAGATTGGTTAATGGTCGATCGCGAGTTGTTTGAAATATTCACCTATCATTTATTTTGCATAATTAATCAACGCATTTTTTCAATTTATCTTATTTAGTCTAGTTAGTTGACTTCAACAAACGTACAAACACTAACATGAAATTGACACATGATGTTAATTTATGTGTGTATTATGTCACGACGAACCTAATGACGTGAAGAACGATGATGGGTGAAGTGACCAATCGGGTGATACTATAAGGACATTAGAAAAATAGAAAGTTGCGCCACCGATGGAGTTATATAAAGTTATACACAACTATATATATATATATATATATATATATATATATATATATATATATATATATATATATAGGGAAGGGATCGGGTGCGTTTCACATTTTAAATGCGGATGGTACGGATGAATGTGGACCACACGATCATCCGTCCATCTCATCAAAGATTAAAAAAAATGCGGTGGCATTTTCGTAAATACTCCAAAACGTTTACACTAATAAGATAATATCGTTTTATATCTTGCTTAAAAAAACACAAAAAAAAAAAAAAAAAAAAAAAAAAAAAAAAAAAAAAAAACAGATTTATCGATAATGAATTTAAGGAAAGTAAGATTTGCAGAAATTAAAGAAGGTATTCTTAATTATTTCATATTGTTATTATACGATTTAACTATACGTATTCTAATAAGAGTACATCAGTATGATTGCTATTACGATACTAACATTTTTATTATTAAAAAACGAGTAATTCTCATTATGAACTGTTAATTTAATCTTTTTTGTTTTTCAGAATTACAAATATGTATTCTGCATTTAAAAAAAGTTATTCTTAAATTAATATTCTTTAAGATAACTATTGTGATATTAATTGCATTTCTATGATAAATATTCTGATGTTAATTGCGTTTCTATGATAGCTATTCTGAAATGTTATATATTCTAAAAAAACATATTCAGAAATGTTATATATATCATGCCTATTCTGATAGAAAAAATATTAATATCTATTGACGATACCTAATCCGATATTGATATAATTATGATACCTTGTGTGATATTAATTCACATTCAAGGATAGGTATTTTGATACTAATATTTTTTTCTTTAATCTGCATTTACAATGGACAATTTAATACCTATTAATTGATTATATCATTATTATGTTAGTAATCAATATGACACTTACTGTGAAATTATAACTGCTAACGACATATAAGGTTATATATTCCGATATTAACATTTTTTCTTATTTTAAATACAGATGATGAAGATGATTATGAAATTGAATACATGTTACTTTATAAGATCCAAATGGAAAAATGTATGACTAAAGTAAAAGAAGAAACAAAGTCTGCAATATCTTTGATATCTGAGACAATTTGTTACCTTACATGTGGACCTAATTCATTCGACACAACAAATATTTGTCTCTTGTTGAACAATCTTAAAAGTTTAGAAGAAGAGATGCAAGATGTTAAAGATGCAATTATTTGGAAAACTACAATAAGATTTGATATCTTAAATGAAGATAAACAACAGGTATTGTTGAAATATATCTTTACTTTTTTGAGCAGATAAATGAATATTCAATTGTTCTTGTTAATTTTTTGATTGTTATTGTTAAATATTTTTTGAACAGTTACATGAAACTTGCCTCGACAAGGTTAAACAAATTGTTGATAAAGCTGCTGCAAATCTTCAAGACACTATTCGTTTTTTTTATTTGAAGCCTAAATATGGGGAACTGTATCTGAAAGTTAGCGATATTCTTTCAAAGATAAGTAACCAAATTTCTGATATTAGAGATCCATATTTCATGACATTTGAAGAGATAGAAATACTTGACAAGGCTGCATCAGAATTCGAAGAAAGAAATAAAAAAGCTAAAATTATTTGACTGATGAAACAATTAGAAGTTATTGAAATTTTGTTGTGTTATTGAAATTCAGTTATCTATTATTAAACTATTATGTTATTTTACATATTTTTTAATGTTAATGTTACTATGTTATTGTTTATTTGAAATGTTTACTATGTTATTGTTACTATTATAATGTTGCAGTTACTTTATAATTTGTTAATTTTATAATTGTTGTAAATTAACATTTTTGTCTGACATTAATAATTGATTTTTTAAACATCTGGTGTATAATAAAAATTAATAAACTTATTACGATACTAAATAATTAATAAACTTATTCCGATACTAAATAATTAATAAACTTATTCCGATACTAAAAATTAATAAATTTATTCCGATACTAAAAATTAATAAACTTATTCCGATAATAAAATATTAATAAACTTGTTCCGATACTAAAAATTAATAAACTTATAATTGTTGTAATCTAAGATTTTTTTCTGACATTAATAATTGATTTTTGAAAGTTCTGATGTATAATAAAAATTAATAAACTTATTCTGATACTAAAAAAATAATAAACTTATTCGGATACTAAAAAATTAATAAACTTATTTCGGTAATAAAAATTAATAAACTTATTCCGATAATAAAATATTAATAAAGTTGTTCCGATACTAAAAAATTTATACCCACATAAGGATAAGGTTCTAGTCAGATGGACAGGTGTCTATTAAGAAATACTATTTTATTTAATATTATTAATATAAATAAGTAAAATGTATAGAATAAGATAGTGCAAAGTTAGTACGATATTAAAAAAAATTACTGCGATATTTAATAAATAAAAAATTAACAATATAAGATATAGAGCATAAACTATATTCTTACTGTCATATTTAATAAACAGAAATTAATAAACTTATTCCGATAGTAAAAAATTAATAAACTTATTCCGATACAATAAACTTATTCCGATACTAAAAAATTAATAAATTAACTTTTGATTTTTTGTGTGAAATGTATACCCACATAAGGATAAGCTTCTTGTCAGATATAACTTTTGCGTTTTGTGTGAAATGTATACCCACATAAGGATAAGCTTCTTGTCAGATTGTCAGATTGACAGATGTCAGAAGTGAAAATAAATTAACTTTTGATTTTTTTTTCTGTCAAATACTTTATTGCTATTTAATGTAACGGTTGAAAAGTAATTAATTGTATGGGAAGTGTAACCAAAAATTAACTCTACGTGTTTGGTTAACGAAAAGTTTTTTTTTCTGTCTATATATATGTCTGTGTAAATCCACTTTCATAATAATTCTTATTTTCTTTCACTTCTTTTGTATTTTTCTCTCATCAAAACAACAAAGAAAATGAAAAATTATTTTAGAACCCCTAATCTAGAGAGGTTGAAAGACTCATCTTGTTCTGACGACCTGCTAAACGCTTTTAAGTTTTTTTTTAAGCAACAGATGTTGGAGTTACAGTGTTTCATTAAAAAGATTGAGGAAGATTGTGAACAACTGAGAAAGCAGATTGAAAAGCAAGAAGAGTATCTTGGTGAATTGGAGATCTCCGATGAAGATGCTACCTTGATTATCAAAATAATCAATGATACTTTGAAAAAGGAGCGTTCTAGGCTTGACGATTTGGAAAAACTGCTGGTTAAGGCGCGTAATGATATGTTTGATAAGAAGCGAGAGGTCGCCTATATTAAGCAGGAGATGAAAAAGGATCAGGACTTGTCCCTTTAGGTTTTTATTAGTTTTGTCTTATTTTAATTTTCTCAGTTTATGTATGTCCAAATTTTGAATTATAAAATATGTAATGGACTTGTACTGAAATGAAGTTAAGTTTTTATCATATATATATTTTTAACTAATATGTTATTTTATATATTTTAATGTTAATGTTACTATCTTATTCTTAATTTGAAATATTATTTTATTATTGTTATAAACTCAGATTTTTTTCTGACATTAATAATTG
The DNA here is from genome assembly GCA_030686995.1 of Artemisia argyi. Lineage (NCBI taxonomy): Eukaryota > Viridiplantae > Streptophyta > Magnoliopsida > Asterales > Asteraceae > Artemisia > Artemisia argyi. Next base: position 36,476,792 of record CM060681.1, read on the forward strand.
TTTTTTGAAACTTCTGATGTATAATAAAATAAAAACTTATTCCGATAGTAAAAAATTTGACAAATTATTAATACGCAGGTTACGATACTAAAAATTAATAAACTTATTTTGATACAAAAATAATATTCTTTGACAAACATTCTGACAAATTAATAAACTTATTCCGATACTAAAATATTAATAAACTTATTCCAACTCTAAAAATTAATAAACTTATTCCAATAGTAAAATATTAATAAACTTATTCCGATATTAAAAAATTTAAATCCACATAAGGATAACGTTCTTGTCAGATTGACAGTTATTTATTAAGAAATACTAATTTAGTTAATATTATTAATATAAATAAGTAAAAAATTACTGCGATATTTAATAAAATAAAAAATTAACAATAAAAGATATAGGGCATAAACAATATTCTTACTGTGATATTTAATAAATAAAAATTAATAAAATTAATTATAAAAATTAATAAAATTAATAAACTTATTAATTAATAAAAATTATTATAGTAATAATTAATAAAATTAATAAACTTATTCCGATACTAAAAAATTTATACCCACATAAGGATAAGGTTCTTGTCTATTAGGAAATACTAGTTTATTTAATATTATTAATATAAATAAGTAAAACGTATAGAATAAGATACTGCAAAGTTACTGCGATATTTAATAAACTTATTGCGATACTAAAAAATTTATACCCACATAAGGATAACGTTCTTGTCTATTAGGAAATACTAGTTTATTTAATATTATTAATATAAATAAGTAATACATATAGAATAAGATACTGCAAAGTTAATACGATATTAAAAAAATTATTGTGATATTAATAAATAAAAAATTAACAATATAAGATATAGAGCATAAACTATATTCTTACTGTGAAATTTAATAAATAAAAGCTTATATTGAACATATTCATAAAATAAAAAAATTATATATTGAATACGTTTACATATTGCAGAATAAAAAAAGTTACAATTTTAATGATTCAGCTATAATGTCTTTTTTATATTTGTTAGCATCACTTAACAAGATTTTAACATCATATAACTTTCTCAGAGTCGCCAATTCATTCTTGCTTCCATTTTCTCTGAAAGTTGATCTCCATTGTTTGTCTTCAATTCCAGAATAGAACTCAAGATGCCTCATAGTAAAAATGCCACAATCTGTTTTATTTTTAGATGTTTGCCATTCCATTTGAAGTCTTTGAGGAGCACACTTTGATATTTGTTGAGCCTTTGGATGATTTGAAACTTTTAAATAGTGACAAAACAATTTAAACTGAAGAAAAAAAACAAATATATATATATAAAAATAATAATAATATTACCAAAAAGAACAAAAAAAATTAAAAATATAGTTAAAAAAAACAAAAAACAAAAGAAAATGTAAAAAACTAAAAATAATATTACCAGATTTTCAGTTGTATTGCCATATATACCAGCACTTTCCTTCAAATTGTCGATAATTACAAACGACGGATTCAAGAGATTGAAGCAATAAACATAGAAATGGTTTTGCCTACAAACTGGGAAGAAAGCCTGTAAAAAGTAAATAATAATTAAGATTTAAAAAATGTTATCTTAATTTTAAATAGTAATATTAACAACCATTAAATTTAAATGATTAAAAAAATTACTAGATTAACTGCAGATAAATCATTAGAGTTCAGATATTTTTTGCAAGCAAAATTAATTGCATTCAAAAATTCTTCTTGTTTCTTCTTAGTGGAAAGTGTAACTTTTTCTCTTCGAGATGACTAAATAAAATAATAAAACAAACATTAGTATTAAATTTAATATACAAAAATTAATAATAATAGTTAAAAAATAAAAGAAAAAATAAAATAACATACCATTGCTTGGCTTGTTAAGAATAATCTTAAACCAGATCCAGGTCTTCTATATTTTTCTTGAAAATTCAAAACTATGGTCCAAATGTCTATGATGTTTGATGTTACAAGTTTTGTTTTATTAATGAGATCTTTAAAAAAGCTACGATTAGTAGCACAAAACAAATCTGAGCCAAAAAAATGATCCCTGCAAAAATAATAATAATAATAATAATAATAATAATAATAATAATAATAATAATAATAATAATAATAATAATAATAATAATAATAATAATAATAATAATAATAATAATAATGATGATGATGAAATAAAAAATAATGATAATTGGATTCAATGCAAATATATTACGAAAATTTTAATAAAATTATAAAGAAGAAAACTTACGCAAGATTGCTGTTGTTCTTTTTTTTTATTAACTCTAACACAGTCTAAAACTTCCTTTGTGAGTTCATTCCCTACTTGTTCTATAATATCTTGAGTAGCAACTGAACTAACTTTAGCATCAATAACTTTCTCTTCGGAAACAAGAGTACAGGACTCGCTAAAGGCAGTAAAGTCTTGAGTTTTAGAAACTTCCATTTTGGTTTCACTGGCACATGCTTCGTCTACAACTTCATTTTCTGTGTTGTTGTTTGCATTCTCAGTAACTTCTTTTTCAGACAAAACACTTTCTTTAATTTCAATACAGTCATACTTTTCAGAACCTGTAGTTAATTCATCATGCACTGCAACATTACCTTCTGCAGTCAATTCAACATTATTAAAGTTTGAATTGTCATCCTCAGATAATCGAATACTGCAAGAACCAACATTTGAAAGAGAAGAATCACGTTGACACGGGTTAACAAGTTCTGTAACATCATCATCAATATTTGTATCAAGATCCATCTTCGTATCAGATCCTTCCAAATGAAATGAATTCTCTGAATCATCACTCGGTTGTACATACGGTATGTCAGTGTCAATGTTTTCATGCTCATTAAATCCTTTTGCTGACACATCAATTTCTCCAAAACACCCTGTATTTGGAGAAGCTACATCATTTTGAACAATATCCTCCAGTACATTAGATACAATTTTCCTCACTTCATTGTCTTGGCAAACATAATTTTCTGGCTTGTGAGCTTCTTCATTAACAAATATCTCAGAAGTATCTACACTACACATATCAGAAACAGGATCATCTGAAACTACACAATCACTTTTATTTACACAATCACTTTTGTCCTACCCAATCAAAAGTGTTAAAAGCTGTTTTTTAAATGCAACAACTTCTTCGTCTTTCGAAAGAATATCATCATAGGATGAGAAGTTATGTATGCATCTTTTCAAATCAGAAATTACTTCCTGCAAAATTTAATGAGATAATAAAAAATAGTTATTCATTTGTTAATTACTACAACTTGGTTTATTAATTATTTTAATTACTAAAGACGTTTACCGTAACATTAGGTGATTCAGGTTGTTTATCTTTTGAATATTCAAAGTTGTTAACTTGAAGCTGATCAACTTTATCATTACTTGTAAACAACGAATATTCAACCGCACTTTGATTTTCATCCTAGATTAAAAAAACACAAACCAGTAATTTAAAAAAACAAATATATATATATATATATATATATATATATATATATATATATATATATATATATATATATATATATATATATATATATATATATATATATATATATATATATATATATATATAAAAATTAAATAAAAAAATGATAGAAATATTAATATATAAACTTGAATAAATTAAAACCTCTTGCACAGGAACATCAGGCAACTCGTTCTCTTCAGATAATTCAGGCTCATCATACTGAAAATAAAAAATAAAAAATAAAAAAATATATAATTTCAAAAATCAATTATTAACTTTAAAAATATAATAGATGTTTATAATTCATTTAATACCTCTTTTGTAGAAACAGACATCCAATTGTTAATTTGATCATTATTTGAAAAATACTCATTCTGAGTTTCGTCAACCTGGTAATAAAAACATAAATTAGTTTTAGTAACAACTATTAAAATTTAAATATTATACTAAACATAAAAAATTAAATACCTCATCAATATGATCATCAACCAAATTGTCGTCATCAACATTAATTGAATAATCAATTGGAAGATGATCAACCAAATTGTTATCAGCAGGAGAGAAATGGTTTTTTTCAGATAATAATGAATTATCAACATCATTTGATTCATTAACTCTTGAACTTTCACATATTTGATTCACTCCAGAATTCAAATATTGGCACTCATCTTCTGAAACTGTTGTGTTCTGTAATAGTAAAGGTTCAGGAGATTCAAGTATCGCATCATCTACTTCCTCATTATTTTTGGTTCTGAAGAAGAACTGATCATCAGAAAATAACTCAGCAAAATTTTTTAGACGTAAATGTTCAGAGTCCACTTTTCTCAACAACTCTGTTGAGCAATATAGCAGGACATCTTCTTTTGATTTGCTTCTTCGGAAGAGCCATCTAATATACAACAACTATGGAAAAAAGATTTAATTGTAATCAAAATAAGTATAAAATTTATTGAAATACAAAATGTTTAAAAATAAAAACATACCGTCAGAAAAGTTATAGGACCACAATACTGGTCGTTTCGAGAATTTTTCTTTACATCATGTTTGTTGAGAGCTAGAGAATCGACCACTAAACCACACCAATCAACTCTATTAATGCTATCATAATGCTGAGCAAGAGATGGTAAAAATTTCATATTTGATTCTCCTCCCTTGCATGCTGATATCATTGTGCTGACCAAAAAAATAATGAAATTTAACTTGAAAACATCATTTACTTCATTAGTTGCAACAATGAAGTCCTTCAGATTTGTGGAAAAAGACCTATCTTTAGTTTTCACGATAAGTTTTCCATCTGCATCATAGTATTGTTTCCAAAAACTTTGAAGATCTAATTTGATTTTCTTGTAAGATGTCCTTTTTGCAATATTAATTCGTAAATCTCCTTTTGGAAAACCTAGAATATGATGCACTAAATCCATTGTTATCTTAATCTCGTGTCCTTTAAAAACCAGTGACTGTTCTTCAACATTGTAGCATTCTAGGATTTTATACGCAAGATTTGACGGTATAAGAGAAATATTTAGATTCAAAATCTTCTCAAATCCCAATGCTCGTACATATTCTCTAAGACAAGGAACTGATACTATATGCTTCACCGCTTCGTACAAGCTAACAGGAGCACTTCTTATCCTCAGATCAGTTGAATTTAGACATTCTTCAGTTTCTAGGTAAACTTTACCCTTCTTTGTCAGTATTTTCCTTTGTTTACGAACAACATCATTCCTAACAGAGACATTATTATCCAGAGCTGTTGTACTTAATTCTCCTGAAAAATTTAGTGTTATTTAATAATTATCTGATTTTGAAAATAAGGTATGTTGTTCTTTGCAGCTAGAAGATAGTCAAAAGCATGAGATTAATAATGCAGAGTTCAAAGTTTCTTAGTTCTGAAAATAAATAACTTTAAAATATGTGTATTTTTGGAATCTGCAAACTAAAAACAAATCTATAATAATCACTAAAGATATAAGTAGCTAAAAGTGATGGTTATAAAACACCAGTTAATTATTATGTTTTCAAAAATAATTTTTTGCCTACTTTGAGAATAAGCTCATTAAATCGGAAAGAAATTTGAGTCAGGCTACAATCCTATTAAATGTTAAAATCTCACATTTGAGCTAGTTATTACACAAGCGTTTGAAAAAAAAAAAATATGATGTACATAGATATTGGGGTTTAAAAGAAACTAAATAATGTTGAGGATGTGGGGTGTGTCTAGTTGTGTACATATAAAAGTAAAATAAGAATCTAAATCAGAACAATGCTAATTAAATGTTATTTTTATTGAACAGATAATAAAAAAAGCTTTAAAAAATAAAATCTAATTATAAACATATATGCAATGTAAAAATAACTTATTAAAACATACTATTTTTCGATGATATCTTTTTTTTGACAACATTCACTTCCTTTTCTGTATCCAAATGAGTATTTTCAGAATCTTCATCATCACTAGACAAAATATACTCGTCTTCTTCATCACGTTCTTCTGTATAAGAAATTAAAAATAAAAAATAATAAGTAAAAAAAACTAAGTAATTGTAGATTACTTAATTATAATGTAATTGTAGTTTACAGTTATTTAAATTTTAGATTACGGAAATCTAATATATGATATCAAAAAATGCAATATATAACACACATTAAGGGTATGTTTGGCGAAAGTAACTGTTGCTGGAACTGGTGCTGGTGCTGGAGATGGTGCTGGTGCTGGAGATTATTTTTATAAGTTACATGAAGTAACCTTTAGTTTTAAGAGATTATGAAAGATTATTTTTTTTAGAATCTCATATAAGTTATGTCTGCCAAACAAATATTATTTTTTAAGTAGCTTATTTTCTGAAAAAATAAGCACAATCTCTCAACAATCTTGTGTGCCAAACATAGCCTAAATCATTACCATACCTTCAACAGTATCATCTATCTTAGAATAGTTAACCTTTGACTTTTTTCGTCTATCCTGCTATAATAAATATTCTTCTTCACCTAATAAAAAAATAAGTAATAATTTATTAAAAATATAAAAATAATGATATAATGATTTAAAAAATATATCAATGATTACCTTCATTTAGACGATCTATAAAAGTTTTACGTTTCTTAGATTTTTCAGATTGTACCATTTGAAGATAGTTCTTTCCATCTGAATTATCTTCACCTTCCATAATACCATATAAGATTAAGATTAAATAGTAACAACACTTGATTTAAAAAGTAAAAAGCTGACTTTATATTTTTACAGTTTTATCACAAATACATCAGTTTTAGGGATATAAATTTATTTCCAATAGCTTATAATTAAAAAAATACCTGTTGTTGCTCTATTTTTATAAGATAACATAATCCTTTTTGAAACTTCAGGCTGTTTTGAGTTTTCAAAGTTATATACGTCTGCGTTTACTTGATTTATCACTGTATCGTCTACAAAAGTAAATAAATAAATAAATAAATAACTAATAATAATAATAATAATAATAATAATAATAATAATAATAATAATAATAATAATAATAATAATAATAATAATAATAATAATAATAATAATAATAATAATATTTAATCAACTAAAATAGTTTATATAAGAGTCAAATATAATAAAATTATAAAATAATTAAATCATCTAAACATTTATCAAGTTATTATAAGAATGATCAACTAACTATCACTTAAAAAACATTAAAATAAAATTAATATCGGAGTTCAAAATATTCAAATTAAAAAAATTTGAAAAAAAATATAATATCAATTTCTCATCAAATAAAGAACTCATTGCTAGTTATTTGCTTAAAATATGATCAAAACATTTTATCAAACACTTAACATGCATTCAAATAGATAATAAGCGTAAGCAGAAAAAACATAACATCTACTTGTAGATTCTAAAATAAAAATTAAAAAATAATAAGCTAAAAGATATATTAACTAAAAACTAACCTTGAACTTTACTTTTAGTAGATCCTGAAAAAAAGATTCTAACTGAAAAAAATAATAATTAAAAAAGTGTTAGAAAATAATATGAGAAGTTAACAAATAAGATGAAATAAAACTATGTAATTCGCGCATTACGTTTTTTGGTTCGTTTGTTATCTGAAGAATTAAGAGAATCCACCGGATGACTCATTGTATCTAATTTGATTTTTAATTGAAGTTTATGATTTTGTGATACAGCGTGTTTGGTATATGAAACGATCACAATATTTTTCAATATATTAGTCACAACGATATTAGGCTAATTTTTGGATTTAAAAACAAGTGGGCTCTTATCACATATAAAAAGTTACTTTTTTAAATAGTCAAAAAGGCTAATAATTTTTTGTTCTAATAACAATTGGGCTTCTATCTTATGAAAAAAAAAATTAAAAAAAAAAAAAAAAAAAAAAAGGCTAGAGGAATGTTTTTAAACTAACCAGATTTTGCAATCCTAATAATTGTTGAGTGTTGCTGTTAGCTTGTAGCGTGTACCTTCTTTTGATGAATTGTTTCCGATTCAATCTAGTATTTGTTTGTTGGCTGGTACTTTTCATGGTTGTAGAATTAAGTTAAAATACTTTCGATCAAATGTATTTGCAAAATGTCCCTTCGGTCATATAATATTTTGTTTCTATACATACTTGGTCTGATAGAGAATCATTCAAGATACAATGCACCAACATACAATCATTATAAGTTTATTGAATATTTTAATACAAAAATGAACTAATTAAATTGAAAATTTGCGATACTCCTCGGTTTGAACTATTCCAAAATCTTGAAAAATAACTAACAAAGTTTAGCTATGTACGATTTTTGTCTTTGGCATTTCTGGTGTGATTCTTTTTCCAGTAATTTTACTCTATAGTTTAGTAATTCTTCGCAGCAAAAGCTATTGGTGACACCAACGGTAAAATATGCCTCATGTTGTGCATGTCCAACAACGCTGAAATTCGAAGCCAATGGTGAATAAATGTTAAATTCTTTTGTCTAAGAGAAAACAACTTTCCGATTTTCCATGTCCTCTCTTATTTTACCTTGTATATGAGCTTTAAACCTATTTTACATTAAGCAGCCTAAAAAACTCATAGAACACAACATCATGTTGTTCATAAACTAAAACATAAAACAAACTGATAAAGACAAGATGAAATGGCTATAGGTATATAATAACTCTTTACATTGTTAGTGACAAAACTGCTTTCGTCACTATAGGCTAATTTTTGGGTTAAAACAAAAACGAAATTTCTTATGACGTTCAGTCCATTGTAGCTGGCATATCAAGAGCTACATTCGCACATACTACACATGTATTGGAGGCTCCCAACTTTAACACAACCATGCTATCAAAAAACAAGTTCCTGAATGCAACTATAATAATAACTAAATAGATTAGCACTATCGTTTTTTCAGATGTACCTTACTATTGAAGTATTTGCGACGTCAGAACTTAAGTACCAGTGAACCACCAGAGGAGATGACATGGTTATTCAAGATAATATATTCAGATGCAAGCATGCTTTTGTAGTTGAACGGCATGTCAGATACTTGATAGATAACTAGATTTTTCCAACTCTGACATACCAATCAATCAGCAAAGCCGGATTGCCAGAATAGTTAAATGTTCTTCCGATAACTACACGTATGTTGTTTATGAATGACGAGGATAGGAAATAGTTAAATTTTTGTGGTTCAATGTTAATGGCAATACATATTTATAGGGTAGATTGATCCACTATGCACCAATATGTTTGAAGTTTCATTCCTATCTAGAAGTTCAGTAAACTTTTAACTTTATGTTTACTACTTTTAGCAAAAAACACATTGTATTCATTATATTTATGTTTGTTTCTATCAAATATTGTGGTATGTAACATAAGGGTTGTTCATTATGAATATTGATACCTATTAACATGACTCATAGAAAACATTTTGCAGTTAAACTACTTTTAGAAAAAAAAACCCATTGTATTCGTCTGCACACTATATGATAGAGAGTGAGTACGATTCTCATTATCAAGTAAACATCTTTATTACTACCACTAAATACTAACTTTTCTAATCTAAAACATTTACAGATAAAAATACTTTTTACATAACAATAGTGAGCACCAACTTCATTAGCATATACTACTGTAGAAGTCTTAATAATGAACACTAAGCATCAATTAAAATATAAAACATATCAAAACAAATATCGATACATGTATTTTCCTCAAATTAGAAATGTACAGATCGGATAATGACTCATGGTGTATGTGTATGCATTCTTTCCATGTGAATAGAAAACAGGACAAAAAGATTAGGTATCTCAATAAACAAATAAAAAAAACTCATGTATTTTGTATTTCTGTGTACTCTACAACTCATATATTTGTATTTCTTTTCAAGTGACCTATGTGAAATGAAATTTTTACATACAAAATCAGTCACATGACTTAAAACATTTCACCATTGATTATTCTAACAAAACTTATTAACAAATGAATATCTCAAAAGTTGTTATCATAAAATAAATATCTAATTATCATTTAACCTAACGGAAATAAAACATAACACACACTTCAAAATTAAAAAGTTGTTTGGACAACCTAATTTGTAACACAAACAGGAATTTCACCTTCGTCGCCTGCACAGCCTCATCCACCATTCAAAAACACTAAAAATCACAGAAACAAAACAGACAATTAGATTCAAATATTACCGTAAAACACAAATCAAAAGCAAATACATACTTACCATAGTTACTTTCAGAAGAAGTCAAAAACACACAGACCAAACTCTTAAAACTTAGTGGCCGGTAACCAAAGCCGCTTCATAAACCTAATGAAACTAAAACAGACTAAAAAACAATAGAGGATGCAGGAATCTAAGTATAAAACATCATTTCAAACTCTACTACCCATGGCAAAACTCTATTATCAAAGCAAAAGTCTATTATCAAGTCATCAGATTGACCTGTATTATGTACATTCCATCTACAGCCATAGGTTTAGCACTGATTAGCGACTGCTTTTGCTTTTTAGTGCAACTATTAGCTCTCTTATCGATTATATGTTTATTATACCAAAAATTAGAACAATATAAACATCGATACATATCAGAAAAAAGTTACGATTATTTACCATAACAAAAAGAATATACTAATAAACATAAACTTCAAATTTATATTACCAACCATCAAAGTTTTTACATTCCAGTTATCATTCCCCAAAAAAAAAAAAAAAAAAAAAAAAAAAAAAAAAAAAAAAAAAAAAGTTCCGTGATAACTAATCCATACATAAAGTGAAATTTCCAAAGGCATTCCTAACCAACATACATACTTCTAATAAAAAAAGAAAAGATGACCAATATATACCACATCAAGTGGCCAGCCCATCACTCGAAAAAGTAAAGATTGAACTTCTTTTCTTCTCTTCCTTCACGCGCAAGATCAATAGCCTTGATCAACCCAGCAAGCACCTTCCTCTCTCTCTGCAAAGTCTCTTTCAGTCGGTCCAAACCAATGTCACCATGCTCGTGGAACGGCAAGAAACCCTCCCCTTTCTTCCACCAAGTTCTCTAACCACTTAACCTTTACAGCTAATTGATCTCGCTGCTCACCAAGCACCATTAACAACTGATCATTCTCGGCATCATCCTGGGCAAATGCTATATGCAAGCAATCCTCAATTTCGTTAGAACTAGCAGCAAACTTTAACTTTTGGAAGTTAGGGGTGCGCGCAAGTGCATAAGCAGAGGTTCTTGGTCGTGAAGCCATGATAGAAGCAACGAATTACAGAAATGGAGATTGAAATAGAGTGGAACAATTAGAATGGTAGAATTTGAATTACAAATATTAGGGTTTGCGTTTGAATGAAAAGGGGGGAGAAATGCCCTTTTATAAGCAAGCCAAAAAGACGTTGACCGGTTCTATCAAAAAAAAAAAAAAAAAAAAAGCATTGACCGGTACATACCATTTCACACAAAATGCAAAGAGTATAAAAAATAATATTAACTTTACTATCGCATTACATTTAAAAATAAAATGAAAAATACTTTAACCTTTTAATATCACAGTATATTATATATATATATATATATATATATATATATATATATATATATAAAGTCTGTTGGGTTTTTGTGTTTGTTTAATGGGTCGGGTATCCACAATTAAATAAAAAATTATTAATTTTCTCTATCTTAGATTCAATTCAAATCCATAAAACACACATAAACCCTAAAAAAATAAATATTAAATTGAATAAAACAAATTCTGTTCTTCAAATCATAATTCAACAACAAATTTTGTTATTCAAATCGCAGAGTTATTAGGTATAATTTTCAAATGTTCAATTGTTGCAAGATGTTAATCGTAGTTTGAATAGAAACTATGCATTTGAAGAGATTCTTAAGAGTTTATCATTAAATTTCTTTTCAGTTGCATAATAGATGTTAATAGGTGTTGTTGAATTATCAATCTCATATGATCTTGTAATTGTTATATTCCATATTTGTTTTTCTATCAATCATGTATTTTATATTTGTGTTTGATTAAATTTATTTTTAGAATTGTTATTATTTGTGGTATTGTGTTTGATAATTGCTATTTGGGTTCAATTAAATGATTCTGCATGTGTTCGTTCAGCGTTCGTTTATTCACCAATGCACTTGACTGAACCAAGGCACTCAACTGAACTAAGGCACGAAACTGAACCTGTGCAGTTGACCACCCTGCACAGCCCAAATCCGGGGTTGATACATAGCACATCATCCTATTTGTTATTGTCAGAATTTGCTACATAAAATACTTAAAACTAAACGTTTACATATGTTCCATGGCTTATCATAGCATGTCTAATTACAATAAAGTTTGTATCATGCTGATGCACATGATCACAAAAAACAGTTATCAAAAGTTGAAAGTTAAACTGTCAAATGTTCAAAAGTACCAGGTTGTGAAACCATCACACGAGTTTCATCTAACAAACATCGAAAATAGGAACCAAGATGGGGATATCGTCGCTGTCATGCTCCACTTCGGCTAAAGGATCTATGGTAGTTCCAACCAGCTTGAATCGAATCATCTTGTATAACCTGAACTGCCAATCTTCTGCCAGTATCCTCCAGTTGGTTCGCAGGTTCATGTGGTTTGTCCTTGTGGGATTCTCTTTGTGAATTTCCTGGTACAGAACGACACGTCTCTCTTCACCCATTATCCTTAGGATTGCATGATCATATGTGAATAGTTCATTATCAGTAACAAACTGTGAAGGTATTGTCTGCAACAAAAATATAATATCTCTTAACTTTGTTACTAAAAAGAATCTGCTAATAAAAATTTTATTGAATCAAGTTTATATTTATATTCAGGAAATAGATGTCAATGTTGTTACCAGTTTGCCATTGTCAACAACGTAAGGAAACAATTTTGTGTAGAAAGTAGTATCCTCGTCCATGTGACCTTCATGATTTTCTCAGCTGCAACTATGGAGAAGCCTCTCATCTGTTATATCCCAATCACCAAAATAAATTGTTCATTCCTTATCTATGCTGAACTTTTTTATAATATACATTTAATCTTTTTAAAAAACAAATAAAATCAAAACAAAATACTCACCCGTTTCACCTTCAGCATGTCCTTGAAGAATTCTTAGGCGTGTTGGAAAATGGTTCTCATGGTTCATTTGGAATCCATTATGTCCAAATCTCATCAAGCTTAACATATTCTCCCCCGTTTTTGTCAAGACTACACGCTTGCCAACAAGTAACCCTGCCACTGCCACTACATCATCCCAATGACGGTAAATCTAATAACCATAAGTATGGTGAAACCCAGGAATGATTGCCCGTTTTAACCTTACACGAACTTCAAAGCCAGCATATGTCAAATAGAAATGATGAGGTAGATCACCCTGAATGAATTCTCCATCAAACCACTGTTAAATAATTTAAGCTAAGTTATTATGTGCAAATTGCTTGGATGAACAATAGTGTTTGTTAAATACGGAGTATTAAATATTATTACCGGCGAAATGTTCTCATTTTCTCCAACTAGACCTGTGCATCTAACCATCCGATGCCTTGTATGTACAGATCCATACCCCCCCCACTCTCCCCTCCGTCTTCTTCATATGCAGTCACATAAAATGTATCAGCTCCTTCTTTTATGAAATGTAGAGTTCTGATGTTCATGTATCTACTTTCTTCTATAAAACGTCTCCATCGTAAACCAGATAACTCACATTCATGTGTCTCTTCTCGGTAGTTTATGTCAACCTTTCTTTTAAGCCTCATGTTATTAACTAGGTATACATGGTTCTTATTGTTGTAGTAATGAGCATGGAAATAATCCGGTAGAACCTACGGAAAAGTGCATGCAGAATTCAATATAAATTTAGTAAAAAAAGTACAGTCACAATCAATACTTTTTCATTATAAATTCAATACAAACTTACCAAAACTTGAATGTCTTCGTTTGGAATCAATTCCATTATGAATTGTGTTGACATAGTTGCTGAAAGTTTACACACATTAACTTTATATTATTTTATGTTTAAAAATTCATCTTTGTTAACATATAAAAACATTTTAGGTTTAACATGGTTTAACTCAAATTGAGTTAATATATAGTATTACAACTTTGAAAATACTTCAGAATGTCTATCTAACTACCACCAGAAACATTATCCCAACAGTGTTATCAAGTAAGGAGTTACCAATCAATCTGAAAGGCACTGTGATTTATTTTTTAATTTATTTTTTTATTTTTTTTTTAAAGTAATCTATGCAAATGAGTGCGCTGTATAGTAAATTCATCAATGATCATCTTAAAATTGAAAACTAACAAAAAGTTTTTAGATAAACAGCATGTTCTATTTTCCAATATCGAAATCAAAAATATAATAACACAAAATAATATATATTTACTTATGCTCATTTGTGGTTCTAAGGAACATTTGAAAATTAAATAATCACATGTATTTCTTAAGCTGAAAACCTATTTATATTTTTCATTCAACATGATTTAAACTATTATTCGCAACATTCTTATACTATATAGAAATTAATCTAACTTATAATATGCTTGAACAAGTATCTTTATCTATAAGAAAATTACTATATCACCATATATATATTGTAACTAAAGCATGCATGCAGAAAGTAAACATCAAATCAATTTTACACCATTCCAATGTCATTAGTCTAACACTTGACCGTTTAAAAAGATGATTGATCATAAATATTAAGCTCCTAAAGATGCCCAGAAAAAATAAAATATAAACATTTATTATTTCAGATTGGGTAATATTACCTGATTCAGCAGAGAGAGATTTTATGAAGTTTGATTATTCCTTATTTTCTTTCAGAAGATAGATTTTGTAATTTTTCTTCAGCATATGTATGTATTTTGTTATAGTGGAGTATCTAAGAAGGATTTTATGGTTTAATTGTATTTCAGGGATTTGATGGATGTGATGTTCAGGGGAAGTGTGTACGCCGCCTGTTTGTTTACTTGACCCCTACTTTTTTTTTTTTTTTTTTTTTTTTTTTTTTAATTTAATATATTACGTTTTACATGTAATTGTTTTATCGTCATTTTTTTGTCTCTTTTTGTTTCTTTTTTTTTATTTAATACTTATCACTTATATTTTTGTTTAGGAAATATATTAAAATCTTAATTCCAATATTTTGATTAATAACATTATAACAGGTAATTAGTAAAATATACATAATGTTAGCATGTAAACATGGACGGATCCACATATATGTCGGGTGTGGTACGATCTACACCTAATTTTTGGTTATGAAGTGCAAAATGACATTCCAAAATGCTCTTTTTTAGTGGTATGTGTAATCCCTAATTTGTTTTTCTACTTTCTTTCTTATGATGTAACTTTAATTAGCCCAACATTTGTTTTGTGTAAAACCCTCTTAAAAAAATAGGTCCTTCCTTGCATGTAAACTAAAATAATTAATGATATTGCTAAAACATCCATACTTTTAGATGGAACTCAGATATTTATATATTGATATGTTATTTAATGATATATAACATAATTAAACACACGTTTTTAAAAGGCTTGCCATGGCTGTGCTAAGGTGTTGCAATCACATAAGGTGTTACCTCCACGCTATGCATTACGCCAATGTCTCGACTTAAGGAATGGCATATGTTGAGGTGTGAAAATGCTCGATTTGTGAATGGCGTTTTTGAATTAAATCCAATTAAATAGATGTTTTTTAAGAAATTTATAAGGTTACATGGATTGATAACTTTTTTGAATTTAAAACAGATTAAAGAGGTTTTATCTTTTGTGACGGTTTAAAAGATGGTAAGAAAACGCAATGATTTTTCTATATATTTCCTTACTTGTGAGCCTTTCTTATTCAGGACTCATCCTCAAGTACTAGAACATATATGAATCCTACCCATGATTTTTTTTAAAAGGTTTCTATTTTCTTATTTTATATTATTTTCTTGACTATTTTCTATTTCATTCTCATGTTTTTAAATAAGCTTTTATCCAAATCATGTTTTTTAAATGGGCCCCTTCACTCTTTATATTGTTATTTTAATATTATAATAACTACAGTATAATTTCAAGTAAGTTTTCATCCCAAATGAATAAACCAAACGAGCTTTAATAAAATCCCATATTTTTTATTTGTCACTTTCTTTTAACCATATGCCAAATCCTAATCCAAAAGACAAACCTATAACAAACCAAACACACCCTTAACATATTAAATTTACTTTTTTAATTAAAAATAGTACTTTGAAATAATAACAATAATAATAATAATAAAATAGTACTTTGAAATGAATTGTGACCCGGTCAACGTGTGTGTAGCAAACCATACGGATTTGGTTTTTTCCAAAGGTGTATTTGATAAAACCGGGTTGATCCATTATACTTTCAGATTATCTTTTTCAATTCAAACAACATTCACATTTTAACAAAACATTTTTCTAACATTAACAAAAGAATCATCAGTAAAACTTCAATGAATTCATCAAATCATGAAACCCAACCTCTTGCCCTAAGTGTTATTCATCCAAAAAATGCACAACAACTTCCAAAAGCGGTTGAAATGATTCATTCACTAAATGACATCAAGATTAAACCTAATAATTTCGTTGCCAACCTCAACCTAACAAAAAAAAAAAAGAATTCTTTAAAGATGTACTCACTTTTGTTGAAAAGTGTTGCCTTCGAAAGACATTCACCCTGAAACCTTCTTTCCAGTATGAGAGTTATCTAAAGGAATTCTGGTACACTGCCACTGTCACCGCATTAAACACAATCAAATTCACAGTTGAAAATGGTACTACTAATCTTGAATTTGATTTGTCTTCCTTTCGAAAGGCTATAGGAGCAGATTACTTAAAACGCCATCAATAGTATGAAGCAAATCCTTATGGTAAGGTTACTAAACTTTTCTTTGGCCAAATTGGTTACTCTGATAAGTTAACTGAAACCCTTAGAAAGAGAGGACTTGCACCAAATTGGAAACTCTTAATGACCCTAATAATCAGTGTATTGGAGGTAACACTGGTGGGTATGATCAAATTAATTCAATGCATGAGATTGTTATGTATGGTCTGGCTAATGGGGTGTCAATTGACTTTGGGAAAATAATATATGAAGATTTGGTAAAAAAGCTGAAGAAGAAGATCAGGGGTGATGTTATGAACTATACCAGGTTCATATCCTTGGTCATGGAATTCCAAATGGGCCCTTCATACCATACAAGTAATTCTTCAATCATAGAAACACCCACGTTCAGCGATGACTACTTTTCAATTTCCCAACAAGAAACTGTAGGAGCTCCTTTGACCCAACATATGATGTCTGTTTATGCTTCAGAAATTTCCACCAACCATATCGGTACACCTGCAAGCTCAGAATCTGAAGATGTGCAAAATGAAGTTTCAATAGTGCCTGTAGGAAAGAAGGGTCGTCGAAAGAGCAGGGTTAAAAAACGTTACCCTTCCAGTCAGCATAAACAAAATTCAATTCAAAATATTATGGACAAGGCCCAAGTTAGCCTCCCCAATTCTCATTCAGAATTTGAATAATTTTCTCAGCTTAAAATTATTAGTAGTGTTTGTCTATTATGATCATCCCATCATATTAGTTTAGAATCTGAACTTTGTTTTCTAGGTATTCTCATTAGTAGTGTTTTTGCAGTTTCATCATCCCAGTATAGTACTTGAGTATTTGAGCTTTGTTCTCAGGCCTAAAGTCGTTAGTAGTTTTTGTCCTGTTTCACCATCCCAACATACTATTTCAAAATCTGTTATTAAGCTATTGATAAAGATGTAGCAATAGTTTCAACTGAAAATAATATCAGTATATGTTGTCCTAATTATTTGATAACTTTTCATCAGGAACCTAAATTGGATTTTAAGGCACAGCCTGTTAGGCAAATGTGTGCATCATCATCATCCCATCATATTACAAAAGCATTTGAACATCAGAACTCTAACTCTGAAGCAGTTGATAAAGCTGTTCCTATATTTGATTCTGAAGCAAATATAAACAAATGTGCTTCCATTGAGTCACTGAATCTACATCAAGACGATTTGCATGGATTTGATTATTTTTCACTTTGTGATGCTTCTTTTGAAATTTCTAATGATAGCATATCTGATTTTGATGAGATGGACTGCAAACAATTATTGTCTTTACTTCAATATACAGCTGATCATAACAGTATTGGTAAATTTGATAATGAAGATGAACCTGTTATGATTTCAGACGATTATGAAGTTGATGAAAATTACCAGTCTTCAGCAGATGGAGGTAAACATGTTGATGAAATTTACAAGCCTCCAGCACATGGAGGTGACGATGATGATGAAAATTGCAAGGCTACAGCACATGAAGGTAATCTTGATGATGAAAGTTACAAGTCTCTAGCTCATGGAGGTAAGCTTAATGATGAAAGTAAGCGTTCTCCGGCACATGGAGTTAACAATGATGAGGATCATGTTTGTGTAACAGAAAATGAAATGTCTTGTGATCATCCACCTTCACCAAAGTCTCAGCGTATAAGTGAACTATCCAATCAAGTTCTCAATCTTGAATCTAAGATTGAAATGCTGAAGAAAGAAAAGGAGTTTGCTGATCGAGAAATACTTTTGTTGAAAACTCGCCCATCTTATCCATCTGTTTCTGATATTTCTTCAAAGCTTTTGGAGTCTCTTAAACCTGAACTTGACAAATTAGTTACACGTGAAGATTTCAACAGTAAGTTTTCAACCGACGTCAATAATTGATCAAGCCAACATAAAGAAATTAGTTGCAAAGTTGTGGAACTAACTGAAGCAGTTAGTAAGATAAAGTTTGAGCTGCCAAAGCATATGATAGATGTTCCTGCTATCGTTAAAGAACTAAGCATCATCATATCTGAAGTTAAAAAGAAGGTTGATTCTATTGAGTCCAAGCATTTGGAGGTACCAGCATCTCTTTTGGGGCTCCCATTAAAAGTTGGAAACTTTATTGATGAGGTTTCTAAGTATAAATCCTTGGAGTCTATACCTTTATCTCTTGAGAAAGTGGAAAAGGCTATCTACGCTCTTAATGCTAGCCTCAAATCATTAACATCTATGGCAGCCGCTTCTACTGATGTTGTTATGGAGAATATGAAAAAAGAATCTGGTAAACAGCTTAAAGTCTCTGATTTTCTTGGTAAAATTAACCTCAAGCAACAAGATAATGCAAGGCTGGAGGTAGCTCATTCCAAGAAAGATATGATGTCTCCAATGACGGAAAATGAGGTGGTAGAAAGTGAAGTTCAAGAAGGTGATGCCACTGTTGGGGAAAAGTCAATGAATGAATCTAGTGAGAAAGTATTTGTAGTTCAAGAAAATGAAAACATTGCTCGTATATGTGAATTGATTGAAGATCATGTGGTAGAAACTGAAGTTCAACAAGGTGATGGTGTTGTGGGTAAAAAGCAAATGAATGAATTTAATGAGAAAGTAAATGAAGATGAAGAAAATGATGGCACTGTTGACAAAAATTCAGTGCTTGAAGATAATTTGGAAGAAACTGAAGTTCAACCAAATGATGGCAATGTTGGTAAAAAATCAGTGAATGAGTCTCAGCTGAAAGAAAATTTGCTTGAAGAACCTGATGCCACTGTTAATGAAGGCTCACTAATGATTCAGACCTCCCTTGTTAAGGAAATCAAGTATAAAAATTTAAAAGGTCAAAATGTTCACATCGTTGATGAATCCCTTAACGAACAGAAGCGTCAGCTTGATAGGATGTATCAAGAAAACGTGAAACATGAAAAGTTAAGGAAGAAGGCTGAGATAATCAAGGGCTTTGATCCACATGTTATTGATCTCTTCACGAAGAAGAAAGCATTATATGACAAGTACTGTCATATTGTTCTGAATAGGAGAGCCCCTAGGAAAATCACCAATGCTGACATTCTTTCAAGGAATAAAGGTCCAGCTACATTAAAATTCTACAGAGATGATGGAGATGAAGAAATCATTGAAGAGTTCAAGGTGAAAGATCTTCATTGGGAAGAATGGAAAGAGTTTTTAGATTGCTGTGGGAAAAGGAAAGCCGCTCGCTAGGTAGAGTTTTTTGTTTCGATGAGAAAACGTGTTGATGAAGTGATAGAAATGAAAAACAAACTGAATATTCAAGATCAAATTCCTTTGCAGGAACAAGACCCTTTTATTGAACTGAATAGAATTGATAGGAAGAGGAAGAGAGTTGGTGATGATATGGAAGAATATTTCAGATCAACAAAACATTTCAAAGATCAGGTTGCATATGAAGATCATCCACCTGGAACTGTGCTGAATGAGCCCACACTTGGTATGATTATTTTCAACAATTCAGATAGAAAAGACTTCATCAGCATTGAAGAACTTCGCAATTTGAGCAATGTTATGTTGCATTTAGTTTAAACGATATTCGTAAGATTGCACAAAGGCCCTGGTACAACTGACATAGCTAAAACATTTAGTGAATTTGTAGTTCGAGAAGCTGAAAAGAGGAACAAGGAGAGCACTCACAAATGTTGCAGAATCATTCCACTCCTTCTAAATCAAGTTAGTTGATTAGATCATAATGCGTTGTTTGGAATGTAAGGATATAATCTAATATTAGCTTTTGTTATATGTGATCATGTATTTCTTCTTATGCTCTTATTTCATGCAATTATTATTAATATCTTTTATTATTTTTTATATGGGCTAGATATTGTCATGTATTTCTTATCCTCTTATTTCATGCAATTATTATTAGTATCTTAATAAAAATATAACAATTGGAATTAGCCAAACACTATATATTAAAAATTATTTAGAAAGTTAAATAAAAATATACCAATTGCAATTATGTAATATTTAGTACTTTATATGAATATTTTTTTTAAAATACGCATGTGTATGATTTCCTTACTATTGTATCAGTTGTGTCCTGTTTTTATGTGTACGTGATCATATTTCTGTTATTCTTTTATTATATTTTGTTTCATATAAAATTGATATATATTATTTTTTTTATAGCTAACTTATATTCTTGGTTTAAATATACATGATCAATCTATAAGAAGTTAAGTCTTTATTCTTAAATATACAAATACAAAAAAATACCATAAAATAAAATGTTTAACAAATTGCATCATCCTGTTACAAATTCCTTCATAATAAAATACAAAAACTTTATTCTTAAATCGTAATTCGTTGTTCTTCATAAACCTTCCAAACAAAATACAACTTTCATTTAATTTCATTTACATTTCAATAATTTTTTTGAGATATCCCATCTTCTTATGCACAATTGCTTCTAATTTGTCAAGTAAAGCTTGGAGGTTTGTCAGGTTTTCACCATCTACTTGATTCATCTTCATATAATACATTATACATTGTTCGTCTATTTTTGACTTGGATTGGGTACCTATTTCCGCCATAATCTTATCTCTTTCTTCTATATCTGCAAGCGCCTCCCTCATGAGGGACGTTATTCTCTTTGTTGTTTTCACATCAGCATCAAAGACTTCGGCTAATCTGATCAATGATATGTTTTTTTTATCCATTGCACTTTGGTAAGAAATGTTGAGAAATATGTTATAATTTATTTATAATTTGATATAATTTTGTTTCAATTTTTGGGAGTTATATAATGTGTGTGAAATGGAAGCTGGATGGTTGTATTTATTATTTGTTTGAAGTAGTGTATATTTTAAATGACTTAAAATGTTACAATTTTCAATATAATGTTTTGACTGTAGATAAACAAAATTAAATTATAAGCGTATTGTGTTTATTTATATTCCCAACATAAAAATTAATTTCTTATCAATTTTGATAAGCATGTTGAATTTACACGCTTAAGATGTATATATTAGAACAATCTTATTTGAGAATCTGAACATATAACACATTCGTATAATTTAATTCAGCATGTAACATATTGGCACAATATAACACTTTATCGTCATGCTGAATGTATGTGGCTGAAATATTTGTGTCTTTCTAATCTTATTTCATATTATAACATAAACATGTAAATCACAAATTAAAAAAAAAAAAAAAAAAAAAAAAAAAAACCTACAAACTACAAACTGAAACCATGAAAGATCAATATACGCTGAATATATTGTACGAAAATATAAATTAAAAAAAAAAAAGATAAATAAAAAGTGCAGAAATTGCTTGATACTGAAAAATATAAACCATTAATTCCATTAATAATTTGATGGTTGATAGTAAAATACATTCTGATAAAAAAAAGAAAGAAAGCAAAATACAATAAAATTCTTTCTTCAATCCTAATACTTCATTTTGCATAAAGCTTCCCAACAAAATACAATATTGTTGAAATGTAGTTCACATTTCTACAATTTGTTTGAGAAATCCCATCTTCATATCAATAATAGCCCTTATTTTGCTAATTATATCTTCGAGTTTTCTCATCATTTCAATGTCTTTTTCATTCAGCATCAGATTGTATATTAAACCTTGGTCATGTAGTTTTGACTTGGGTAGTTTGCTTATTTCCTCCATATTATCTTTTCTTTCTTCTCCATCAGCAAGCATCGTCCTCATGAAGGATGTTATACGGTCTATTGTCTTCACATCAGCATCAATATCTAGGAATATCTGATCAATGATATGTTGTTTTGGATCCATTGACGTTTTGTTAAGAATGGAGTAGTTATGTTAGAGTTTGTTTATAAGTTTATGTAATTTTTATTCAGTGTGTGGGAGTTTTATAATGTGTGAAAAATGGAAGTTGGATGGTTGTGGTAATTATGTGTTTAAAATTGTGTATATGTTAAATGAATTTAAAGTTTCAATGTAAATATATGACAAACTGTTAATTTAATTTTTGTATTAGCATGTTTAGTTTTTTTATATTCCCAAATAAAGTCATTTAATTTCACACGCTCAATGCATGTAAGCTTATAAATATTTTAAAAAAACATCTTTTTAATATTTTTAATTCACAAAACAAATGTTGGGGTAAATAAAGTTACATCGTAAGACAGAAAGTAGTAAAACAAATTGGGGATTGCACGTACCACTAAAAAAAGCATTTTGGAACGTCATTATGCACTTCGTGACTAAAAATCAGATGTAGATCGTACCACACCAGACATACATGTATATCCGTCATTTTAATATTGGAATTAAGATTTTAATATATTTTGTTAGTTACCTAATATAATGGTATTAATCATAATATTGGAATTAATATTTTAATATATTTCCTAACCAAAAATATAAGTGATAAGTATTAAAGAAAAAAACAAACAAATATAGAGAAAAAAAATGACGATAAAACAATTACATGTAAAACGTAATATTTTAAATTAAAAAAAAAAAAAAAAAAAAAAAAAAGTAGGGGTCAAGTAAGCAAACAGGCAGCGTACACACTTCCCCTGAACATCACATCCATCAAATCTCTGAAACACTATTCAACAATAAAATACTTCTTAAATACTCCACTATAAAAAAATAATGAGTATGCTGAAAAAAAATTACAAAATCTTTCTGCTGAAAGAAAATAAAAAATAATCAAACTTCATAAATCTCTCTCCGCTGAAAATTTATGGATTACAACTATCTTATTTCAGATTATACTATAAACTGAAACCAGTATGTGTAATCCACAAACTGAACCCAGCATATTCAACCATGTGTTGGTTCATTTGATATTTTCTATTCAGCATGTGTAATCTACAAACTGAAACCAGCATCTGAAACCATAAAAGTTTATTGTTATTTACTACTTTCTGAGTACTTTAAAGTAAGTGAACAAATTAATATTAGATTACAACATAAAACATCAAAATAAAATGTTTATACATCATATCATCATATATGCTGAATGACATGCTGAACAATAATAATAATTTAATGTATAACATAACTCATACAACTTAATATTATATTAATAAAATTCATATTGAGTTACATACCAACATAAAATTACATTCATAATTCTTTACATATTCTTAATATTTTCAATAAACTTAACATTCAGATTCATATTTTCTGATGTGCCGTTCTCAATATCCCTAAGTTCGTTAAGCACTTCCATTTCTTTAGTACGAACTTTGATGAGCAAGTCTTCTGTCTTCTTATACAGATCTGAACCTCCTAATTTCGGAAGAAGCTGAATGAGATCCTGTCTTCCTTTTGCTGTTTTTATTATTTGTTCCAGAATCATGTTTAGAGACTTTGCTTTCTCCAATTGTCGTTCTGTTTCTTGAATTGCTTAAATGCTCATCTTCAGTTTGAAAGCGTTGTTTTCTGTCATTTAGCTGTTGCAAAGAAACCCCCTTTTTTGTTGTTTTTTTTTATGCTTTTTTATGTGTGTATTGATATTTAGTGTATGTTGATTTATATAGAAAAAAAAGTTTCTATTTTGTTAGGTCTAGAAGTTTAAAGGTTACTCATGCCTTTTTATGGATAATGACATTATGGACTTATGTTGAGGCCCAAAAATAATAAAATTAGAAAAATACGTGTTCAACTGTCGATATATGTTAAGATATACGTTTTTTTCAGTTTATTTGTATATTTGGATGTAGAAGTTATTTTGTGATTTAAATGTATTATTGGTGATATTAGTTATTTTAAGTTTATTTGTAAGTATACCTGAACCGCTATATATTATTTTAGACGTTGACCGGTACATACCATTTCACACAAAAACACAAAAGAGTATAAAAAATAATATTAACTTTACTATCATATTACATTTAAACTAGTTTAATATTTTAATATCACACTATATTAAAAAAAAGAAAAAAATTAAGTTTGTTGCGTTTTTGTATTTGTTTAATGGGTCGGGTTTCCACAATCAAATAAAAAATTATTAATTTTCTCTCTCTTAGATTCAATTCAAATCCCTAAAACACACATAAACCCTAAAAAAAATATTAAGTTGAGTAAACAATTCTGAGAAAATTAATCAAATATCGTAGTGATAATAAAAGAAAGTTAAATTAAAACTTGATGTCGAAGAAAAAAAGAAATCATAATTCAACAACAAATTCTGTTCTTCAAATCGCAGAGTTATTAGGTATAATTTTCTAATCTTCTATTAATTTTTATTGTAATTATTATTTTTTCTAATTATATTATTTTTATAGGTGTGCTGATTTCTTTAACAAAAACAAGAAGAAGATCAAAGACGAAGAAGATAAATTTTATTAATAAACTATTAAAGTCTTTTAATGAAAATGAAAAGCCTGCAAGAAGATGAGGAATAAGAAGAAGAAGAATACAACGATTAGAACAAGGTACTTTTGAAAAATACATATATTAATTGTTTAGGAAAATTATTTGATATATGATATGTATTACGATATATGATATGTATTACAATATTAATCTATTGTGATATTGTTTTTGTTATATGATATGTATTACGATATTAAAATATAAGTATGGTATTGTGATATTGTTTTTATTATATGACATGTATTAAAATATAAGTATGGTATTGTTATATTAAATGATGTTTGTGTTTAAATAATACATATATTAATTGTTTAGCATAATTCAGTTAAGTGTTTAGATTCAATTTGACAAAATGATGTTTACGCTTAAACGAATAGATTACCATTGCATCTACATTCTTTTTAGACTTATGTTTTCTTTTGTTTTGTTTATTTGTACATCCTTTTGTTCAGCTTATTGTTACAAGAACAATTTGAAAATGGTGTCATTTTCATTTGCTCTTTTTGATAGTTCTATCAATATGCACAAACCGTATCATGGTAATATGTTTTCTCGATAGAGATAGGAATTGAATCTATGCAAATAGTTTAGTAACTAATTTGGAGAATGATTTCATACATGTTTTAGAATACGAGCTATGTGTAATTTGTATGGTAAATGTCATATAGGCCCTAATTGGACATCGAATTGCGTCAATTTGAATTATATAGAGAATGCCTGAGCAAAAAAAATCTATTAACTTTCATAGCAAATTTCTTAAAACTCTAAAAATAATTTTTTTTATTTTATTTATGCCTGATGGTTCTTCACTAGTTTTATTGTTTATGCATTCCATGCTTGCCAAGTTTGAGTTTATTTGTTTAGGAAGTATTTAGTAACACTTTTTTTTTTTTTTTTTTTTTTTTTTCAGAACAAGAATATAATGAAGATGATAATAGTAAATCTATTGATATTGAACACACTGATGATGAAGAAGATGATGAGCCTAACGAGTATGACCTTATTGATGATATTGAAGAAGAAGGAATTCAATATGATGATGATGAAGATGAAGAGGAAGAATATAACTTTGATGACGAAACTGATAGTGATGAAGAAGATTCTGAGGATGATCAAGATAGTTAAGATTATGATTATGAAGAATTAGATGAACAAGAAGAAATAAATAATCAATGTAATGAAAGAAATGAAGAAATAGAAGATGAAGCAGAAAAGGGGATAGAAGGTTTCGAATTTAATGTAACAGAAGAAGAAGAACAGAGAGAAATGACACAAGTAATATCGCAAAAGAGATGCTCTATAAATGATTCATCAAATATTAATCAAGACAATTTAAAGAAACTTAAGTTGGATAGTATGAAGCGTCAAGAAGTACCGGTTGAAGGTGAATGTTCTAATCCAAATTTGGTGAAGAGTAATGATGTGTTTAAAAACAGGGGTTCACCAACTCAGTTATTTAATGCTATTAGATTCTTAAAAATAGATACTAACTCGTGCAATGTATTAAAAAAATATGGGATTTGGAAGTTTACTTGATTTAAAAATAAATATAATTCCAAGTAGATTGGGACAACATGTGGTTCAAATCTTTGATGAATCGACAATGACCATCAAACATTGGAGAGGGGATATTAAAATTACAAAGGAATCAGTCGAAGAAATTTTCGGTTTCCCAAGTGGTGGTTTACAAATAAATCCACCAGAAAGAGTGAAAAGTGAAGATGCGTGTATTAAAAATTGGAGAAAGCAGTTTACTTTGTTGGAGAAGGATACAATCAAAGTTAAACCAAAATCTGTAGTGCAAAAACTAATAGATGCAAAGGACAGAGGAAAGTTGTTCAGAATTAACTTAGTTGTTTTGATAGCGACTGTCTTATTTGAAGCTATGAAAGATGGAACATCAAATTAGAGAATCTTATATTCTATTTCATCTGAATATGATAAGATTAATAAGATGGATTGGTGTGGT
This sequence comes from Artemisia argyi, assembly GCA_030686995.1. Lineage (NCBI taxonomy): Eukaryota > Viridiplantae > Streptophyta > Magnoliopsida > Asterales > Asteraceae > Artemisia > Artemisia argyi. The sequence continues at coordinate 36,503,922 of CM060681.1, forward strand.
TATTTGATTGATTGTCTAAAGAAGTGTAAAAAGGATTGGAATCCTAACAACAAGAAATCATATTATTGTGGACCTTTGACATTTCTTACGGTAATTACACTTCTTTTTTTTGTTTCATTTATTCTTCTTTTATACATACATATATCTCAATATCTAATAACAAAAAACCAATTACCTTTGCAGCTTTTTTATGTTCAAAAGATAGAGTGCAATTTCATAAACGTAGATCATTCTCAACCTGCTTTGAAAACATGGAATACAGAATTGCTGAAGATGAGAGAAACAGCAGAGTTTAGTTACTTGGTGGATAAAAGACATTGTGAAATACCAGAGTCTGTTGAAGAGGTATTAAATGTTACACCAAAACCTCTTGATTTAAAGGTATTCTTTATTCCTAAATCTGTTTGTTTAATCAAAACAAACACTTATTCCATATATTTTATAAGTTGTGTAATTGCTTTCAGGGTAAGCTGGAAAACGCAGAGAAATTAGATCCAATTCCAGTTAAACAAGTAAAACAAGCTTCAGTTGAAAAAGGTCAAAATGTGACATCAGAGTGCAACTGGTATGTTTCTTTCACATTTAATCTGTTAATAATATCAATTTGTTTTAAAAATATAAAAAAATTTATTAATGACTAGATTGTATATCAGTTTAAAGAATAATATTATTCCTAATAATATAAAATAAGTCTGTTAAAGACATATTAAATGTTACAGCTAAACTTGTTGATTTAAAGCTATTCTTTCTTACCAAATAAGTTGGTTTAATAAAAATTAAACTTATTTCATATATTTCATTATTTGTCTGGTTGCTTTCAGGGGGAGCTGGAAAACACAGAAAAATTAGATGCAATTCAATTAAAACAAACAAAAAAGGCTTCTGGTGAAAAAGGTGAGAGGATCACTTGATTTGATCACACACTATGAGGTGTTGGACCTTTCTAATGTGTAAATATGATACTTTGAGTGAATATGATTAAGTATGCGGAATCTACTTAACCACACTTAGAATGTTTATTGGAAATGGAACTGTGACGCTTGTGTTTATTGAACAAAGAACAATGAAAGTATTTCACCAAACGATTCAATATTATTCAGAATAATACGAGTGATCTTCACTATCACTAGGGTTACAAAGACCTTGAATCTTGTGTTTTGTTCTAATGTTTTTCTCTATTTATATGTTGTAACATCCCCAAAATACCGCAGCGGAAGACTGTGTCATAGGGGTGCTACTTCATAATACAAAGTACAAGTTATAGAAAACGAACTCTAAATGAGACGTTTTGAAAAGTTACCATTCGATTAATGAATTCAAAGTTACAAACATAAGATTCCAAAGTATGATACATAAATGTATACAAAGTGTTTTGAATGGTAAATGATAAAAGCGTAAGTCTTCAGAATATGCAGCTTGACTCTAAGTCCCACGCACTAGCTATCGCCTTACTAACCTGAGATAAACATGCTAAAGTGTCAACACAATGGTTGGTGAGTTCATAGAGTTTGTCTTAAAATAGTTGAAAAGTCTTAAAGAATGTTCACACAGCAAAGGCATTGAGAATCCACTCAGTTGCAAGTCCCGCCATAAGAGACTTGCAACCTGTGTGTCCACAACCCACTGCTAAAAGTTAGTTTATACAATGCACCAGATTATATTCACCCAAGGTCAAGAATAGACACAAGGGCGGGGGCATCTTCCCAAATAGTACTACGTCATCCAAGGTCAAGTATAGACACAAGGGTAGGGGGCATCTTCCCATGAGTACTACCAATACCTCTCTGACAGAATAGAGTATTATGTATGCATGTAAATACGAATCTTGTATTTAAATTAAGCAAGTATAGTGTAACAAGTATGTATAACGCAATCAAGTATAATGCCAATCAAGTATAACAAGTATAAATGTTTAAGAGTATTTGTACAAGTAAGCAAGTAGTTGAGCATGTATCCCCCCCAAAGAGTTAAAACAAGTATAAAAAGAGTAGGGGCTATGACTCACCTTAAGCTTATGTAATGAGAAATGAAAGTGGTAGTCGAATCGCGAAAGTCTCTAAGAGCAGCCTATAATAGAACGTTGCGACTTAGGTTTGGAGTAACGTCTAAGAATACGAAGAATTGCTCATATATGTCTTGCATATAGTTCATGATGTAGTACTTAGTATATAGTGTAAGTCGTTGAATATAAGTCGTTTATGAAACATGTATAGGTTGTATATCTCTTACTACCGTTCGGGCCGACATAATTCAGAAGTCATGGAGTAAACGTTCGAGGAGCCAGGACACTTTAACTCGTAAATCCACAACTCGTCTCGATGGCTTACTCAATGAACTTCTCACATGAGGCTCCCTACTATTATAGTATTCGATAACATATATATATAAGCTTTTTGATCTTTAAAAGTTATATGATCTTAGCCGTGGCTTTGCCGTGACCTTGGTCATTGTTACCATGGTCTTGAGACTCAACCTTGGCTTTAGCCATGGTTGTGGTCTTGGCTTTAGGTCATTAGACCTCTTGGTCTTAGTAAATCATAACTATAATATAGTGACTTTGGTCTAAAATGGGCTGTTAAGATTTTGAAGAAAATTATCACTCGGAAAGCGTTTTCAGGGCTCGAGCTTCTTTGTTCCTGAACGAAAACTTCGTTCCGGACAACTTTCGTGTTTTAACTTTTTGATGAATCGGACCAGAAGTGGGACTTTCAAAATCAAAATTTGATCAGAATGCTATTTAGGCAGTTTTGCCGTTTTGGTTTCGCTAACTTCAAATGGTCATAACTTTTGACTCGTGTACTCATTTTGGGTGATTCAAATTGCTATGTTTTCCTTGTTAAGTCCTCTTTAACAGTAAGTAAGTGTCAAATATCAAAGTTATACTATTTTGGTCGTGGTTCTCCATAAAAATCACTAGTTTGCTTGTTTACTTGTCATAAGTTAACATATGTATACCAATACTCGTTTTATCCATTTTTAAACATCATGAACATAATAACAAGAACATATATAGCATGAAAGGAACACAAAGAGCATGAATATGATAATGAGCAAGAAAGTGTATAAGGGTTTGCTTACAACTTTTGGCTTTCACTTAAGAAAGAAAGTCAAGTATAGAACTAGGACACTAAACCTAATCTTGTAAACCCTTCACCATAACTCTTGTAACCCTTGATAGCCTTGATCTAACCCTTGTGAAAACCATTTAACTTCAGCCCTAGTAACCTTGTGTAGCTCCTACTTCAACCATGGAATCACTAAACAAACTTAAGAACTAGGTAGAGAATACTAAGACCTTGAACTTTGTAGTGTAACTTGTATATTGAAGATCAAAGGATCATGGTGCTAGGTATTGATGTTGTGGCGTTTTTGGTGATGAAGAAAGGAAGAGATTAGCTTGCTATTTATACTATGAATGAGGAGGTTAGGAAGGTGGCTAGGAAAGTTACATAACTTGGTGACAAAGTTGTAATTAAGTAAGATCTAATGGCTAAAGTCAAGATTTAACCACACATGGTGACTCCCCCCCCCCCTCCTAAGTCGGTTTGGAAGAGATAAGGGTGACTAGATGAGTAGTCATGGTCTTTGGATGATAATATCCTAAGTATGTAGCTAGTTTCGACTCCGTAAATTGCTAACCGTAAGTTTTTAAGTCACGAAACGTAAAACCGGGTATCCTAAAAATATGAAACTTATAAATATGGTTAAACATGTCAATATAGTCCATAATAAAATATAAAATGAGTGGTAGGTTCTATCGGGTGCGAAAACCCTGCTAAAAACTGGAAACACGGGTCTAAAACGCGCAATTCGCGTAAAACGCTGAACTGAAAAACGTAAAATTCCGAAACTTTTGGAATTGTCCTAAAATGAGAGAAAATCATATTTCTATTGTTTATAATGTTTTATGGACATATCGGGATGCTAGAAGGACGTTTAAACCTAAAAGTAAATCTCGGACACGGCTTTGTGATTTTTGCAGAAATGATCCGACGAGCGTCAAACTCTCGGATTATCGTTAAAATAGTTTAACTTACGAGAATATGAAATAAAAATTTCTGAGATGAATAGTGAAAAGTGAATAGTAAAAAGTGAATAGTGAAATTTTCGGAAATAAAAGTTAACCTGAAATTGCGAATTGTTACATATGTCTATGTCTATCACACTTTTATCACGCACATCTCTAAGTCATATCTAAGATCTTCCTTTTATAGTCCAAGGAAAGATCTTTTACAAACTATATGACTCATCTTAAATACTAGCTTATGACTAAGCTTCATTCTAGCTAGTTGATGACTTACCATGTCAGTTATTAAGATACAACATGTATCTAGGATTACAACTCACTTGGAGTGTTCAATTTGATGACTACAACAAAGATATTATCTTGTATATGAGTCAGTAGAATAAGTTGTACTTATCTACACAGTTGTTATATGAGTCATAGTAGCATCAGCAGAATCCATCAGCAGAAACACTATCAGTAGAAAATGTTCTTCAGCAGAATCCATCAGTGGAAACTTGCTTTGTGCTTTATCAGCAGAAACATACTTGATGTATTTCCTTAAACCTTTATGCTGATTCTTCTGATTATTTAATTCCCAACAAAAGGTCAAAATGTTACATTAGAATGCAACAAACTGGTACGTTTGTTTATCATTTTATCTGATAATAGTATGAATTTGTTTTAAAAACAGAAAATTATTAATGATTAGATTATAAATATAGGTAAACTTATGAATTTGTACTGATATGAATATTTGACTCGTTTTATAAAACTTACAGGTGTTTGAAGAAATAATCTCTGAAGATAAAAAAGTTCTATTAAAGAAAATTGATGAAAAGGTATAGCTTTTTTTTATATATAATATTTTATCTTGCAACTAAAATGAATTAAGAAAATTAAGCTAATATTTTAATGAAAATTAAACAGGGTTTCATTCGGAAAACGAAGAATAATTTGTTTATGTTGGAATCATTGATCAAAGAAATGAAGCATTCTATCAAAAAAGGATTGTTGAACTTTCCGAATTCTAAAGAAGTTGAAGCTTTAAAAGATGAATGAGATCGTGTAATAAACACCGCAAAACGAGTAAAGCTTAATCCAGAATGTTCAATAATTGAAAATTCTAGGTCTGAATCAATTTTTTTGAATAATGAGGAAAACTTAAAACAAAAAAGTTAATTTGCGTCATCAAGAAAGGAAATTTGATTTTACAAAACGTGAATAAAAAATTATTGAAAAAGAAATGCAAACTTTTAATGAAATACCCTCTTTTGATTTGGGTTTTGATTTCACTTCACATCCTGTTGAAGAAGTAACACTATGTAAGTCGTTAGAAAAAGTGAATTTGACTCCTCCAGAAGAAAAATCTAAACCCAATAAAATAGAAATTGTTTCTCTTTTAACACCTCCCGAAGAAAATCAAACCATTAAAGAAACAAATGAAATTCAAGCATCGACAGAAGAATTTAATGCAGCCAATGCACTATTCAGTATGAGCAAAAATCCTATGTAAGTTTTAAACATTATTTTTATTTTATTTTTTTATTTTTTTATTCTTATTGTAATTTAATACTTTTGATAAATATTTATAGGGACATAATTTTCCTGTTTCAAGATGCTGATTTTGGAGTAGAACGTACTATGTTTGAATCGTTCTATTATGAACAATGGATATATTCTGATGTTATAGATATGTGGTGTATCTTACTTAATTGTGAAGAATTCAGAAGATATAACTCAAAACAAACAAAATTGTATTGCAATACGCAGGTTACGGTATGTTTTTTATGTTTTTTTAATAACAAAATAGTATTTAAAAATAAATATTTTCTATTAATTTTATTTATGATATCAGCCTCTATCTATGAGTGATGAAAATATAACAAGAGATGAAAGATTTGAAAGTTTTCAAGAAGCTCTGTTTTTAGCTGCATGCCTTGAAGATGAATCTGTAGCTAATTTAGTTAATGTGGATTTGGTAAGTTACTCATTTAAAAATGTGTTTATAGTAGCTATAATAGTATGGAATAACTGATTATGTATAAATATTAGTTTCAATGGCTTATTTTTTCGAATATCAACACAGGTCTTTTTCAATATTCTTCGGGATTCACATTACTACATAGTTTGTTTTGATCTAAAGAATCTGAAGTTTGAGATTATCGATAACAGAATAACAGATTTGGAAGTTTTTTATGAAGCTTCTAAAATTTCTGAAATTGATATGATAAAGAGAATTTATGGAACTCTGCCACTAGTTTTGGTAAGAATTCATGTTTACTATTTCTAAAACATTCAGTCATTTAATTTCATAAGTTGGACCTTCGAAACCCTATAGTTCTGGTAAGAATACGTGTTTACAATTTCTAAAACATTCTGTCATTTAATTTCATAACCTGGATTGCCCTGGGTTAGTGAATCTGTGGAGATTCTATAGGATTGGATTTGAGGTCTTTGGTTCATGGTTTTGTAAGATTGCATTTTGTAAGTCATAAATCTCATTTCCTTATTTCTACTGTGACATACCTTATTCATCTTCTGATTGATTTGTTTATGCTTATTTGATGTTGCTTACTTATAATATAATTAAAGATATATAGTTTGTTAATTTAAATTTATAGTAGCTAAAAATAAAAGTAATACAGTCAAATTAGTATAAATTGTTTTCTTGGTTATCTGTGTTTGCAACCCTCATTTCTGTGTTATTATAGACTCATGAGACCATAATAAGATAATTAGAAGCAATCATAAGGTCTCAAGAATTTGTCTGATCTAAAATTCAAAAATCAAGTCTTGTTAAGGATTGTTTGGATCAAGGGTGTTTAGTGTGATACAGTGGTTTTTAGTGGGTAATTGATATTGATATATGTTTCATTAGATTTAAATAAGATATCAAAACCATAAAAACCCAGGTTTATTAGAGAAAAAGTCAAAATCACTAAAATAACACCTCACAGTTAACTGTGTGGTGTTTTGAGTACTATAAACCCTCGCATAAGCTTATTACCAATAGCTTAAGCCTAAATTAGCTTTACTTAAGCTTATCATATCTTCTATAATCATCTAAGATCAAGCAAAGTTCATATAAGTCAAAGTAGGAGTATATCTAAAAAAAGTCAATAGCTTTCCCAGAACGTTAAATCATTTAATTTCAAATTTTCAATGAAGTAAAATTTAATATTCATTAACATTGCTGTTTTAATTTTTTTCAGACAAACTTTTTCTGTGAGTATTTGAAGAAGAAAGATCATCCAAAATTTCAAATCATGAAACTCTGTAAGCCTAGTATATTGAAAATGCCTTGGAGAACTAGAAGAAATGAACAAGATTGTGCAATTTTTGCAATGAGACATATGGAGACATTCAATGGACAAAAAGTTGAAGAATGAAACTCAGGATTCAAAAATGAAGGTGTAGAACAATAAGGCCAAATCAGGACATTGAGGAAGAAATATGCAGCTAAAATCCTTCTTTCCGATTATAATATACATAGAAAAAAAAATAATTTCTGAATCAATTGAATTTTTGAGATTTAGTCCAGAAGAAAAACAACGTCGTTTAAAAGCAAAAACTCAAAGGTTCATTGAGATGAGATTTATGACTTCTTGGAAAGGTAAAGGAAAAGAAATGAAAAAGCCCTGAGAAAGTTCATTTCCATTTTAATCTGAAATTGTGTAATTTTGCAGATAAAAATTAGTGAATTTTGATAATGTAAAAGAGTATGAGTTTTATTCAATGAATCTGTATCCTAAAGCTGTAATTTTATTTTGGTATGTAACTCAGATACATTCAATTATTAGTGTTTTTCAGAATCTCATTCAGCATCATATGATGATATGATGTATAAACATTTTATTTTAATGTTTATGGTGTAATCTGATATAAATTTGTTCACTTACTTTAAAGTACTCAGAAACTAGTAAATAACAATAAACTTTTTATGGTTTCAGATGATGGTTTCAGTTTGTAGATTACAAATGCTGAATACAAAATATCAAACAAACCAATACATGGTTTAATATGCTGGGTTTAGTTTGTGGATTAAACATACTGGTTTAAGTTTAGCCATTAGAGTTTATATTATAATCTTAAATAAGATAGCTGTAATCCATAAATTTTCAGCGGAGAGAGATTTATGAAGTTTGATTATTCTTTATTTTCTTTCAGCAGAAAGAATTTGTAATTTTTTTCAGCATACTCATTATTTTTAAAATAAAATTTCTTAGTATTATTGTTATTATTATTATATTAACTGTCATCATATCATAAATAAACATACCAAAGTTCACTTAAATTACCAAAGTCTTAGATTAATACACTTCATAATTACGACCTAATTATCCAAAGTATTAGATTCCTAATTTACCAAAGTCTTTGATTCCTAAACATCCACAGTTCATAATTAAAACACATAAAAGTTCAGTTTCAGAGAGTTGCAAAATGAAACAAACTTTTTCCATATCATGATTAACAGACATGGAATTCTGCGACTTTAACTTCTTCTCCTTCAGCAACTTCAACAATTGTGTTAACAAGCTTTAAACGCATCATCTTTCCTTCCTTGAAACTGCAAAAACCTGCAAATGCCCCCCAGTTGCCAGTAATTTTCACATGCTTAAACCTTGATGGTCTGCTTCTATCAGGAATTGTTTTTACTTTCATTGGAAACCTCTCATCCATAGTAACAAGTATTGCCTTTTGGTATGTGTCCATAGAGTGTGAGAAGGTGTAATCAACTGGTATTGTCTAACTTCCATATATACAGTTGGTTAGAGTCGTTAAATAACAAACTTAAAATATTTTATCTTAAACATACCACAATTTTTTTATAACTATTTTTATATACTTACCAATTGGTAAAAGACGCAAACAGATGCAGTTAGTTCAGCATAGAAAACATCAACTTCATTGTTGTGACTGGTATGTCCTTTCCATAAGCATGAATGTTTTGCTCTCTTTTCTGCGATTAACGATTAATAACAATACTTAACTTCTTATTGATGAATTTATTTGTATTCTTGCTATTATAATGGACAACATAAATATTAACATAATAGATATACCTTCGATGGCATATGGTGGTATGGGACGAGAAGGTAACCTCAACATTGTTGGTAGAATAGTTTCTTCATGAATGCTCGTTTCATTAGCTAAGAATATGGCAAGATTCAGTTTGTTGTTTTCCAAATTTGTAAAAACCATCATCTGTCTCCTAGCAATTTGCAAATCAGCAACAAGTTTGTCCCATCTTTTACCGAACAATCGGTTTGACCTTACAACACTTTCCGGATCAAGTTGTACCCTTTCATGTTTTACTTTGTAACTCTTTCCATTTGCATAAATTTTGAATGTGTTTTTCCATATGTCCTGCAAGAAATCTCCCGGTAGAATCTACAATATCAAGTATATATTGTTTTTTTAATGCCATTAAGCTTATATGTATATTTTAAACGATATATAACAAAAAAAATACCTGTCCATCAGTTGTGCGCCTAACCAAGCATCTACTCACCCTGTTTCCCACAGCACGTCTTTCATAACCTGGAACTTCGATACCCTGATCATTATATCCTGTTACATAAAATGTGCTGTCCGCCTCTTTCACAAAGTGCAAAGTACTAACAAGGGAAGGGACATTGTCCTCAACAAATTTAGCCCATTCATCACCATACAAATCAACCTTGCTTCCATCATCCCTTAATAAACATATGTACCCGTACCTGTTGTTGCCATGGATGAAAATGTATTTTTCTCCATTGTAGAAGTGTTCATAGAAAACATTTGGTAAAGTCTGCACACAATTGAATTATAATTTGTTATCGTATTATATTGCGATATTAGTTATATTCAAAAGTTAAAAATTTAACTAAAAAAATAAACGAAATATGAACATCCAAAATAAAAAAATATACGTGAGCTAATATGGATTGTCTACCTGGAAAGCTGCGTTACTTTCTAAATCAAATCTGAAAACGAATTGCTGAACCATTTGTTTGTTTTTTTTATGTACCTGTAATATAAAACCATTGAATGAAATATTCTGATACTGTTTACAAATTTGACAACATATAATTACTGATGTATACAATGTACCACTTTAAATAATTTGAAATTTTACAACAAACAACCACATTTCATCTCTTACTTCAACCTTCTACAATGAAGATCGCATACGTAACCGTAAAATATGCATATACCAAATGGCAAAGGTGTTATCTACGAGTAAAACTAACTAAAATAACTACATGATGTATTCTTGATAATCATAAACGTTAAATGCCATAGAAATCAGCATGTAGACCAATTATATAGTTTTTTATTTTTCGCCAACACATTGATCTTTTCAATCAATGAAACTCACAATCACATTCGTGCGAGTTTACCTAAGTTTGTTTTGGATTACGGTGCTGTATTTATGTGATTAAGTTTGAAAGGTCGAATCAAGAGGTCCTTTTAGTAGAAACTGGAAGCAACCTCTCTACCTTAGGTAGGGGTATGGTTGTCTACGTCTCAACCTCCCCCATATACCGTGGAAGACGGAATTGGGAGTTACTTTGTTGTTGATTCAAAACAATTATTTATGTAAAAAGAACATTCTACATACTGGAAACTAAACTAACAACCCATCTTTCAATATTCTATCCAAAACATTTTTTTTTTCACAAAATAAAACAAAAAACATTATTTTGATCAAATACCTAATGCAATATAAGTTTTATTAAAAGCCTTCTTATATACAATAAGAATCTAATCTAACAGATCATATCTGTTTCAAAACATGTATTACTCACTTATATAATCTTTAACAAATAGAATACAATGTTTGATCAATAGATTACAATTATTAAGTAATCTTATCATTAGCAAACATACTATATCATACAAATAATGTTATAATTAGCAAAGTATTCCATAAATATGAGATCAACAAGATATACATATTGCAAGTAGATTCGGATAATTTTTAGAAAAAAAAATTGGATATTCTAACCTTTTAATTTTTTGACGGTTCGTTGATATGACAACTGATAATCTGAGAGACAAGCTGGTTATAGAGCCAAGTGAAAAGTTATTGATGGTAATGATGGTCTGAGATTGTATATGCAAATTGTGCATGCAGTCAACAAAGTCAAACAAAAAAATGTTTCTTTTTTAGGCTAAGTAATATTTTTATTGTTAAATATTTATGTAATAATTAATTTCTTAAAAATGAATAGTGAATTAACTTTATTCGGGTCAAGCAAAAAATCGAACCGAACCAAATTAAAAAATTAACCGAACCGAACCAAACTAAAAAATCAAGCTGAATAAAAGAATTTGAATATGGTTAGGTTCGGTTTAACCAAACTAACTGAACCAAACTAACCAAACAAATTTATAACCGAACCTAGTTATGGAAAAGTTTATTTTGAAAAACATAAATAAAACTTGGAAGACATATTTTAAAAATGGAAGGAAACGACAACATGTAGTGTTCAAAGTGTCATTGTTGTTTTAACAAACGTGAAACAGATGAAATGGTCTTGTGTTGGACTTGGTGTGGTCGTAGAAATCAAACATGTATTTGAAGCGCATCATTTAATACTGTTATCTTAAAAGAATATTCACATTTTAAAAAATTTTGCGCTTTTTAAATATCGGCTTTCTAAAAATAATGTGCTTTGGAAAATTTTATTAACATTAAAAATATGGGCTTTTTTTAATAAAATTAATTTATTTTAAAATAAATAAAAAACATTTGAATAATATTGGATATTTTATTTATAATATTTACTTAAAATAACTTTATTTATTAATTTAACAATTGCTGAAAATTTTAAACATACTTTAAAATTTTTTAAAGATTATTTAATTTTAAAAAAGTTAATCATAATCAAAACATGCTTGTTTGAATTAAAGCACACTAACAAAAATGAAGCGTCCTTGAGAAGCTAAATATTACTACGTAGTACGGACAGAACCGGACCGGACCGACCGAACCGAGGACCGAATTAGCCAAAAAGCTTAGACCGAGGACCGGAACGAATGTGATCGGTCCGGTCCGGTCCGGACGGTTTTGTCGGTCGGTCCGGTCTATCCGGTGCGTTTGCTCAGCCATACTACGTACTATATATTAGAATATTCTTTTTTGCAATACAAATAATAACATATACTTAATTAATTAAAAAATGAATTTAATTTAAAAACACTATTGATTAAATTTAATTTATATTAAAAAATAATATTTTAAGAGATTGATATTTTGATAAAACTTAAAAAGTCAAAACAATCAACAAAAAATCCCAATTTCATTCCACCTTCTTCATAGTATCAAAAAAAAAAAAAAAAAAAAAAAAAAAGAAAAAACTTCAAAAATGTCAGACAACATCCCGATTGAACTGCAAATGGAAATAATCAAAAAAGTTTATGAGGTTAAGATATTGATTGGATTCAAATTAGTTTCCAAACAATGGAAGTCTTTTATTGAGAGCTCAGACTTTGTGATTGGTCATAGCAACCGCCATCCACAGCCGCTTAGTTGTTCTATCATAGGCTACAGAGAAGATACTTCTTTTTTTTTAATGAAAAGTACGTTTTTTTTCTAGATGATGGTAAGAATGAAACTCTTTTTAACGTTTCTGTATCTAATGTTATTTCTAAAAACATTGAACAAAAATTTTCTATATAAAAAATTATTGGTGCAACTCATGGTTTAGTGTGTTTGTATGGTTTCCACAAAGTCTATAAACAGTGGATGGTTATTTTTTCGAATCCTTCAATTCGAAAATCAATTGGTATTGTTGCTCCTTATACTGAAAGTAATATCTGTCCTACTTTAGCTTTTGGAATTCGCCCGGATACTTTAGATCCTACAGTACTGAAATTAACATATGCTAAGAATGCTATGTTTTGGGTTGTTGAAGTTTTTTCATTAAGTGCAGGTGTTTGGAACAATGTGAATCCAAATGCTAATTGTCCTCGAGAAACCATCAAATTTAATGACTCATCTTATGTTGTATTAGATAGATTTGTTTATTGGGTTGCATATGAATTGATTGTTGCTGATGATCGTGACTATAACAAAAACATGCTTATCTCATTTGATTTGATTACAAAAGAGTTCAAAGAGATACACTTACCAGATAGCTTAACAAATGAAATATTTGAACCTTTCCAATTGACCGTTTCTAAACTAAGGGAGTCTCTTGTTGTGTGTGGATGCATTATGATTGATGGAGCGCTACAATGTGGTCTATGGATAATGGAAGATGATTTTTCTTTCAGAAAGCTGTACACTATTGATGCAAACATTTATAGAATATTGGGGTTTACAAAAAGTGGTGAAGCTATATTTGAGCCTCGAGAAGACTATGGAAAATGTTCAACACTTCATGTTTACGACCCATGTTCACAACAAATCAAGAATCTTGGGATTATTGGAGTAGAGGGTTCATTCGTCATGGGCTTGTACAATGAATCGATTATGCTAAATGATCAGTAAGAATCATAAAAATATATTATGAAAAATAGGTATTGTTAAATATCTTTTATTTAATTTTTGGTTCTATTACTTGATGTAAGTTAAATGAATTACGATTTATGAAAACCAAAGCGCATATAAATTCATTTTCTTTGTATTTTCCCAAACAAATTGCAGAAACCCAGTCCATCTTGTCAAGCAACATTATTCTTTCACTTACTATGGATGTCGTAGAAAAATTAGATGAGCCAATATTCTTAGTTTCTTCTTGAAAACGAACTATTTCTTGTTCTTCAAGTTGTAATACATCTTCATAAGACCTCTCAATAATCAAATTGACTAAAAAAGAGGGTATATCCGGCATACGTTCAACAAATTGCTGCAAATGGTTTCTGTTAGAAGATGATATATATAAATTTTGAAATTAATGAACAAAAACGTATGGAGGTACCTGACTAAATGGAATAAAACAATTACTCATCTTTATTTAAAAAATATATAAAGAATTATGAATGTAATTTTATTTTGGTATGTAACTCATATACATTCAATTATTTGTGTTTTTCAGGATCTCATTCAGCATCATATGATGATATGATGTATAAACATTTTATTTTAATGTTTATGGTGTAATCTGATATAAATTTGTTCACTTACTTTAAAGTACTCAGAAAATAGTAAATAACAATAAAGTTTTTATGGTTTCAGATGATGGTTTCAGTTTGTAGATTACAAATGCTGAATACAAAATATCAAACAAACCAATACATGGTTTAATATGCTAGGTTTAGTTTGTGGATTACACATACTGGTTTAAGTTTACCCATTAGAGTTTATAGTATAATCTGAAATAAGATAGTTGTAATCCATAAATTTTCAGCGGAGAGAGATTTATGAAGTTTGATTATTTTTTATTTTCTTTCAACAGAAAGATTTTGTAATTTTTTTCAGCATACTCATTATTATTTTATAGTGGAGTATTTAAGATGCATTTTATTGTTTAATAGTGTTTCAGAGATTTGATGGATGTGATGTTCAGGGGAAGTGTGTACGCCGCTTGTTTACTTACTTGACCCCTACTTTTTTTTTTCTTTTTTCTTTTTTTTTTAAATTTAATTACTCATCTTTATTTAAAATAGGTTTAATACGATATTAATATATATATATATATATATATATATATATATATATTTGTTATGTCAAACAAATAACGGCCACGTGTAAAGAACACAAATGTCTCATAGTAAATATTAAATATCACAATACAATTTATAAATTAATATCGTAATACCTATCAGAATACGAAGTTACAAACCTTAAATAATAACTATCGTAATACCTACCATAAAAGAGATATTAATATCGGAATAACAATTTATATCGTAATAACAAATTATACAGTATAATAATAATTAAATCAGAACAACAATTTATATAATAATAACTATGTAGATATGCTTATGTAAAAAATAACAACTTAAATAAAAAAATCTGTAATTCAGAACAATAAAATTAAATAACATAAATTACTTTCAATTATTCAAACTTATCAATCAGTATCCTCCTCAGAATTAAAATTAAATACACCATCATCCTCCTGAGAGTTAGCTTTACTTGATTGTCCCTTAGTTTTCCTCCCTTTTCGATTCGCCTTCTTAATGCCTTTCTTAGGAGCCAGTTTTTTCCTATTTGGATTGTTGGGACAATTCCTGAAATCATGATCTGTTTTTTTTTTACAGATTCTGCAATTTCTCAAATTTCTTCCACCTTCTTTTGCAGATTTAATTCTGACATCATTATTAGAAGGTTTATACCTATGACCACTAATTCCACATTTGTTTTTCCCAATATCAGGAGGAAGAACTACAAGAACATCAGGTTTAGGAACTCCAATCATAGATGATATACTTTGCTGTTTACTTGCTGAAGTCTAAGGCACATTTGATGATTCTAAACCGGATTCATAAAGACTCAATTGATCAAGAAATTGACTTAGTTTATCTTCATCGTATTCACATTGATTGATTATAGCATTCACTTTTGAATAAATATTCGAAATAGAAGAACCAGAAGATCCACTTGATTTATAAGAAGAACCAATTGGAGGTAAAACAACAGCTTCTTTTCTCCAACGCCTTAACAGATATTGCTTTGGAATCTTCTTAACACCATTTGCTCTAAGGTATAAAAGGCATGACGACATAACAAACCACTTCTTTCAAAATGCAGACAACTGAATTTAACAGAATGAGTTTCTTCATCATAGTCAACCTAAAAAAAAGTAAATAAAAAATATATAAAATATTTTTAACAGAACGAGTTTCTTGATAATATTTATTGAATTAAAAAAATTGAAATCTAATACCTTAAACTCTCCAAACCACTCTTTATCAGTGTCTTTAACATAACCCAAATTTCTCGTAGAACTAGTACAAGAATCTACAGAAGCAACGATCTCAATCTGAATAACATAGAATGCCTCAAGAGTGTAAAAATCGGCAGCTTGTGCTTCAACTAATTGTCTGGTTTTCAATGATGGCTTACCAGTTATTGTATTATTATCAAGAACACGTTGAATATTTCTTTGCTGATCTAAAGCACTTTCATAACGAAAAAGAAAATGAACTAGAGTAGAACTCCAATTAGAATTATGACCAAAAAAATAGTTTTCACTTTCAGATCTTGACGTAGTTTTCATTAAACCACTCATTGGAATATCTCTAAAATAAGCAGGAATCCAGCTCTCTTTAATATTAAACATATCGTTTAACCATTTATGCTCATCTAAATGATATTCAGCCAATAAAGAATTCCATTTTTCAACAAATTCATCAGGTTCGTCGCTTTCCCTCCATACAATACGACATAGACGCTTTTTGAATCCTTCTTCTTCACATATTTCAGAACCAATCTACAAAAAAAAAGGAAAATAATTTATATGAAAAATAATTGTTTAATATTAAAAATAATTCTTACAATATATATGTATATATGTATAAAAAACAAAAGAATATATATATATATATATATATATATATATATATATATATATATATATATATATATATATATATATATATATACCTTTGTAGGAAGTTTATTCATTATATGCCACATGCAAAGACGATGTTTAGCAGTTTTAAAAATATTAGGTATTGCAATTAACATTGAAGGATCTTGATCTGTTAAAACAAGATACGGCTCCTTAGTATAATATTTAACAAAAGCTTGTAGTAGCCACTCATATGAAACAACATCTTCTTTCGAAAGCAAACCAGCACCGAATATTACACATTTTTTATGATTATCAACACCCGTAAAAGGAACAAACACCATATTCTACCTACAAAAAAAATATACATATATAAATATATATATTAAAAAAAAAACAACAACTTACATATTAGTTTTGAACGTAGCATCGAAAGACAGAACATCACCAAAAGCTTCATAATTCCTTTTACTTGTATCATCAGACCAAAACAAACAACTTAATTGACCCGCAGTATTAGTCTTAAACTCAAATGAAAAATTTTCATCTCTTTCCTTTAAAACACTAAACTTATCAATTATCATTTGGGCATCATATTTAACAATATAATTGTAAATATCACGACTCATATTTTTGAAATCAATCTTTGTTGCACCAACTTTCTCATATCCACCCAAAAGCTCAGCAATAAAATTGAACGACATACAAGGACCAATGTTCAAATTTGAAGCTTTAATAGGAAAATACTGATGCGCCAAACTCATAGACCTGTGAGACTTTTGCAAATGTCTATCTCCAGAAGTAAAAAAACCATGATTGTGCTCTTCCACAAAGTTTTTAACTTTATACTGTTCACCAGATTTAACAATATAAAGTCTAGCTTTGCAATTTGTCCTAAAATCAAATATTTTTCTCTTAACTGACTTAGCGTTACAATCTTGTTTTAAACTATCAAATTCTTCAACTTTAACTTTTTTAATCCCTTCTTTACTGCAAAGAAATTCCTTATTAAGAATAACACCTCCTGCTTTACTTTCATGCCCTCTACGAACAATAAAACCAGCTTCATTAGCATAATTTTTGTACACCCTGTAAGCATCTTCAACACTATTAAACAAACTACCTTCTGCTGGTACAACTGCTTTAACAACAACAGGTTTAATTAACTTTGTAGTTAAGCTAAAAAAATCTGGCGAATTTACTTCCTCATTGTCTTATAAATTATCATCAGGAGATAAATTTACAGCTTCAACAACATCATTACTTGCATAATTCTGCATCATAGAATAACCTAAAAAAAATAAAGTCAAAAAGTGACTTGATAATAAAATAATATTATACAACTAAGTAAAAAAAATATAACAGTTCATACAACTTATAACTATAATAATATCAAAATTGATCTAACAATTCCATATCACAGTACATCCAGTTAATACATACAGTGACTAAGTTGGACTTAAACTCATCCCTTTAGCAGACTTCAAAACCAAGTCTCTAGCCAAACCCTTCGTCAAGTGATCAGCTAAGTTTTGTTGAGATTTAACAAACTCTATAGATATCACCCCATTCATGATAAGCTCACGAATCATGCTATGCCTAACACCTAAGTGTCTAGACTTCCCATTGTACATCTGGCTATAAGCCTATGCCAATGTAGCAGCACTATCACAATGGATAGAAATAGGTGCTATAGGTTTAGGCCACAATGGAATCTCAAGAAGCAAGTTTTTCAACCATTCAGCTTCTTTGCCAGTAGCAGCTAAAACCACAAATTCAGATTCCATGGTTGAACTGGTAATGCAAGTTTGTTTCTTGGATGCCCAAGAAATTGCACCTCCACCAAGTAGGAATACCCAACCACTAGTAGACGAATTGTCTTCAGTGTTACTAATCCAACTTGCATCAGTGTATCCTTCTAATACTGAAGGATAACAAGTATATGAGAGACTATAATCCATAGTTCTCTTCAAATACTTAAAGACCCTCTGAATTGCTTGCCAATGATGAGCACTAGGATTACTAGTATACCTGCTCAGTTTACCCACAGCAAAAGCAATGTCAGGTCTTGTACAAGTCATGGCATACATCAAGCAGCCAATCACCCTAGAATACTCAAGTTGAGATACAGCTTTGCCAGTATTAGGCATTAGCTTTTCACTTGTATCCATAGGAGTACTCACTGGAGTACAATCAAAGTAATTAAATTTCCTTAACACCTTCTCAATGATGAGATTGAGAGATAGAAATTTTGTTACTTTCATGTTTAATCCTAATACCAAGGATAACATCAGCCTCTCCCATATCCTTTATGGAGAACTTTGATGACAAAAATTCTTTTGTAAGATCAACTTGATTTTGGTCAGTGCCAAAGATCAACATGTCATCAACATATAGACAAATGATGACTCCTTTACCAGATTCATCAAATTTGCTATATACACATTTGTCAGCTTGATTAAGTAAATAACCACTAGACAAAACCACTTCATCAAACTTTTGATTCCATTGCTTAGGTGCCTGTTTTAGTCCATAAAGAGACTTAATTAGTTTACACACCTTGTTTTCATTGCTAGGCATGATGAAGCCCTGAGGTTGGTTCATGTAAACCTCCTCATCTAAATCACCATTCAAGAAAGCTGTCTTCACATCCATCTGATGAATAATCAGATTGTGAATTGATGCCAAAGCAATTAGCAATCTTATGGTACTGATACGTACCACTGGAGCATAAGTATCAAAGTAGTCTATTCCTGACTTTTGTTTAAAGCCTTGAATAACTAATCTTGCCTTGAACTTTTCAACAGTTCCATCTACCTTCATTTTCTTTTTGAAAATCCATTTGCAACCTAGAGGTTTGCAACCAAATGGTAGATCAGTCAACACATAAGTGTTATTGCCCATAATGGAGTCCATCTCATCATTTATTGCTTTTTTCCAGAAAGCAACATCCTGGGACTTCATTGCTTCTTCAAATGTTTTGGGATCATCCTCCACAATAAAGCAATAGTAGTATTGGTCAGAGACCTCACTCCTTGTACCTTCAATTAAGTATAATTGAAACTCAAGTCCAAATGACTTTGGATTCCTCACCCTATTGCTCCTTCTGAGCTCAGGTTCTGGTTGTTGTTCCACAACCTCAGCAGGAACCTCATCAGATACTTCTGAAACACCATTGTCATTGGTTCCATTTGGAATCCTTTGACTTGGTCTAGGGATAGATGAGAATATGTTCTCATTAAAGAGTGCATCCCTTGATTCAATTATTGAGTTAATTGAAACAAACTCATTAGGTTCTATAACATAAAACCTATATGCCTTGGAATGCTCAGCATATCCAACAAAGATGCATTCAATGCCTCTTTCTCCCAAAGTTTTCTGCTTTGGATCAGGGAGTCTTACAACAGCCCTACAATCCTATATCCTAAGATAATTAAGGTTAGGTTTCTTCTTAGTCCAAAGTTCATAAGGAGTAACTTTGTTCCTTTTGTTGGGAACCCTATTTAATAAATAGCAAGCTGTTAACATAGCTTCACCCCAGAACCCTTGACTTAGTCCTGAATAGGACAACATGGAATTAACCATCTCCTTCAGCACCCTGTTTTTCCTTTCAGAAATACCATTTTGCTGAGGAGTATAAGGAGCAGTTGTTTCATGGATTATACCAACAGACTGAAAATACAGAGTATCCATGTACCCACCTCCCCTATCAGTCCTTAATCTTTTGATCAGGGAACTTTGTTACAATTCAACTTCAGTTTTAAATACTTTAAATTTATCTAATGCTTCATCTTTAGAATGTAATAAATAAACATGAAAAAACCTAGAAGCATCATCAATAAAAGTCACAAAGTATTCTTATTCCCTAAAGAGGGAGTAGCATGTAAATCACAAAGGCCACTGTGAATTAACTCCAAAACTTTAGTTTCACGTTTTACTCCTTGAAATGGTTTCTTAGTTATCTTGTTCAACATACAAGTTTTACACTTTTCAGTGTTCACATCAAAGGCTGGAATTAACCCATCCTTAGACATATCTTGCATTCTTTTAAAATGTACATGGCCAAGTCTTGCATGCCATAGGTTTGAATCATAAGGTTTAGATGTAGATATAAAAGCAGAATCAATCTTATCATGAACAATATTAAGTCTGAACATTTGATTACACAAATAACCAAAACCAATAAACACACCATTTTTAGACAAAACAAACTTATCAGATTCAATAACTTGTTTATAACCACAATTATTCAAAACACTACTAGAAACCAAATTCTTTCTAATATCAGGAACATGTAAAACATTAAATAAAGAAACAATCTTTCCAGAACTAAACTTCAAATCAACACATCCTTTTCCATGCACCAGGGCAGTTGACTCGTTTCCCATATGAAGAATAGAACCATCATTCATTGACTCATAGGGCTTGAACCAGCTTCTATCTTTACACACATGAATTGTTGCTCCAGAGTCAACCCACCACGCAACATCATCATCCTGCACAAAGTAAATGTCAGATATATATGTAACATAATAAATCTTAAAAGACTTATTAAACACATTCTGACCTTTCAGAGAATTGGTGTTACCATTCCCTCCACCTGTGCCTGATCCATTGGATTTGTTTCCAACTTTACCACCCTTGCAATCTTTCCTGAAGTGTCCAGGTTTCCCACACTTCCAACAAGTCACCTTAGGTTTCTTGTTAAGATCAGATTTGGTGTTATCTTGATGCTTACGCTTGCCCTTGTTGTCATTGTACTTGGTGGAGTTGTTATGCTCCACCATATTGACAACTGATGGACCAGTAGCAGTGCTACTCTTTGGCTTGTCAATGTCTTGAGCTTTGAGTGAATCCTCAATGCGCAAGTGACTGCCCAACTCAACAAGAGTTAACTCCTCCTTCTTATGCTTAAGCATATGCTTGAAATCCTTCCAAGAAGGAGGCAGTTTATCGATGATACAAGAGACTGAAATAGCCTCATCCATGTTCATCTTGTGTTGTGTGAATCGACCAAGTATACTAAGAAGTTCATTGTATTGTTCCATGACAAGTCTAGAATCAACCATTTTGTAATTGTTAAAATTACTTACAAGGAACTTCTTACTTGATGCATCCTCAGCCATATACTTGGCTTCCAAAGAATCCCATAGTTCTTGAGAAGTTTCAACATTCTGATAAATATCAAATAGAGAATCAGACATACCATTGAGAATTAAACCTCTGCAAATGTAGACATCATTCTCCCATTTGCTTCTTGCCCTCATCTGATCCATAGTAGCATCATCTCCAAAATCTTCTGGAATCTCAGTTGTTAGAACATAAACCACATTCATACTTGACAACAAGAAGTGCATCTTCTTTTGCCATCTTCTGAAATCAACACCTTCAAACTTTTCCAACTCGGAAAAGTTAGCAGCCATTTGTCTCATAGCAGCAGCCATTGATTATCACTAATAGTTTCTATTGATTGTTGGTTATTAAGTATTTACAAGTTCCCAGATCAGGGTTAAGATAATCAATAAAGGTACCGGATATTCACTTGAAATCGTGGTATCACTTTCCAATAGAACTATTCGACCCTATGCCTGGGTTACACGAATATCTCTATGGGATAAGACCAAGTGATGTTCTTGTTTTAGGCACAAACCAAGAACCAGATGCGTATTCAAGTGTTTAGGGTTTTGTGATTTTGTATGTACATGCAGATGTGTTATGACCTCTATTTATAATAGAGAATACTCAAAGCCTAGCCCATGGAATTATATATAATTAACGGCCCATTAATTATAATGCTTTCCACAATAGTAGGAATCAGTGGTTATCAACGATCAGCAGATTGAACTAATGCTAGCAGCAAATTCATACTAGCAGCAGAATCTACTAGCAGCAGAATCAAATCAGCAGCTATCAGCAGAATCATGCTATCAGCATAATCATTACATAACCACTATTGAGTCAGGGGATTCATTGACCAAATGGGTGTACACTCCGTACCTCCAAACCCATTACCAGGTGTGAATTAAACCCTCAAGTGTACTAAATTTTCCAACACGAGCTCGGGTTTATATGACGGAAAATACTAGATCCACCTACACTTTACAAAAATTTTCTCACACGCTGACATGGCAGAGTGTTGATTGGTTGGTTTTCTGTGGCCCACAGAAAACCAACCAATCAACACTCCGCCACGTCAGCGTGTGAGAAAAATTTTTTAAAGTGTAGGTGGGTGTAGCACACCTCTTATATGACGAGTCAAGCTCGAACTCAAAATATAAAGCTTGACCGAGCTCTAGTCTAGTTTTGAGCTTGAGTTTTAATATTTGACTCGAGCTCGAACTTCGTAGTACTCGGCTCATTTACACCCCTACACCCAAGAGTACAAAACAGAAATTCACTTAAAACCACAATTTATCCTAAACTAAACCTAAGATACTACACTAACTAGCACATACTGATTAATGATACCTGTAACATTGTACCAAGCAAAATAAAGGGTCATATTATACAAACCCTCACTGTATTTTCAGTAGTATTTATCACATGATATTCCCCACAAGCATTCCTTTTACTCCGTATTAATCTTTGTAGCTGACACTTGCAGACAAAAAATCTTGACTACATTTCTTGCAGACGAGTTGCATCCAAAAAGCATGAACCAAGCCACTAAGCATTTTAGGTGGCCCACTTGAATATTTGAGAACAAAGAAAGAACAACAAAGGACGAAAAAAGCACAATAAGTGATATATTGACTGTTGCCAAAAGTTTATTATCAACATGATTATCAAATACTAAATTTAGAGATGCAATTTACATATATTTTTAGACTTTGAAAGGTTTTGATAGATGACTAATTAGATACATTATCAACATCTCTAAACAAGTTTTTGCATCTCTAAATTTTTAAACTAACTTTACTAGTTTTTAACTACTCCTTATTAGCTCAAAACGTTTAGCTCGTTACACATAGCTTAGAGCACTCGGTGTAGGCTTGTCGTCCAGCCTCGCCGTCCTAAGTGGAGGGGCCAACGGCGAGCCGTTCCTCGCTGCCACACCAGGAGACCCTCGCCGTTCTTCTCCGTTGGGTTGATGTTCGTCGGCACGGCGAGAAGGAAAAGGGGATATGTTGCAGCTTTTTTCTGGGTTTTGTTTGTGTTTGTGTGTTTTTGGTGAAAAATAAAGTGTGTGTGTAAAATGTGTGTGCAGGAAACAAAGAAGAAGATGATAACGTTTTTTGCCTTTTTTTTTTAAATGGGCTTGAATTTGGGTACAAGTAGTGATGGAAGTGCGCTGGTCAATGTTGGATCAATTTGGGCTGAAATTTGGGTGCAAGAAGTGATAACGTTTTTATCAGTTAAGTTGGTTATTTATTTATTTATTTATTTATTTATTTATTTATTTATTTTTAACCTTTTATATAAAAAATGTTATTTATACTATTATTTGAATAAAATGATTTTATGTTATTTTGATAATTTGAATAAAAAATAAAGTTGTAAGTGGTGGGACCCAAATGAAGAAGCTGAGGTTTGTTGTTTGGTGATGAGGAGTTAGTTGTAAAGAGGTATTGGGTGATGTGGCACGCATGAAGCCCGAATAAGGAGCTTGAGTTTGTCAACTACACCTAGTGCTCTTAATATGTTTGGACTAATATGCGCCCTTTTAAATCACATTTATGGTACCCTCTTAAGATTAATAAATTAATGACATCATGCATGTTCTACAAGTTTTTGATTAAAGTTGAAGAGAAACTTCAAAAGCTAAAGTTGTTTAGTAGACCAAGTAAGCTAACAGTATAAAAATGTAAAGGTCATGTGGCAGACCGACAACCCCTGAAACCCAAGTCGTACTAAAAGATCACCAATCATTATTCGTTTTGAAAATATAAAATAGCTGAAAGCAGGACCTCGCGAAACAATGACATATTGATGCATGTCTTTTTCTTTCTAAATGTAATACAGCTAAGAGCACAAGGTGCGGATGAAAAATTGCCCCTCGCCGTCCGATGTGGCACTTCCAACGGCGAGCCGTTGCTCGCCGCCACACCGGAGAGGGCTCGCCGTTCTTCGCCGATGGTGAGCTCGTCGTGGCCACGGCGAAGGAAATAATCTGACAAATGTGCAGCTTTTCACTTGTAACGTTGTGTAACGTTTAGAAATAAAACGTTCGTCCCCCTTTTTTTTTTAACCCCAAAAACCATATACACTATCCCTATATATATTTACATATTCACACATATTTCATTCCCAAAAAATCAAAACATTTCATTCTAAAAAACCTAACTCATTTCATTCCAAAGCAAAAACAATGAGTGAATCATCTTATTCGGAAGTTAGTGACTTTGAAGAGCTACATGAGCTAGAGCTGATTATACAAGAGTTTGAAAACGAGCAAGAGTTGCAAAATCAAGAAGCCGGTCCTTCAAATCGCCGTACATACATTCGGCGTGAACGTGATGTTGCTGAAGCACGTCTACTGGCCGACTATTTTGGTGATGTGCCAAAGTATACTGAAGATAATTTTCGACGTCGTTACCGTATGAGCCGTAAACTATTCTTAGAAATAGTCGAAGGTATTGAAACATATATTGACACTCATGATCCTCTACCTGCTCATTTTGATTTCTTTAGACAACGACCCAATGCTGCGGGTGTAATGAGTTTTAGTGTGATTATGAAATGCACATGTGCCCTACGCCAATTGGCGTACGGGGTAGCACCTGATTCGTTAGATGAGTATTTACAAATAGGTGAACATTGTGCACGTGATTGTCTTGATTTTTTTACTATGTGCATAATCCATTTGTTTGGGAAGGAGTTTTTAAGAAAACCAACTGAGGACGACGTTCGTAACTTATACGACGCACATAGCCAGGTTCATAAGATTCCGGGAATGTTGGGAAGCATCGATTGTATGCACTGGGAATGGAAGAATTGCCCAAAAGAATGGCAAGGGCAATTTCACAGAGGTGATAAAAAAATATCCAACTATAATGCTTGAAGCTGTTGCGTCTTATGATTTGTGGATTTGGCATGCGTTTTTTGGTGTGGCAGGTGCGAATAACGATCTGACCGTTTTATATAATTCACCTTTATTCGACGACCTGATTGACGATATTGGCCCTCAAGTTCCGTTTGAAGTACACGGACGTACATTTAAAAATGGCTATTATCTAGCAGATGGAATTTACCCGCAGTGGGCATCGTTTGTCAAGTCCTTTACTGTTGCAAACAACCCAAAACACGCTGCATGGAAAGCGAAACAAGAAAGTGCGCGAAAAGATATCGAGAGAGCTTTTGGTGTCCTACAAGGACGTTGGCATATTATTGCCCAACCGGCGCGTGCATATGCTGTGGGCAAGTTACGGAGAATCATGTACTCGTGCATCATAATGCATAACATGATTTTGAAACATCAACATTTTCATATAGCCGACGCTGCCGAAATGTATATTCCGCCGACACCAAACATACAACAGTCATGGGTCGAACGTTGCGCAACGCAAAGAAGAAAAACCAAAGAACTACATGATAAACGCACACACTCAAGGTTTCAACTATGTCTCATCGAGCATGTTTGGCAACAACAACAATGGGAAGAATTTCAACGAAATAATAATAATTAGGTTCGGTTTTTAGTGTCGTATGTGTTGTATTTTTTTTCCCGTATCGTATTTTTTTCCGTATTGTAACTTTTTAATGTGATGAAATAAAATTAGTATGTTTTTTTTATTTTTTAGTATTTGTGAAATAATTTAATTTATTTAAAGAAATGAATAAAAAAATAAGTGTGTAAGAGGTGGGGCCCGAATGGGGAAGTGGAGGTTTGTTGTTTGGTGAGGGGGTTTGTTGTTGTTAGTTGAAGTTGAGGTGTTTTGGTGATGTGGCATTGTGGGGCCCGAATGGGGAGCCAAACCCTTGTTGTTGTACCTTGTGCTCTAAGGATTGCGCCTTACCATAAACTTTTTACAATCCATAAACTAACAAACTTAAGTTGACTGCCACGTAAGTGTATTATATTTAATTATTTTGCACCTTATTTATAGGAGTTAAAAAATAAAAGCTATTTAGTGTGAAGTGAGTGAGAATGTTTTCTTTATTTAATTAAATATAGTTATGAGTTTGAGCTCACATGACTAGTTTAATATGCGTATAGGCGGAGACTAAGGACATTTCAATGTTCGGTTACATCTCAGTTTATGTATGACAACTTGTCATTATACGTATGCTACGTATCCACATTGCTGATGGCCTAAAAACAATACAACATCATGCATAAGATTTATCATCATCATTATCATCATCATCATCATTATTATTAACTTATGTTTCCTATATGTACATTATCTGTATTCGTGAGTTAAATAACAATTAAACCTCTAGCCTTGAGTCCTTGCATTAAGGTTTGTTGGATATATCAAATCAATTATTAGTTAACATGTATTATATGTACACACATGTTATCTAATAGAATTCTTGATTGTGTATAAAAACTAAAAAGTAAGTCAAACAACAAACTTATTTCCTACTAGAAGTTTTGTCTGTGGATGTTACCGAAAAGCATTAGTTTGTAAGTTATATTCTTAAAGCTGTTCAACTTTATTAAATAACACTCAAATCATCAAATGTTACCGAAAAGCATTAGTTTTTTTTTTTTTTTTGGGTAAAAGGTCAAAAGACCCGGTAAAAAAGAGAGTTGCAAAGATTCGAAATCGGGATGGAAGGCATAAATAAACAACACCTCAACCATTGGAGCATTCCAATGGTTGTAAAAAAAAAAAAAAAAAAAGTTTGAGAGATAAACGTAGGTAAATGTTAGCTAGCTGCACCAAATGTGTAGCCAATTCGCTGCACTAACATGTCATTATGTGACTCTCTGTGAAGGAAATTGTTGAACTTGTTATTCCATAACCACATTATATTAATTCATTATGGTGATTACTAATTTAAGAAAATAATAATATTCCATATTTTAAAGGGTGATTTCTAATTGCATATTTGCATGATATCTTTAATTCCCTTTCTAGTTATTATAAACGTCAGTAAGCAACATGCATGTTGTGTCAAGATAGTAATCATCTAATTAAATATTAAACTATCAAGATGCATGTGGAGAAAAATTGGTGACCTCCAGCTAGCAGCCGGTTCAAAACTATCGTTAAACCGGTCAAAGAATAAAAAAAAAATGCATCAGTGGTTTGACAACTTCAGTGCCTATATATATAGAACACTTTGAAATACACTCATAATTATCTCACATATTCCTTCTTTCTTCTATGGACTTATTTTCACAACTTCAGTTTGTTGAATCTTTAAATAGAGGCAAATCTTCAGGTTTTGGTTCTTGTTCTGGTTCTGTAATTGTTTTGAATAATGATATGTTGAGCAAGAATATCTCTTTAGAACACCCTTCAGTTGCATTTTCCGGGGACGAGAGATACATGGCGCGACTTTGGGTTTCAGGAAAAGCTGATGAGCTTTCACAATATGATGATCCGTCTCAATCCACAACCACTAGTTGTACGTTTTCTTACTAATTTTATTTTCTAGTTATGTAAATTTGGCATCACTATAATATATGTAATTCTGATATATGGTTCACGTACCATTTGTCTTAAACATAGGTTTTACGCTGACGGATGGTGTAAATGACAAGATTAAAGCTGTACGATGTTAGTATTCCGCGAGCAACAAGTTCTTGTCCAGTTTTGGTCACCTCGTGTAGTTGGGATGCACCGGTTGCTTACAACTATAGATCAACCTTTTGGCCTTGGGTTAGTTAATGAAGGACTTTATTCCTATAGGAGGGACTCTGAACGCAATGCTTATGTTGTTGATATGGATCACGAAGAAGAAGAAGAAGACCTTGGTCCTCCTGCTCGAGTATTCAAACAAGGATTGGCAGAGTGGACTTCAGATGTAACTAATTACTTGCCAAAATATTTTCCACAACTAGAGTGTGCGACTCATTGCAATCTCTATGGATATTTGGCTTTACCAGTTTTTGATACAGCTACAAGGTCATGTATTGGTGTTCTTGAACTGTTGACCAATTCAAAATATCCAAGTTTTGCTTACGAGGTTCAACAATTTGAGAAGGTTTTGAAGGTAAACATGTTGGGCGTTGTATTATTCTAGTTTATAATATCTTTCCTAGCTACTAATTTCCAAAATGTTTTCAACTTGTAGACCCAAGATCTGACATGCCTAAAAATATCAGATGGTCTGGCCTCAAATGTAATAGATGTCTTTTACTCCTAACTTTTTGGATCTATTTTTTATAAATCTTGTTTTGCTTGAAATTCTTATGTGGGGGATGTCTTTTATATACAGGTTCCCTTTGAACCTAGAAAGAATGAGTTGGATGATATATTCGGTATCATGAAAGTTTTGTGTGATACTCAAAATATACCTCTAGCTCAAACATGGGCTATGTCCCCACTCAATACTTTTTGTTCCCATGAACAAATTTTAAGGAAAAGATGCGACAGTTTTGATACTAAATGCCTTGGAAAAGTTTGCATGTCAACAAATGCTTTACCATATTATGTTAAAGACTTGGGCTTGTGGCCTTTTCGGGAAGCATGTAGGGAACGGCACTTGGACAAGTCTCATAGCCCTGTTGGTCGAGCGTTGTCATCCGGTGGGTCATGTTTTTGCGAAGATGTGACCAAACTCAGTGAAGAATACTACCCTTTGGTCCACTATGCACGCATGAATGGGTTAACTAGCTGCTTTTTAATCTCCTTTCATAGTGTCGAAACTAATGATGATTATGTTTTAGAGTTTTTTCTTTCATCCCACATGAAAAACACCAAACACTTATTGAACTTGGTCCGAACGTTGAAGCAAAACTTTGAAGTTGCTTCTGGATTTGAACTAGGTGACAGGTCATCCATAGAAGTTCTTGGACCATCTATTGATCAAGGAGTAAACCAAGAACCTGATATTTTCGAAACATCGTCGTACTTGATGGACACCTTTAGTGATGTACCATATATTGCTGGAACCAACTTTGTTGATTTCCCAGACGAATGTTCCTCCACCAACGCAAGAACCGCATTTACAAGCAGCTCTCTAAAGCAAGGTAGAAAGCGTAAAAGAGGCTCAGACACAATGGTGAACGTGAAGGCGACTTATGGAAAAGATATTAAAAGGTTCTGGTTTCCTATTTCATTGGGACTATCGACGCTGAAATATGAAGTGGCAAAAAGTTTCAGTTTGATAGGTCAAATGATTGGTCTGAAATATTGGGACGAAGACAATGATTTGATTCTAATTTGTGTCGATGACGACTTGGAGGATGCTATGGTTGCTTCGGGAAGTAGAAACAGTATGAACTTAATCTGCAAACTTGCAATTCCGTAGCTGTTTTCGCACAATAAGTTAGGGGTTCTATCCCACCTTACGCGCTAAGGATGTGATCTTGGTTGAAATTAACAACTCATTATGTATTAATTCTTTCACCTTGTATAGATCGATTTTCTTAAAATAATTAAGTTGTTTGTTACCATCTCTTTCTGTTTTTATTCTGGATATCATTTGAGGACCAAATTTTTTTTACATACCAAGAGACTAATCCTCACCCTCCATCTTCCCTCCATCTTTATTTGATCTAATGGATGAGATTAATCACAACAATTTAAAAAACCCACTTTCATCATTTATTTTCAAATATTAATATCTTTCAAACCGTTAATCGTTAAGCGAAAAAAAATATACCGTTACGACGAGCATTTAATTATCTTTCTATAGATAGGCTAATTGATATATTTTTGACAAAATATTTTTTTTTGTTTTTTTCACATTTTTTTTTCGTGGCCAAAAAAATCATATATGATATTACATATAATATCATATATGATATTACATATAATATCATATATGATATTGCATATCATATATGATATTGCATATCATATATGATATGCAATATCATATATGATTTTTTTTTCCGGCCACGAAAAAAAAAAACGTGAAAAAAACGATTTTTTTTTTTTTCGAAAGTATATCAAAGTGCCCGTCTATAGAAAGATAATTAAATGCCCGTCGCGATGGTGTAATTATTTTCGCTTAACGATTAACGGTTTAAGAGATATTTAAATTATAAAAAATTGGTGAAATAATAAAATGCTTTTAATCTCAACCATTGATTTCCTTTTTAGATGGATGGTGAGGATGAGTCCCTTAGTATGTGAGGAATGTTTGGTTTGTAGAATAACTCGACTCAATAACTTATTGAACAATATAACAATTCTGAAGGATTTAGTACGTGGCCCGGAATCCCAGTTTTAGTAAAAACTTATTTTTTATATTGGGCTGTGCTTTGGGTTCTTTGGACTGGCCTGTTTGTTGTTTGAATATTTTACTATAAAAGTATTTCGACCCTTGGTTATAAGACTATCTTTATTCACAACCTCATCCAACCCAATCTTTCATTAAAATATTATTTTCTCACTCATCCATATATACAATCTATAAATACAATCAATCTCAACTTTTTTACCATTTATCAACAACTCAATCTTAAATATATACTCATATTTAATAGAGCGCTACTTTCACTTTTAAAAGCATTTTATTAACTCGTACGAGTATTAAAAATAAGAAAAGAACATGATAGTGGGATACAGTGACTTTCTCGAGAATCTACAATATAGTGTATGCACCTTATAAAAACAACTTTATTGACTTTTGTTATTCTTTTTCATCTTCTTTGTGTCATCTTCTTCAACTGCAGCGTTAATGTCCGGCCAGATCTGCAATAGTTTTACTGTTTCATTCCTTCCAAAATTTAAATTGTTGGCAGAGTGACACGTGGCAAGGTCGGCTCAAAAGTTTGGAAGTCACATACCGACCAGATCGTGCCTTTCTCTCTCTTTGTTTGGTATTCTTTTAATATAATATTAAGTATTTTTTGTCGTGTATACTCCGATCGGTCGGATCAGTTTGCCGATAAAGATAGTCTAATATTAGTTAATCCGTCTTTGGGAAGTCCGGGATATATTATTACGCAAAGAACACGTGTATCCAAAGAAACACAAATTACAGAACACGTGGATCCATATCCAGATCCAGAAGCTATCACCATCGTTCTTATCAGAAACAAAAAAACACACACTCTCTAACTACATTGTTTAATCATTATCCGACGAAAAGCATATCAATTTCAGACACTTCATAATTATAAAAGAATACTGCTCTTTAAGTAGGTTTTATTATAACTTTTGAAGTCGTTCCGCAAATCTGATTACGAATAGGTATACTCTTTTTCTTTTAAAGTGTTTTTTTATTTATATGTTTATTTATTTAGGGATAGAGTGAGGCTGCTGAATTTCGGTTTAACTTTTGGTAGATTTGCTCCTATTGGCAAAAAGATTGATTACCAGGTTGTGTTTCTTAAATAATTTAACCTTAAACAATGGTAAGCTGATTCCATTTCTTTATATGCAGATAACAGTCCAGAGGGTTGATGACAACCAGACGGCGTCAAACGAGACAGAGGGTTTTGATTATTCTGAGGCACGATATGAAGGTAAACACAGTGTCTCACCTATTCAAATATGGTATTTTCTTGACGACCGTATAGTTGCTGGAACTAATAAATGTCAAGTCTTCATTTGAAATTAAAAACATCTCAGAGGCTGGCGAATGTATAGTGGATATATATTTTGACAGAATTCCTTATGGGTTGATATGGGTTGGGGTCGAAGATTGGTAAGTCTTTTGTATAAATAAGTTGGACTGACTTCACCCGGAAAGGTGAAACTGATGTTTATAGAGTATTCGTGAACGAGGTAGTAGAATTGGGAGAATATTGGTATGATAGTTTAAAGAAAATGAAAGTATGTGTTTGTGTCTCCGTTTTCTTACCTAATACGACTACGCTTCTTATGATATTATTTTTGTTTGTGCAGGTTGTCGATGAAGAACCAAACAAGTAATCTTTTACTGTTCCCTTAGGGGGTGTTTGGATTGGCTTATTTTTTCAGATTATCTTCGGCCTATTTGTTGAGCTTAGGGGTGGTGGCTTATGTTTATTCCGTTGTGCTATACTGCTATGTTAGATCGTGCCCAAGGATGGGAGGCATGTGAAACTTGGGAGTTCTTTGAGGTATGAATCCATGAATTGTAATCTATACTAACATGAGTTTTAGTTTCTTTTATATCGTAACACATATACTAACAAGTTTTTGTTTTGAACACTCTTAACCATGGGATATCGACAGAGCCTTTGGACACTGTGGAGAAGATGACAAAAGGCCATTACAAGAAGTGTCTATGGAAGTGAAACCGAGGATTTGGACTCGGAAAGCACCTTCTATCATCACCATCTACCTGAATCCAACTTCTATGAGATCCCAGAGATAGTCCAGGTATGAATAAAGTTCTATACATGTGTCATGCTCATATTTTTTAAAGTGACATACTCAGATGACAGTGTAGTTGATTATATATGAAAGGTGAAAATGTATACGTTCATGTATGTGCTTTACCAAACCATTGTTTATGTCTCGATTGCAGGTTGATGGTAAAGAAAAGAAGGTATTATGGGACCATGGGGGTGTCATCTGTAAGAGGGTGGATAGTGAACTCTGTTTATACAACAATACACGCCACCGTGACTGCTTTGTATAAACAGATTTCATATTGGACATTGGGCGGCTATGGGAGCGTAAGGATTTCATTACACCCCAATTAAAAAACGACATGTGTATCATGTACGTCATCGCTTCTTATGTGGAGAAACAACACCTGATTATACATACCACCAGAGAGAATATTTTGTTAAAACAATTGACTTTCTTTATATCTTTGGGTTTGTTTATGTTTGATTTCTTTTCTCAGCCATATCCGAAGGGAGTGATATTAGGTTGCTGAAAAGATTAAATTTGGAAATGCAAATGGAAGTGGAATCGAAATTCGGGTGAAAAGTTGGATGCTTATGTTAGCGGTTTTTTGACAACGTCGACACTTGAAGGCATTGTAGGCTATTTTCCATCAGGTAATCACTCACTGATTGCATTTGTCATCAGAAATATGTGGTGTCACTATTTTTGATCTTACAAAACAGCTTCTTCGAGTTACTAAAACTATCCGGTCTCTGCTTATCGTCTTAGAACGATGGAATAATGTCATGCTTATTAATTGTTTATCTACTAACACGATTATGGTAATTTTTGCAGGGCATTCAACGCATCAGCATTGACCAAATTTTGGCACTGACCATGTTGTTGTAATGCGAAGCCACGGCATCCTATTTATCAGCAATTGCGAAGGCGTTCTTTTATTTTGCTCATGTTTCAAAGATTCTAAAGGCTGTTTGAACATTTTTATAAACTATTTTATACACTTACTATGTGCTACATGCATCTGAAAGCTTGCGTTCCACAGGGAAAAGAGATTGGAATGACACATCTTAAATATTATTAAGCTATTTTCTAATACAGGTCCATCAACGTTTCAGGTAAAAATTACTTCTATTTTATAATTCCAAAAGGATTACCTTCATCATCTCCATTAATCTAAGAGCAACCCATCGGCTCATAAATATCACAAGATCATACCTTTACGGGATGCTGCTAATATTGACGTTTGAGTCTTAACATTTTTAACATAATGAATGCTATGGTAACTTTCCATTGTGATTGTCACAGTTTTGTGTTGAATTGCAATTAAAGTTCTATTTGTTAGTATTTTAATACCATGTTATCTTATGTATTAACTGCCAGGTTTTTATTAATTAATTTTGGTGTTTTTCGTATTCTGTAGGTTATAATGTTATGCGGATGAGGATGTGACTAGGAAAAGGAATGTGGATTCAGAATATGGGTACTTCTCATGGGAAATCATCACAGTGTGGCATGTTCAGGTATCATCACAATTCAGACGGATTTGATACGCTACGCAAATTTTCTTTTACATAAAAGCTTCTGTATTTTGTTAATGTAGAACCCATTTTTCCAGCTCAAGTGCGAATGGTTTAGTCTTATGTTCAGCTTACAGTGCATTCTTACCAAAAGATGAAACGCTGTTGACGTCGTTTCCCCAAGAAGCATGTACTGATCCACAAGACAACACGGTTACCCAAGCCAGCAAGAAGGTGAAGTATGACTAGCGTGCTACAACAAGTCTGAAAACATGGTCTGTAACAAAACCTTAATTAGCAGTCGCATAGTGTACAGTAAATGAATGTCGGATATTGCAGCATGTATATAGGATAGATGTCGCCTCAGCATAGCAGCCTCTAAAAAGTATAAAGCCGGTAGAAGAAACCCTTGCAATGTTTACTGTAAACAGCATCTTGCCAATACATCTATCCAATTTTGCCTCTTTCACCACACTTGGAGACTTACAAAACATATAAACAGGTGTATCACACAGGTATAGAGGCCCCCGCCGCGTTCCTTCTCCTTGTTGAATATCACTGCATGTAGTGTCGTACATTAATCATTTAAAAAAAAATCATTATATATTAATTTTGCATCATAAAAACATGTCAAGCTATCAAGCTAACAGAATTCGAGTTTAGCCTAATTTTTTGAGACTATGTGTAATAGGGACATCATGACCGAGTCCTCCTCACCATGACTGCGGTCACCCCTACTACACTTCTAATGGAACACGCGTCTAACATAGATACTTAATTTACAAGGACTTAGTCATACAAACGACCGAGTCGTGTGAGGTTGTTGTGTGTGGGGGTGTCTTTATTAAATAATTTTTGTGGGGTATAATTGTGTTTAAGTGAGGTGTATTTTTTGTGTTGACCGAGGTTGTCTAATTACACTAAGTTAGTCGTTAAGTTGGTTGTAGAAAGATTAAGCTAAGTTGACGCTAATATGGAAGTGATGACTGTGATCTTAGGACTTCCTCATTAAGCTTAGTCAGAGTAAAGCCTATTTTTTCGAGTTTGGCTCGATTAGACAAGTATACAACGATTTCTGTACATTGTTTAAGAATCAAAGTTGTGACTTGTGAGTGCATGTTGGCCAGAGAGGACTAGACTAGTAAGCAACGATATCTATACATTGTTAAGAATCAAAGTTGTGAGTGCATGTGGGCCAAAGATGTTTTAGTGGACAAACTAATAATTATTATACTCTGCAAAACGTGTTGGCTGTGACTTATAAGCAGCTACCTTTAAGAAAACACATACGGATGTCGACCCGTGAAGTGAGTTAGCGTAAAGATAAACAAGATTAGTAATTGAGTTCTCTCAAAAGTGAGCTTAAGCATGAATTAATTGTGTGTGAACTTGAAAATAAAACTACGTTAATGGTATGTCTGGCAATTTGGCAAAAGTAATTGTAGCTAGAACCGTAAATATAGCTAGCTGTAAACGGAAATTGAGCGGAAAATTATAAATACATGTTTCTATAAGATACATAAAGTAACATTTGACTTTAGACTAGTTTATATGATGACTAAAATCATCACTATCATCATACATTTTATGGTCTCTACCATTAAAAATGCTAACTTTATACGAACATACCTAACAAAATAATTTACACACACTCACAAAAAAAAATAATAATAATAAATAAATAAATAAATAAATAAGGTGAAAGGTGGGCATCACTATTGCAATTTTTGAAGGTGATGGCGGGCTTTTTTATAATTAAAGGTGGTGCGAGAGAGGAGTGATAATGATGATGGATCACGTTATAAAAAACAACCTTAAGTGATTATGGAAGATCATTTTTGTAAAAACCAAACAAATGTTATGTTTTAAGTGCCTTTTTAAAAAAAATAAAAATAAATTAAAACATAATCTTCTCATAATGTTGTGTGTCAATCCTACCTCGCTTTTGGAACTAGAGAATCCGTTGGTGTTTGGTATTCAAACAGGTCAATTTTCATTTTTATATTGTTCTATTTTTGGTTTGATACCGGTATTCAGTTAGGTTTAATGATTTTAACATTAGATAGATTACTAAATAACTATGACATGATTGGATTGATTGGTAAATTGTTATGTTTCTTTTAGTTGACGAGTGCTTAAGAAGACAAGATTGGTTAATGGTCGATCACGAGTTTTTTGAAATATTCACCTATCATTTATTTTGCATAATTAATCAACGCATTTTTTCAATTTATCTTATTTAGTCTAGTTAGTTGACTTCAACAAACGTACAAACACTAACATGAAATTGACACATGATGTTAATTTATGTGTGTATTATGTCACGACGAACCTAATGACGTGAAGAACGATGATGGGTGAAGTGACCAATCGGGTGATACTATAAGGACATTAGAAAAATAGAAAGTTGCGCCACCGATGGAGTTATATAAAGTTATACACAACTATATATATATATATATATATATATATATATATATATATATATATATATATATATATATATATATATATATATATATATATATATATATATAGTGTGAGGTTATTTTCAGAACCAAATGAATTGCGAGAACTGCGAGAACCACACTTTTACTCCTAATAAAGCTTGATGTACATTATATCAATGCATGATGGCATTTTTGAAAATATGTTCAACTTAATTTAGAAAAAATAAATAAATGAAGGGTAATTATGGTATTTTTATTTTCCATAAAAATAGCATTCCATAAGATTAGAATCAGTTGGAAACACGGCGACCCTTCATACT
This sequence comes from Artemisia argyi, assembly GCA_030686995.1. Taxonomy (NCBI): domain Eukaryota; kingdom Viridiplantae; phylum Streptophyta; class Magnoliopsida; order Asterales; family Asteraceae; genus Artemisia; species Artemisia argyi. The sequence continues at coordinate 36,541,019 of CM060681.1, forward strand.
TTGTATTATGATTTCCACTTTAAAGATTCAAGATATCTGTGATAGGTCTCTGGTAGATTTCGTCTGAGATATGTGGTCATGGCTTTATTTCCCTCTTTTTGTTGGTGATTCGAGAGCTTTTGTTGGATCTCTGGTCATGGCTTTATTTTATTGTAATCGGTAAATAAAACATGTTTCAAACATTATTAATGAAAGCAATACATATCGAAACCACCTACTTATATTATTGTTTATTTGAACTCGTTGGTTGTAGATCTTATGTTGGATGTTGTTAAATAGATTTGGGCTTCTTGTATTAACTGGTAAGAGGTACGTGATAATCATAATACTAATGAGCAATGATATTATTGTTTAAACTATTTTCTCTAAATTTGTTGATGGCTTTTCAAATTGAATCTTGTTCTTAATTTGAAAAAATTAACATATTTGTAACTGAGTCTAGAGATCTACTTTTTTTTTTTTTTTTTTTTTTTTTTTTTTTTTTCTTTAAAAAAAAAAAAAAAAAAAAAAAAAAAAAAAAAAAAAAAATCAAATCGTTTAATTTATTTGTCACTTGTGTGTTTATAGCTGTTATTCTTTCAAGTCAATGGATTATGTGGTTTTGGATTCATCATGACAGTGGGGTTGTGCATTTTTTTTTAATCCTTGTTATGTCCTTTGTATGTTTTGGATTCATAATAGACGGTTAAGGATTGGCGATTTTCTTGATGTTCTATGAGGTGCCATGTTACTACAATAAAATAAACTCGTTGAAAGTGTGCATATATTTTATGATTGATATAAGTAATTCAATTACATGCACATGTGTTTTAAGGTTAGAGTGCATGTGTGTTTGATGGTAAAAAAAGTAATGAAAAAAGGGTTTGCATATGTGTTTTATAGTAGGTAAAAAGTTAATAAAAGAGGTATGCATATGTGTTTTAAGGTTGTAAAAAATCAAGAGAAGAGGTATGCATTTATGTTTTAAATTGTGCATATGTGTTCTAAGGTTTTTTGCCATGTGTTTTTTAATATGTTGTATTTCAAGGTCTGAGGATATATCATTATGTGAGTGGTTGTTTGTAATCCTTTACTTTCTTTTTATCCTATTAACAAGGTCGTGACGTTATTTCTTTTTTTAATTTTCAGAAGATGATTGTTGGCTCATCTCGACTGAGTAAAAGGCGTGTATGCACATATGCATTGTACGAGATAATATGTCTTGATGGCGCGCATGTGTATAGCTCAAGTGCACAAGTACATCCGTCAAAGATAAGAAGTGTCGAATGGCAAAACTTGCAAAGACGAAAATACATGTGCACAGTTATAAACACAAACTTGATTTTAAAGAATAATGGTCAATGCACTTGTGCATGCACCAACAAATTTTAGCGCCTTTGTTCGAGACATTTGTACTTGAATTGAATTTTATATAGTGATAATCTTCATACATTTAAATTTTCAAAGATTGAAACAATTGTATAATAGTCTACGTTATGGTCTTGATAATATTAAATAATAATTAATAACTATACATATGTGCAAGTGTAATTGATTGAGAACTCCTCGTTATTTAATTATTTATGTTAAATGTTTATATAAAAGATGGTTTTAATTACTCTAATGCACATATGCATATTCACAAATGTATCACGTTTTTTTTTTTTTTTTTTTAATAAAAAATGGATTATAATTAAAATTCCGAAATACTTGGAATTTGCATAAAAAGATTTTAATTAAAAAATCTGGAAATTTATAGTTTACTTATTTACCCTTTTGAATTAAATAAAAAGCATTAAAAATAAAGAAAAGATGAGTGGTCCAGATTGGTTCTCGCAGTTCTCGCATTTTATTTGGTTCTGAAAATAACCTTACCCTATATATATATATATATATATATATATATATATATATATATATATATATATATATATATATATATATATATATATATATATATATATATATTAAATTACTTTTACATAACATTTTGCTAACTTCCATCAAACAAATTTTTTTTTTCTTGCACGACAACGGTTCTTATTATACGATGGTCACGTTAGTTTTATTAAGGTTTTTCTTCTATGTACTTCTTTTAAGGGAGCTGATAAAAGTATTAAACCACGACACAAATTTATAACTTCACGGGAATTGAGAGTAAATGTACATCTATACCCTTGCCCTTCATTTACCTCTTTCTTTCACTGCATCCCTTTCTTCTTTTATATCTGTTCCCATCAATTTTTACATCATCATATAGTTGCCGTACTTTCATCAATTGTTACGTTTATCTTTTTGGAATATTTCCCAAACAATATATGGTCTCACTTTTTTGGAACATCATGACTTTTGTTTGTCTTTTTCGTTGTGTCTTACTCTTTGTTGTCTTGAATTTCATATGGCTATGTTTTGGTATTGTGTTCGTCTTCACTACACACAAAAATTATGACATTCAACTTTTGTTCTTTCATCACTGAACAGTAGATGGTTTTAAACAAGGTTAATAGCATCATCCATTGATCCGAGTATGAAATGTGGAAATAATCAAGCTCGACTCAAGTTTCGAGCTCGAGTTTATATGACGAGTCAAGCTCGAACTCAAAATATAAAGCTTGACCGAGCTCTAGTCTAGTTTTGAGCTTGAGTTTTAGTATTTGACTCGAGCTCGAACTTCATAGTACTTGGCTCATTTACACCCCTACACCCAAGAGTACAAAACAGAAATTCACTTAATTAAAACCACAATTTATCCTAAACTAAACCTAAGATACTACACTAACTAGCACATAATGATTAATGATACCTGTAACATTGTACCAAGCAAAATAAAGAGTCATACTGTACAAACCCTCTCTGTATTTTCCGTAGTATTTATCACATGATATTCCCCACAAGCATTCCTTTTACTCCGTATTAATCTTTGTAGCTGACACTTGCAGACAAAAAATCTTGACCACATTTCTTGCAGACGAGTTGCATCCAAAAAGCATGAACCAAGCCACTAAGCATTTTAGGTGGCCCACTTGAATATTTGAGAACAAAGAAAGAACAACAAAGGACGAAAAAAGCACAATAAGTGATATATTGACTGTTGCCAAAAGTTTATTATCAACATGATTATCAAATACTCTCTCCGTCTCAATTTATTTGTCCAGTTTTGACTTTTTTAGTCTTTCTATGTCAACTTTGACCGTAAATATTCTTATTTGTGTTATATAATACTTGATGAAAATTATACAAATTAAAAATACACTTAAAACTCAATCTATTCATATATTTTGCATCAAATATTAAATAACACAAACAAATATATTTAAGGTCAAAGTTAACAAAGAAAGACTTTGAAAATCAAAAGTGGACAAATAAATTGAGACGGAGGTAGTACTAAATTTAGAGATGCAATTTACATATATTTTTAGACATTGAAAGGTTTTGATAGATGACTAATTAGATACATTATCAACATCTCTAAACAAGTTTTTGCATCTCTAAATTTTTAAACTAACTTTACTAATTTATTGTTTTTAACTACTCCTTATTAGCTCAAAACGTTTAGCTCGTTACACATAGTTTAGAGCACTCGGTGTAGGCTTGTCGTTCAGCCTCGCCGTCCTAAGTAGAAGGGCCAACGGCGAGCCGTTCCTCGCTGCCACACCAGGAGACCCTCGCCGTTCTTCTCCGTTGGGTTGATGTTCGCGGGCATGGCGAGAAGGAAAAGGGGATATGTTGCAGCTTTTTCTGGTTTTGTTTGTGTTTGTGTGTTTTTGGTGAAAAATAAAGTGTGTGTAAACTGTGTGTACAAGTAGTGATGGAAGTGTGCTGGTCAATGTTGGATCAATTTGGGCTGAAATTTGGGTGCAAGAAGTGATAACGTTTTTATCAGTTAAGGTTTTTTTTTTTTTTTTTTTTTTTTTTTTTTTTTTTTTTAACTTTTTTTATAAAAAAATGTTATTTATACTATTATTTGAATAAAATGATTTTATGTTATTTTGATAATTTGAATAAAAAAATAAAGTTGTAAGTGGTGGGGCCCAAATGAAGAAGCTGAGGTTTGTTGTTTGGTGATGAAGTGGTTAGTTGTAAAGAGGTATTGGGAGATGTGACACGCATGAAGCCCGAATAAAGAGCTTGAGTTTGTAAACTACACCTAGTGCTCTTAATATGTTTGGACTAATATGCGCCCTTTTAAATCACATTTATGGCTCGACCCTCTTAAAATTAATAAATTAATGACATCATGCATGTTCTACAAGTTTTTGATTAAAGTTGAAGAGAAACTTCAAAAGCTAAAGTTGTTTAGTAGACCAAGTAAGCTAACAGTATAAAAATGTAAAGGTCATGTGGCAGACCGACAACCCCTGAAACCCAAGTCGTACTAAAAGATCACCAATCATTATTCGTTTTGAAAATATAAAATAGCTGAAAGCAGGACCTCGCGAAACAATGACATGTTGATGCATGTCTTTTTCTTTCTAAATGTAATACAGCTAAGGATTGCGCCTTACCATAAACTTTTTACAATCCATAAACTAACAAACTTAAGTTGACTGCCACGTAAGTGTATTATATTTAATTATTTTGCACCTTATTTATAGGAGTTAAAAAATAAAAGCTATTTAGTGTGAAGTGAGTGAGAATGTTTTCTTTATTTAATTAATATAGTTATGAGTTTGAGCTCACATCACTAGTTTAATATGCGTATAGGCGGAGACTAAGGACATTTCAATGTTCGGTTACATCTCAGTTTATGTATGACAACTTGTCATTATACGTATGCTACGTATCCACATTGCTGATGGCCTAAAAACAATACAACATCATGCATAAGATTTATCGTCGTCATCATCATTATTATTATTAATTTATGTTTCCTATATGCACATTATCTGTATTCGTGAGTTAAATAACAATTAAACCTCTAGCCTTGAGTCCTTGCATTAAGGTTTGTTGGATATATCAAATCAATTATTAGTTAACATGTATTATATGTACACACATGTTATCTAATAGAATTCTTGATTGTGTATAAAAACTAAAAAGTAAGTCAAACAACAAACTTATTTCCTACTAGAAGTTTTGTCTGTGGATGTTACCGAAAAGCATTAGTTTGTAAGTTATAATCTTAAAGCTGTTCAAAACTTTATTAAATAACACTCAAATCATCAAATGTTACCGAAAAGCATTAGTTTGCCGTACTATAAAAGGTTAATGAGTCAAGTAAAAGTTTGAGAGATAAAGGTAGGTAAATGTTAGCTAGCTGCACCAAATGTGTAGCCAATTCGCTGCACTAACATGTCATTATGTGACTCTCTGTGAAGGAAATTGTTGAACTTGTTATTCCAAAACCACATTATATTAATTCATTATGGTGATTACTAATTTAATAAAATAATAATATTCCATATTTTAATGGGTGATTTCTAATTGCATGATATCTTTAATTGCCTTTCTAGTTATTATAAAAGTCAGTAAGCAACATGCATGTTGTGTCAAGATAGTAATAATCTGATTAAATATTAAACTATCAAGATGCATGTGGAGAAAAATTGGTGACCTCCAGCTAGCAGCCGGTTCAAAACTATCGTTAAACCGGTCAAAGAATAAAAAAAAATGCATCAGTGGTTTGACAACTTCAGTGCCTATATATATAGCACTTTGAAATACATTCATAATTATCTCACATATTCCTTCTTTCTTCTATGGACTTATTTTCACAACTTCAGTTTGTTGAATCTTTAAATAGAGGCAAATCTTCAGGTTTTGGTTCTTGTTCTGGTTCTGTAATTGTTTTGAATAATGATATGTTGAGCAAGAATATCTCTTTAGAACACCCTTCAGTTGCATTTTCCGGGGACGAGAGATACATGGCGCGACTTTGGGTTTCAGGAAAAGCTGATGAGCTTTCTCAATATGATGATCCGTCTCAATCCACAACCACTAGTTGTACGTTTTCTTACTAATTTTATTTTCTAGTTATGTAAATTTGGCATCACTATAATATATGTAATTCTGATATGGTTCACGTACCGTTTGTCTAAAACATAGGTTTTACGCTGACGGATGGCGTAAATGACAAGATTAAAGCTGCACTAAAGATGTTAGTATTCCGCGAGCAACAAGTTCTTGTCCAGTTTTGGTCAGCTCGTGTAGTTGGGAAGCACCGGTTACTTACAACTATAGATCAACCTTTTGGTCTTGGGTTAGTTAATGAAGGACTTTATTCGTATAGGAGGGACTCTGAACACAATGCTTACGTTCTTGACAAGGATCATGAAGAAGAAGAAGAAGAAGACCTTGGTCCTCCTGCTCGAGTATTCAAACAAGGATTGGCAGAGTGGACTTCAGATGTAACTAATTACTTGCCAAAATATTTTCCACAGCTAGAGTGTGCGACTCGTTGCAATCTCTATGGATATTTGGCTTTACCTGTCTTTGATTCAGCTACAAGGTCATCTATTGGTGTGCTTGAACTGTTGACCAATTCAAAATATCCTAGTTTTGCTTACGAGGTTCAACAATTTGAGAAGGCTTTGAAGGTTATAATCTTTTCAATTTGCTAGTGATCAAACATGTTGGGTGTTGTATTATTCTAGTTTATAGTAATATCTTTCGTAGCTACTAATTTCCAAAATGTTTTCAACTTGTAGACCCAAGATCTGACATGCCTAAAAATATCCGATGGTCTGGCCTCAAATGTAAGAGATGTCTTTTACTCCTAACTTTTTGGATCTATTATTTATAATTCTTGTTTTGCTTGAAATTCTTATGTGGGAGATGTCTTTTATGTACAGGTTCCCTTTGAACCAAGAAAGAATGAGTTTGATGATATATTCAGTATCATGAAAGTTGTATGTGATACTCAAAATATACCTCTAGCACAAACATGGGCTATGTCGCCACTCAATACTTTTTGTTCGCATGAACAAATTTTAAGGAAAAGATGCGACAGTTTTGATACTAAATGCCTTGGAAAAGTCTGCATGTCAACAGCTACTTTACCATATTATGTTAAAAACTTGGGCTTGTGGCCTTTTCGGGAAGCATGTAGGAAACGGCACTTGGACAAGTCTCATAGCCCTGTTGGTCGAGCGTTGTTATCCGGTGGTTCATGCTTTTGTGGAGATGTGACCAAACTCAGCGAAGAATACTACCCTTTGGTCCACTATGCACGTATGAATGGATTAACTAGCTGCTTTTTAATCTCCTTTCATAGTGTCAAAACTAATGATGACTATGTTTTAGAGTTTTTTCTTTCGCCCCACATGAAAAACACCAAACACTTACTGAACTTGGTCCGAATGTTGAAGCAAAACTTTGAAGCTGCTTCTGGATTTGATCTGGGTGACAGGTCATCCATAGAAGTTCTTGGACCATCTATTGATCTAGGAGTAAACCAAGAACCTGATATTTTCGAAACATCGTCGTATTTAATGGACTCTTTTAGTGATGTACCAAATATTGCTAGAACCAACTTTGTCGATGTCCCAGACGAATGCTCCTCCACCAACGCAAGAACTGCATTTACAAGCAGCTCTCTAAAGCAAGGTAGAAAGCGTAAAAGAGGCTCAGACACAATGGTGAACGTGAAGGCTACGTATGGAGAAGATATTACAAGGTTCAGGTTTCCTATTTCATTGGGACTATCGATGCTGAAATATGAAGTGGCAAAAAGGTTCAGTTTGATGGGTGAAATGATTGGTCTGAAATATTGGGACGAAGACAATGACTTAATTCTAATTTGTGTCGATGACGACTTGGAGGATGCTATGGTTGCTTCGGGAAGTAGAAACAGGATGAACTTAATCTGCAAACTATCAATTCCGTAGTTGTTTTAGCACAATAAGTTAGGGGTTCTATCCCACCTTATGCGCTAAGGATGTGATCTTTGTTGAAATTAACAACTCTTTATGTATTACTACGTAATTCTTTCACCTTGTATAGATCGATTTTCTTAAAATAATTAAGTTGTTTGTTGAAATTAGTATAGCCTATTTTGTCGAGTTTGGCTCGACTTTTTGAGAGGACTAGACAAGTAGACAACGATTTCTGTACATTGTTAAGAATCAAAGATGTGAGTGCATGTCGGCCAGAGAGGACTAGACAAGTAAACAACGATATCTATTGTTTAAGATTCATAGATGTGAGTGCATGTGGGCCAAAGATTTTCTAGTGGAAACAAATAAATATTATATTATACTTTGCAAAACGTGTTGGGTGTGGCTTATGAAGACACATACGTTATGTCGACCCGTGAAGTGAGTTAGTGTAAAGAGAAATAAGATTAGTAATTGAGTTCTCAAAAGTGAGCCTTGTTAGCTGTAGATTAGTAGGCAAAATAGATAAGTGTTAAGGCAAAGAGATAAGTAGGCAATGAGTTGTACATGATTAGTGATTAGCATGTGATTGTCCATTTACCTTAAATAGATCATAAGATAGGCTATATATATGTATCATTGTATCTCTGCATAATGATAATCGAATAAACATCTTATCTCTTACATTGTATAATCTTACATGGTATCAGGCCATTAAGATGCACAAAACCTAAACTCCTCCGCTGCCGCCTCCGGCCGTCGGCTACACGCCGGAGGTTTGGAGGGCTCCCTTTAAGCCTTAACCAAAATAAACCACAACTTCTTCTAAATATGTGATCTTTATGTTTTTCTAGGGAAAAACACGCCCCGTTTGTTCGGAAGGTTCTTTGAGGGTTGAAGTTTTAGAACCAACTTTCGTCTCGTTGCTAAAGAGTAGTATTAGGCCCAATGTTTGTAGTTTTATTATTAAAAAAAAAAATTATAGTTATTTAATCGTTTGTTTTTTATGTCGAATCCAGGGTATTAATTCCCGAGACGACTTTTGTTGGTGTCGAATTTAGGGTTCTTATTCCCTAGAAGACTTTTGTTGGTGTCGAATCTAGGGTTCTTATTCCCGAGACGACTGTTTCGGATACTTTGGTTTATCCGGTTTGTTGCGTGTTTATGTCTGCTGCTGTTTAAAGATGTGCTTCCGCTTCCGCTTGCAGTTTAGTTTACTTTATTGTTTATTAGCTTTTAATCTCCAGTCCGAGCTTTAGCGATTTCGCCGCTCGGACTGCGGGGGAGTGTTAGCTGTAGATTAGTAGGCAAAATAGATAAGTGTTAAGGCAAAAAGATAAGTAGGCAATGAGTTGTACATGATTAGTGATTAGCATGTGATTGTCCATTTACCTTAAATAGATCATAAGATAGGCTATATATATGTATCATTGTATCTCTGCATAATGATAATCGAATAAACATCTTATCTCTTACATTGTATAATCTTACAAGCCTAAGCACGAACTAGTTGTGTGTGAACTTGAAAATAAAACTAAGTTAATTGTATGTCTTGCATTTTGGCAAAAGTAATTGTAGCTAGAACTGTAATATAGGTAGTTGTAAACGGAAATAAAGTGAAAAATTATAAATAAATGTTATTTCTAAAAGATAAATGAAGTAACATTTGATTTTAGACTAATTTATATGATAACTAAAATCATCACTATCATCATACATTTTATGGTTGCTACCATTCAAAGTAACAACTTTATATGAACATACCCAACAAAATAATTTACACACTCATATATATAAAAAAAAAAAAAAAAAAAAAAAAAAAAAAAAAAAAAAAAAAGATAAAAGTGAAAGGTGGGCATCACTATTGCCAATTTTTAAAGGTGATGGCATTTTTTTTTTTTTTTTTTTTTTTTTTAATTAAGGTGGTGCGTGAGAGGAGTGATAATGATGATGGGTAACGTTATAAAAAACAACCTTTAGTGATTATGGAAGATCGTTTTTCTAAAAACAAAACAAATGTTATGTTTTAATTGTCTTTAAAAAAAAATTAAAACATAATATTCTCATAATGTTGTGTGTTAATCATACCTCGCTTTTGGAACTAGAGAATCCGTTGGTGTTTGGTGTTCAAACGGGTCATTTTTCATTTTCATATTGTTCTATTTTTGGTTTGCAACTGGTATTCATTAGATTTAACCGATTTTGACATTAGATAGATTACTAAATAAATATGACAGGATGAGATTGATTGGTAAATTTTTATGGTTCTTTCGGTTGATGAGTGCTTTTAATAAACGGCAAATGATTAAAAAAATATTACTTGCCACAATTTTTTTTTGTGGGTAGCAAACAAATTTTTTTGCTTTTGTGTGTATTTTTTTTTCCAATTCATATTTTTTAGGGTATTTTTCGAAATTTTTGAATATTTTTGCCTCTCTTAGCTAATAGAAAAAATTTTTCTCCGAAAGGCAAAAATTTCATATAGTACCCTAAAAAGGATTAATTTAAAAGAAAAGTACTATTAAAAGCAAAAAAAAATTGTTCGCTACCCACAAGAGGAAATGGTGAAAAGTACGATACTTTTTTTAATCATATGCCCTATAAAAAACACGATTGGTTATAGTTGACCATGGGCTGTTTGAAATACTCATCTATCATTAGGTGACGACGAACCTAATGACCTGAAGAACGGTAATGGGTGAAGTGGCCAAGTGGGTGATACTATAGGGACGTTAGAGCATTGGATACGCTCGTGCCGTGGGGAAAAAGTGCTGTCACGTCAGCAAAAATCTCCACGGCACCAGAAATCTCACGGCACCACATTCTGGCTGTGTAACCCTTGGCACCAGAAAATGTGGTGTCGTCGTCCAATTTTTTTTTTTTTTTTTTTTTTTTTTTTTTTTTTTTCATAAAATAAAACATACACTATATTAACTAAAATAAACTTAATTAATTAAAAAAACAGACATTGCATTAATAAAAAAAAAAGTTACATAAAAAAAAGAAAACATAATACGTAAACAAGAAATAAAAATTACAAACTAAATATTAAAGTTCCATAAATGCTCCACAAGGTCTAGTCGAAGCGCGTCGTGCACTTTTCTATCTCGAAGTTCCTTATTTTTACGAACATGTAAATCACATCTTTTGATCCAAGTATCTGGCATGTTCGGACTTGGATCAACGAATGTATCTCTTAAATATACTTCGAATCCTTCGTCTTCCAAAATCATATTGTGTAACATTATACAACAATACATGATTAGTTTCAAGGTGTTGATATGCCAAGCACGTACGGGTTGTCGTATAATTCCCCAACGACGACCTTGTAAGACTCCTAAAAGCTTGTTCAATATCTTTTCTAACACTTTCTTGAACCTTTTTGAAGTTCATGTTTTTCAGTCCTTGCAACATTAAACGTTTTCACAAACGCGGACCATGCCGGATAAATGCCGTCGGCTAAATAGTAACCTTTCTTATATGTATGTCCGCTTATTACAAACGGACTTTCCTGAGCTTTACCAACAAGTTCATCATCAAATAATGGGGAACCATATAACACATTAAGATCATTATTTGACCCCGGAACCCCAAAGTATGCATGCCAAATCCATAATTTTTGATCCGCAACCGCTTCTAACATAAGAGTTGGTATCTGTGATCACGTATTTTAAATTGAGCTTGTAAGGCCTTTGGGCAATTTTTCCAATCCCAATGCATATAATCAATACTCCCGAGCATTCTCGGGAGTCTATGTTTTTCTTCATGCAATGCATATATTTTTTCAACGTCATCTGAAGTGGGCTTTCTTAAATACTTTTCATTGTATAAAACAGGTATGCATTTAGTAAAGTTCTCTAAACATTGTGGTGAACAACGTTCACCAATTTGCAAGTACTCATCAAATGCATCAGGCGCAGTGTCGTACGCCAATTGGTAGATGGCGGATGTGCACTTCAAAAAAGCGCCAATACTTGCACGACCGATAGCATCGTAACTTGGTCTAAAAAATTTAAAGTACTCAGGAAGAGGATGAACATCATAAATTAAAATATTGTTGAGAATTTTATTAAAAATTCTAGAACTCATACGATACATTCGCTTAAATTTCTCTTCGGTATATTTAGGATCAGTCTCATCGTCCCAAAATAGTCGTCGATTAAATGTTGTTTCGCCTCTTCTCGTTCACGTGGTATGTATGTCCTCATTCTCTTTTCACCCGATACCGATCCCCCGGCTTCTTGATCATACAAAGCTACAAATTGTTTGATTGGTTCCAAATGGTCAACTAAGTTTCCCAGGTAATGGTCAACCTAGTCAAACGTCTAAAACCAACTAACCAAGGAGTACAGTGTATTCCCGGGTCGTTATGTCCCAGCGAGGTAAGCAATTGTATTCAAAAACGTTTAAAGTGATCGGGTGATTTAACAGGATGATCAGAAATTTGGTTTGAGGTGTGGGCTTGGCAGGTTTGGATTGGGTTTAGTAATAAAGCATGGTCCGTTTGGTTTTGTAGAAATTTAACACAAGGACCATATTTGTAATTGGCTAAAACATGAGGGGCTGAACCTGCCATTTTCCAAATTATAATCCCAAGGGTCATTCTTGCCATACTTCAATGATACAAGGGTCTTTGAATTTTATTTTCCACTTTTAAAATTCCCGGGGACTAAATGTGACAAGTTGCCAAACTTTGGGGACCAAACATGTAATTTCCACAAATATTTTACCCAAGGACCATTTTTGACACATTTTGATTTTCCAAGGATAAAAATGATTTTTTCTTTCAAAATTATCCCACCAGGGACCAAATCTGCCAAATACTGAAACTCCAGGGACCTTTTATTGCAATTTTGGATTTTGAGGGGTAAAAGTGTAATTTTCTCAAACTTTTTCACCCAAGGACTTATTTTGATAATTTTTTACTTTTCTTTGCCTTGGGTTGACTTTTCTTTCATTTTAAACTTCCAGGGACTAGTTTTGCCAAATTTTGAAACTTGAGGGACTGAAACTGTCAATTGTGCAAACTTTGTTCGTTTTTCATTTGTTTTTAAACATTTTGAATCTAAAACATATAAAACACACTTTTAACATAATTTCAGTATTTTGATGCATTATTGGGTGTTTTTGGATATTTTGGCAGTTCATATTAGACAAAAATGATGAGTATTTACACACTCATCAATCCCCCACACTAAACTATTGCTAGTCCCTAGCAATCTTTTGAGAAAAATTAATGGGTTTGAAACTCTTTACCAAAAGCAATCACTTCTGGAGTAGCCAGGTGTAAGAACTGTGGCACACTTGATAACCGTGTGATTTTGAGCAAACCACCAGCTGTTAACGGATTTGAGTAGTCTTTACCAAAAGCCGTTTGCTTCTGGACTAGCCAGCTCTTGATGGAATAGTCAACATCTTGGTGAGCTGATTACCAATTATGGATTTTCCACGGCCTTTACCACAAGCCATAATCTTGCGGGCTAGCCAACTCATTTGTTTTCGGGGAGTTGAGGAACCATACAATTTTAGGCAAATTGCAAGCCGTAAACGGATTTGATATGTCTTTACCAAGAGCCGTTTGCTCCTGGACTAGCCAATCCCTTTTGTCGGTTAGACAAGGCGGACTGATTACCACAAAAATTTTGAAGCACCAGTGAAAAATTTTTAAAATTTTTGAAATTTTGGCTAAAACGGGGGTATTATATAGTAAAATGTGATAAAATTCGTTAGAATAGCGAATACCCCCCCCCCCCCCCCCACACACTTAGCATGAATATTGTCCTCAATATTCAAAGTCCTGGCTATTATGCCGACATTTTGAACGTAAAAGGGCAACATTACAAGCTAAGCGTGGAAAACACCATTTTGTATTTTCACTTCAAAAGTAACCATAGCATGGGGGACTCCTCCACACTTAGGGTGAAAACCCTATAAGCATGCTACTGTTTTTGTTTACCGAGTCGTTAGCTTGACTCGACCCCTAATTCATTTGTCATTGGGGAAGCATGATGTGGAAGGAACAATCTCAATTGGACTTTCATTCAAGATGTTTGGACAAACATTTGAAGCACGTGAAAGTTCCACACCGATGAGATAAGTATCCGGCTCAAGATAATGATACATGAAAATGCTGGGATCAAAGATAGTGTCCTCACTCCCGAAGGAGTGAAGAAGAGGAGAAATCACCTGGTAGGTGAAGGAAAGAAGAGAGATCTGAATAGCAATTAAGATAAGAACTTCCTCCTCAAGAAATGTATATTCAAGTGGAGGAGGCAAGTCCTTGAGCTTGATCTCAGGAAATTTATCAGTTTCCTCAACTGATTTGATTTCCTCATTATGAAGTTGTTTGGGTGGGAGAAGGGGGAATGAATCTTCATTTAACAAACTTTCTAGAAAAAGAATGTCCCCCTCAGGATCAAGATAATTATCATCAACTTCATATGAAATTGAACTATCTTCAGTAAGAAAAGCCTCGAATTCGTCCAGATCGTTTTCACTTTCCGGAGGAAGTGGATTGATCTGAGTAAGTTCAATCGAAGGATCACGAGTAAGTAAGAGTTCTAACTCTCTCAAATCCGTATCAAAGTCAAAGACTTCATTTTCATCCCTTGGTGGGATGGGATCCATATGAGAGAGTTCATCAGCGAACTCTTCAAGAAGAAAGTCAACATCAGGGTGGAGAAGTGATGCATCAACAAATTCAATGTCTCCATAAGATAAACAATCATCACTGGAATCAGAGACAGTCTCAATTTGATCATTTGGATTATTAGGGGTGGAAAGAATATCACACACTCGATCAAAAGTCCCCTGTGACTCTCTCGGGATTGGGACAAGGATCTCAACACTAGACTTTATTAATTCGTCCGATTCCTTATTGGGAACAGTGCTAAGATGCTCATCCCCCATGTTTAGAGAGTGAGTGTGAACTTCGGGTGTGATAACAACAGACTGAGGGAGTTTAGAAGTACTAGCAGTTATGGAATTTTCAAGTTCCATTTGATCAACGGCTAGTGACTTCGTCACATTATTTTCTCCCTGATTATCCATGGAAGGAATCACAACTGACGAATCTGATGAATCTTTTTGAATAATGACAATGTCATCTTCATCATCATCACTGTCATCATCGTCATCATATAGAGCAACATAGCGAAGATTGACACGTATTTTAGCCGCTCTTTGCTCAGCAAGTAATTCTTCCATGCTCAATTCGTTTCTAGCATCTCGTTCTTTAGCAAGTAATTCTGCCATTGATTTTTCACGAGATTCTTGAAACGATGTAGTGGAAAACTCCTCCTTAAGTTTTTGCAAAATTTCACGAGCCTCTAGTAAAAGGTCTTGCTCGGTATCATGAGGAGTTGCCTGGGTAATTTGGTATTGTGGAGGTGGGTCTTGAAATGAATAGTCGTAATTGTTACAAGGAAATTGATTCCTTGTTTGACAATCAGAGCTAGTGTGTGGACCTCCACAATACTCACAACAGTAAAACTGATGTAGCTGTGGGTCATATGTGCTGAAGTCATAATTGTTATCAGGAAACTGCTCATAGACAAGTGTGTTGTCTGATAGACAATCAGAACTGTAGTGTGAACCACCACAGTACTCACAACAGTGAAACTGTTGAGTCTGGCTTGGTGTATCTTGATACGAAGCATCATTGGAATTTGGGTAATATGATTCTTGCTCGTATGAATGTGATGGGTAATTGGAAAAATTTGAAGAGTCGTTGAATGAGTTTTGATTAGGATCATAAGCAAATGAATTACTCGATCCACAAAACAAACAACTCCCGTTTTGAATATCATTACCACATTGCACACATGTACACCAACGACATGGTAAACCAAAAAGTGGCTCACCACAACCAACACAAGGAATAAAATCTGGAGGTGGGACAAGTGGTGTGCTCTTAGTGCTAGCAATTTCCACCACTTCCGTTATGGTCTCGGGTTTTGGTTCTTGATAAATGTGAAGATTGGGCAAGTCGTGCTTTTCAGTCACTGTCCTAAGCTCAGCACGTTTGCTTGACAAACTTTTGACCATAAACCGTGAAAGGTTAGGATCAATTCTTGAAGGTTTGTCATTAATAGCACGTATCTCGGGCTTGGAAGAATTTGGTGAATCATTGAGAGAATTTGGACTTGTGAACAGATTGCACAAAACACAAAATTTGTCACTACAATTATTGCCACATTTCTCACAAATACACCGGGGACAACGAAAGCCGTTCTCAATCGGGCTTTTACAGTGAAAACACGTGTAGCCGAGAGACGCCATAAGAATTATACATGAGATGGGTATAAGATGGTAGAATCAAACGGATAGAGGGTAAGGAAAATTATTTTTGGGTTTTTTATGAAAAGATATGAACAAGGATGGATAAATAAACAAAGGAATGAATTCCAAAATCACTAATCAGAAAAACCGTTTAGAAAACGCGCATGACCTCCCCGGCAGCGGCGCCAAATTTTGATTGGTTCCAAACGGTCAACTAAGTTTCCCAGGTAATGGTCAACCTAGTCAAACGTCTAAAACCAACTAACCAAGGAGTACAGTGTATTCCCGGGTCGTTATGTCCCAGCGATGTAAGCAATTGTATTAAAAAACGTTTAAAGTGATCGGGTGATTTAACAGGATGATCAGAAATTTGGTTTGAGGTGTGGGCTTGGCTGGTTTGGATTGGGTTTAGTAATAAAGCATGGTCCGTTTGGTTTTGTAGAAATTGAACACAAGGACCATATGTGTAATTTGCTAAAACATGAGGGGCTGAACCTGCCATTTTCCAAATTATAATCCCAAGGGTCATTCTTGCCATACTTCAATGATACAAGGGTCTTTGAATTTTATTTTCCACTTTTAAAATTCCCGGGGACCAAATGTGACAAGTTGCCAAACTTCGGGGACCAAACATGTAATTTCCAAAAATATTTTACCCAAGGACCATTTTTGACACATTTTGATTTTCCAAGGATAAAAATGATTTTTTCTTTCAAAATTATCCCACCAGGGACCAAATCTGCCAAATACTGAAACTCCAGGGACCTTTTATTGCAATTTTGGATTTTGAGGGGTAAAAGTGTAATTTTCTCAAACTTTTTCACCCAAGGACTTATTTTGATAATTTTTGACTTTTCTTTGCCTTGGGTTGACTTTTCTTTCATTTTAAACTTCCAGGGACTAGTTTTGCCAAATTTTGAAACTTGAGGGACTGAAACTGCCAATTGTGCAAACTTTGTTCGTTTTTCATTTGTTTTTAAACATTTTGCATCTAAAACATATAAAACACACTTTTAACATAATTTCAGTATTTTGATGCATTATTGGGTGTTTTTGGATGTTTTGGCAGTTCATATTAGACAAAAATGATGAGTATTTACACACTCATCATTGTTCATAAGCCGAATAACCCCGAAGATATCGCTCCTGATCGTCATTAAAATAAACATTATAAGGGTCGTAATTAGGGTCGTTGGGATTATTTGGGTTGGGATTGTTTAGATTCATGATTGAAAGAAAGTTGGAAATTGGAAGAATTGTGTGAAAAATGAAGAGTGAAAGAGGTTTTTATAGATTTTAATGGAGTAGAAATTTGAAAAAAAAATGTATTTTTTTTTTTTTTTGCCAAATAGCCGTTACACAACGTCCCAATTCAAAAAAAAAAAAAAAAAAAAAAAAAAAAAAAAAAAAAAGTAGCCACCGCGTGGGCTGGCCACCACGGCGCGAGTGACGATGACGACAACTCCGGTACGGTGTGCCGTCGTGTTTTTTGTGCTGGTGGTGAAAACGCCACCATACCCCTCGCTCTTTGAAAATTAGAAAGTTACGCCACCTATACGGATATATACACAACTATATATACTAAAAAAAAAAAAAAAAAAAAAAAAAAAAAAAAAAACTTTTTTTATACAATAATCACGTTAGGCTTTTCTTCTATGTACTTCTTTTGACCCATTCTCTCAATCATAACATATGTTACGTTTATCTTTTTGGAATATTTCCCAAACAATATGGTCTCACTTTTTAGGAACATCATGACTTTTGTTTGTCTTTTCCGTTGGGTACTGTTAACGGGACGGGGTGGCCCACCTGCCCCCTTTGACTTTTCCCATTTTTCCTCTTTTATTTTCAGTACAGCATAGTTTTTTGTCAGTTTTTGTTTCGTATTTTTGACAGTTTTAAGCGTTTGACATATTAAACTTTATATTTTCTTTTCCGCACTTTCAGGTTTATAGCTTTTTGATAAAAAAAAAAAAAAAAAAAAAAAAAAAAAAAAAAAAAAAAAAAACACCATCTTTATAACAAAACTACCCCCGTCTTTATAACTGCCCCCATAACCATATGAAATTCAAGACAATAACAGAGTATGACACAACGGAAAGGGGGCGGTTATAAAGACGGGGGTACTCCTAACGGAAATTCATTTTAGTATACAAGGACTAGCATGATAAAATGCAAGCTGCGGTTAGGTACTGTGTTCGTTCTTCACTACACACAAAAACTAAACTTTTGTTATTTCATTTCCGAACAATAGATGGTTTAATTTTAACCAAGGTTGTGCATAATAATACTTTTACCGTTATTGTTAATCGGAGCGGTTTTTATTTTAGTGGGCTGTCATGTTTAGCAAGTAGAGGGTAGCCCGTATTCATCATCCATAGATCCGCAGGGATCGAAACCACAAAGTTTAAGTGGAAATCCACTTATCCATTTCATTGCATTGTTTACGCCTAGCCATAAAATGTTTATTTTTTACCTTATTATGTTATTTTTTTTATGAGGATAACTTGGAAGTATCATTTTGTTCGGTGTTTGCAATTTATTGGTTCATAACTTATAAACAAGTGATTTTATTCCTTTTTCTAATAGTTGGTATTAGGGCTGGACATCGATCTAAAATCAACCTGAACCGACAAAATCGAAAACCGAAAACCGAAAATTGTGAAAAATCTAAACCAAAACCGAACTGAATATGGTCGGTTCGGTTCGATTTTGTGTCGGGTCCGTCGATTTGGTTCCGTTTAACTATGTTTATGTGTGTTTTGGTCGGTTTTGGGTTGAACCGAACCGACTCGAAATCGAAAATCGTGAAAAACCTAAACCGAAATCGAACCAACAGGCTATCGGTCCACTCGGATTTTGTCAGTTCGGTCGGTTTCGTCAGTGCAGTTCTGTTTTTAACATTCCATGCTCAACCCTAGTTGGTATTTAAATAAGGGAATTTGAATGCATATTTCCATTTTTGATTGAGACACTCTAATTACTTTATTAAACATTTGTATTATATCTATATCTTGCTTTAAATATTTGTACATTAATTTGTGAAAAAAAAAGGTACAAATCCCCCACCCTTTTCTACAATAAAGGTGTAGATCGGCGGGAACACCCTGATCCCGGGTGCCTTTTGGCACCAGTCATTGTCCACCCCACAAGGAATAGCTCCGGAAACTCTCCTGGCCTAGTGGGGCTTCAACCGGAGTGAGCACGAGCCAAGACTCGGACCCCTGAGCTCTTATTCTACAAAGTCTCTCCTGTGTGCCCATAGGTTTTGCGAAGGCGGGTACTTATATGAAGCAAATACCAAGGATGAGACTTGAACCTGGGTCTATTGACTCAAGCACAAGTGCTCCAACCATTGGACTAATGCTCCATTGGTTCCCCCACCCCCTTTTAAACAAACATAAACATTTACGAAACCAAGATTCAACATGGGATGACTATTAAACTGTATATTTGATTGATTATGGGTGATTACAATAGAGTGAATATATAACATGCTAACGGACCAAATACAAGCTAAGACTAATCACTATTGGGCTAGATGATACGTGGGAATCGAACCAGGTTTTACCTCTCAAGGGATCTCGAGAAGCTTACAACCCCCACCAGGCAGTGTACCTGATCGTTGTAGTATATTATAGTGACAAGTATCGGGGGATTAATCGTTCAACTCAGGAATAGTGTCGCTAGGATTAGAAAACCTAATAAACTAGGTCTAGAGGTGAGGGATGATTCTTTTTGTATTTTTATATTTTATAAAAGCAAGTATGTTAGGAATACGTTTATTCATATGAAGACTCGGTCACCCCGAGCATTGTTTAGCATTGTGTAGCTCGTAGTATTTATCATAGTAGTTAGTAATAGTAGTTAATATATGTAAATAGTATTCGTAGAGTGGGTCGGGTCTTTACCCACTGTCAGCTCACTCTACAGCTCGTTTCATGGAGCACAAGTAGTTGTAGTATATATACCATCTCCCACCCAAGGGAGAGGGTTGGACCTTTCACACACTTAATCTAATATCTTCTTATTTCTCTCACTAAAGGCACCCAACTCTCTACTCTTTCTCTCTCTAACTTATCACTAGTTTTCTTCATCTATTCGATCCATTATACACAAAACCATACGTGTTTAAGATTATGAGTACTCTACAATTGGTATCAAGAGCCATGGTTTCATCCTAGAATTGTTGGTGCTCGAATTCGTGGCTTGGTTTTTGTGTTTTTAGTTGTGGTTCGAATGTTTTTCAAGAAAACTCACTTGTTTGATCTTATTTAGTGGTTTGTGGTGTGTTATTGATGTACTTTCATGATTAGAAGTGTCTTAGGTACTTAGTTTTGCTCTTGGATAAGTTGTTTCATCAAATTCGTAGATATTTGAGGTAATTCGAGTTGGTTTCTTCCTAGCGAGTTGGTGTTTTTCTTCCTAGCGAGTTGGTAAACTTTGGCAGCGAGTTGTTGTTTTTCTGGCTAGCGTGTTGTCTTTTACTACATTGGGTAAAACGGACAAATCGCTAAGACAGTGACACTTTTGTCTCATTATTCCAGCGAGTTGATCAGAGTCCAGCGAGTTGATCAGATTC
The DNA here is from genome assembly GCA_030686995.1 of Artemisia argyi. Taxonomy (NCBI): domain Eukaryota; kingdom Viridiplantae; phylum Streptophyta; class Magnoliopsida; order Asterales; family Asteraceae; genus Artemisia; species Artemisia argyi. The sequence goes on from CM060681.1 coordinate 36,561,674, forward strand.
CAGCGAGTTGATCAGATTCCAGCGAGTTGAACAGATTCTAGCGATCAGATTCCAGCGAGTTGATCAGATTCCAGCGAGTTGATCAGAGTCCAGCGAGTTGTTCAGATTCCAGCGAGTTGGCACTTACCGAGTTGGTTTTTAGTGAGTTGGCTTTTGTGAGGTGGTGTTTAGCGAGTTGGATCTAGCGAGTTGCTTGTTTAGCGATTTGCTTATTTTGCAGTTTGACCTAAGTTGACTATTTTACGTCAAAACTTCAAACGGTCATAACTTTTGAACCGTAACTCCGTTTTTAGCGAATTAGCTGTCAAAACGTCCGGAAAAGGCTGAATATTGTGAGGATTCACCACGAAGTCGTGAAACGAATTTTTCGAGGCCCAAATCACCTCCGGAGTGAAGTTATTGTGGTTTTAAGTTTTAGACCAAATTGTCACTAAACTTTCGAGGCCCAACTTGCATCAACCGAACCAAGATCACAACTAAACAACATATAACCTTGTCAAAACAAACAATCACCACTCTTAACATACAATCACTGCTATGGAATCTTCGTGCTCGAATTCTAATGATAATGTGCTTCATCAGCCAATTAAATTGCCCGATAATGCAAAGGATAGTCGCATTGAATGTTTTCGATCACTCCATACACATCTCAAGGTTCTCTTTGCAAAACCTGGATACTTGGGAGGTTTCAATCGTGCATTCGCAACACTTTTTGGTCATAATGTTGAGACCTTCACAGTCAAAATGACTCTACACTTAGATCAATTTCAACAACAACTTGAAACAGGTGAATTTTCTGAAGGTAGTTCTATGGCTGCATTCTGTGTGATCAATAACCAACTCCAAGCGTTCATTGATTCACGATTCACTGAGGAGTATGATCATGACTGTCAAATGACGAAAAAGAGCTTTGCTACTCATACGGGAATTGAAGTTGACGTTTTCAGAGTTACACTACTCCAACTCATGGGTAATGTGAAGGAGTACATTATGGAAAGAGCACAACACAAACTCAAGCATGAAGACAAGGTGAAGGCATGTCGGGAGCAATCAAGTGATAATATTGTGGATTCAGGTAAAGCATTGGATGTTGGGTCAGTTGTCACCGAAGGCAGAGGATCAGAGACTGATAAGCTTGACACAACGAACAGTTCAATGACTCCTACACGTGATGTGGATGCATATATCAGACCGGTAAAAGAACATGTGTCATGTGCTAAGGTACTCGAACTGTGTAACATGATTGATGAACAAAAGATTCCTAACAAAGTACAACCGACAAACGATGTCGATTCAGATATTGTTGACATGGGAAATAGCAATGTTGACCCATGTGAACAACATATGAAACACAATGAAGTGTCTGTTGTACAATGTAGTGCATCTTCTGTTTTAAATGATGATTGTGTGTTGCATGAGAACACTGCCTATAACCCTGATGACTCCTTGACCACTAGATTTAATATCCTTAAGGATCAGGTGGCAATGTATGAACAACGTGCTAGATTTGAACTCACTGGACGTGAGCAGAACATGGAATGACAAATGCGTGCAAACAAATCTGAAAATAATCTTAAGCGAGAAACATTGAAAAAGGAGTTACAATCTTTGCAAAAACAACTGGATCAAACTGTTAAACAAAAACAAGAGATTCAGAAAGGCTTAAACACACTCAAACATGACTTCAAAGAAAAGGAAACAAAACTCCTAAATGATTTCTCTAGTCTTAAAATCCTAAAAAATAAACTTGAGGATAAGTTATACACGCAAGGCCAAACCATTCAAACTGCTCAAATGATGCATAAACATAGGAAGTTGAGTGATGATCATAGTGAGAAGGATTCTACTAAGCCAAAAGCCAATTTCCTTAGAAGCGGTATAGGTGCACAACCGGCATTATATGATGCAAACATTATGCTTGAGCCTAATCATGCCCCACCTGATGCTACATCTGATGATGAGGGCAATGAGATAGAAGATAGAACCAGAGAAAAACTTGCTGAGAAATTAAGGGATCCCCAGTGCATAGCTAATAAAATCTTGTACAATTATGATTACTCTGAAGATAATCAATTAGCTATCTTTGTCCCACAAAAGAAATTTACTCCAGAGCAAGTCTTCTGGAACATTGACATGGAAAAGATGCAAGCAGAAAGAATAGTGGGAAAAACACGTACAGTTTTTCGGATAGCTGGCCCAACGATATATCCCATTAACACACCACGACATCTTGTTCTTTTCACCCTCCCCACACAAAATAATACACTAATTGCCTTATATGTCCTTGGTCAATTATTAGTTGATTTTGATAAAAACATGTAAAAAGAGAATAACACCAACGGGTATTACTGAAGGGGAAAGAGGTTTTGAGCAAACAAAACAATGTTACCTAACTGAAGTCATGCCATTTTTCAAACTTCTCAAAGGACATTTTGAGGGCCTTAAAAATACCATTAATGATGATGTGACTCAAATGAAAAAGGTTTTTAAAGATGTGGAAAATGAGGGTAAACAATTGGCAATTGATCTTAAATGCAGTGAAGTTGCGAGAAAAAATATTCTCATCATGAATGAGAATTTGATTACTAAATGTGTTGCTCAGGACGTATTTTATACTGCTACTGATTCTACGTTATCTGCCTGCCAATTTCATGAGATGTCTATTGCATTGACCGCTTTCCAGAATTGTGTTTTTGAGCTTGAGGGGGAGAATTTAAAATTGCGTGAGAAAATTGAAAACGACGACCATGATAAAATGGTCAGGCATTTGTCGAAACTAGAGGTTGATAATCTTAATTTGCAATTAAAGTGTCAACATTTAGAAGAAAGAACTAAAATCTCAGATGCCAAGACATCTTCGGATGCTCCTGAATTTGATGCATATTTTGAATTAGCCAAACGTGATGAAAAGATTCAAGCTCACACTAACACGATTCGGAACCTGAGGGTCCAAATTGCCCAATTGAAGTCAAACAAGAGTGATGTGATTAGCACCCAAAAATCACAGTCTATAGATTCTCAGAATTTTCAATTTCATGATACCATTAATAAATTGCAACATGAAAATGATTGGTTTCGTGCTGAAAATTCAAAAGTTAAACAACATTACAAAGAGTTATATGATTCAATTAAGATCACACGTGATATAAACAATGAAAAGATAACTTCTTTGCTTAAAGAGATTGAGAATCTAAAGACTCAGGTGAAAGGGAAAATGCCAATCATCACTTGTGATAATGTTGTTCAAAAGGTTTCTGCTTGTAAGAAGTACGCAATTGATGCTGTGAATATTCCTCTTCCCCTTAGGAATAATAAGTTAGTTCATAGAGACTATCTTAAACATCTTAAGGAGTGCCTTGACTTGCTTCGTGAAACCATTGAAGAGGATAGGATAACAAAACCACTTGATGATGCTATTGTAGGTGCCTGCTTTCTCACTAATAGATCTCAGGAACTCTTAGAATATGCTATTGGTACATGTCCTAAAATTGATAGCAAGCGAGATAGGTCTACTGCATCATCATCTATGACTAAGAACAAGCATGTTACCTTTGAGGTACCCTTGGAAACTTCAGATCCCAACACATCAAAACATGTTCAGCAACCGGAAGTGAAAAAGACTAAAATTCCCATTAGTCCGTCTACAGGAGTAAATAGTAACACTAAAGCTAGAGAGTCTAAACCAAGGAGAAATAGAAGGAATTATAGGACTTCACCTGCTAAAAGTGTTCCTAAAAAGAAAGTAGACGACCACATGAGGAACATGAAGTCCAACTTGTGCAAAATGAGTCATAATTCAAAACCATATTCACGTTGCAAAACATGTAATGAATGCATAATTTCGAGTAATCATGATAAATGTGTTGAGAAATTTCTGAAGTCGTTTTACAAAACCCCAGTTAAGAAAGTTTGGAGAGCTAAACAAAGTAAGCAAATTTTGAAAGCAACAGGTAAACTGTTTGCCAATGTTGGTTATCAATGGAAGCCCACAGGAAGGAAATTCACTTTAGGATAACAGTGCCCTTTAACTAGGATAACCAACTCTAAAGTAGTGCCTATTAAGGAATGGAAGCCAACTGGTAGAACTTTCCCTTTGGAGACCCAATGTCCTTTAACTAGGCCCATTGCATCTACTAGTGAAATTTCCACCATTGAAACGAATGCACCTAAGGTCTTAGTAGCTCCAGAACTTGTTTGCACTAACCAACTGGAACCCAACTCAAATTGGGGATCCGACGCTCCAAATTTTCTGCTCTCGTCTGTTTCCAAATGCAGGTCATATATTTCGTCCTTTGATATTTGGACTCAGGCTGCTCTAAACCTATGATTGGGGATCGCTCAGGGCTCGAGAATTTCGTGAATAAGTTTATCGGGATAGTTAGATTCGGGAACTATCATTTTGGGGTAATTATAAGTTATGGAGATTATGTTTCTGGAGACAGCTAATTTCCTGGGTATACTACGTGGAAGGACTTGGGCATAATCTGTTCTCTGTTGGTCAATATCTTGATTCCGATCTTGATGATTGCCTTCAGAAATTACACATGCTTCGTCTGAGAATTGGATGGTATTGATCTTCTTAAAGACAGTCATGGCACAAATCTATACACCTTTTCTATCGAAGACGTGATGCGGTCCTCTCCTATTTGCCTTCTCTCAAAGACCTCAAAGAACAAATCGTGGCTATGGCAACAAAGTTTTAAACACTTGAACTTTGGTACCATCTATGATCTTGCTCACAATGATCTTGTATGAGGTCTACCCAGATTAAAGTTCGAAAAAGAACTTCTTCATTCGGCTTGTTAAATGGGTAAACGAAAGAAGCATACTCACAAACCTAAAATTGTCAACACCAACATGGATGTTCTTTACACCCTTCACATGGACCCAGGCAGACCAATAAGTGTGAAGAGTATAAATGGGAAGTAATGTGTACTCGTTGTTGTCGACGAATACTCTCGGTTTACATGGGTAAAGTTTTTGAGAACCAAGGACGTGACTCCAGAAGTTATCATAAAACTCATCAAACAACTGCTAGTAAGACTCACATAACCGTCAGAATCATTCGGACAAACAATGGAACAGAGTTTATCAACAAACAACTCGTTCTACTTCTCCAAGGCACCGATGATCCTATGGGTGGAAGCAATTGCTACAGCTTGTTACACCGAAAACCAATACTTGATACATACTCTTCACAACAAAACTCCATATGAGCTGATACATGGCAAGAAACCGGATCTCTCCTCTCTATTTGTGTTTGGTGCTTTATGCTACCCTACAAAATGACAATCAAGATCTGGGAATGTTATAAGCTAAAACTGGTATTGGATTCTGTGTTGGTTACACTCCAGATAGTAAGGGATACCGAGTCTACATCAAACGAACCCGATAAATCCTGGAAACCGTTCACGTCACATTCGTTGAGCTGACTGAGCATACGGCTCCTGTACACATCAGTGCAGGACCCGCGTCTAAACTTTTGTCTCCTGAATCAATCAGTTCAGGTCTTGTACAGAATCCCACTCCTGCATGTACCTTATGTACCACCTACAAATGAGCATTTGAAGATCTTGTTTGACCCAATGTTTGAAGAATACCTTGAGACACCTACTGATGATACACCGATACCGCCAGCCGCTGCTGCTCCAGTTTTGTATAACTCAAATGGTCCATCAGTGTCTACTTGAATTGATCAAGATGCTCATCTCTGTACATCTAGGTACTGCAGTCGACAATTCTTTTGAAGAGAATTCATTTGCTCCTCTTGAAGATGCTCCGTTCAAAAACCTATGTGTTCCTGAATCTTCTACTGAGACATCTTCTTCAAGGGATACAAACATGGTGTCTTCAGGTTCCTACCCTCAACCACATCACAATCTCATAAAACGGACTATTGATCATCCGATTGACAACATTATTGGGAATCCTTCTCGATCGGTGTTCACATGAAGGAAACTTACCACCCATGCCTTGTGGTGCTGTTATAATTCCGTACTATCCAATGTGGAACCCAAAGATTTCAAGACAGCTATCTCTAAAGACTGTTGGGTTAATGCGATGCAAGATGAAGCTCGCAATTTCGATCGACTTGAAGTATGGGAACGGGAAGGCATTGATTTAGAGGAATCTTTCGCTCTAGTTGCTCGTATTGAAGATATCAGAATGTTTCTCGCCAATGCTGCTAGTCAGAACATGACGGTCTATCAAATGGATATGAAAATTGCATTTCTAAATGGCAAGCTGAATAAAGTTCTTTATTCAGTCAACCGGAAAGATTTGTATATTTTGATCGTCCTACCCATGTCTATCGTCTGAAAAGGGCTCTCTATGGCCTAAAATAGACGCCTTGGGCATGGTACGATACACTGTCAAAGTTTCTCCTGGGAAACGGATTCTCCAAAAGTGTGGTAGATTAAGATGAGAATGGGGTAGTGGAACTTTACTTCATGAGGACAGAATTTCAACTGGCTAACTTCTTTACAAAGGCTCTTCCACGAGAAAGATTTCTATTCATTCTTCCGCGACTTGGAATGAAGAGCCTTACGCCAGAATGTCTTATGTCTTCGGGAAGAGAATGAGGAGTAAAAGGATTTTCCTCACATATCCTTTGTACATAGCTGGATACAAAAAGGAAAACAGAAAAATATAAAACCTATAAAAACCATAAAAATCTTAAAAATCTTAAAATCCAAAAATATTCTTCTTTCGACATGTCTCTTGTGTAATCAATATTATGTACGTTTCTAGAAATGTCATTCAATCATGACACGGAAACATACATATGCTTGAGCAAGAGTTGTTTTTTTTTTTATTTATTTTTTATTTTTTTTAATGTTTTTCTAAAACATGTCGTTTCTAAAAATATTCTTTCAAGATGGTTTGCTATTACTTCAGATAGCAACCCGGTCTTAATATTGGGGAAAGTTCATCGCCAAAAAGACGACTGTTCCTAATAAAGGCATGAATTACTTTATATTCGTGCCTTTCCGATCTAATGTACGTTTCAGTGCATTATTTCTTGTTTAAGAAGAGAAGTCTTCTTTTTATCAAAACAAATAATTTTCTTTTATGATTCTTCGGAAAATTATTTGAGTGATACATGGTGGTAACGTGTTGCTTGTAAATCAATCAGTCTTAGATACTTCATAAAATTTGTCACTCAATTAATGACAATGGGTCATCAATTGAGGGGGAGAGTGATTTCCAATTTTATATCATCAAACGGATTTCTTGGTTGTCTCATAATTGTTAGAAAAGGTTTTGTAGTTAATGGGGTATTAGTTGAAGAGGAACTTATTAAGCTTTATCTTAAATGGCCAAATGTGTTAGTTGTTAGAAAGATTATGGCATTATGTGCTATTTGTGTATAGTTTCTTAGCTTTATGTAACTAAAAGGTCCATTTGTCTCACGTTGGTATCCTCGCTTAATCCCCTATATACGTTTTAATCCAAAATCTTAATGATGTTAGAAAACCATTGTGTTTGATGCTCTTGTTCTCTCCTCTGGCATTCGTATAATCTGATTGATTGTGTTTCGTTTGCTGTTTGCTGATAATTGTTTGATTCTTGCTGATTATGTGTTCGTGTTCTCAGGATTTGCTTAGGTATGCAGTTACCGGGTTAGAATCTTATTCCTAAGCTCCTGATTTGAATGTTGAAAATATGCGTGAATTGCCATGTTAGTGATTTGTTTATGTCTGATAGAAACTTGAAATGAATGTTCATGATTGATAGTTTCTCTTTATGCTAGATAGCATTTTGATGAGTTGCTTGGATGTTCTTTGATCATGATATGAATATGGTATTATGAGTAGGCTAGCTGCCACGAGGTAGCAGTTAATTAAGAGTGAATCTGTATGTATGCATATCTTTGTTGATACTCTTATGCAGATTCCATGGCTGATGTGAATGTGCCTGCTCCTGCTCTAACCATTTGATCAGATGTTCAAACTTCATTGACTGGCTTTGATTTCACCACAACAACAACATCGGTAGCAACAACGACAACAACTCTTTCACCACCACCACCAGTTATCTTGTGCGTCATAAGTAGTGTGGTATCAAATGTTATGTGTCAGTACATGATTTTTTTTTATTTCATGAGTTTCTCGTTAAACTTTAAATCATTTATAAACTCATCATAACTGACACTAACATTCTCCCTCATTGATTGAGGGGGAGTAATGAATCGTCTCAATATTAGAATATCTTTAATCAGACCACATCTTGCTCCCAAACTTTTCTAACTTATTTAAATCACTTGGGATCACAAATCTCAAATGGTTTGAAATTTTTGATCGGGGGAGAAAATGTGATTTAAATATGAAATCAGATATAAAATGTGATTGTTTTGGACTTAAACAAACGCTCCCCGATATGTGCTAAACTCTTTTGTATATCGATGCACATATTGAGGGGGAGCAAAATGGCTTGTGTAAAAGGATCCTTCCATCTTATGTGAGTGCATCTCAGTCTTGACTCATGAATTGACGAAACAGAATTGTCTTGAATCGAAAGGACTAGTCCTGGACGGGTAATAACTTCAAGCTGGTTTAACCAGTGATGTAAGCGTGTCTCGAAAAGGACTAGTTTGAGTAGAATGTACCGTTTCGAGAAACCTTGGGTGAATCTGATCGGGCCGGGTAATAACTTCAAGCTAGTTTAACTAGTGATGTAAGCGTGTCTCGAATGCCCGGTCATGTTCACTTAAGGTAGATCAATTCAAAAAGTGCAAATCTTCCCGACATGTGCAAATTTTCAAATCAATACATATGAGCACATGTTGAGGGGGAGCATTTGAAAATGACAAAACTCTCAATGTGTTAACAAAATGGGTTTTTTAATCATAAACACGTTGAGAGAATTTTCAATGATTTGGTGTATGGCAACATAGGATAGTCATGAAGTTATAAGGTGGCTAAGATTAGGAAAACCGTCCTATGATCCGCCAGAGCCGGAGGGATCTACCCATGGACAATACCAAATAGATAGTATTAGTAAGTTCGTAGGTAAGATCATGAAAAAAGGAGAAATGTGAGAATGGAGAAAGAAGAGGTTGAAGAATTAAAAAGAAATGAAATGAGAAAGGGTGAAAAGAAATAGCCCTCCAATTATTCAACCTTAGGGCAGAAACCGGGTTCAACTCATCTGCTACTAGTTGTTACTAAGGTAACACCGGTATTGAAGACAAGACGTCATGGACCCAGTGACGCACTGCACTAAACCTTCTAACCACTCAAGTTCTCTTAAAAGGACTTGTTTCATTCTCACGGGGAACTAGTGTAATCTATCAACAGGAGACCTCTCCCTAATCTCCGCATAGGAAAACCAAATGCACTTATTTAGTCTAGAGCCTCGAGATGCATAAAAAGATCTCACAGGAACATGTGCTACTTCTACCCTGGTTGTTCAACATTAAAGACACCAGTGGTAAACTTAGCAATCTGCCAGAACATTTATGAGGGATGTTGCTTTAGTAACTCCCAGTGATTGAATGGAAATTCCTGCCAGGGTCAACATCAAGCAGCCCTGAAAGCAGGTCACTTAGGTAATTCCTTGTGGATTACGCTTAGTGGTCGCAATGGTTACAAACGGTCAACAGTCGTGGAATGATCTCCAGCGACTCACCCATTCGTTGATCTACTTAGGTAGTTCGCGTAAATCCTCTCAGGGTTTACCGATTGGGAACGGTCTTGGTAAGGGTTAGAAGGAATCTTCACACTATGCTGTTGACGATCTCTAATTCCAAACCTATAAGTACTGGATGGTTTGTTGCTAACTGTTTGCTTGCAGGAATTTCTGACGGTTGCAGTTGATTGCTGAAAGGATGCTGATCCATCAACACATGCTCACACTTCGACATCACAATCTATGAAATCATGATCATTAATTGGGCCTCATATATGCTTCCACAACTCTGATGCAGAAGATCATGATCCTGAAAAGTGTGAGCATGCCAACACAAAGATGTCCAAATCACATGGAGACATTACTACTCGAAGATGACTTTCAGACTCTCATTTGGATGATGAACTCGAAATAATTTCCAAAGATCATCCAACACATTGAACAAGTCATCTAGAGTCTGCTGATCAAAGCACAAAGATCACGGCATTGAAGAATCAAAAGGCCACGAGCTACTCAGATATCTTCAAAGATTAGAATGCTATGATTCAATATATATTTTCTGGGGTGACCTCCCTTAGGGGGAGATTTTTAGGAATACGTTTATTCATATGAAGACTCGGTAACCCCGAGCATTGTTTAGCATTGTGTAGCTCGTAGTATTTATCGTAGTAGTTAGTAATAGTAGTTAATATATGTAAATAGAATTCGTAGAGTGGGTCGGGTCTTTACCCATTGTCAGCTCACTCTACAACTTGTTTCATGGAGCACAAGTAGTTGTAGTATATATACCCTCTCCCACCCAAGGGAGAGGTTGGACCTTTCACACACTTAATCTAATATCTTCTTCTTTCTCTCACTAAAGGCTCCCAACTCTCTACTCTTTCTCTCTCTAACTTATCACTAGTTTTCTTCATCTATTCGATCCATTGTACAAAAAACCATACATGTTTAAGATTATGAGTACTCTACAAAGTAAAATCTCGGGTTTTGGAAGAGTGGGCGGAATTAGTTGCTAGCCAACTAACCCAATAAACTAATATGCAATCAAAATAAAATAACAGAAATGAAAATTAAACTAATTATTCTAGTGGTGTAAATAATGATGAGGAAAGTTGTGTTTACTTAGATTTCATTACTCCCTAGATATCTTTTACAGGTTGATAGCTTGTTACAATTGCATGGATGACGGGTCATATTCCTTAATTCTAGTCGTAGGGCCGTGTACAATATTCCCTAACTCTATAGGATCCTACTTCACTCCTATGTCGAGCCATTAGAAGCTCCTAACATGGGATCATTAGAATTCTCCGACGCATTAAATACAACCAAAAATCGTAGTACACCTCTGATTATGTTTCTTAAGACGTTCAAGCAAGTTACCAATGGAAGTCTGCCAGTTTTCTTAAGCCTAACATCGAATACAATCATCCGTAACAACTATAAACAAACAATCAACCCATAATTAACATCTAGGTTTCACTACATCTAAGCAAACACAAAAGAAATCTAGCCTAGCATGTTAAATTGAAGGCAAGCGTAAGATATAATCAAACAACACATAGACATATTGAATGATTTGAAAGAGTACTTATCTTTAATAGAACATGAAAGATTCAAAGGGTTGAAACCCTTGAAAAAGCTGGAAAATTCGACCTAGGGTTTTTCCCTCAAAGTTGCACACTAATTATTGAAATTTGGAAAACTATATATAGATTTTACAGGGTGACGGCGTCATGTATTGGATCGTGACGCCGTCAACTCGCCGCCATAATAGAAATCGTATTGCCTAGATCTGATTTTGACGCCGTCATGTGTAGAGTTCCTCTGGGCCGTCATGTACAAATGGACCCTGACGGCCTTGGTGACGCCGTCAGGTCCTATAGTTAAAAATCCTCTGGACCGTCACGTGTATTTTCCACTTCCACCTCTTTTGTAACTCTTGACGCCGTCATGTAGAGAGTTGTGACGCCGTCAGGTACTGTTCCCAACAAGGAAAATTAAGACTTTGCCGTTTTCTTCACTTTTATGCTCCAAAAACGTCCAAAATGCTTCCTTTTCCAGATTTCTCTCCAAAAGTACATAAAATGACAAAAGGAATGATTTAGGGCAATAATTAATCGAATAATCTCGAATTTGGGCTTAAATGACCCCTTAAAAGTGGTTCACTTTTCCCCTTATCAAATACCCTAACACTTGAGATTTGCTTGTCCTTAAGCAAATGCGCTTTTATTCTAATCAAAATACAAGTTAGGGGTCATTTAATACTAATATAAAAGTAATTACAATAAATAATCGTTCCACTAAAAACCAAAGACAAGCACGGAGGTCATACACAAGCACCTCATAAATAGTGTTTGGATACTCACATCTCTCGGGTGTAATAAAGTATATATCATAATAAGGAAATGGAAAACACTCTCACTACCTGTTATAGCAGAATAGATTACCATAAGCTTGGGAAAGGATCAAACCTCCACCACTTGGCCTAAGCACCTAGGATAAATTATCAAAGAGGTCTTTCAAAGGGTTATAACGTTAGGTGTAGGGATATGGAATACACGATTTTGTTGGATAAAGACAATATTTACTGGTGGCGAGTTAATCATCTTGGTTAATTACATGTACAATATGGCGTTGCTAACCCAAGACTAGACTCAACTTAAGCTAATGAAGCAAAAATAACAAAAACATAAAATAAACATAGAATGGAACGGGATGGTAGTCCGTATGTTTTTTCTCTTTTCTTTTTCTTGATTTTTCGTTTTTTTTTTTTTTTTTTTTTTTTTTTTTTTTTTTTTTACACTCTTACCCTACCATCCAAAATAATACATCATAGGGAATGTACATTCCCCTTACACTTGAATTTTTACATATTTTACAATAAACTAATCTAATGACTCGAATTAAGATAATCAAAACACTTTGAGTACTTTTAAGATTAACGCACATATGGGGGTAATATATGATGTTCTTCCCCATTACTCCAAAACACAAGTACTTTACCCATGAGTCCTAATCGTCCCAAAACAATATGTACAAGATATGACTCGACTTAGCAACCATGTAATCAATTAGATAATTAACTAAGGGTTTAAACATGTAACAATAATGCACTAAAGATTAGTGCATACAAGGAAGGCTAAGGCGATTTGGTTGCACATTTGGGTGGGTTGTAACAAATTCTTCCTTTAAGTAAGATGCTTAAAGTTAGAAACGAAAATATAGGCTCGGAGGGGTGTACTAGGGGTTTCATGTACTAAAAATGAGTACAACGCTAAGGTGTGGGAAAAGTTAATTGACTTTACTAGTCAAGTAATATGACTTAAATGGTCAAGTAATTATGATACGGGTTTAACACAAGGGTGATCCTAATGCCTCTTATCATGTAGTAAATCCTACTACACGAATGTAGTCTCACTAGCGGTCTCGGGATGCATCACTAACGCAAGTTCTAGAATCTAAATGCTACCGGTACACTCATAAGCACTAATAATAAATGTTTTTCCTATCAAATCTAAAGGCGAACCTCACATATTTGGGTGGAAAATTTTTCTGAATGGTACAGTTTTGTGCTAGTCATACAACTCCTATCCATGAGACGCTTGCTAAGGCTAAAGTTTCACTCCTAAATGTTGTAAAAAAATTTAAATTTGGCGCTAAAATTACACTAACAAGTATTTCTCTTAATTTTATTACACACCTACCATCAAACAAACAAACTCAAGTGCAATTGTATCCTATAAGGTATCATCATTTACCCTCCCCTTACACTTAGGATGAACATTGTCCCCAATGTTCAATTAAAGGATGTAAAAGTAAAACAGGTAAAAGAATGAAAAAAAATACTCCCCTGATTCATTCGGTGTGGATAGTGTGTCAACAAGGTTAGATCTTCCTCCAAGAAAATGAACCTTCAAAGCTTCCCTTCCAGAAAAACAAATCATCTTCTTGTCATACATAACCTGTTAAACCTGAGAAAACAAACAAGACAACCTCGCGTAAAATCGGCGGCAATCTATATATACTAACAAATCCTAGAAAGCAATTTAAGATATAATGCTTGTGGTATAAATGTTTGCAGATTTCCTGAAGTTTATAAAACTAAAGAAATAACAAAAACTTAAAGTCTCCGTTAGAAAAACAAAACTCGCAAAATTTCCAGAATTTTACACATGACGCCGTCAGGAGTTAACTCCTGACGCCGTCAGAAATGACCTGCGGAAATCTTTACGTTAAGTTTCCGGAAAATTTCTGGAAAAACTTATGTCCTACTTCCTGGAAAATCCTGCAAAACATCATTATGACTGGATACAAGCATTTGACTCTAACAAGTACTAATACACATGTTCATTTAATATTGTGGCGAATCAAGATCAATTTCATTCTTAGAAACAAATTTGGGGTTTCCCTTACACTTAGCTTTTGCAAAATACCTTTATATGAAGTTAAGACGAAGTTAAACAACAAAATAAAGCATTTTCACAATTTTAGTTTGAAACATGATCTACCAACAATAAAAATAAAGCATGCATACGGAAGCAAATAACATTCAAACAATTAAAAATCACACAAAACATGGGTTGCCTCCCAAGAAGCGCTTTTCTTTATTTTTGAGTCTTGTAGCTAGACTCAAGGACATGGGCTACATTTTCCTTTCCCACTTTTGTGCTAATTCAAAACGTCTAACCCAATTCTCATCACACTTGTACTCAGGGCCTAGATTCATGCAACCCGAATAGTATGTTCGCCTCCTCTCATAGTAAACATCATCATCAATTCTGTCGTCCTTAATCTCATAAGGTCGAATCTCATCAATTGGTAAATTCTTGATGTCCTTTAATTCTTCCCTTATGTGAGGCATCATAAAAGTGATCTTTTCTATCCCATCAGTAAATTGAACTACTCCCTTCCCATGATCACAATACATCTTAGTCATCTCAACAAAAGGTTGCCCTAGGACCAATTCTCCTAAGTGTGGTTCTATAATGCCTCTAACATCTTCTAGGATTACCGAGTCGCATTGATAAGTAAAATTTCCTACAAAGATGTGTACCCCTCTCACTCTCCTGACAAAATTACATAGTCGATTAGGGTTGTAGGGGTCTTTTCTAGGGCTTAACCTTTCATTCATTATCCAATTGTAGTAGAGCCTAGACATAATATTCATGGGTGCTTTTAAATCAATGTATGTGTGCTCTCTAGACATGTACCCAATCATGCAAGGAATTTTTATGTTCCTAAAGTTATGTCTCCTAATCCATGGCATTTTTCTATATTATGCGGGGCAGGGGTGTTGTAAAAGGAATCTATGGTAACTCAATTCCTCCGGGGTTGGGGAGAAGTCTGTAAACTCAATTTTCATCTGGAGGGGTTTATTAAATTCCTTAAATGTGTCAACTTTCCTCTTTCTTCATTTACGCGCTATAAGCCTCTTGCTAACTTTTAAACGACGATTCTCTAAATCCATAAAGACAGATCTTATACGAAAAAAGACACAAAGAAATAAGATAGACTAAAGAAAACCTAAAACTAAAAATAAAATCTTACTAGAAAGGAATCTAGCAAGTAGCCTAATAAAAAGAAATCCTAACCTAGACAATAACTATTCCCCGGGCTGCGGCGCCAAAAACTTGATACGTGGGAATCGCACCAGGTTTTACCTCTCAAGGGATCTCGAGAAGCTTACAACCCCCACCAGGCAGTGTACCTGATCGTTGTAGTATAGTATAGTGACAAGTACCAGGGGATTGATCGTTCAACTCAGGAATAGTGTCGCTAGGATTAGAAAGCCTAATAAACTAGATCTAGAGGTGAGGGATGATTCTTTTTGTATTTTTATATTTTATAAAAGCAAGTAAAATCTCGGGTATTGAAAGAGTGGGCGGAATTAGTTGCTAGCCAACTAACCCAATAAACTAAGATGCAATCAAAATAAAATAACAGAAATGAAAATTAAACTAATTATTCTAGTGGTGTAAACAATGATAAGGAAAGTTGTGTTTACTTAGATTTCATTACTCCCTAGATATCTTTTACAGGTTGATAGCTTGTTACAATTGCATGGATGACGGGTCATATTCCTTAATACTAGTCGTAGGGCCGTGTACAATATTCCCTAACTCTATAGGATCCTACTTCACTCCCATGTCGAGCCATTAGAAGCTCCTAACATGGGATCATTAGAATTCTGCTACGCATTAAATATAACCAAAAATCGTAGTACACCTCCGATCATGTTTCTTAAGACGTTCAAGCAAGTTACCAATGGAAGTCTGCCAGTTTTCTTAAGCCTAACATCGAATACAATCATCCGTAACAACTATAAACAAACAATCAACCCATAATTAACATCTAGGTTTCACTACATCTAAGCAAACACAAAAGAAATCTAGCCTAGCATGTTAAATTTAAGACAAGCGTAAGATATAATCAAACAACACATAGACATATTGAATTATTTGAAAGAGTACTTATCTTTAATAGAACATGAAAGATTCAAAGGGTTGAAACCCTTGAAAAAGCTGGAAAATTTGACCTAAGGTTTTTCCCTCAAAGTTGCACACTAATGAATGAAATTTGGAAAACTATATATAGATTTTACAGGGTGACGGCGTCATGTATTGGATCGTGACTCCGTCAACTCGCCGCCATAATAGAAATCGTATTGCCTAGATCTGATTTTGATGTCGTCATGTGTAGAGTTCCTCTGGGCCGTCATGTACAAATGGACCCTGACGGCCTTGGTGACGCCGTCATGTAGAGAGTTGTGACGCCGTCAGGTACTGTTCCCAGCAAGGAAAATTAAGACTTTGTCGTTTTCTTCACTTTTATGCTCCAAAAACGTCCAAAATGCTTCCTTTTCCAGATTTCTCTCCAAAAGTACCTAAAATGACAAAAGGAACGATTTAGGGCAATAATTGATCGAATAATCTCGAATTTGGGGTTAAATGACCCCTTAAAAGTGGTTCACTTTTCGCCTCCTCACTAGACCCATAAATATTTGCAAACAGTCTTTGGTAAAGATGTCTACATACTGATAGCGGGATGGAACATGAAGTACTTGGACATGACAGTAGCCACCAAGTCACGAACAAAGTGAATGTTAATCGCTATATGCTTCGTGCGTTGATGTTGCACGAGATTAGATGGGACATACACAGTACTCACATTATCACAATAAACAATCGTAGCAGTAAAATTGGTGTATGAAGCTCACGTAATAGATTACCTAACCAACAAGTCTCAGCAACTACATTGGCAACACCCCTGTACTCAACTTCAGCACTGGACCAAGAAAGCGTAAACTGATGCTTTGAGGACCAAGAGAGAATATTGTTGCCAAGTAAAACACAATAACCTGAAGTACACCGGTGTGTAGTAGGACAACCAGCCCAGTCTACATCTGAGTATGCAACCAAAGATGATGTCGAGAATGAATAAAGCTGTAATCTATAGTCTAAGCCTCTAAGTTCCCCAGAACATAACGTAAGATCCTTTTGACAGTAGAAAAATGTGGCTCCAAAGGATCATGCATGAAAAGACAAACCTGCTGAACTGCATAAGAGATATCCAGTCTAGTAAATGTAAGATATTGTAGAGCATTTGCAAGACTACGATACAAAGTGGGGTCAGAAACAAGATCACCATCAGCTGCAAGTTTGGTGTCGGTGTCAACAAGAGTCAGACATGGGTGCAAGTGAGCATATTTGCACGCTCATGAACCTCAGTGGCATACTTCATCTAAGAAAGGAACATCCCCGAAGTATTATGTATCATAGAAATGCCTATAAAGTAAATAAGAGGGCCAAAATTAGTCATGGAAAACTCTGCATGAAGAGAATTAATAACCTGTTGTAAAAGAGTGGATAAAGAGGGAGTTAAAATTATAGCATCATATAATAGTAAATAAGCAATATCTGATCCTTGTCGATAAGTAAAAACTAAGGAGTCACATTGACTATGGTAGAACCCAACACGAGTAGCATAAGCAGCAAACCTCTGAAACCAGGCCTTAGGAGCTTGTTTAAGCCCATTTAATGATCTTTGCATAAGACAAACATGATCGGTGTAACAACCCGAAAAATTTCACGTTAATATTTATTCGAAACATAAAAATTTTATCCAAAATCTCGTACAATTTTGAACTTTAAATATAACCGTTTAGGTTATCCTGCACGCAACGAAAATCGACTTTGAATATTTTTATCACATTAGATTAATTTCTAGTTCACTTATAATCATTTATGGAATGTTTAAAATTTAATTTCAAATGTTACCAAATAAACCCTGTGATTTACGAGACTAAACTTATGTATTAAGCATTTTTACTTATATGCAACCTTAACCTATACCGGCACCGCATTTTCTAAGACGTTTAAACACCTTTACATTTTTGACAAGTCAACATAATTTCCATCCTCCTTTGACCATAAAAATCAACACTTGTTTACTAAGACTTAACAATATTTCCCGGGATCAAATTATAAAAACAACCAAACATCACTAAAAACTAAGTTAAGAAAACTATTTATGTTTTCTTGTTTCCACCCCGGTCAACATAGAGGAGATCTTTCTTAAATATAACACAAAGACATTTATGTCTTAATAATATTGACAAAACATGACTAGCAAAATAAACTAGACATTAAGTTACCAATTAAATTATCATTGTTCCACCTCATCCCCCCCCCCCTCTTTCTCCATGTGAGGCGTTTAAATGAGTAGTATCACCAAGACTTTATGTCTCGGTGAATGCGTCATAATTCATTAGCCAATCATAAGACCTCCGTTACTCCCCAAGACTTGTGTTAAACAATCACAAACACATCCTTTGGCTCCAAGGCTTACCATAAATGCATGTTTACACCTCACCCTTTCTATAAGTCATCCTCATGAGTCACTAGCATTGATGACTTGATTTCATTCAAATTAACTTAAGATTAATACACATTGCAAGACTTAGTGAGCAAGAGTATGACTCACAAGGCTTTTTCACCTCCATTGACTATCCTATATAAACCCTTTCCCCTTCTCCATTTTGACACCACCCTTATCACACATAAACACTCTCAAAATTTATTTCATTCTTCAAGAGTTGCAAATTGAATTGAAGTACAAGACTACTACAACAAATCACTTCAACCTTTGGTGATTCTCTTGAGTTTAGATCCATTCAAATCACCAAGGTTCCATCACAAGTCTTGCAAGATCACAAGAGGAATAAAAGGAGTAGAGATTGTCCTAGCCTTGTCCTTGTTCTAGTTTTCCTTTGTTTAAAGGCCAAAAGTTGTAAGCCAAACCTTGTACTTATCACATACTCTTGTTTCTTTGCTTCTATATGCATGCTTAGTATGTTGATCATATGGGTACATGGCCAAAACTTATAAAGAAAACCTAAGTTAAAACTTACTTTGTGCAAACTAGTGTAATTAGGCTATTTGTGTAATGAAAGACGACCAAAATATATACATATAACCTTGGGTAAACTTAGGTAAAGATAGAGGATCTTACAAGGATAATGTAACAATTTGAATCACCCAAAACGGACACACGAGTCAAAAGTTATGATCAAAAGAAATTAGCGAAACCGAAAAACTGAATCTGTCCAAAAACCTACTGCATGAATTTCGAAATTTTTCGAGGCACTTCTGGTCCGATTCATCAAAAAGTTAAAACACGAAGTTGTCCGGAATAATGTTTTACATAAATCGTAAGGAAACTCGGCCTGAAAACACCAAACGAGGGCAGTTTTCTGCCTCAAAATGTAAAAACAGTTTTCAAACGTCAAAATTTGGTTTTCACAAGTTAAGTAATTAGAAACCATATTGTTTTCAAGACTAGTTATTTACTAAAATAACAATCTTCATTCAAATAAACTTTCCTAAGTTTATTCGACCTTTGGAATAGTGTTTTTCACATGTAAAAACCAGTTTTCACATATGAAACAGTAAATCATAACTTACAAGTTTTCACAAGTGAAATCCTATTCTTAACTTGTAAACCTTATAAGTTTTCACGTGAAACAATAATCCTAACTCATAAATTTTCACAAGTGAAACTATATTCCTAACTTATAAGTTTCACATGTGAAACTATACTTATAAACTTATAAATCCTTATAACTATTATAAACTTTAGGTGTTACATATTGAGCACTACAAAATTAGAGAACTTCATGTGAGGGATTTCATTTGGGTCAACGGATCGACGAGTTTGCTGGATTGACGAATTAAAGTGTCCTAGCTCCTCGAATGTCTGCTGCATGACCTCTAAATTATGATGGCCCGAATGGTAGTACGAGATATATAAACTAAAACTGTTCATAAAACGACTTACATGATCACAACAACTTACCATGTACTACATCATGATCAACATAACGACTTGTATAGATTCCTTATATTACCTTATCGATATTCCAAAAATCTAAGTCATGTTATCATACTTTAGGTGGTGCGTAGAAGTTTTCCAGTCATATTCATCAACTTCGCTATCCACTTATCATCTTTAACTCACAGTGAGTCATAGCCCCACTTTTCTCGTTTTAATTGTTTATTTGACTCTTTGGGGGAGTGTTATAACCAAGAAAACATCTTCCGGAGGACGCGGTTGATCAAAATACACCATTGTTCTAGAGAGAGAAAGTAGAGAGAGAAAGGTGGAGAAAAGGGTTTATATTAAAATGAAATGAAACTAAACTTTACACACACTTTCCCACACCCCTCATGGAGAGTCATGAGGGGTATTTATAGGCTCATTACCCTACATGTTTGCCTATATTACAATAATAGTCCCTAAAGTACTATTTGTATGATATCTAGTCCATTTCTTTATGTGTGACGTTATCTTTTATAAAATAGCAAGGCTAACAATCTCCCTCCAAGATATCGTCACACATGAATGGATACAATGAGACCTATAAACACATAAACATGTAAGTTACAACAATAGTAAACTATGTTGACGTTGTTGAAGCGCATAGTCTCTATAGTCTAGATACTGAGGCAGACTTGAAGGTCTCTCTTCTGACGATCTCGGCGTATGATCTTTGACACTGACAGCAAAGGTCTTTGTAGCTCTGAACTTCAACTGTAATGGTCTAGTTAGGTTATTACTCCCTCCTAACTAGTGAGCCTTTATTCTTTTTCTGCTGCTCCCTCCTGAACTGACAACTCTCTTCTCATCTTGCAGCGGATAAGGTAGATACTAATGAGTTTGCACCATGGTTGTCGTTCTGGGAGCATCATAGCATAACTCACATAGTATTGCACAGAAGGTTGGTAATACGCTCCGATATACACAACATTAGTACTTCTTCGGTTCTAGTGTATGCACAATTCCCTCGAACAACCAACATACTAGAGATGAAACACTACTTCTTTTGGCATGTTCTTCTCCCTCCTGATGGTTGCGATGTATCGAGATCATCATACTATTGTGTGTACATGCCAAAATTACCCATGCTTTACACTTCTGGTGCAATATAGATAGACCATGAAAGCATAAGTTGTGAGAATATGCTGATAGGATATGACTCTCTTTATTCTACAATCTCTTTTCTTCTCTTCAACCTTTAAGCGACCTCTTCAAATTCCAACCAGCTAGTAAATGACCACTGAATGGAGATAACCCGATATAACCAATCTGAGAATAAAGTAAACATCCCGTAGATATGTGACTTAATCTTGTACGAAGGTGTGACTAAGAACCTATACTGAGCACTACAATGTAACTCCTTTAAGCATAGGTAGTGCCATATACCCAAACCAACAAACAATATATGAAATATCCACCTCTTGGAATCTCCACAACTTCATGTGACACTGAGTACTACAACGTAACTCCTTAAAGTGATAGCTATAACCCGTGAGTACTACAATGTAACTCCTTACATCGGGTATAACTAGATAATCCAAGTCTTAATCACTATCTCTACCAGTGTTTGCCCAAACAAGTATCTCCGAAAGTCATGCATCCATCCACCCCTAGACTTTGAGATAAATAAGTACACATGCCCGTGAAATGAACTTTAAACCCAAATAAGCAATATTGTACAAAAACTCCATAGTCACAAAAATCTGATACTAGCCGTTGTCATTTGATTGTGATTCTTGATCAGGATCGTTTAAGCAATCCGTGGTGTGTTTTGGTGAAGCTTGAAATTCTATATCGGGTGATTCGTAGTGATTTCGTATTTTCCCTCCAAAAATAAAATTGGAAAATTTTCTCGCCCATAATTTGGAAATCACTATGAAATACAATACAAAGGTTACCTGGAAAATTTGAGTATTAAAAATTTTTACGCCAAATTTTGTCGAAAAAATTTGAATTTTGGCCAAAAAATTTGAATTTCGGGCCAAAATTTTCAATGTTATACCAAAATTTGAATCTCGCGTAAAAATTGATCGTTTAATCTCCTCTCAAAAATAAATTTTACTCAAATTTTCCCGCCAACATCATCCTAACTCGGTAACCTTTGAAACTCGGAAACATTCTTGTAACTCGATAAAGCTCCCAAACTCGCAAACTTTGCATAATGTCTCCCTAACTCGATAATACCCTAACTCGGTAAGTCCCCTAACTCGGTAATGCCCCTTAACTCGATAAGTCCAATGAAATTTTGGCAGAGTTTCGTTAAGTGTTAACCAAATAAAAACCTTACTCGATGAACGATAAGGATGAGCTATGCCTAACTCGGCAAAAAAAAATGAAAGTTCCAAACTCGCAAAATCATGACCCAAACTCGGTAAAAAACCAAACTCGGTAATAATCAAACCCAAACTCGACAGAAACTTTTCAAACTCGGTAAAAAAATTTTCAAACTCGAATACTTTTTTATCAAACTCGACAAAAATTTTCCAAACTCGGAAAATTAAATCCAAACTCGATAAGTTCCTAACTCGCAAGGATCCAAACTCGCCAGAAATTATTCAAACTCGACAAAACTTGCGATGAACAGTATCGATTCGTCTTATTTCACCCAAAAACACGATTTTTCACCCAAAAACACCACGATTCGCCCCCGGTTAGCTCTGGTACCACTTGTTATGACCAAGAAACATGTTCGGGAGGTTGAGGTTGATCGAAATATAAGAAAACCATGGTTGTTTCTAGATAGAGAAAGTAGAGAGAGAAAGGTGGAGAAAAGGGTTTATATTAAAATGAAATGAAACTAAACTTTACACACACTTTCCCACACCCCTCATGGAGAGTCATGAGGGGTATTTATAGGCTCATTACCCTACATGTTTGCCTATATTACAATAATAGTCCCTAAAGTACTATTTGTATGATATCTAGTCCATTTCTTTATGTGTGACGTTATCTTTTATAAAATAGCAAGGCTAACAGGGAGATACATGCTCAACTACTTTCAATTTCCAACTTGATAATTTGAAAATTGTATGCTTACTATTTGAATGATAATTGAACACCTCGAAATTATCAGATAATTGAATACCTCGCAATTATCACTATAACTATTTGGAAGATAATTGAATACCTCGCAATTATCAGATAATTGAACACCTCGCAATTATCACTATAACTATTTGGAAGATAATTGAATACCATGCAATTATCAGATAATTGAACACCTCACAATTCTCATTATAACTATTTGGAAGATAATTGAACACCTCGCAATTATCAGATAATTAAACACCTTACAATTATCACTATAACTATTTGAATAATAATTGAACACTAAGTGCAATGATGCAAACTATATTTTAGCCGTGGGTTATGAACACATAGGTTGCAAGTTTTGTATGGGCGGAACTTGGAACTGAATGGATTTACAGTGCCTTTGCTATGGGAACATTCTTTCAAGGCTTTACATGTTAAACAAACTCTATGAACTCACCAACCTTTGTGTTGACACTTTTAGCATGTTTATCTCAGGTCCATAATGATCGAGGCTGGCACGGAGGAGCACGGATACTCAAGAAGGCTATAAATTTTATTATCATTCGAAAACTAATTTAATGTAATTTGTAAACCGTGAAACTACTGGGACATCATTTTGTAAACTCTGATATTTATATAATTCGAATGATAAATCTTTTAAAGCGACTCAATTAGAGTTCGTTTTCTATTGTTATAACTGTTGTGTCATGAAGTGACGCCCAGTTTGAATTATGTTGCGTTCACGAAATTGGGGGTGTTACAATCAGGATCTCGAGGATCGCGAGAACCAGGAGGCTGATGCATATAAACAGTTTTTCTGATAAAAAAAAACCCCATGCAGAAAGGCGTTCTTTACATCAAGCTGATGAAAAGGCCAATGTCGAGAAATAGCAAGACTTAGAACTGTACGTATAGTAGCCTATTTTACAACCAGGCTAAATGTCTCATCAACATCAATACTTGTTAGTTGTGTACTGCCATTCGTCACAAGGCGATCCTCGTAGCGACTAAGACTACCATATGCATTATGTTTGTGTTGGAAAATCCACATAGAATGATTAATGTTCGCGTCCGATGGTCGAGGCACAAGAATCCTAAGTATTATTTTTAATTAGTGCATTATATTCATCTAACATAGCACTATGCCAATTGGGGTCGTTGAACGCTTGTGTCTATGACTTAAGAAGCGGGGAAATGGTAGACACATGCAATGTAAAATGTTGGGTAGGAGAATTACAACCAACACGAAGCGAGTGACCCCTGGGTTAGTTGACACGGGATTGGGATTCATATTTTGGGCTGGTGGAATAGTTGATGCGTGAGAATCGCAACAGGCTTTACCTCTCAAGGGATCTCGAGAAGCTTACAACCCCCACCAGGCAGTGTACCTGATCGTTGTAGTATAGTATAGTGACAAGTACCGGGGGATTGATCGTTCAGCTTAGGAATAGTGTCGATAGGATTAGAAAGCCTAAATTACTAGTTCTAAAGGTGAGGGATGATTATTTTTGTGTTTTTATATTTTTATGAAAGCAAGTAAAATCTCGGTTTTTGAAAGAGTGGGCGGAATTAGTTGCTATTCAACTAACCCAAAACTAAGATGCAATCAAAATAAAATACTGAAAATGTAAATAAACTAATTTATACTAAGGTTGTGAGCAGTAATTGGAGAAAATGTGTTTACTTAGATTTCATTACTCCCTAGATATCTTTTACACGTTAATTACTTGTTATAATTGTATGGATGATGGATTGTATTCCTTAATACCATTCATGGGGTGGCATACATAACTCCCCAATTCTATGAGCTCTTATCTCCTCCTATACCATGCCCAGCACAACTATAGGGATTGTAAACAGTGGCTCATGCATTAAATACAACCAATAAAGACCTAGTACGCCTCGGTTCATGTTTCTTAAGACGTTCAAGCATGTTACCATTTGGAGATCTGCCAGTTTTCTTAAGCCTAACATATAAAATCATTCATCCAAGACAAGAATAAACAAGTAATCAACACATAATCAATATCTAGGTTTCATTAGATCTAAGCAAACACAAAAGAGATCTAGCCTAGCATAATGGAATTGAGACAAGAACAAGATATAGACAACCAACACATAGACATATTGATTGAATTAGAAGAACACTTATCTCAATTACAATGCAAGGTCTCAAGGGTTTGGAACCCTTGAAAAACCTGTAAAAGTTGCTCCAAAATCGTCTTTAGGGTTTCTCCAAAACTTCTCTCCTTTTATGTGAAAAACTAGAAAACTATATATAGGAAAATATGGGTGACGACGTCAAGAACAAAGGTGTGACGCCGTCATCTCGCCGCCAAATACTTCCTCGGACGGCCTTGATCTACTTCTGACGCCCTGTGTGACGCCGTCATGAGCTACGGATTTTAATTCTTGGGGTTTGACGCCGTCATGAGTTTACTCTTGACGCCTTCATGTACTGTTCCAGCATGGAAAATTGAGACTTTGCCGTTTTCTTTTCTTTTATGCTCCAAAAACGTCCAAAATGGCTTCTTTTCCAGAATTCACTCTCTAAGTACCTAAAATCATAAAAGGAACGATTTAGGGCAATATTTGATCAAATAAATTCGGATTCGGGCTTAAATGACCCCCTAAAAATGGATCATTTTTCGCCTCATCATATACCCTTACACTTGAAAAGACAAGTTAGGGGTCATTTAACACTAATATAAAAGTAATTACAACAAATAATCGTTCTACTAAAGACCAATAGACAAGCACGGAGGTCATACACTAGTACCTCACAAATAGTGTTTAGATACTCACATCTCTCGGGTGTAATAAAGTAATATAACATTATGGAAATGGAAGATATCTCTCACTACCTGTCATAGCAAAATAAATTACCATAGACTTGGGAAAGGATCAAACCTCCACCACATGGCGTAAGCACCTAGGATAAACTATCAAAGAGGTCTTTTAAAGGGTTGTAACGTTAGGTATAGGGATATGAATTACACGGTTTTGTTGGATAAAGGAAGTTTTACTGGTGGCGAGTTAACAATCTTAGTTAATTACATGTACAATATGGCGTTGCTAAGCCAAGACTAGACTCGACTTAAGCTAATAAATGAAAAATAACTAAAACATAAAATGAACATAGAATAAAAAGGGATGGTAGTCCGTATGTTTTTTCTCTTTTTTCTATTTTTTTATTATTTTTTTTTCTTGATTCTTTCGATTTTTTTTTTTTTTTTTTTTTTTTTTTTTTGCATACACTCTTACCCTACCATCCAAAATAATACATCATAGGGAATGAACATTCCCCTTACACTTGAATTTTTACATACTTTACAATAAACTAATCTAATGACTCGAATTAAGAAAATCAAAACACTTGGAGCACTTTTAAGATTAACGTACATATGAGGGTAATAAATGATGTTCTTCCCCATTACTCCATAAAATAAGTACTTACTCATGAGTCCCAATCGTCCCAATCGTCCCAAAACAATATGTACAAGGATATGACTCGACTTAGCAACCATGTAATCAATTAGAAAGTTAACTTAGGGTTTAACAAATCACAATAATGCACTAAAAATGAGCGCATACACGGAAGGCTAAGGCGATTTGGGTGTACATTTAAGTGGGGTGTAACAAATTCTTCCTTTAAGTAAAATGCTTAAAGTTAGAAACGAAAAGATAGGCTCGGAGGGGTGTACTAGGGGTTTCGTGTACTAAAAATGAGTACAACGCTAAGGGTGTGGGAAAAATTAGTTGACTTAACTAGCCAAGTAATATGACTTAAATGGTCAAGTAATTATGATACGGGTTTAACACAAGGGTGATCCTAATGCCTCTTATCATGTAGTAAATTCTACTACACGAATGTAGTCTCACTAGCGGTCTCGGGATGCATCACTAACGCAAGTTCTAGAATCTAAATGCTACCGGTACACTCATAAGCACTAATAGTAAATGCTTTTCCTATCAAATCTAAAGGCGAACCTCACATATTTGGGTGGAAATTTTTTTTTGAATATACGGTTATGTGCTAGTCATACAATCTCCTATCCATGAGACGCTTGCTATGGCTAAAGTTTCACTACTAAATGTTGTAAAAAAATTTTAAATTTGGCGCTAAAATTGCACTAACAAGTATTTCTCATAGTTTTATTACACATCTACTATCAAACAAGACAAACTCAAGCGAAAGTGCATATGTAAGGTATCATGTTTTTACCCTCCCCTTACACTTAAGATGAACATTGTCCCCAATGTTCAAGTAAAGAATGTAAAAGTGAAAAAGTAAAGAGAATGAAATCAAATACTCCCCTGATTCGCTCGGTATGGATTATAGGTTGGCCAGGTTAAATCTTCCTCCAAGAAAACGAACAATCAAAGCTTCCCTTCCAGAATATAAATCATCTCCTTGTCGAACATAACCTGTAAATCCTGACAAAAATAGACAAGACAACCTCGCGTAAAATCGGCGGCATCCTATATAAGTTACTAAATCCTAGAAAACAAAGTAAGATATAATGCTTGTGGAATGAAGTTTGCAGATTTCCTGGAGATTATAAAACTTAATAATTCACAAAAACCATAAGACTCCGTTAGAAAAACAAAACCGGTAAAATTTCCAGATTTTAACTCCTGACGCCGTCAAGAGTAATCCTCTGACGTCGTCAGAATGAACCTGCAGAAATTCTTATGTTAAGTTTCCGGAAAATTTCTGGAAAAACTTGGTCTTACTTCCTGGAAAATCCTGCAAAACTTCATTATGACTCAATACAAGCATTTGACTCTAACAAATACGAATATACATATTCATTTAATATTGTGGAGAATCATGATCAGTTTGTTTCTTAAAAACACATTTGGGGTTTCCCCTTACACTTATCTTTTGCAAAAATACTTTTAAGTTGGAGTTAAGACTAGGCCAAATAACATGGTAAAGTATTTCCACATTTTAATTTAGAGACATGATCAACCAACAATAAAAATAAAACATGCATACGGAAGCAAATAACAATCAAACAAATAAAAATCACACAAAGCATGGGTTGCCTCCCAAGAAGCGCTTTTCTTTATTTACGAGTCTTGTAGCTAGACTCAAAGTCATGGGTTACTACGTGATCTCATCATTGGAAATGATATACCCCATGTAGTTGCGATCATTACTATTATGGTGGTAGTGCCTCAACCTATCGATACTCGCAATCACCATTCCACCTAATTTGCTTCTCAATTTAACTACCCCATCTTGGCTCAATCCTTCGATTGTGAATGGCCCATACCACCAAGGACTTGGTTTATCGGGTGGTATTGTTGTTTCCAAGTGTCTCAAGAGCACCAAGTTCCCTTCCTCAAATGGTGTACGATTTTTTTCGTGTTGAGTATGTTCAAGTTCAACCTGAACCTTACTGCTTTTTCTCCTTTCATCCTTAGCTTTCTTATAGCTTTTGATTCTTGCCTCCCATGCAAGAATCTTATTCTGAACACGAATGGGTGTCGTGCCAATGTTGTTTTTGATCATTCTCCAACTCAAATTCTCATGCCCACTTCGCGGGGTCATGGGGAAGCTAATCTTTCTTTTTCCAGATTTAAGCTCAATCTTCCTACCTTCATACTTAATGACAGACCTAGCGGTGGTGAGGAATGGTGCCCCAAGGATTATTGGCATGAATCCATCCCCTTTATTATCAATGATCATAAAATCAACGGGGTACATGAATCCTGCAACATCTAATACATCTTCTGCGATTCCTAGGGTGTATACGTACGAGTGTCCAACAAGAGATAACCTAACACGAGTAGGTGCTGACATTTTTGACGTTAGTTGGATGTAAATAGTTAGGGGCATAAGATTTACTTCCGATCCTTGGTCGGCGAAAGCACTAAGATGTTTCAAGTCCCCGATGCTCGTTGGTATTTCAAAGTTCCCACATGCTACCTGCTTAGTAGCCACTTTCTGTACCAATAACTTCTCGAATACTGATCCTCCAGGAAGCGTATCATACTCATCTTCCTCTTCTTCCTCTTTCTCAGGAATCTGTCCGGAGGACTGGTTACGCCCATCACCCTTAATCCAATTTGTTATGGTGTTTTTGTTTATATCATGTTTCAGGTAGTAACTCAAAGGTTGGGATTCTAGTGGTTTTTCTAAGGTCTGTTTAGCAGGAGTTTCTACCTTCTCGTTATCTTTATGGACAATGGTGATGGAGTTAACAAACTGGGTGGTGGGAGTGACGCTTTCTTTCCTTAGTAGTATTTGTTCGGGAGTTCTCTGGTTGGCGTACTCCTCCAATAGACTCAACATCTCATTCATTTTCTCCTGCATCTCCTCTTTTTGCTTATAAACTGCTTCTTCAAACCTAGCAAGCCGATCTGAGTGAGTTGCCATATATTCTCTCATCCTAGCCTCAAACTCCGAGCTAAGTTCCTTGGGAGGGGAACAAGGTGGGGTGCACCTTTGAAAAGTCTCGACATGTTCTCTAGAAGGTGACTCAGATAATGGTGCCGAAGTTGGTTTTGAGACAGAATTGACAGTGGCTTGTCTAGGACTTAAAGGTCTTCTTTGCCTTTCCTCAAAATAGTCAACTTTTGCCTCAAGTTTGCATAGGAGTTCATCGGGGATTTCGGTGGTTCCTCCAGATGTCGAGACTGCATTGATGGCCGCTTCTATTGTATGTTTAAATTCCCATATCTCATGATTATCAACAGCGAGCTCTTCGATAATTGCCCAAGACTCCTCGGCGTTCTTATCACGCAATTTACCTCCCGCGGCCCTGTCGATGGTGCGCTTAGTGTGATAGTCAACATGGTCGTAGAAAATCTGGACTAATAACCAAAGGTTTATGCCATGATGAGGGAGCTTGTGAAGGAGATCCTTAAAACGGGCCCAAGCCTCGTAGAAAGTTTCACCCCGCTGTTGCTCAAACATCAAAATGTCCCTTCTAAGCATTGCAGTCTTTTCCGGCGGAAAGAATTGGGTGAGGAAGCGATTGGCGAGATTGTCCCATGTGGTGATGGATCCCGTGGGTAAATGCTTAATCCATTGACTAGCTTGATCCCGTAGAGAGAATTGGAATAGGCGTAAACGGGTAGTCTCTCTAGTTTCAACATCTAGGTCTATGGAATCTACGATTTTGAGGAAGTCCTTAAGATGTTGGTTTGGATCTTCGGAACGAAGTCCATGGAATGCACATCCACTTTGCACCAACCGGATGGTGTCGGATCGCAAGGGGGTCACATTGGCTCCGGTGAGCTCAATGGTGTTTCGGTAGCCTTGGTGGCTAGGTCGGGAGTACTCTCCTAAGGTTCGGGGCCTAAGGGGTTCTAATGGTGGGTTTTGTTGTGGTGGGATGACGGGTTCAAAGATGTTACCACCTTCCATGATGTCGGATGGTAAAGAGTTACGAACAAAGGCACGAAGAAATAAGATAGACTAAATAAGACCTAAAAATAAAATAAAATCTTACTAGAAAGGAATCTAGCAAGTAGACCTAATAAAAAGAAATCCTAACCTAGACAATAACTATTCCCCGGGCTGCGGCGCCAAAAACTTGATGCGTGGGAATCGCAACAGGCTTTACCTCTCGAGGGATCTCGAGAAGCTTACAACCCCCACCAGGCAGTGTACCTGATCGTTGTAGTATAGTATAGTGACAAGTACCGGGGGATTGACCGTTCAGCTTAGGAATAGTGTCGCTAGGATTAGAAAGCCTAAATTACTAGTTCTAAAGGTGAGGAATGATTATTTTTGTGTTTTTATATTTTTATGAAAGCAAGTAAAATCTCGGTTTTTGAAAGAGTGGGCGGAATTAATTGCTATTCAACTAACCCAAAACTAAGATGCAATCAAAATAAAATACTGAAAATGTAAATAAACTAATTTATACTAAGGTTGTGAGCAGTAATTGGAGAAAATGTGTTTACTTAGATTTCATTACTCCCTAGATATCTTTTACACGTTAATTACTTGTTATAATTGTATGGATGACGGATTGTATTCCTTAATACCATTCATGGGGTGGCATACATAACTCCCCAATTCTATGAGCTCTTATCTCCTCCTACACCATGCCCAGCACAACTATAGGGATTGTAAACAGTGGCTCATGCATTAAATACAACCAATAATGACCTAGTACGCCTCGGTTCATGTTTCTTAAGACGTTCAAGCATGTTACCATTTGGAGATCTGCCAGTTTTCTTAAGCCTAACATATAAAATCATTCATCCAAGACAAGAATAAACAAGTAATCAACACATAATCAATATCTAGGTTTCATTAGATCTAAGCAAACACAAAAGAGATCTAGCCTAGCATAATGGAATTGAGACAAGAACAAGATATAGACAACCAACACATAGACATATTGATTGAATTAGAAGAACACTTATCTCAATTACAATGCAAGGTCTCAAGGGTTTGGAACCCTTGAAAAACCTGTAAAAGTTGCTCCAAAATCGTCTTTAGGGTTTCTCCAAAACTTCTCTCCTTTTATGTGAAAAACTAAAACACTATACATAGGAAAATAGGGGTGACGGCGTCAAGAACAAAGGTGTGACGCCGTCATCTCGCCGCCAAATACTTCCTCGGACGGCTTTGATCTACTTCTGACGCCCTGTGTGACGCCGTCATGAGCTACGGATTTTAATTCTTTGGGTTTGACGCCGTCATGAGTTTACTCTTGACGCCTTCATGTACTGTTCCAGCATGGAAAATTGAGACTTTGCCGTTTTCTTCACTTTTATGCTCCAAAAACGTCCAAAATGGCTTCTTTTCAAGAATTCACTCTCCAAGTACCTAAAATCATAAAAGGAACGATTTAGGGCAATATTTGATCAAATAAATTCGGATTCGGGCTTAAATGACCCCCTAAAAACGGATAATTTTTCGCCTCATCAATAGTACTAGTGGGTTGTGCTACGTTTGAATTTGTAAGTGGCTGTTGGACGTGAGGGGGTAGGCGGGTTAGGTGTAGTAGTTGGCTAGTGAGCGGGTAGTGGGTTGGTGCCTAGGTGTTGGGCTGGCGCATGATTTTTGGGCTTTTAGGTGGGATCTGGACTCGAAGTATTTACTGGACCGGGTGTGGGTCATTTTGGAGAATTGTTGGGCTGTTGGGTGGGATTTGGTCATTAATTGTTGTAGGATAATGTTTGGTGACGTGTTGAGAAAGTGTACGAGGGTGATGAATTAGGTGTCATGGAACCGTAAGGAAATATCGTCTCATCAAAGGTGACATAACGAGAAATTATAATCTTGTTTGTGTTGAGATCAAGACACTAATACCCGCGATGGTTTATGGATACCCAAAAAAAATGGATGGTGTAGCACGAGGTTCAAGTTTGTTATTGGTGTATATGTGAGGATAGTAAAGGTAACCAAAAACACAGAGATTCATATAATTGGGTGTTGTCTTATAAAAGCGAGTATGAGGGATTTCATTATCTTTTGCGGTGGAAGGCAAGTTATTCAAGAGATAGGTCGCCATGTGGAGGGCTTCAACAAAAAATGTGGGTGGTAAGTGTGCTTGAAATAAAAGGTTCGGATAAGGTTGTTAATTGTACGTATCATTCCCACAGACTTACCATTCTGTTTAGATGTTTTGGGGCAAGAGAAATGAATGGTAATACTATTAGATGCAAATAATTGGTGTAGAGCATTATTGTCAAATTTACCTCATTATCACGTTGCAAAGATTTGATGTCACAATTAAATTGGTTCTTAATAAATGCACGACAATGAATAGACTTAGACAACATATCAAACTTGTTGCGTAACGGATACACCCATAAATAATGTGAAAAATGATCTAAAAACAAAACATAGTATTTAATGCCCCGTAATACTCGACAATGGCGAAGTCCGTAAGTCAGAACGAATAATATAAAAAGGAGACTCAACAATAGTTTCAGAAAACAAAAAAGAAGCCACACGTGCTTGCCAAGCTGACAAGCATGTCATAGTACGAGAGACTCAGTCTTATTACAAGAAATGAAATTACTAGACACTAGAGAACGCAACACATCACTTTCTAGATGTCCAAGTCATTGGTGCCATGTACGTTGACCGACAAGAAAGGCTTGAGGTAAGAGTCGGGGGTGGTAACATGATAGAGATTCCCACTGCTATCACATCTAATGAGGATTTTGCGGGTCGAGTAGTCCTTCACAAGACAACCGAACTCATTAAACACAATGGTACATTTATTATTACGTACAAACTTACGAACATGTATCAAAATTTAAACAATATTAGCGGTAACGAGTACATTATTTAAGTGAAGGGTTTTGTGAGGGGTAGTCAAAGTGTTATGGTCCGTGTTGGTAATGGGAATTGAATTCCTATTACTAACAAAGACGGATGGATAAATGTAAGAATTAAAAACAATACTAAGATTATTTGCACATGAGTTAAGATGATAGGACGCACCAGTATCCATGTTCCAATTAGCATAAATCGGATCTTGAAGTGTCATTGTGTTGTACGCCTGAGGAAGAAGCGTTTCCTGAGAATCCAAACCACACACAACCTGAGAAAGAAGAGCCTGTTACTGTGGAGAAATATTAGGCGTGACCTGGTGTGAACCCGAGAGCCCAAAGCTGTTAGTCGTAGCCTGTTGAGTACCGGACAACCCAAAACCAGGCGGTGTGGGCCTGAGGCCCAATAAAGAGTTCGGCTGGTGATTAATTGTGCAAGGCGATTTGGCTTGGTCATTTGGGCTATGATTTGTTGTTGGGCTTGCAAAAGAGCCAACAGACTTTGGTTACTAGGTATGTTATGATTTATTAGACCAAGCCCAGTAGATAACATGTTATTCATTTGGCCATGAGAAACATTATTGTTTCCAGTAACTTGCCTCACCGTGGTATTTGTTCGAGAAGTATTGCCAACACGAGTTGTATCATGTATGAAACGAAAGTATTTCCCCATCTACAAAATCCGCGAAAAAAATTGCGGCATACCTGAGGTGAATTCATACGAGTGTCTCATGTGTAACGAGAGTCTTGGCCCCTAGCATTAGTGGTCTCGACAATAAGGAGTTGAGGTGCCGAGGAGGATGTGTTTGTGGAAACAGGTTGTGGTCGAGAATTAAGTCTCATCTCTTCGGTGGATACCATGGATCGTTTGGTGTCAAGATCAGGAAAAAGGTCCTTATGAGCAATGACGGTAGCAAGGTTTGCATATTTTTCACTTAGCCCGTTAATAGCATAGGTAACAATATCATCTTCGGACATAGAAAAACCAAGATCATTTGATAGAGTAACTGTAGATTCTATTTTACGAAAACAAGCACCGACACTAAGATCGCCCATTTGAATGACACGTAACTCACCTTTTAAAGCAATAGTTCAATTCGTGTACATTTGTTGTCGAGACAGATTTTCTAAACTTGATCCCAAGCATCTTTAGCTGTGGGAGGGTTTGCCTTGATTAGTCTACCTTGAAGGGTAGGACCGAGCGTGAGAAAGATCCATGACTTTACGATGAAATCAACAGTCAACCATTCTTCAGTTGGAGGAGATGAGGAGGAGCTCGCGAAAGCACTTTGGATGTGTGTTAGGAAACCAAAGTTGTTACAATGAATTTTGGGAAAATAACACTAAGATGAGCAATTTAACTCATCTATATCAAGTTTAACAGGGACTAAGTTGTTGATGTTATGCACGGAATAGAGTTTTTCAACGAGGGTGAGGGTAGGAGGTGGTGGAGGTGGATCACTGTTAGTCATTATGGAGGCTGTGAAGGGGATCGGTGACAGTAAGGTGGAGGAGAAGGATTGGTGATTTTGTTAGGGTTAAATATGTTAGGAGAGGATTGGTTTAGGCTGATACCATATTAGGCCATATATATTTGATTGATTATGAATGATTACAATAGACTGATAGAGTGAATATGTAACATGCTAATGGGCCAAATACAAGCCTAAGACTAATCACTATTGGGCTAGACCCATAAATATCCGCTAACAATGACTATCCCCGCTCAAGGAATGATATTTTCTTTTTTTTTTTACAAACTGCATCTAGAAAAACTGAGAAAGTGTCGGTATCATGGTATATCCACAAATCTAAACCAGGTGATAGTAACTTGTTAGAAATCAGCAATAGTGGCCCCCGTTTGTTAAGGAGGTCCGGCTATACAAGTTGAACAATGACTTTATTCATAAAACAATATATTCGCTAATCATGTCTGTTTGGAAGCAAGAAGGTCACAAGCATCAGAATTGCATATATAGGCGTTCACTTCAGTTCACAAAAAATAAAACCCGAACACCACTTTCTAGTCTGTCTATTAACGCAAATTCATTGTCAAAAAAAGTCTGTTGTAACAAGGACATGTGTATCTAGGTAGACGCATTCCCACAACAGTTGACTGCCTCTCTAGCACACGTTATTTGAAATGGTACCAATAGTAGACTTAAATAACGCGATAACCATTTTTATTGAGCGGAGACAGAAATTTAAGTTTGCAAACGACGCCTACATTATGTACTGTAAAAGACCTACCCACATAATTTAAGTCATTCTAATAAGATATTCATAACTTGTTACACTATGCTAAGGCGTGTAGTATAGCTAGCAAAATGGAACTTTACTAGCTTGTGTAGAAGCTTATAAGAGCATATGGTGTATACATACCGTTGGACTACCCACAAAATTTAAGTCATTCTAATAAGATATTCATAACTTGTTACACTATGCTAAGGCGTGTAGTATAGCTAGCAAAATGGAACTTTACTAGCTTGTGTAGAAGCTTATAAGAGCATATGGTGTATACATACCGTTGGACCAGCCAACAAAGAGGTTCCATAGTCAGCAGTTGTTGCACAACCATCGGAGCAAAATCCTGAACAGAATTGAAATAATGACCATATCTACCAATCACATGTTGTTTTCTTCACTTATTTGAGCCTGAAGTATTGGACCTGCATGCTGGCAGGTTCCATTCCCCTCGACGTGTCATTTCATATGGCTAATACTTTATATTTTGTAACAAGATCTACTAGGAAAATCTTAGGCTGTGCATACGCACAACCCATGCAAGACCGTAGCAACTTGTTAAAATCACCTTTGTTGTTAAGACTTAAAGAGACATTTTATTTCATTGAAGTTGATTCAGGTATTCAACTAATGGCTGATATCTGATAAACACATGTAAGAATGAAAAACAAAAACGAAAAAGAAACTAAGAATTCTTGTTGATGCCACGTCCTATGTCCCAAACACTTAAGATGTGAGAATGGTTAGTTGATATGTGTAAACGAAGGAGCTCAAATGAAGTTGAGTCAGCTTTTTTAATCTGGACACGTGTTTGATTTTCATGATGTATACGCGTTTAATAGAGAGGAAATGAGCTGATTTTATATACTAGTAGTATGATATGAAATACTAACAAGAAATGCTAACAACAGCTCAAAGAAATGCGTTTAACAACTTTCATTTAAAGATAATGTTAATACTGAGACATAAATTAAAACAACTTTCATATTTTTCACTTGTAAACCAATTGGAAAAGTGCATTTCAAGATGTGTATGAGGAAAAGAAGAAATAATTACGTACTGATTACTGTGATTGTGTTTGGACATTTAATATTTTAGTTAAAATGTGAAAAGTTGGCTGTAAACCATAACGAGTTGTTTTTGGCAAAATCTTTTTCATAATAACAACGTACACAGAATTTTCTTCTGTTAAAGTTTTGGCCCAACTAATAAGTTGATGTTCATATTTTTGAATATTTTGTTATAGAGAATAAAAATAATTAACCGTGTGTCCGTGTTTAATATTCTTGATCGGCACGGTTTTACCAATTCAAAAGGTGAGTTGAAAAATGTGCAACACCCATAAAATATAAGAAAAGTCTAAACGAATATATTTATCATTTTAGATGAGTAAATAATAAAGTACTATCATTTTATTAATGATATAAGACATGTCTTATAAGATTGTAATTAAGCCAAGCTAAACTCGAGCTTGAAAGGGCTTGAGCTTGGCTCGAAAATCACAAAGTAGGTTCGAGATTGACTCGATAGCTCGACAAGCTATAATCATCCAAGTTTGAGCCCGGCTTGAGTAATATTTGAATAAGGTTCGAGCTCGGCTCGAAAAGCTCGAATTTATACATAAATATTGTATTTGATAGCCAAACTAATCCATAAAGTCAAGTAAACGCGCGATAAACTTATGTGCAAAGAACATATACAAAACATTAGAGCATTAAGGCTTAAAAAGTTCATCTACGATAAATATTTAACTATTAGACCAATATTCACATTAGTCATCTATTAAATTGTTTCCACTCTCTCCCGCCATCTTATCGTAAAACATGTCCACCTCATTTTTAAACGCCGATTCAAGACCCATGTCAATAAAAACAACTCGCCTTTGTGCATCTTTCTCCCGTTTTAGGTCTCGGGTCAGTGACATAGAGGTTGGACACAAATATGAGACGACGTTTAGTGATAGGTGCTTGATGGTGATTTGAAAATGATTGCTAATGAGTTATTGCGAAGTGATTTGAGCGAAGAGACTAATGTGAACAAAAGATAAGCTCGAGCTTTCATTAACGGTTTCTTTGTTAACAGTTTTATTTATTATTTATTTTTTATTTTATTTTTTTTCCGATGTAGATCTAGTTGAGTTTTGTTTGTTTTAGGGTTTTAATTGTTTTTTGTAACAATTTTTAAACATAGGTGTTTAATCAGAGTTTTATTTGTTTTAGTTGTGTTTGGCCAGAGGTGTTGCATATGTTTTGTGTGATTATTCAATTAAATGGTAGTTGCCGGAATACTCGCATAAGGAAATGATGGTGACATGGAATCATTGTGACATGGAATCATGGTGAAGTATGGTGAGGTATACACATACACTTTTACTTTGCACACATAATTTTGCTTGTTCCCACACATCAATTTGCTTGTCCTTACACATAAATTTATGTGTGCAAAATAAAAGTGTATGTGTACATATCATCTCCCTTGATGAAAATAATAACATGGCAAGTACACTTATGTATTATACTTCCATGTCATAATAAGGGGGTGACAGTCATACCTCACCATACTTCACCATGATTCGTTATTAACCAATCAAATCAAGTCAACACATTCCATGATTCACCATACCTCAACATACTTTTTTAGTGGCAACTATATATATATATATATATATATATATATATATATATATATATATATATATATATATATATATATAGTGTATCTTTATTTTCAGAACCCTGTTAAGTGCGGGAACTGCGAGAACTCCAATTTTGCATTAGAAAATATGCATGTTCATATAAAAATGTATGTTTTCTTACATACACCTTAATACACATAATGCATGTTTATATAAAAACCTGTTAAGTGCAATAGAGCAATGCAAAATGGTTTTATTTTTTGAACCCTGTTAAATGCGCGAACTGCGAAAACTCCAATTATGCATTAGAAAACATGCATGTTCATATAAAATATGTATGTTTTCTTACATACACCTTAATACGCAGCCATGTGTATGTAACATACATGTTTTATATGAACATGCATGTTTTCTAATGCAAAATTGGAGTTCTCGCAGTTCCCGCACTTAACAGGGTTCTGAAAATAAAGTCCCCCTATATATATATATATATATATATATATATATATATATATATATATATATATATATATATATAGTGTAACTTTCAAACGAGAACCATTTTAACTGCGAGAACTGAGAGAACCACAAAAAAATACATGTACGCCTTCAATAATTGTATTTTTGCACATATATTTTAAAAACAACACATATGTTTTAAAAAAAACATAATTATTCTAAAGAATTTGATAAGAAATTGGAAATACAAAATTTTTCTTTGAAGGTGTGCATGTATGTTCTTATAAGACGTGCAACGACAATATTGTGGTCATGTGTAAGTTTTTTTGTGAAAAAAGAGGATGAGTTCATAATGATATTGAAAAACATAGGTGGATGCTTACGATTATTGATGATTTGCATGTATTTTTATTTTAAAAGACATGCATGTATGTTTTTGGTGGTTCTCTCAGTTCTCGCAGATAAAATGGTTCTCGTAAGAAAGTCCCCCTATATATATATATATATATATATATATATATATATATATATATATATATATATATATATATATATATATATATATATATTATTTTATTTTTATTTTTGAAAAAAGCCTCAAACGGCTAGAAAATTAATGCCCTAACGTTCGGATTTTTTAATGCTTCAACACATGCCGATTTGGTAAACATTACCGAAATGCTTGCCGAATTCATCATGCTGAAGGCCAGGCAATGGCCATGCCGCTCGGCATGGTCCATGCCGAAGTTGATACCGAAGGTGATGCCACCCCCTAAAAGTTAAAATAAAAAATGACATGTAATTAATTTGACTGTTACCTCGTATTGTCACAAATTTGAAAGTTTTATATACCAGAACTGTAACAAAAAAAAAGTTGGTTTACTAACTCTGTAAATTCTTGAAAGTATTTTCTATTTATTAAAATTAACTTATTGTTTAATTTAGATATACACTGTCAAAAGAATATTGGAGTATTTATCATCAGAGTTGCATACGTCATATTCAAAGCACATCAAATAAGAAGAGACAGCATATATAGGAAGAAAAAGCAATGCGGGGCTCACATTGCACATGCAAACACTACAATTTTTGCCTATATATAAAAAATAATTGTTTTGCCGAAATTATTATACTTTTATAGTTTTATTCACACTCTTCTCTAGTTGGTGATGTCAAAATAGTCAAAACTTCTCAGATAAAACTTCTAAAGCGTGTGTATGATTTGTCACGTATCAACTTTCTATTAGTTAGAACAAGGTATTCGAGTCCGCCGCGTTGCGGCGGGTACTTTTGATCAATCGAATATGGATTAATCAGATTTTTGGCATCACTGGAAAAGAACTTGAGACGTAAGCATCAAGGTCAAACCTTCAGGAGAAGAGTGAACGGATGTCTTTGTGTAGAGGTGTTGGCCCTTATAGTTTTAAAAAAATTTAAGATAATTTTTAAAGTTATTTTGAAAAGTTAAAGGCGCATTTTGAAAGTTCTTTTTACTTAAAAACTATATATACTAAACTTCAACATTTTTTATAAAACCGTGCGTACGTCAAAAACATATCAATATTGGGTTTGTTCTGTTCGTTATCGAGATGGTTTTTTGGCAGTATTTTTTTTATTCACAAAATTAGCAGATATGTGTTAGTTATTTGGCAAACAAAGTTTGTTATATAAAAAAATCGTAAATATTAAAAAGTCCAGATATGTTTTGTAAGTTTTCTTTTTTTTTACTAATAAAATTTATTGTTTTTTATTTGAAAAATTAATTTTTTAACTGGACACGGATTTCGAGTCCATGCCCTATAGTATATGTGCGTATGTAAAAAACATATCAATATTGGGCTTGTTCTATTCGTTATCGAGAGGGTTTTTTGGCAGTATTTTTTTTATTCACAAAATTAGCAGATATCTGTTAGTTATTTGGCAAACAAAGTTTGTTATAAAAAAAAAAATCGTAAATATTAAAAAGTCCGGGGTATGTTTTGTAAGTTTTTTTTTTTACTAATAAAATTTATTGTTTTTTATTTGAAAAATTAATTTTTTAACTGGACACGGATTTCGAGTCCATGCCCTATAGTATTTATAGTGAATGTTATAACAGCTGTATTAAATATTCATATACTATACGACTAGTCTCTTGGCTGAGTGTTATATATATGTGTGAACCATCAATTTAGAAGTCGTAGGTTAAAGTCTCTTTATAAACATGTGAGATAGGTGATGTAGTAAAAATTTGCTATTAAAAAAAAAAAGACTCATTTATAAAATTTTAGTTAGGTTTGAACTTTACTTACCAAGCCTCTAGACTGTTTGGTTTGAAGTGGGTTTAAGACTTTAAGATTATAATTTTAATTTAGATTTGGATATATAGTTAAATTTAATATAAGTTTTGAATTAAATGTGAAGAGTATAAATTAAATAATTAATAAATTTATTTTATACATCTATTTAAAATAAAATTAAAAAAGTAGGAAAATAAATAAATAATATATGGTTGAAAAAAATTATCCAAATAAAAAGAAATTTTTAGTTCGTCACATTTTTGAAAACCTACCAAAGTAGGATGGATTGAAATCTTGGAGCTAAAACCCTATATGAGACATATAGAAATATACTTGGAGCTAAAACCCTAAGTCAGACGTATAAAAACATACGTCTGACATCAAAAACCCAGTTTCAAACGGGCCGATAGTTAATTTGTCGAAAATAGTTTACCTTTTAAAGATATTTTGTAAATTCCTAGACGAGAAAATTTGATTGCTAACTTTTTGATTTTCGATTTCAACATTATGTAAATGACGTGATAACTTACGTTGGTAAACGTTATATAACTTTTATAAAGTATCAAAGATTCAAATGTTTGAGCCAAGTCAATAAAGAATACTGAACTCCAAGTAGGAGGTCGAGAAAAATGTTGGAGGTTTAAAATAACGCCTGCAGGTGACATCAAAGGTGGTAGGTCCCATCGTACTCTATCCTCTATAAATATTACTTTATCCAAAATAAGCTTATATGTCCCATATCTGCCAATTTTCTATGGACTTATTTGCACACCTCAAGTCTGCTGATTCTTCAGGTGGAGCTGAATCCCCCGGTTTTGGTTCCGATATGATATCAAACAAGATATCTATGGAAAAGCCGACACTTGCATTTTCCGGGGAGGAGAGATACCTAACGCCACTTTGGGTTTCGAGAAAAGCTGACGAACTTTATGATCCGTCTCAAGATGGTATATGTCTTTCTTCCTAAACTTTACCTTCATTTGTTTCCTTGTTAAATACATGCACCCACAGTTGTCACTTTTGTGCATGTATCTTATGCGGTTCACCATTCGTCTAAACTGTAGGTTTTGAGCTGAGTGCTAGCAATATCGACCAACATGCAATCCATGATAAGATGAAAACTGTACTAAAGATGTTAGTATTCCGTGAGCAACAAGTTCTTGTCCAGTTTTGGTCACCTCGTGTAGTTGGGAAGCACCGGTTACTTACAACTATAGATCAACCTTTTGGTCTTGGGTTAGTTAACGAAGGACTTTCTTCGTATAGGAGGGACTCTGAACAAAAGTTTTATGATGTGGATAAAGATCATGGTGCAGAAGATCTTAGTCCTCCTGAGCGAGTATTCAGGCTTGGATTGCCAGAATGGACTTCAAATATAACTAATTACTTGCCAAAAGATTTTCCACAAAAAGAGTGTGCGATTCGTTGCAATCTCAATGGATATTTGGCTTTACCAGTGTTCAATTTGATTACAGGGTCACGTGTTGGCGTGATTGAACTACTGACATCGTCAAAACATCCTAGTTTTGCTTATGAGGTTCAGCAATTTCAGAGGGCATTGAAGGTATATCCATTCTTTTAATTGGCAAATTAAAAGGAGTAAGAAGATCAATATATCCACATATAATGAAAGTATATTTTGTATCTTATTCTAGTTTTCACTTCCTTTCATATATATCTAATAATTTCAAAAATATTGTCAACTTTCAGACACAAAATCTGACATGCGATGGCCCGGTTTCAGATGTAAGTTGTGCCCATCTTTTTTGAAGTTTGGAATCGGACTACTAATTTTTCTGAATCATGTTTTGCTACCAACTCTTAATTGTGGGCAATGTATTTTAAATATAGGTCATCAATGAAGGCAGGCACAATGAGTTGGAAAAAATCTTCAGTGTTCTAAGCACTGTATGTGACTATTATCAATTATCTCTTGCTCAAACATGGGTTGTGTCCTCACTTA
Source organism: Artemisia argyi (assembly GCA_030686995.1). Lineage (NCBI taxonomy): Eukaryota > Viridiplantae > Streptophyta > Magnoliopsida > Asterales > Asteraceae > Artemisia > Artemisia argyi. Next base: position 36,604,545 of record CM060681.1, read on the forward strand.
GCACAATTGCTTCCCATGAACAAGTTCTAAGAATGAGCTGTAATAGTTTTGATAGTGGATGCCTTGGAAAAGTCTGCATGTCAACATGTGGTTTACCATACTATGTTAAAGACTTGACTTTGTGGCCTTTTCTAGAAGCATGTACGGAACGGCACTTGGACAAGTTTTGTGGCTTGGTTGGCAGGGCATTGTTATCCCGCGGTTCATGTTTTTGTGAAGATGTAACCAAACTCAGTGAAGAAGAGTACCCTTTGGTCCACTTTGCACGCATGCATGGGATAACCAGCTCCTTTGCAATCCATTTGCATAATGTCGAAAGCAACAATGACTATGTGTTGGAGTTTTTTCTCCCATCCCACATGAAAGATATCAAACATGTATTGAACTTGGTCCAACTGTTGAAGCACTATTTTGAGGTTGCTTCTCGATTTGAACTGGGTGACAAATCATTCATAGAAGTTGTTGGACCACCTACGGATCTTTGTGTGAACATAGAACCTGATATTATGGATACCTTTATTGATGTACAAGACATTGCTAGAACCGACTTTGTGGATGACCCAGACGAATGCTCATCCACCAGCGTGATTACTGCTTCTACTGATGGTGGAGAAACCAGCAACCCATTAGAACAAGGCAAAAAATATAAAAGAGGCTCAAAGAATATGGTGTATGTAAAGGCAACTTACGGAGAAAATAGCAAAGGGTTCTGGTTTTCTATTCCATCTGGACTGTGGAAGCTGAAAAATAAAGTGGCAAAAAGGTTCAAGTTGAAGAGGCAAATGATTCGTCTCAAATACTGGGATGAAGACAATGATTTGATACTATTTTCCAGCAATGAAGACTTGGAATTTGCCAAGATTGCTTCAGGCAATAACAATCGAATCAACTTAATCTGTGAGGGTATGCGCCATCGCGTTGATTGATGATATCTGTCACACAAAAAAATATAATAATAATAATAATAATACTAATAATAATAATAATAATAATGATAATAATAATAAGGGGGGTGATTTTGTTACTAAATTATAAATCTCATTATGTATTTTTCCATCTGTTGTGTACAAAAGTTGGTTAAAAGTTTTTTGTGATTTTCTTAAAAGTCTAGAGTTATTATTCCCTGCCACCTCTTAGTATTCTAACGAGTGAGAACGTACTCGTGCGTTGCGGCGGAGCTAGTTTGTTGCTGAAAGTTGTATTTTTGTTGGATGTAGCTATGTTTTTTGTTGATAATTTTCTATTTAAATTGGTGCTTTATATTTATGTTTTTGGGTACAAATGTTTGCACTCTTGTTTTTTAAATTATTCTAGGAAAGAAAGCAAGTGAATGAGAAGGATGCGGAGAGAAAGGAGTAGGAAGGGAAAGCAAAAATAGTTTTTTGTTATGTTTTTGTTATGTTTTTTCAAAAATAGTTTTGAAAAAAAATGTAGTAAGAGAGTGTTACTTTTACAATTATATCATTGTGTTTAAAAGATACAAGTAAATAATAATATTGTAAATACAATAAAGTTTACTCTCATCCCCTCTCTCACTTACCTTCTTTTAAAAATGAACACCCCATTACTTTTAGTTTCTTTACTTTTCATATGCTTTCTTTCCTATTTTTAACTAGAGAAAACAGTGTAAGTGTGCCTTTTGACAACCCATCTTGCTTTGCTTCCATTACATCCATCCACTTCTATACTCGAATTCGACCATCGTCGCCACAACTATGTAAAAAAATAAGTCAACAAAATTACAATGTTTGTCGACATAAACAGTATACAAAAAGAGCACGAGTAATTATATAATAAGCCAAAAAGTACTAGAAGTTCTATCATTCATCAAATTTATTGTTTTCAGATGAGGGAACAAGACTAGTTTCGAGCTAATTAACTCAACAACAACGAATAAGCATGCATTGGTAGATGTTTACCTCAACAACAAAGAATCTTCACCGTCACCTAGAACTTAAAACATCATACGCAGGCCCATCATGCCCGTGAAGTAAACAATTTGGTTCATCTACATTCAAACTAAAAAAAAGAAACAAAATCAGTTGCACACCCTCATTAAGGCTGTGTTTGGATGACACTTTTCAAAAGAAACTTCTTTTTACCAACTAACCAAAATCAAATTATCCATTATCATTATTAAACACAGTCTCAAAAATAGTGTTTGGTTACGTTTCCACAATTGAAGCTGTAGTAATCACTTGACAACTTTACATGTGTTGTATCCACAATAAAGGTCTATAAGTAATTCTACTCGTACATTTTATAATCATGAGTAGGTTATTAAACATAAGGGGGTGTTTGTTTTAGGGGTAATTTCAAAAGTACACCTAAAATCGAATTTTGCTCCATGATTGAGTCAAGACTTATGCAACTTTTAATTTTGGTCATGTGCGACCTGTGTTACTGTGCGACTCCATATATTACTTGACACATGGCCTGACTACATGTTTCATTTCAACTATTCACTAATCATTTGTTGACCCCACTAGTATTTTGTTTTTATCCGAGTGTGCGACTGACGGCTGAGTGTGCCAGACATATTTGGCACGTTCAACGGCCCAAATTTGGCACGATCAACGGCCCAAATTTGGCAAGAAATCTATCCACCGAATTTGGCAGGTTCAATGGCCCAAATTCGCCAGACATATTTCATGTCCACTGGATTTGGCAGGTCCATTTAAAAAAATAAAAATTAAAAAAAAAAAGATAAAAAAAGTTTGGGCGTTTCACACTGTAACTAGCTTGGTCTAAAACCAATTCCAAGATTGAAATTTGAATGTATTATAACTTTTTTTTTTTTTTTTTTTTTTTTTTTTTTTTTTTTTTTTTTCTTTTTGTTTTGTTCTCGAATGTAAAAACCAAAAAAGAAAATGAAAAAGGTTAAAAGGAGAGAGAAGAGGAGATGAACAAAATTTATTTTTGATTATGTGTTCTCAAATCGGAAATAAAAGAAAGAAAATGGTGCCAAATTAAGTTTCTGGAAAATTTCTTTCTCTCTAGCTCTTCCCAATTTGAGAATATACCGTGGGAGGGAAATTTAACATAATTTTCTTCACCTTTCTCTTCACTCCTCTCCTCTCCAAAAAATACTCAAGGAAACAAGACATTTTCTAATTTTATATATATTTTTTAATCGAGGGACTTTTATATATGTTTTTATTATAAAAGTAGAAATCTAAAAGTTTTCTTGAAACCAATATATTTTTTTTTTGAAAGGTGAATTTCAACTTAGAATCGACCACCTTCGCGGACAGCGAAGGCCCCATCGCCACCTCGCCAGACTATGTTGTCTGAACCGGGTCCACGCTGATCTCAGGTGGTAACGGGTTTCCCCCGGAAACCGTACTGCCTCCACACAAGTTTACCTTGCTGGAGAAACAGCCGGATGAAAACCGGGCCATGCTCAAGATTCGAACCCCCGCAACGAGTGGCTCAAGGGTTCAAATCCATCATTGCAATATATCTCCAGAACAATATGGTCTACAAGTGGACCACAAGTGAGGACTTCCCGGGTGGTCACCCACCCGGTACTACTCCCACTTGTGGCTCGCTTAACAAGTTAAGCCCCACCCACTAGACCACAAGTCCTTTGATTTCTTGAAACCAATATAACTATTTATTTTTTATTTTTGTAATTTTGTTTTTATCATAAAAGTAAAGAACTGAAAGCACATACTAAAAATAAATAAAGTTTGATAATCTAGTAGTCAAAGTATACGGGGGGAATTGCATATATCCTTGCAAAAGCTCAAAATTACGTATATATCTAATTTAAACTTGTAATTGTATATGTATCCTACAAAAGGCTTAAAAATTGTATATGTATCCAACTTAAACTTATAATTACATATATATAGTTTTTATCATAAAAGTAAAGAACTGAAAGCACATACTAAAAATAAATAAAGTTTGATAATCTAGTAGTCAAAGTATACGGGGGGAATTGCATATATCCTTGCAAAAGCTCAAAATTACATATATATCTAATTTAAACTTGTAATTGTATATGTATCCTACAAAAGGCTTAAAAATTGTATATGTATCCAACTTAAACTTATAATTACATTTATATAGTTCCTGAACATTAAATATATCATATATATATCCAAATAACTATTTAATTTAAACTTAAAACTCTAGAAAAGATGACAATTATAATTATAATATATATATATATATATATATATATATATATATATATATATATATATATATATATATATATATATATATATATATATATATTTCTTAAATATATTTTTTCTTTGTATATAAACTTGTTGGCAGTAGTATGTATGCTTTCATTATAAACATATTTTATCTATGATGCATAATATATAACAATCATGATATATTTGATGAATTTATTTTATGTATTCGTATTATATATGAGGTAAGGTGATTTTTTTTATGAGATTAAACATTTTCTTGATATGTTATTTTTGTTCATATAGTTTATTTAATCGGGACATCTTACCCTTAAAATAAATGTGGTTGTTGCAATTTTAAAAGTATAATTATCATAATTGAGATTTCAAAGTTATATTAAATAATTATTTAGATATATATGATATTAGAGGTTTAGATGGATATATATGTAAAATTACAAAGGTTTAGGAATGATATATCTATACTACTATATAATGTATTTAGGACTATTCTATAATTAGAAAGGCTTAAAAATTCAGACATTTACTTACTAATTATAGAAACAACCACCTCTAACAATCACCCCAAACAATTTATAACCACTTCAACAACCACCCTCAACAATTTATAACCACCTCAACAACCACCCACAACAATTTATAACCACCTCAACAACCACCCTAACAACCACTTTCCACCACCCCACCTCCCTCCTCTTCACCCCAATAATCCGCCCCGCATCGCGCGGGCACCTTTCTAGTATGTAATTATTAAGTTAAGTTGGATATTTATGCAGTTTTTAAGCTTTTGAAAGGATATGTATATGCAATTATAAGTTTAATTCGGATATATACGCAATTTTGAGCTTTTGCAATGATATATATGCAATTTCTCCCAAAATACGAAACAAAAACGATAAAAACTGTCTTTTTTTTGTACACAGAGTGAATAAAAATAGCTTAGGTGGTATCACTAACCACTAGGGCGATTATTACATGCCGACATACTGTAAAAAAAACCTGTTCTAATAGACAAAGGATTGGGGATTATTACAAGTAAATAAAAATTAGAGCTTACTCATATTTGAGAACGATATATAACCGCTATTATAAAATATTAAAGCATATTTGTATTGAAGTTGATCCAAGGACTGTTATATCAATTAGCCTTCAATTTTCAAACAAAGGGTCAGATACAAAACCCCTTACCCCTATCGGTCGATCATTCCCTCTTACATTTTCTTTTAACTCCTCTTCTGGACTTTTAGAACTGTCAACGATTTTGCGGGTAAAGTCAGTCCATTATCAGATGAACCCTGTCCCCCTCTTTTCAGCCCTTTTTGAAAGTTACGGGGCTCTTTTACATATGAACCGTCCATTCGCTTTTCACATGAGTCGTATCTTTAGAGAACACCATCCCTTTTTGTTGTTTTACTATCCAAGCCAAAACGATAAACCGTCTCCTATTTATAATTAATGATCGATTTTTTTATTATCCAAGCCAAGTCGGAGAAAGTCAGATTACTGGTCCTGACTTGGTACAAGAAACTACTGAAAAGATTGTACAAATTAAGAACCGGTTACAAGCTGCACGAGATCGCCAAAAGAGCTACGCGGACAAGAGACGAAAACCACTTGAGTTTCAAGTTGGAGATAGAGTCATGTTAAAAGTTTCACCTTGGAAAGGTGTGATCCGTTTTGGGAAACATGGGAAACTAAATCCCCGTTACATTGGACCTTTCAAGATTCTAGCCAGAATCGGGCCGGTAGCCTATCGACTCGAACTGCCACAAGAACTCAACTCTGTGCACAACGTGTTTCATGTGTGCAACTTGAAGAAATGTCTCTCAAACGAAATTCTTGCTATTCCCTTGGAAGAAATCCAAATCGATGAAAGATTGAACTTTATTGAGGAACCGGTTGAAATTGTTGACCGAGAGGTCAAACGGCTTAAGCAAAGCCGCATTCCTATTATCAAGGTCCGTTGGAACTCTCGTAGAGGTCCCGAATTCACGTGGGAGCGTGAAGACGAAATCAAGCGTAAATATCCTCATCTTTTCTCAACACCCGTGGTTAATCGTAAGTGAAACCGAGGACGGTTTCATTCCAAGGCGAGAAGGATGTGACAAACGGTAATTTTTCACCCATTATTAAATAGTAAATATTAATTTATTATTGCCCAACTATTTGAGTTAAACATTCCTAAGCTTACATAACTATTTGGGAAGCAAACCCACATACTATGACTTACGACAACTCATAACAACGACCATATTTATCAGAAAATGTGAAAATATTATTTTCTGACCTATACTGATATTTATTTACCGAACCGAGATTTTATCTCGAGCACAGCACGACACGCGTACCGACAGTACTTTAATTACGACAACAATACAATAATTATTAAACAATGCTATAAATATGATCTTATATAACTATTATTAAGACGTTTCCCGCAGAAATATTTTTCACTTTCGCGTCAGACCAAAAAAATATTGCGTTACAGCAAAACTCAGCGAAACACGGGGTATACAAGACCAAAAATAAATGTTAAATAACATTTTTTTTACACCTTTGATTAGTAGATACGTTTGTAAAAAAAAAAAAAAAAAAAAAAAAAAAAATGAAACGTTAAAACAAAATGTAATCCCACACGTCTCAAAAATAAAAAGGGATTATACACGTACTCTTTTACCCTCTTCCCCACAAAACGCGTATTCCACTCCTTCAAGGAAACCAGATCTGCTCTCTCTCCCTCTCCCCAAAATTCGGATCTCAAGAACAAAAAAAAAAAAAAAAAAAAAAAAAGAAGAAGAAAATCAAGAAATCATGTGGTTAAAAATATATTCGAGTCTCGGAATCCTCTCCAAGGCTAACCCTTGCACGCCAAGGGGATACTTTCCCGCTGTAAACCTCTTATCCAGCCAAGAAAAGTCACGAGATAACTTATGAAAAGCCAAGTTTTGTTTTTAGTCCATTTTTGGTTATAAACGATTTTCAATATACAAAAGGTTGGTATTAGGGTTTCCATTTTTTTTCCTTTTTGTATCCCATTCGACCCATTGTAGCACCACATCCCTTGGTGTGGTTGCTGCTTGGACTCAAACTTGGATTCGGATTGGTTTTGTTTTTTCTCTTCAAAGTATTGTAAGAATCTTGAAACCCTCTATCTTGAATTTTTCCTTCATATATGATTACGTATCCTAGTTTATTTGAGATGTTGTTAGTTAATAAATCTGGGTTTTGGTTATATTCTTGATGATTCGAAACTGTGATGTTTTAAAATTTTATTCTCGACATGCTTCTTGTTGTCGTTATTTTTGTGTGGCAATTAATAATGGACTACAAAAATTAAAACTAGATTGGCTCTTTTGGATAGTGCTTAATTTATTTGCTTTTTGGATGGCTTATTGGCTTATTTGTTTTATTTGGTTGGGTTTGGTTTTGTTGTGGGTCGAAAACTGTTATAAACGAACCATAGTGGTAGGTTTTGTTTGGTTAAACTGATGATGTTTATTACTCACGGTCGAAGGCCAGGAACCACAAGGGTGGTCGGGTTGTTATTTCGGCTCAAAACAAACTCACCTACAAAGGGTGGGTAGTTGATTTCTTAACGAGACACCAAGGGGTGTGTCCGTTGGTTTGATCTTAGTCCGTCAATGACCCATGTAGGGTGCATGTGTTTTGTTTGTGACTCGCTGGATTTAACGAGACAACCACACGAGATATTGTGTTTGTATGAGCCATTGGCTACTCCTGATTCAACGACAACCCACCGTGGTCAATATTGGTTTTGTTACTTGCACCTTTGGCTACAAGAATATACAACACTGTAATGAGTTGGGTTGTATGCAGTTGGGCCACAGCCCACTCGACAAATACATAACTGGTGCTATGGTCACTGTAACCGACTCACTCCACTTTCGTATATTCAATCCGATAACTTCTTCAACTTATTATTGTTATTCCGCGACTCCATCGACTCACTCTCATCTAATCATTATATGGAAGCAAAATATAAAACTATAAACTCTAATCTATTAAAGACTAGACTATAATCATAGCGATAACTTGTTTAAAATTTGTTATGACTCTTTATATAGTTCCGCTTGTTGATCTAGAAATTTGAAAAGGATTCGTTAGAAAGTTGACTTGGAAAACTTAAAAATTATGATAATATCTTTATAGTTGATTTGGTCTAGTCATATGTTAGTGGTCTAAATGAGTGGCTCAAACTTTAAAATAAGGTTCTTATCATCATCAAATTTATACTGGCAAGTTATATGAAATCAACTGTTGTATCATTTTCTTATGCGAAAGTTCTGATTAAGTTTTTAAAATCACTATGGTATAAATGTAACATTTTCAGTGTTAAATAATATTTAACTAATTTTAGTTTGAGGAATCCTAGTTTGTAAAACTTATAATTGAAACTTATTATTTTTACACCATTGAACTATAAATTAATCAAACAAACTATAAGTTACCTTGAGATCATGTTATGTTGTACAAACTCATTTAAACTTACAAATTGTTGTAAAATTTTAAGCAAACTTACACTTTTGAAATATATATTTTATTAGCTTACTCTCTATATAAAAACGTTAATAGAATCATCACTTAATTACTTATTATAAATGAAAATTTGTAATGAACGTTTTATCTATAATAGTGATAAATATTTTTATGCCTACGATAAGTTAAAATAGGTATATACTTCTAACATCAATATCATTAATTCCGCCAACGTCCAACATCCATTGCCATTTTTTTTTCCGTACTTCATCTTTCGGTCATTGTCAAACCAAGGGTTTTTTTTTTTAGTCCGTAATATTTCACTATTGCCTATGTTTATACTACTACACTTCCATGAGCCAATACTTATACACCCTTAGAAAACTAATTTCAAACTTTGGCGCTACCACACAAGCAACAACACTTTAAAACTTTTTAAACTTTGTTAAACTTAGTTGAGCCTTAAGTAAGAATTGTGAACTAATAATTGCCGTACTAATCTAGGTCGCGTGTCGGTGCCGCTCACTATCACTATTTGACTTTTCGCTATCGCGACTACTAATCACTAAGGTGAGTTTATAGCCCCACTTTACTTATACTCGTTTACAAAACTATGGGGTGAGAAACATGCAAAACATTTTCTGGACCATACTATTATTTCTCAACACTATTGCGTAGTTAGCCTAAGCCCTGAACCCACTGTTATGCCCACTTTCATGAACCGTTAATTCCTGTTAGGAAGCGCGATTGATATAGATAGATCTATTGGGGGTAACTCCCCCATTCGGTTGGCCAGACGGGTCAATGCGAACGTATACCAAGTCGGACTACGAGTGTATTGGGTTAAACACTCGCTATGGGCCCTCACTATTATTATATGTGCTACATTGTGGCATACTATACTGTTTAGCTTCGGTTGCATGAACTTAGTGCTAGCGCGATAGATTATTTTTGTATGACATTATATGCGTTGTAATGTTTGTACACAAAACTTTTGGTCCACATTACTTTACTGATAAACCTATAGACTCACCAGCTTTTTGCTGACTTTTAGCATGTTTACTCAGGTGTTTGAACTGCTTATTTTTCGTCAAGGCATGGCAAGGCGATGGTCATAATCTATTTACCTAAGTGTTTTTACACAACATTATGACTTGTTTTTATGGGACCATTTGACGTTGGGCTTATCTATTTATTTTAAAACTTGATGTAAACTTGAATGAATTTTAATGAAATGTATTTGTAACGGAGTATGTATTCCGTTCTTTATTATCTTGTGTTGTGATCTCCAATTTAGTAGCACCTCATGACCCGAATGCTTCCGCTGTACCGATTTTGGGGGTGTTACACCACCCCAAGGGTATTTATGTCTTTCTATATCTTTCACATATATTTATCCCACTTAGGATAAATAAAACACATAAACACAAAAAAAAAAAAACGCACACAAATACAAACACAAGCACCAAAACAACACAACAAAGTGATTCGAAGATGGTTTTTTGTCATTGTGGAAAACGGGCAGTGGTTCGTACATCATGGACACCAACGAATCCAGGTCGCAGGTTTTATGCTTGTCCTGATAGGGTAATGATTTTTTATTATTGATTTGGTATTTAGGGTTTGATGATTATTGATTAAAGTGATTAATTATTTGATATGGTTTTCTTGTATAGAACTCTGATTGCAGGTTTATTGATTTTATGGACCTTCCAATGTGCCAGCGTTCAGTTCAAATCATACCTGGACTGTTAAGGAACATCAACAACCTTCAAGCCAATTTGAGACAAGTTCAAGATGATCGTGATAGGGTCAAGAAATACCTGATTAGGACTTGGATTGGAATTTTCTTGTTTGTTTTGTTCAAGATAATATTTTAGACTGGTAAGATGTTGTAGGTTGTAGGTTTTATTAGTTGTTTGGTCTATGCACTAGATGTAATGTAGGTCTAACCTGTAACAAAAACAGCCTATGTTTTGTATTTTGGTAACATTAATTAATGAATGGGTTGTTATGTAGTTATTGTGTTTGTGTTTACATATTGCTGAATGGGTTGGCAGGTTTAAAATGGGTCAAATGATGGTTACATGGTTTGGTTGGTTTAAAATGGGTAAAAGATATGTTAATACAAACACACTGCCATCACTTCATTAAAGATAACATTTGACTGTAAAAAGTCAAATGACATAGTTCTTAGGTTTACAACTTCATTATTCTACATCATTCAAGTGGCTTGATTTTATGAAATTCACATTGAACCATCTTTTGGAATTTTTGCTACAAATGACTTGATTTTATGAAATTCACTAGTCTCCTTATTTGGCAAGCCCAAAACCTTCTTCCTCTGAGCAAAAGCCATTTTATCAAGCTGTTTTGGGGTAAGGCTGCTGCTTGGTTCAACCTCCTTTGAACTTGACCCCACTTTGGACACAACTTTTGGGAAATAATCAGCCCATGAATCTTGATAGGGTAATGAATCATCACTTTCATCACTGGATATGTTAATGATCTCTGCAACAAAAAAAAAAAAAAAAAAAAAAAAAAAAAAAAAAAAAAAAAAAAAAAAACAAATGTAAAATACAAAAAGACAAAACCCAGTAAAAAAACTACAAGAATGTTGTGAAAAAAGACCTGGTTTGATTTTATTGCTTGAACTCATGTTTTCAGTTAGTATGGATATGGAAATGACAATTACCAAATGCCTTTTTATAATGCCTATTTCCATTGAAGAAGGAGAAAAAAATAGTGAAGATTTTGAAAAAAACAGTGGTATGCAGCTTTATTGTTGGAACTCATGTTTTGAGTTAGTATGGTTCACCTTTATGTGAAGCTTTTGAAAAAAACAGTGGTATGCAGCTTTATGTGATGTTGGACTATGATAATAGTCCAAAGAGAATAGGCCAAAAAACAGTGGTATGCAGCTTCATGTTGAAAAAAACAGTGGTATGCACCAACTATATACCATGTTCTAAGAACTTAAAGCATACATACAAATCTCAGGAAAATGGTTGACTATTTAAGTCAAACATACATAGAAACATATAACTTAAAACAGCAGTGTATGTGACTGCATTCACATATCAAAGTAGCAAAATAGAACACATTGTTTAGTTGCATACACTGCAACATTGTTTAGTGCATACACAGCACATCAAGTACAGACATAGAAAATAAAAAGTAGACAGTTACAATACATAAATTGTTTAGTGCATACACAGCACATCAAAATAACATGAGAAGAGAAAGTAGTTCACTACACTTGTTTTTTTCCCTTCTTGACAGGCTTCTTGGCTTTCTTAACTGGATTAAATTTTTTAGCAGCCTCAGAACTTGTCTGCACAACACCATCAGGCACACATCTTGACCTTTTGTTGGCTGTCTTACTAGTTCCACCAGCAGCCTCAGAACCTGGCCTTTTGTTGCCCACATTAGATCTTGGCCTTGTGCAACTTCTCTTGTTATGGCCCTTTGTTTTGCACAACACACAAGTCACTGTCTTTGATCTCCTAGAAAGCTTTCCAGTGTCCTCCATTGGAATGTTCTCACCTACAGACATCTTTCTTGCCTTTTGTGGCCTACCAACTTGTGGATGATAATTTGGAGGAAGGATAGTGGTGGGAATGGTACACTTTGGCCATAAGCTTTTATGTCTGATGGGATTAATATAGTGACTGTAAACTTCTCTCCATGTATCTAGCCTATAACAAGGATGTGCCCAACTTTCAGGTAATCCTACCTCCATTTTGTTGGCTGCCATATTCCAATTACATGCAACTGCATGCTTACATGGCATCCCAGTTAGTTCCCATTTTCTGCAAGTGCAAGTCCTCTTTTGCACATCAACCACACACACATCACCCCAAGGACCTGTAACCCCATACAAATGCCCTCCATTAAAGTGAGGAATGCAATCTTTAGCTTGAAACTTCACCACATTTAACAACTTTGTAGCAGTGGGTGTAAGTGGTCCATCACTTTTCTCTATCATTTTTTTCACAATGACTACCCTTTTCATTAAGTACTCCCTAGCATACTCAAGAGCGCTTATTATAGGCCTATCCCTACCATCTACCAACTGAGCATTAAAAACCTCGCATATGTTGTTTAACAACATATCAGTTTTAGCTTGTCCTGTTAATCATATTCTAATTAGTCTACATGTAAAAATAGCAACATTTTTTAGTGATATTCTAAATAGGAACATGTAAAAATAGCAACATTACCTGAGAAGTATGCTCTAGCCCAATGCTGTGGTGGTATCTTTGCTAGCCAATCATGACATTCTTTGTTGAAATTCTTCAACTCTGTCATAGCTTTTTCAAATCTTGGTATTGTCAAAGATGTTGCTGCCTTCTATAGTAACTCTTTATATGCAGTTCCACTCCACTTCAATTTCATGTTTTCATGAATATGCCTAAGGCAATATCTGTGTTCTGCAAGTGGAAACAGGTCTGCAATAGCTGGTATGATACCCTGTAACAAAAAAAGTATATATATATATATATATATATATATATATATATATATATATATATATATATATATATATATATATATATATATATATATATATATATATATATATATGACACTGTCTAAGTAAACTAATATGGGTAAATTAAAATAGAAGCTTACCTTCTGTCTGTCACTCATGAAGGTGAAGTCAGAGTTGTCTGCAAGGTCTAAGTCTCCTTTTAAGTGTTCTAAAAACCAGGTCCAGGAGTCCCTTGATTCTGTTTCTACAATCCCAAAAGCCAAAGGATAAATGCCATTATTTGGGTCTACACCAACTACTGTTAATAGTTGACCAGGGAAGGGTCCTTTCATGAATGTGCCATCAAATCCTAAAAACTGCCTCTTACAAGATTTGAACCCTTCCTTACATGCTCCCAAACAAACATAGATCCTCTTGAATGTCCTTGTTGGACACATATGATCTGCTTCACTTTCCACTCCAATTCTAACAGTTGTGTTAGGGTTGCTATGTTGCAATTCCATAACATAATCCCTCAAATGTTTATATTGACCAGTGAAATCACCTCTGACATGTTCAATTGCTTTTGCTTTTGCCCTAAAGGCCTTCATCCTAGACACCTCCAATTGAAACTTCTTTTGTAGTTGTTCTTGAATAGCCCTCACTGGTATCTCTGGGTTTATCTCAATTTGATCCATAATATCTTCAGACAGAAAATCAGCAGTGCAATATTTGATCTTCCTTGATTGTAGACATTTATGCTCAGAATCATATGTTTTCACCTTCCATGTCTCATCTTCTAACTTGGAAACATGTAAAACCCAAGGACATTGATTGGCTGCTAGTTTTCTCAGAGTAGGTTTACCACCAACACTTTTTCTCTTTATTGGACTCTGAACCCCCTTACTTAACCCAACTTTCTGTTTTGTCCACTTAACCTTTTGACTGGACTGGCTTGTTTGACTTGGCCGAACTACTTTACTAGGCCCAACATCTTGCCTTGTCCCAACATCACTGCTATTATTAAACACAGGAATTGTACCTCTACATTCAGCCCTCACTCTCACTTTATCATTCTTTTTAAAATACAATGATCTCCTAGTTTCAATGGAATGCTTATGCACCATGTCTTTTACCTCAGCAGCACTGGTAAATTCTTGACCCACAAAAAAATGAACCTTATGCAGTCCACCATCTTTATCATCACTCTGTTTCTTAAGATGTTTAAGTTTTCTTTTCCTAATCCTGTCTATTACATCATCATCAGAAGCAGTCTCAAACTCTTCATTATCTATACCATCAATGCCAATATCAATATTAATGTCCTCTTCTGTATCCTCATTTCCTAATCCTTCCTCAACAGTTGTATCCTCATTTCCCATTGTCTTAGCATTTGTTGTGTCAAAATCATCCATGTTAACTGCTACATCAACTAATTCATTCTCCTCATCCACAAACACTGGACTATCACTACTCTCCCCATCCCTGTTTTCAGCCTCAGTTTAAACCATTTCCTCATACACTTGGTTATCATCTAATGCTACCCCTTTACCCTTACCAACACATTCACTATGGGTTGTAGCAGCCACTGGTTCACTATCTAAACCATCAAAAGGATCAAAGTCATCTAGTCCTGAGTAGAAATCCTCAACAAAATCACTTTGGATTGTAGACTTAGGCTGACTGCTTTCACCAATTAAATTGTTAGAGCTACCTTCACCAAACTCATTTGCATCATTGTCTTTCCATCCTAGCATTAATTTCTTATAACAAGAACCTGGAAATTCTTTTCTAGGTTTCTTCTTGCTAGGTGCTGCATTTTTGGGGGTCACAGTCTCAGGAAGTTCCATAATCACACACCTTTTAGATGGTGTGTTATAGGCAGCATCTATATAAGTGTATACAGTAGTCTTCTCATGTTCTATGAAGACCTCAATCATCTTATACCCAAGCCTAATATAATCAGCCATTTTTCTAACATCATCATCATTTCCTAATGCATATAATCCTTTGTCTAAGTCCATATCAGGCCTAAGAAAACTGTAGTACATTATGTTTTTACCAGTAAATCCTAGTTCCTTAACTATACCATTAAGCTCATGCACTGAGAACTCATCAATATCAATGCAGTCATAAAAAGCAAAGTCTCCATTAGCATAAGTCCTACCAGGTGAATCAGTAAACATCCCAGCATAATGTATTTTCAATGAAAACAGAGCATCTGTATTTCCCTCTTTATTTGCTGCAAAAACAATATCAACAAAAAAGGGAAAATTAGGGTTTTGCTTAGATACTCAAAATTAGGGCTTTTCTTGTTAAGTGAAATATTAATTTGTACATACTTAATTGACATTGAAAAAAACAAAAAAATTTCAAATGTTCAATATGGTAACGTTTAACCTACCATACGCTTCATAAACATCAACATCTTTCTGCGTCTGACGCCTTGTCCATTGTGCTATCGAGGCAACCATTGCTTTAACTTGCTCTGATTTTGATCATCAACTGTAGAAGACGAATGGTTTGTAGGGGTGGGTGGGTGGGTGGGTGAGAGAAAATGGGGGGGGGGGGGGGAAGTGATTGTTACTTTGCGCTTTTTGGTAAAGGACTAGGATAAATATATGTGAAAGATATAGAAAGACATAAATACCTTTGGGGTGGGGTGAGTTAACGAGGATAGTTAACTGGAATAGGGTATAAGGATGGACGGCGTGCAATAGTTTCACAATAAGGATAAAAAAAAGTGCAATTGAAACTATAGGGACTCAATCAGGGATTTTTAATAAACCACATGGACGAACCATGTAATTTACTCTTTTATTTATGTATCTTAAAAATTAGAAATTTGCTATTTTTAAAATGAACTAGCATGACATGCAATAATTGCTTGCATCCTCAAAATAAACGATATACTTGTTTGAGTTTTTCATTTAAGTACTTCTAACCGATTAGATGTACCACATTCAATGCACATTTTTAATTATTAGATGTAGGGATGAGCACAGTACCGGTACCGTACCGATCCTGTACTGAATTAGTGGTACCGAATTTTTCCCGAGCATAAATTAGTGGTACCGGTACCGTACCGAACGGGATTCGGATATCGGTACCGGTACCGGGAAATCGGGTTTTTCCCTTTTTTTTTTTTTTGAATTTCCCGATTTGGTACCGGTCCCGTACCGAATTAGTGGTCCTGATTTTTTTCCTCCTTATTTCGTAGTACCGGTACCGTACCGTATATCGGGAACGATACCGTTTCGGTACGGTTCCGGTTCGTTTCCGGGATTCGGTTCAAAATGCTCATCCCTAATTAGATGTATCCTTTAAAACTACAAATAACAAAATTTTAAAAATTATAAAAAAATATTGTTTCATCAATTCATATTTTAAACAAAAAATAGAATAGTAAATACATACCCTTTTGGGCATGGGTAGATATTAAATTAAAGTTTTTCAAACTATTAATAGTTTAAAATTATGTAAAATATTTAATTAAAGTTAATATCTAAATTAGGATCTGTAAAAAGATTGAAATTTTCAAGTAACGATCATGAGTAAACTAATACAAGTCGAAATATGATTAATTTCTTTTAGAAAGTTGTGAACAACAGAAGAGTCTAGAGTGGCCAAACTTGAGAATCCATCTTTTTAAGGATAACTATTGATATTTGCATGTTTGTTGATTAGGTAGGTACAAAAGAATTAAGGCTCGCGTAATTATGCATTGGTCCACAAGAAAGTGCACAAGTAGTGGTTCAAAGTATCGCTGGCAAATTGGGTACCTGTTAGGACCTGTTAAGGAAAAAAATGTACTATGCAATTTTATTATTTTTTAAAATAATTGTTTTTAGTATTCTAGGGTTCAATATTTAACTTTTTTTATACATAAAACGTATAACTGTCATACTCAAACCACCAAAACCAAGTGTTAAACGAGTCGTTTTCATGTTTGAAACTTATATTATTCGCACGCTCCAAACCTGTTAAGACACGATTTGACAGCTCTAGTTCAAAGGTTCGAGATGCTTATCATGCAAAAAATACCTTTTTGCATTAAATGACCATGCTATCGTCATTTCACTATTAATTTTATCAAAACTTTAGTGACTATAAATGTAGATAACGAGATTCGCTACAGTTCGCCGCGTTGCGACGAGACGCCAATTAATACTTAGTCATGCAACAAAGTAACAGAACCTTGACCAATGTATGCAACCAATTTGAGTACATGATACTGTATAATAGATTTACTTATATACAAAATATATCTGGAAAGAGAGCAATGATGGTTACCAGTATATCACCGCATCTGCAGTTATACAAAACAATAATATTTCACCATTTAACAATCTTTGCTGCTTAGGAAAAGATATCGCAAGTAATTGCTTTCAAACCATTAAGAACGATCAAAGTCTGCAATCTGCAATGTGGAAAATGTGCGTTTAATTATAGTGACATAGAAAAGAGGAAGTACTAAGAAATGAAGGCCAACCTTCGTCACCATAAAAAACGATGTCGCTGAAATCAACTATGTATCCCATTCTTGACTTCCTACGATCTTCTGATGGCCGATTAGCTAGAACTCTTCCGTCGTCGGTGTTGTCGTCGCTCTAGAAAGTTGTGGCAGAGATATAATGAGACAAATTATGAGTGTCGCAACTTTTCGTTCCACCTAAATTTACATCATTAGTGAATGGCCAAGTGTTTTCCTTTAAAACGTATTTAGCCTTAAATCAAGTATGTAACAGGTCTCTATTTTGTCTATTTTTCTTGACTGCCAACCCACTACAAAATTAATCTATAAAATGTGCACAAACCTTTTAGTCTTTTGCATCCACAAAGTCGCATTGATTTCAGATCTTGGTGTTGTGTTGTTACAAAAATACAAAAAAAAAAAAAAAAAAAAAAAAAAAAAAAAAAAAAAAAAAAAACGTATGTTGGTTACTGCTTCATAATTAAATCCATATAATTCGTTAAAGCATTCCTAAACCATTTATACAATTCCATGACCATTCATACAGTTCGTAAACCACTAATTCAGTAACATAGCCACCCTAAACCATTTAGACAACTAAGAGTATACCTGAACTATGAAAGAATTCAATTTTAAAATCAAGAAAGTATTTTTCTTATCTGTATATTTTTGTCTGATATTTGTCGGTATCCGTACAAAAACTTTTAAAATGTAGTGATTATGTAAAAGTTCCCAAGTACCAGACAAATATATGTAAAATCATGAGTGTCATTCAAGATACACCGTTGCTATGCTACTGAATGGTAAAATTTTAGAATACAACAAAGAGAATCCAGTTGTGCGAACCAACTTACCTGTATATCACAGGTTGATAAGCTCATAAGCATACACATGAAAGCGCTAACATGTACTGAATCTGTAAGGCCACCCTGCATTTTCAGTTGAATAATAAACAAACAGTATTCATAACTCCGTATCAGAAAACAAATCAAATTACTACAAGAAAATGTTGTATTTGTGAGGGTGAAAAACTATGCCAAATACTAAAAAAATCGTGCCAAATGCTATTTGGCACGCCTTTGGCACACTTTTGGCTCCGTCCTAAATATGAGGGTACCAAATACATTTGAGTCATGTTGAAACCGTGCTAAATAGTATTTAGCACAGTTCTTGGGACGGTTTAACTTTTGGGTGCCATGAGTGAGATATTTGGCTCGGTTGATAATCTTGTGTTCCAAATGGGCATTTGATACGTGGGAATCGCACCAGGATTTACTTCTCCAGGGATCTCGAAAAGCTTACAACCCCCACCAGGCAGTATACCTGATCGTTGTAGTATAGTATAGTGACAAGTACCGGGGGATTGATCGTTCAACTCAGGAATAGTGTCGCTAGGATCAGAAAGCCTAATAACTAGGTCTAGAGGTGAGGGATGATTCTTTTTGTATTTTTATATTTTATAAAAGCAATTAAAATCTCGGGTTTTGGAAGAGTGGGTGGAATTAGTTGCTAGCCAACTAACCCAATTAACTAAAAATGCAATCAAAATTAAATAACAGAAATGAAAATGAAACTAATTTTACTAGTGGTGTAAACAATGATGGGGAAAGTTGTGTTTACTTAGATTTCATTACTCCATAGATATCTTTTACAGGTTGATAGCTTGTTACAATTGCATGGATGACGGGTCATATTCCTTAATACTAGTCGTAGGGCCGTGTACATTATTCCCTAACTCTATAGGATCCTACTTCACTCCTATGTCGAGCCTTTAGAAGCTCCTAACATGGGATCATTTGAATTCTCCTACGCATTAAATACAACCAAAAATCGTAGTACACCTCCGATCATGTTTCTTAAGACGTTCAAGCAAGTTACCAATGAAAGTCTGCCAGTTTTCTTAAGCCTAACATCGAATACAATCATCCGTAACAACTATAAACAAACAATCAACCCATAATTAACATCTACATTTCACTACATCTATGCAAACACAAAAGAAATCTAGCCGAGCATGTTAAATTGAAGACAAGCGTAAGATATATTCAAACAACACATAGACATATTGATTGAATTGAAAGAGTACTTATCTCAAATTGAACATGAAAGATTGAAAGGGTTGAAACCCTTAAAAAAGCTGTAAAAATCGGCCTAGGGTTTTTCCCTCAAAGTTGCACACTAATGAATGAAATTTAGAAAACTATATATAGAATTTACAGGGTGACAGCGTCATGTATTGAGATGTGACGCCGTCAACTCGTCACCATAATATAAATCGTATTGCCTAGATCCACTTGTGACGCTGATTGGCTCCAAACGGTCAACCTAAATTGACCAAGTGAATGGTCAAAAAGTTCAGACTGGCTAGAGTCAATGCTCCGCGGAATATAGTGGTTTCCCCAGGTCGTTATGTCCCGACGAGGTGTGATGGTTATTAAACGGGTTTGTAATCGGGTGAATCTGGACGGGAAAGGGTTTGAGGTTGGTTAAACTAAGGAATCTACAATGAAATAGCTTAAACAAGCTATATGAATAAGACTGGAAGCTAGGAAAAACCAGAAACGTTTAAAACTTAAAAACGTGTACGTTCAATTTAAATTTACGCGAACGTACGGGATAAAAAATGAAAACTAAAATCTGAAAACCCACAGGGGGTGAAAACGACTTTTTTACAAACTAAAGGACAAAAGAAAATTTTTAGAAAAAGAAAATTAATTTTTACACTAATTAATTATTTAATATAATTAAACACTATTTAATACTTATTATTAATATTTAAAACACTTAAATACAATATAATATTAATTAAATACTAGAAAAATGAAAATAAAATTTCTAAAATTATAAAATAACTAAAAACTAATTTTAAAATTAAAAATAAGTATTTTTTGTCTTTTTGTGATTTTTATATTAATTAATTACTAATTATATATTAATTACCTAATTAAACTATTTTAAATTAAGAAAAATAGAAAATGAACAGTAAAAATTATAAGAAAATTCCTAAAATTATTTTACATTATATAAAAGCTAGGAAAAATATAAAAACTAGGTCTTACTTAATAAAAACTAATTATGCTATTTAAAACTTAATTATTAATTAATTATTAATAAAAATAATATTAAATCTAATAAACAATAAATGACAAAAGAAAAATCTGAGAAAATTATTAAAAATACTTTAATATAAAAGGAATTTAAGAAAAATATAAAAAAGCTAAGTGCTTAACAAAAATTTAAAAATGAAAATTAAAATTTAAATTACATTAAATAGAAATTATCACTTAAAAATTAAATTGACTTTTCTGGATTTTTCTTTTGGAAACTTGTTTTACACCTAAAAATGGAAAATGTTTGTAAAAACAAACTTTTTATAACTTAAAAATAAGCTGTTTGAGGGCTTATTTGACTATAGTTGACCAAGAAGGAAAATAAGCTCAAACCAGCTTGTGTGGGGTCCTCTATGGTGAATTCTTGTTTACTTGAGTTACTTGGTCATGTTTAAGCAGGATTCGAACAAATAAGCTCACAGGATAAGCTTATAAGCCAAAATAAGCACATCCACAAACCAAATGCAACTCAAAAAAGGGACAAAGTTTAGGGCCAAATTCAAGTGGGACCCAGGGGGTTTGAGGTCAACCTTTGGTCAAAGGAGGAAGAGGGACAGGAGGGGAGTTGAAAGGAACAAAAATTAAGGTATGGGACCCACTGAGGTGGGCTGCAGCCACCACCAAAGTAGTGGTGTTGGTATGGTGCTGCTGGTGCAGAGGAGCTATCTCCCCCTGCAAGTGAGTTTGAGGCTAAGTGGGGCCCAAGAGAAAATTAGCAAAAATCAAAAGAACATGGAATTCAATAGATGAGCTGATGGACTACAATTAGGAACAAATTTCAAGCCAAGAAAGCAAACACATAATTCAAATAAATTCCTTGAACTTTTGTAAAAATCTGAAATGTAAACTTTTGACTTTTTAATTAAACTTGGTTATTTGACTTTGGTGAAGTTTAATCCTATCCTACTGATTGATTAAGCTATAATAAGCTATAAGAGACCTAAATTATGATAAATTATCTAACTATGCATTGAAAATGAGATTTGTGGGTCTAAAATCCTTGACAGTTAACTGTCAAGGGGTTTTGAAATGGATTTTGACTTTTGGTTGTTAAAGAGCAAGTTTCTTGGTTTACTCAGCTGAGTTTTGACCTAATGAGTCTAGATGTGCAAAGAAACAAGCCAATTGACCAATGGGATAGTTGAAACTAAGCATAACCAAACACCCCTATAAAATATGTTTTGAAAGTTTTGTGAAGCAAATCAAAGATTTAACCAATTAAACTGAAAAGTAAACTTAATCTAAGCTAAAATAAACACAAATGAATATAAACAAGCAACAATGAACACCAGAAACTAAAGAACACAGATTAAGGTTATGGAAGTATGATCTTACAAGCAGTCAAGGCAAAACACCAATCAGAACCAAAGCTATAATCCTATGCTCACCATGAGCTCTAGACCATGCCATCCATCATTCTCTTCTGCAACACACTGAAAACCACCATTTTCTATTTTTATTTGTTATATTTAATTTTATTTTATTTTTCTTGTATTTTCTTATATTTTTGCTTTTCTTCCCTAGAATAGTTTCTAAATGTGTAAGGCTTAAGAGAGCTTATAATTTAGCTTGATTGAGCTTAAACAAACAGAAAATAACACCACTCAACAATTTTAGAGGAATTTGTCGAATTCCCATAAAAATGCCAAATTCGAATTTAGTAACAAGACTTGAAAAATAACTTGAAATAAGAGTTTCAATATATTAAAAGAACTGAGTACAAGCTTGAAAAACAAAGAAACACACTTGGAATTTAAATTATATTAAAAACGACATGTAAAAACTACTTTACACTACTCCTACTCTAATAATTTTCTTCCTTGCTTCTTTCTTGACTTATAAGGCTTCTCAGGACTTCCTTTCTCTTTCCCACACTTAATTGGAGCCGTTGGATGAGTGTATTTGATCCCCATCGTTCAAAAACCTTTTGGCGGGAAATTTGTTTGGCAGGCTTTAATGGTTTAGGTGGGGGAATTAATTGAGGAGGGGGGTTGGTTTGAGTTGGTGTGAGAATTAATTATGGTTGGTGAATGTTTTGTGGAGATTAGAGGGGACATGGAGCTGATAATCAGGGAGGTTGAGGGTGGATGTACAGTGGACGGGGTGTGGGTGTTGACCTGGTCAAACTAGGGTGGTTTTTATATTTTGGAATTGGGCTTGGGGTGTGTTGGTTTGGAACAGGTATTGGTTTATGGTTTAGGATAACAAAAAGGGTCCATTAGGTATATGGTATTTAATAAACACAAGGACCAATAGTGTAATTTCTGAAAAGTTGGGGCTGAAAATGTCAATCTTCCAAAGTGCTCACAAGTACCAATCTTGCCATATTTCAATAATATAAGGGCCATGAAATTATTATTTATTTATATTTTTTTTCATTTTAAAACACCAGGGACCAAAGTTGACAAGTTTTTAAAGTTGAGGGACCAAAACTGACATTTCTCCAAACTTCACACTCAAGGACTAAAATTGATATTTGTGATTTCCCAAGGACCAAAATTGATTTTTCTTTCAAAAAATATCCCACCAGGGACCAAATCTGCCAAAATCTGAAACTGCAGGGACTAAATTGTAAATTCTAAAAACTTTTCAGATTTTTCACCAAAGGACTAAATATGATAACTTATGATTTCAAAAGGACCTTTGGTGACTTTTCTTTCCAAATACGTGCTCAGGGACTATTTTTGCCAAATATTGAAAGTTGAGGGACTGAAACTGCCAGTTTTGCAAACTTTGTACGTTTTTCATATGTTTTTACTCATTTTGCATCTAAAACATATAAAACACAATTTTGAAATATTTTTAGTATTTTGATGCATTTCTGAGTGTTTTTGTATGTTTTGCAGTTTAGATTTGACAAAAAATGATGAGTGTTTGAGCACTCATCAATCCCCCACACTAAACTATTGCTAGTCCCTAGCAATAAACTGTTTTGAAAACTTGATGGATTTTAAACTCTTTACCAAAAGACATAACTTCTGGAGTAGCTAGATGTAAGAACTGTGGTACACCTGATAACCATGTGATTTTGAGCAAACCACCAGCTGTCAACGGATTTGATTAGTCTTTACCAAAAGCCGTTTGCTTCTGGACTAGCCAACTCTTGATGGAATAGTCAACATCTTGGTGAGCTGATTACCAATTATGGATTTTCCACTCATTCGCTTTATGTGATATGGCGAGTTGAGGTACCATACAATTTTGGGCAAATTGCAAGCCATAAACGGATTTGAGATGTCTTTACCAAGAGCCGTTTGCTCCTGGACTAGCCAATCCTTTTTGTCGCTTAGACAAGGCGGACTGATAACCACAAAAATTTTGAAGCACCAGTGAAAAATTTTTGAAATTTTGGAAAAAAACGGGGGTATTAGATAGTAAAATGTGATAAAATTCGCTAGAATAGCGAAATACCCCCCACACTTAGCATGAATATTGTCCTCAATATTCAAAGTCCCGGTTATTATGCCGACATTTTGAACGTAAAAGGGCAACATTACAAGCTAAGCGTGGAAAACACCATTTTGTTTTTCACTTCATTTGTAACCATTGTGGGGTAACTCCCCCACACTTAGGGTGAAAACCCTATATGCATGCTACTGTTTTTGTTTACCGAGTCGCTAGCTTGACTCGACCCCGAATTCATTTGTCCTTGGGGAAGCATGATGTGGAAGAAACAATCTCAATCGGACTTTCATTCAAGATGTTTGGACAAACATTTGAAGCACGTGAAAGTTCCACACCGATGAGATAAGTATCTGGCTCAAGATAATGATACATGAAAATGCCGGGATCAAAGATGGTATCTTCATTCCCGAAGGAGTGAAGAATAGAGGAAGGCACCTCGAGAGCAGGCTCATTAGCCTGAGTTTGGATTTCAAGGGTTAAGCTAAAAAACATCCCGGGAAGGTGGGTGGGAATTTGCAAATTCTCAAGATTGAGTGTATCTCCCCCCAGGTTATCATACTTCGGAGGAGTCATGATAAGGTGATCAATGATGGGCTCAGCAGATATTTCATCAACATCACTAACGTTTCTGATGAGGCGAAAAATGAACCACTTTTAGGGGGTCATTTAAGCCCGGAATTGACTTTATTTGATCAAATATTGCCCTAAATCGTTCCTTTTGTGATTTTAGGTACTTTGGGAGTGAAATCTGGAAAAGGAAGCAATTCGGACGTTTTTGGAGCATAAAAGTGAAGAAAATGCCAAAGTCTTAATTTTCCTTGCTGGGAACAGTAGGTGACGGCGTCAAGAAGGAATCCTTGACGGCATCAAGAGCAAATTTCCATGACAATCCAGTACAGATTTGACGGCGTCACAAAGTAGGGCGTCAAGAGTAAAATTCATGACGGCCTGGAAATGCACAATACATGACGGCGTCAAAAGTAGATCAAGGCAGTCCGAGAAGAGTTTTGGCGGCGAGGTGACGGCGTCACAAGAT